>OY757017.1:2248489-2990051 GCA_963580285.1 Lucinisca nassula
CTGTTGACGAATGCAAGACAGGTTCAGTAACCTGACCGATATAAATATCTACACAGATCCAGGAATTTCATCCTAGTTGTATATTTTAGTAACGTTGCTGCCACGGTCAGGGTCATATTTGGCGCTAAGGCTATAATTTGAAAATCTTGGTATAGGTCCACTAGATGAAGCTACATATCAAATGTCAAAGAAATGTGCCTTGTTGTTTCAAAAAAAAAATCGTGATTTAAAGGAGATATGCCATTGTAAAACATGTGGGCCCCGGGAGTGGGCCATTTTGGCCCAATAATTTGATTTACCTCTAGGCGTCGCTTCATACCAAATATCAAAAACCTGGGCGTTCTGATTTCAGACGAGAAGAATGAAAGTTTTTTACTAGTATATGTCTATGCAAAACATGTGGGCCCCGGGGTTGGCCAGTTTTGGCTCCAAGACAATACTTTGAACAATCCATTACGCAAACACGCCTTTACAAATACATTGCCACCTTTATCGCCGAAAAAAAAATGAAAATATTAGGATAAAAAATGTGATATTTTTTCTTATTTCTGCTCAAAATATAGATGGTGGGCACTCGTTAGAATCGCCTCGTCGAGGCAGTTCTAACGAGTACCCACAATCTATATTTTAGAGCAGAAATAAGAAAAATAAGGTATACCACCGGAAACCCATGCTTTACTATATAAAAGTGGGGTTCAAAGGGGTCAAAATTATATAGGCGTATTTTCGTGATGCTTGGTAGTAGGGTTTCTCTAGATGAAGCTTCAAACCAAATATCAAAGACCTGGGCGTTCTGGTTTCAGACGAGAAGATTTTTTAAAGTTGTTATTTATATATGTTTGTGCAAAACATGTGGGCTCAGGGCCTGGCCATTGTTGGCCCCAAGGCTATAATTTGAAAATCTTGATAGAGGTCCGCTAGATGAAGTTTCATACCAAATATCAAAGTAGAAGTAAGACAAAGATCAGGAATCGATGCAATTAACTTACTCCACCCATCAAAGAACCAAAGGGAAAGAAACACTAACATTAAGCGACCAGACCACAATGAAAACCTAAACAAAGGAAGGCCATAAGGACAGTTACTTTCCCACAAAATGGCCATATGGCCGTCCAAAATAAAAAGACACAAGTGATACACACAGTAAGTAACAAACAACAACATAAATAAACCGCCACATAGGAACCGCCTTTGAACGGTCATTGGAAAGATTTCCACTGGGGGGGGGGGGGGGTTAAATCGATTTTACGTGGCCACAATCCTCGCCCTTACTTCCGTCGCGATTTAGACAAATAATGTGTACAGTCCGCATGAAGGCCTCCGAACTCATCAGTGCAACATCTCCGTGAACACAAAAAATCAAAGAACCACAGAGGTGAGACAAAGGTGAGGACTCGACAGCAAGAAACCACTAAAATGCTGGAGCAAAAGAAAACCAACAGTTAGACTCCGATGGGCCCGACCAGAGACAGAGCATCAGGCACCAACCAACATTACCTTCAATTAGATCTCTCTAATTCTCAATAAGCCTTTACGTTGGAGCCGTCATAGAATCTGAGGCCTGACCAACCGGCGTGCAATTAAAGAGGGAAGCAAAAGTGCCAACCGTGATTGGGTTAACTACCACGCATGCGGCCTGTCGTATAACATCCATGTTGTACCCAATCTTTTTATATCGAAGAATGATTTTACGAAATTGGGTTATATACATTGCGGTTATATATTTTTCTGAATCTATATACTATGTCACCATAAAATTCGGGTTCCGATAGACCTTGTTGCAGAAGAGATTTAAGTCCAATATTGAATTTTGAAATTAAATCAGAATGGCGTCTATAAAATTTTGAAAAGGCTTTGCGTAGTTTATAGTACCGATAACCCTGATTAAGGAGTTTAGCCGTTAATAATTTATTACGAGTGTTGAAGTCAGTTACATGACCACACACTTTAGCAAATCGAATTAATTGCGAAATATAAACGCCATAGGATGGCGCACGAGGGACATCACCATCCAAAAAAGGAAAATTTACTATCTCAAAATCAAAGTCATCGCGTTTATCATAAATTTTGCACGAAACAAACCCATCTACAATAGATAGATGTAAATCCAAAAACGGGGCCTCGGTATCAGAAGAATTTGTTTTATTTAACTGAAGTTCTGGGGGGTAAATCTGACTGATCAAACCATCGAAATAGGTATTATCAATATTTAATTAATCATCTAAAGATCTAGAAGTGGAGCTAAAAGCTTCAATAATGTCAGATTGGTTATCTATGGAACTCGACAAAATGAAGTCTCTTTCATAACAATACAAGAACAGATCAGCCACAAGAGGTGAGCAATTCGTACCCATCGGAATATCCACAATTTGTCTAAACAACTTATTACCGAATCTAATATAAATATTGTCAAGTAGAAAGGTGAGGGCATCACACACTTTCTGACATGACCAAAGTGTATAATTCTTATGCGCTGTAGAAGTGAAAAATGCATTTCTGACATTACATGCAAGATAGAGAGAATCTTCTCTGTGAAAAGCCCATTCAATTAAATCATTAAGCTTTTCTTTTATAAGATTATGGGGAAGTGTAGTGTAAAGAGTGGAAAAATCTTAAGTAGACAGACTTGAAGCACGAAAATGTCTGGATTGTAATTTATTTAAAACCTCATTCGAATTTTTAATAGACCAAAACAGATTTCTTCCTGATCTTTCAAAGTAGAAGTAAAACAAAGATCAGGAATCGATACAATTAACTTACTCCACCCACCAAAGACACCAAAGGGAAAGAAATACAAACATTAAGCGACCAGACCATAATGGAAACCTATACAAATGAAGGCCATAAGGACAGTTACTTTCCCACAAAATGGCCATATGGCCATCCAAAAATAAAAGACACAAGTGACACAAGACTTTATCACAATATTTAATCACATGTGTTTTAATAGCAGTAAGACTGGAAGTTAATACTTTAGAAAGTTTAGTGGCAGTGCAAGAGCTAATATTTGCAATAAACCGTGCTTTGTATGGTCTTTTATGAAGTTTTGGTAACCAGTATAGCGTAGGAAGCTTGTATTGGCCTTCGGTAACACACACAGCAAACTTCCTCATAATCTTACAAAAGAAAAGCTTAATGATTTAATTGAATTGGCTTTTCACAGAGAAGATTTTCTCTATCTTGCATGCAATGTCAGAAATGCATTTTTCACTTCTAAAGAGCATAAGAATTATACACTTTGGTCATGTCAGAAAGTGTGTGATGCCCTCACCTTTCTACTTGACAATATTTATATTAGATTCGGTACTAAGTTATTTAGACAAATTGTGGGATATTCCGATGGGTACTAATTGCGCACCTCTTGTGGCTGATCTGTTCTTGTATTGTTATGAAAGAGACTTCTTTGTTTTACTTCTACTTTTCATTTTGTCGCTTTCCATTGATAACCAATCTGAAATTATTGAAGCTTTTAGCTCTACTTCTAGATATTTAGATGATTTATTAAATATTGATAATACCTATTTTGATGGTTTGATCAGTCAGATTTACCCCCTAGAACTTCAGTTAAATAAAGCAAATTCTTCTGATACTGAGGCCCCGTTTTTGGATTTACATCTATCTATTGTAGATGGATTTGTTTCGTGCAAAATTTATGATAAACGCGATGACTTTGATTATGAGATTGTAAATTTTCCTTTTTTGGATGGTGATGTTCCTCGTGCGCCATCCTATGGCGTTTATATTTCGCAATTAATTCGATTTGCTAGAGTGTGTAGTCATGTAACTGACTTCAACACTCGTAATAAATTATTAACGGCTAAACTCCTTAATCAGGGTTATCGGTACCATAAACTACGCAAAGCCTTTTCAAAATTTTATAGACGCCCTTCTGATTTAATTTCAAAATTCAATATTGGACTTAAATCTCTTCTGCAACAAGGTCTTTCGGAACCCGAATTTTATGGTGACTTAGTATATAAATTCAGAAAAATATATAACCGCAATGACTTCAGCACCCAATTTCGTGAAATCATTCTTCGATATAAAAAGATTGGGTACAACATGGATATTATACGACAGACTGCATGCATGGTAGTTAACCCAATCACGGTTGGCAACTTTGCTTCCCTCTTTAATTGCACGCCGGTGGGTCAGGCCTCAGATTCTATGACGGCTCCAACGTAAAGGCTTATTGATCATTAGAGAGATAATGTTGGTTGGTGCCTTATGCTCTGTCTCTTCGGGCTCATCGGAGTCTAACTGTTGGTTTTCTTTTGCTCCAGCAGTTCAGTGGTTTGTTGCTGTCGAGTCCTCACCGTTGTCTCACCTCTGTGGTTCTTTGATTTTTGTGTTAACGGAGATGTTGCACTGATGAGTTAGGAGGCCTTCATGCGGATTTGTCTAAATCGCGACGGAAGTAAGGGCGAGGATTGTGGCCACGTAAAATCGATTTAAGCCCCCAGTGGAAATCTTCCACTGACCGTTCCAAGGCGGCTCTCTGTGGCGATTTATTTATGCTGTTGTTTGTTACTTGCTGTGTGTATCACTTGTGTCTTTTAATTTTGGATGGCCATATGGCAATTTTGTGGGAAAGTAACTGTCCTTATGGCCTTCCTTTGTTTAGGTTTCCATTATGGTCTGGTCGCTTAATGTTTGTATTTCTTTCCCTTTGGTGTCTTTTATGGATGGAGTAAGTTAATTGTATCAATTCCTGATCTTTGTTTTACTTCTACTTTGGTGGCTGAATGACAAACATGTTTATCAACTATAGCTCTCTCTTCAGCTAAAGGCTGAAGTTCATAGGCCTTAGTACCACCAAGCTCCTGCTTAAGCGTGTTAACATAGTGGAGCCGTAACACAACGACAGCGTTGTTAACGGCCTTATCTGCAGGGGCCAAAACAAACTTCTAATGAAATCCTTGAATACCTAGTTTAATATGACGTAAAGACGTCTTGGGCTTAGGAGGAAATAAGGTAGTATTTTTAGAATAGAAAGAAATGCGTTTATTCACTAGTTTTAAAATGTTAAGTTTCCAGTCCTTAAGGGCTTTATGCTCAACATACTATCGCTTACACCATCGATTACCGAATTCATTCAAGGAAGCAGCGACCTGTGTCATTAGCCCAGCAGGCACATGACGTAATTATGACGTCACATTAACGTCGTTACAACGTCAGGACGTTTATGTAACGTCACATCAACGTCGGTGCAACGTCATGACGTTGCACCGACGTTGGTTTGACGTTGCCATAGCGACGTGTGCCTGCTGGGTAGGGTTCAGAGAAGAATTTTTTGTTTAGTAGTCCCAGTTAAAAAAAGTATTTTTAGTTCCTGTGACCAAGAAATGCAGTGGACAGGAATCATTTAAACAATTTTGAAAGTGGACCAAGCAAGGGTTATTTCTGTGCATTTTGGTCAAAATCCGATAAGTGGTTTAGAAGAGGTCGTTTGAAGAAACTGTTTACGGACAGACGCACGCACTGACGACGGACAAAATGTGATCACAAAAGCCCACCTTGTCAATCCGTGACAGGCGAGCTAAAACATAAAAAAAAAAACAGCAAAATCGTGACATCAATACTTTTATTATTACTCAATATTCAACACTGCGTCTGTATCACTCATCGAACCTGCAAATTAAAGAATTTCTCTTTAGAATGTCACACCTACCTATATATAGAGAAGCCTCCGTGGTGCAGTGGTTACGCTACTCGCCTTGTAAACCAGGGATCGCAGGATCGATTCTGGGCTTCTCCAGACTTTCGGATGAGTCTTTAAAACCGAGGTCCCGTCTCCGTATGACCTTAGCTGTTGGTGGGACGTAAAACTCAAACACTCACTCACCTATATATAGAGAAGCTTCTGTGGTGTAGTGGATAAGCTATTCGCCTTGTAAACCAGGGATCGCAGAATCGATACCGGGCTTCTACAGACTTTCGGATAAGTCTTTAAACTGAGGTCCCGTCTCCGTATGACCTTAGCTTTGGTGGGATGTAAAACTCAAACACTCACTCACCTATATATAGAAACAATTTCCTTGCACACCAGATAAGGAAATCCTGGATTTTACCACGCCTACTCAAGATCCCCTACCCAGCGATGGGATAACAATCGAAAATCCTCAGGTATGTGATAGCAAAGTGTAATATAAAGTAGAAGTGAAACAAAGATCAGGAATCGATACAATTAACTTACTCACCCATCAAAGACACCAAAGGGAAAAAACACAAACATGAAGCGACCAGATCATAATGGAAACCTAAACAAAGGAAGGCCATAAGGACAGTTACTTTCCCACAAAATGGCCAAATGGCCATCCAAAATAAAAAAGACACAAGTGATACTCACAGTAAATAACAAACAACAACATAAATAAACCGCAACAGAAGAACCGCCTTGGAACGGTCAGTGGAAAGAATTCCATTGTGGGGCTTAAATCGATTTTACATGGCCATAATCCTCGCCCTTACCTCTGTCGCGGTATACACTAATTTTGTTTAGTCCGCTTGAAGGCTTCCTAACTCATCAGTGTAACATCTCCGAGAACATGCAAATCAAAAATCTACAGAGATGAAATAAGGTTGAGGACTGGACAGCATACAGCAACAGAATTGCTGGAGCAAAAGAAAACCAACAGTTAGACTCCGAGGGGCCCGACCAAAGACGGAGCATCAGGCACCAACCAACATAAAGAATACTAAAATAAAATAAAATTCCATTTATGTTTTTACGCTGGAACCGTCATATAACCTTAAAACATCGTGCAAGATTGACGTCACTGCATAAACCTGGCATCATTAAAAGTCACGATAGTGCCATAAAATATGACTAAGATTACGAAAAAACGCCTACACAAATGTATAGTAATGTTTATCGCCGAATTTCAGATGAAAAATTGTGATATTTTTTCTTATTTTCAAAATAAAGGCTGTAGGTACACGCGCGGTTCTAACGGACAATGAGGTTTACTAATGTAAACTAAGCTTTATTCTATAAAAGTTGGGTCTGAGGGGGTAAGGATTATATAGGCGTTCTTTCGTGATGGAAATATTAAATCTCGATAGCGAGATTCGAGTGATTTATCTTTGGCCTCATGAATGGATATTCCCATCGGGGGCTAGTTGTTTCATATATCGTTATAACTTTGATCATTTAATATATATGCTAAAGATAGGCTGAAAACATTTAGACAACTTTGTGCATCTGCTAGTACATTTAGTATCTTAACCACGGACGAGCTTGTTAAAGCTAACAATGTTTTGAACAAAAGCGTTTCGAAAACACGCCTATACAAATACAGTGTTACCTTAATCGCCGAAAAATGAATTTTTTAGATAAAAAATTGTGATATTTTTCTTATTTGTGCTCAAAATAAATTATGGGTACGAGTTAGAACCGCCTGGATGAGGCGGTTCTAACCAGTACCCACAATCTATATTTTAGAGCAGAAATAAGAACCAGAGGACCAGTGGTCCTGTAAACGCTCACCTGACACCTGGTCCTGGTGTACATTTTAATAGTTGATTGACCGCGGCTCAGGGCTCGGGAAAACGATTTTTTTCGGTCCCAGACCGAAATTCAGAAATTGGGACCGATTGGAAACGGTCCAAAGCCCCAAAAAATCGGTCCGATACTGGTCCAACATTTAGGAAATTTTCGCTGATTCAGTCAAATATTTAGGATATTATCAAATTCTGTAAACTTAAAACTTACTTAGTTCAGATGTCAATCCGTTAATTACACATGATTAATCCAATAATCGCCTCGTCAATTTGTGTTTCTGGGTCAATGGCTTCATGGGTCTGGAGAAGAAGATTTTGGAAGGCTTTTTACCATATATGGAGCCATCTTGGTCATGTGACCCAGACCCTGCGAACAAACTTTCGTTCCTTCATCCTACTGAGGCTCCAAATGAAATTTGGCTTTGATTGACCTTTCAGTTTTGGAGAAGAAAATCTTTGAAAATGGTGGACGGACAGACGACGGTCCAAGGTCATTTAATGACCTTGACCTTTCTTATCCATAAATCTTCATGTATTGATTTTGTTTACCTGAGCTACCTATTTTTGTGTCGTAGTCTTCAATGGTTTCCTAAATATTCATTATTTTCACTTTTTCCCCTGCAAAAGCCCAAGTCTGCAAATTTAACATAGCCATAAAGTAGGCCAAGGCCATCCCAGGGTCACCATTTTTACAAACTATGATGGGCTCAAGTACCATATGCTACAAGCCAACTTTCAAGGTCATTGGCTTCATGGTTCTGGAGAAGAAGATTTTTGAAGGCTTTTTACCATATATGGGCATGGCTGCCATCTTGGTCATGTGACCCAGACCCCGCGAACAAACTTTCGTTCCCCCATCCTACTGAAGCTCCACATGAAATTTGGCTTTGATTGGCCTCCCTGTTTTGGAGGAGAAGATCTTTGAAAATAGTGGACGGACGGACAACGGATGGACGGACGACAGACCATGGCTATACTATAAGCTCACCTATGAGCCTTAAGGCTCAGGTGAGCTAAAAATCAATTATTTTCACTTTTTCCCAAGCAAAAGCCTAAGTCCGCAAATTTGACATTGCCGTAAAATAGGTAAAGGTCAACCCAGGGTCACCATTTGAACAAATTATGATAAGCCCGTGTACCAGATGTTTCCTGCCAAGTTTCAAGGTCATTTGCCTTACGGTTCTGGAGAAGAAGAATTTCGAAGTGTTTTTACCATATATGGGCCTTGCCACCATCTTGGTCATGTGACCTGGACTATATGAGCAAATTTTCATTTGTTCATCATATAAAGGATCTATATCAAATTTCACTTGAATTGGGCCAGCGGTTTCTGAGAAAAAAACTTTAAATATGGAACCTGGTTAATATTGGTCCCAGGTCACTGAATGATGACTTTTCTTACCCATGAATCTTCGTGTATTCATTTACTTTACCTGATCTACCAATTTGGTGACATTGCCTTCAATGGTTTCCTAAAAATCCATTATTTTCACTTTTTCCCATGCAAAAGCCTAAGTTGACAAATTTGACACTGCCATAAAATAGGTCAAGGTCAACCCAGGGTCAGCATTTGTAAAAACTATGACGAGCCCGAGTACCATATGATATATGCCAAGTTTCAAAGCCATTGGCCTTACGGTTCTGGAGAAGAATATTTTTGAAGGCTTTTTACCATATATGGGCGTGGCGGCCATCTTGGTCATGTGATCTAGACCGTACTGGCAACTTTTCATTTGTTCAACTCACAAAAGCTCCATATTGAATTTCACTTAAATTGGCTCAGTAGTTTCTGAGAAAAAATGTTTTTTTTTTTGAAATATGAAATCGGAGTGACCTTGGTCTGAGGTCAATGAATGACCTTGACCTTTCTTACCCATAGATCTTCATGTATTCAGTTACTTTACCTAATCTACAAATTTTGGTGACACTGTCTTCAATGGTTTCCCTAAATATCCATTATTTTCACTTTTTCCTATGCAAAAGCCTAAGTCAGCAAATTTGACATTACTGTAAAATAGGTCATCAACCCAGGGTCACCATTTGAAAAAATTATGATAGGCCCGAGTACCATATGCTACATGCCAAGTTTCAAGGCCATTGGCCTTACGGTTCTTGAGAAGAAGAATTTCGAAGTTTCCTTACCATATATGGGCGTGGTGGCCATCTTGGTCATGTGATCTAGACCATGTTGGCAGCTTTTCATTTGTTCAACTCCCAAAGGCCCCATATTGAATTTCACTTCAATTGGCTCAGTAGTTTCTGAGAAAAAATGTTTGAAAAATGGAACCTGCGTGACCTTGGTCTAAGGTCAATTAATGACCTTGACCTTTCTTACACACAGATCTTCATGTATTCAGCTACTTTACCTTATCTACTAATTTTGGTGACACTGTCTTCAATGGTTTCCTAAAAATCCATTATTTTCACTTTTTCCCATGCAAAAGCCTAAAGCCTAGGTCACATAGCCCGACCGATGTCCGGCATCGGTGGAGCTCGGTAGATTTTTGGGGTGTAGCCGAGTTCCCCTCATCGGAGGCATAGCTCGGTGACGTGAACGGGCTCCGTCCGGAAATCTACAGGCGACCGACCAAACACCGGTCGATGACCGTACGGAGTCTGTCTTAACAGGGGAAACTATTTCGGCCTATGTGGTAGCAACTACCGACCGGTGGTCGATCGGACATCGGGGGGTATACGGCCGGTACCCGAGCAGGTTACGGGACACCGTGCGATCACCGGACGGGTTGTAAACGGTCTTTGAACACTGCCCGGCCGATGTTCGGTCGTTGTAACTCGGACTTGGCGGGAGGCTATCTGGTGGTGGCCTCTTCTTCCCGTGATCCTTCTCTGGTGGTGGCCTCGTCTCCTCATCCCCATCATTTTTCCTGGCAACTTTTGGCATCCTTAAAGTCTGTCAAAAGAGGGAGTACACATTGAAATCCTGATGTTGCTCGTGTGAGATGTTGCTTGTGTAAACACAACTAGCTGAATGTTTTACACGGACTGGAGCGAGCGGTTTATATGCAAGCAGCGATGTCCGGCCGAGTTCCGGCCGATGTCCGACCGAGCTTCGGCCACTGTCCCTTACATCGGTCACCCACTGGTACTATATTTTCCAAGTCTCGGTCCCACATCGGTCGGACCTCGGCCGAAACTCGGTCGGTGTCCGTTCACAAAAGCTTGTCCTCTTGTGGCCTCAGATGCACGGGACACCGGCCGATACTCAGCCGTACACCGGCCGATGCGTATTCCGATGTGGTAAGGATGGGGCTGCGATGAAGGAGCTCGGTGAGAGCCCGTCGAATTTTAACTCCGAAGTTAAATTTCACCGAATTGCCCACCGATGCGGTTTTAAGCCCAAAACGCCGGCCGGTGACCACGGGATTCCGGCCGGTAATTGGCGAAGGTCGCATCGCTCGCTCATCGAAACCTCATCGGCCGGGCTATGTGACCTAGGCATAAGTCGGCAAATTTGACATTGCTGTAAAATAGGTCAAGGTCAACTCGGGGTCACCATTTGTACAAACTATGATGGGCCTGAGTACCATATGCTACATGCCAAGTTTCAAGGCCATTGGTCTTACGGTTCTGGAGAAGAAGAATTTTTAAGGCTTTTTACCATATATATAGGCGTGACGGCCATCTTGGTCATGTGATCTAGACCGTATTGGCATTTTTTCATTTGTTCAACTCACAAAGGCTCCATATTAAATTTCACTAAAATTGGCTCAGCAGTTTTGGAGAAAGAAATGTTTGAAATATGGATCCTGAATGACCTTGGTCTAAGGCCAATGAATGACCTTGACCTTTCTGACCCATAGATCTTCATGTATTCAGTTACTTTACCTGATCTACAAATTTTGGTGACACTGTCTTCAATGGTTTTCCTATAAATCCATTATTTTCACTTTGCCCCATGCAAAAGCCTACTTCGGCAAATTTGACATTGCTGTAAAATAGGTCAAGGTCAACCCGGGGTCACCATTTGTTCAAACCATGATGGGCCCGAGTACCCTATGCTACATGCCAAGTTTCAAGGCCACTGGCCTTATGGTTCTGGAGAAGAAGATTTTTGAAGGCTTTTTACCATATATGGGCATGGCGGCCATCTTGGTCATGTGATCCAGACCCTGCGAACAAACTTTCGTTCCCCCATCCCACTGAGGCTCCATATGAAATTTGGCTTTGATTGGCCCTGCAGTATAGGAGAAGAAGATCTTTGAAAATGGTGGACGGACGGGCGGACGGACGACGGACGGACGGACGGACGACGGACCATGGCTATACTATAAGCTCACCTATGAGCCTAAAGGCTCAGGTGAGCTAAAAACAAGGTTCGAGGCGGTTCTAACTCGTACCCATAATCTATATTTTGAGCACAAATAAGAAAAATAAGGTATACCCCTGCAAACCCTAGTTTCACTATATAAAAGTGGGGTTCAAGGGGGTCAAACATATATAGGCGTGTTTTCGTGATGAGCTCACAATGTTTTGAACAAAAGGAACCTGCTCTGTTAGATACAGAGATGCATTATTTTTCAGAATAAACAAATCCCAGGAAAAAAAAACAAGATTCTAGAAATCATAATTTTTGCGACATTCTCTAAAAGACACTTTTGACATTAATGTATAATAAAATAACGTAGTAACATCCGCATCATCAAGGAAGAAGTAAAACAAAGACTAGGAATCGATACAATTAACTTACTCCACCCATCAAAGACACCAAAGGGAAAGAAACACAAACATTAACCGACCAGACCATAATGGAAACCTAAACAAAGGAAGGCCATAAGGACAGTTACTTTCCCACAAAATGGCCATATGGCCATCCAAAATAAAAAGACACAAGTGATACACATAGTAAGTAACAAACAACACCATAAATAAACCGCCACAGAAGAACCGCCTTGGAACGGTCAGTGGAATAATTTCCACTGGGGGGGGGGGGGCTTAAATCGGTTTTACGTATCCACAATCCTCGCCCTTACTTCCGTCGCGATTTAGACAAATAATTTGTTCAGTCCGCATGAAGGCCTCCTAAATCATCAGTGCAACATCTCCGTGAACACAAAAATCAAAGAACCACAGATGTGAGACAACGGTGAGGACTCGACAGCAAGAAACCACTGAAATGCTGGAGCAAAAGAAAACCAACAGTTAGACTCCCATGGGCCCGACCAGAGACAGAGCATCAGGCACCAACTAACATTACCTTGAATTAGATCTCTCTAATTTTCAATAAGCCTTTACGTTGGAGCCGTCATAGAATCTGAGGCCTGACCCACCGGCGTGCAATTAAATGAGGGAAGCAAAGTTGCCAACCGTGATTGGGCTAGCTACCATGCATGCAGTCTGTCGTATAACATTCACGTTGTACCCAATCTTTTTATATCGAAGAATGATTTTACGAAATTGTGTGCTGAAGTCACTGCGGTTATATGTTTTTCTGAATTTATATACTAAGTCACAATAAAATTCGGGTTCCGATAGACCTTCTTGCAGAAGACATTTAAGTCCAATATTGAATTTTGAAATTAAATCAGAATGGCGTCTATAAAATTTTGAAAAGGCTTTGAGTAGTTTATGGTACCGATAACCCTGATTAAGGAGTTTAGCCGTTCATAATTTATTACGAGTGATGAAGTCAGTTACATGACTACACACTCTAGCAAATCGAATTAATTGCGAAATATAAACGCCATAGGATGGCGCACGAGGAACATCACCATCCAAAAAAGGAAAATTTACAATCTCAAAATCAAAGTCATCGCGTTTATCATAAATTTTGCACGAAACAAACCCATCTACAATAGATAGATGTAAATCCAAAAACGGGGCCTCGGTATCAGAAGAATTTGCTTTATTTAATTGATGTTCTGGGGGGTAAATCTGACTGATCAAACCATCAATATTTAATAAATCATCTAAATATCTAGAAGTGGAGCTAAAAGCTTCAATAATTTCAGATTGGTTATCAATGGAAAGCGACAACATGAAGTCTCTTTCATAACACTACAAGAACAGATCAGCCACAAGAGGTGGGCAATTCGTACCCATCGGAATACCCACAATTTGTCTAAATAACTTAGTACCGAATCTAATATAAATATTGTCAAGTAGAAAGGTGAGGGCATCACACACTTTCTGACATGATGCTCTTTAGAAGTGAAAAATGCATTTCTGACATTACATGCAAGATAGAGAGAATCTTCTCTGTGAAAAGCCTATTCAATTAAATCACTAACCCTTTCTTTTATAAGATTATGAGGAAGTGTAGTGTAAAGATTTTAAAAATCGTAAGTAGACAGACTTGAAGCACGAAAACGTCTGGATTTCAATTTATTTAAAGTAGAAGTAAAACAAAGATCAGGAATCGATACAATTAACTTACTCCATCCATAAAAGACACCAAAGGGAAAGAAATACAAACATTAAGCGACCAGACCATAATGGAAACCTAAACAAAGGAAGGCCATATGGACAGTTACTTTCCCACAAAATGGCCATATGGCCATCCAAAATTAAAAGACACAAGTGATACACACAGTAAGTAACAAACAACAACATAAATAAATCGCCACAGAAGAGCCGCCTTGGAACGGTCAGTGGAAGATTTCCACTGGGGGGCTTAAATCGATTTTACGTGGCCACAATCCTCGCCCTTACTTCCGTCGCGATTTAGACAAATAATTTGTTCAGTCCGCATGAAGGCCTCCTAACTCATCAGTGCAACATCTCCGTGAACACAGAAATCAAAGAACCACAGAGTTGAGACAACGGTGAGGACTCGACAGCAAGAAACCACTGAAATGCTGGAGCAAAAGAAAACCAACAGTTAGACTCCGATGAGCCCGACCAGAGACAGAGCATCGGGCACCAACCAACATTATCTCTTTAATTTTCAATAAGCCTTTACGTTGGAGCCGTCATAGAAATTGAGGCCTGACCCACCGGCGTGCAATTAAAGAGGGAAGCAAAGTTGCCAACCGTGATTGGGTTAACTACCATGCATGCAGTCTGTCGTATAATATCCATGTTGTACCCAATCTTTTTATATCGAAGAATGATTTTACGAAATTGGGTGCTGAAGTCATTGCGGTTATATATTTTTCTGAATTTATATACTAAGTCACCATAAAATTCGGGTTCCGATAGACCTTGTTGCAGAAGACAATATTGAATTTTGAAATTAAATCAGAATGGCGTCTATAAAATTTTGAAAAGGCTTTGCGTAGTTTATGGTACCGATAACCCTGATTAAGGAGTTTAGCCGTTAATAATTTATTACGAGTGTTGAAGTCAGTTACATGACTACACACTCTAGCAAATCGAATTAATTGCGAAATATAAACGCCATAGGATGGCGCACGAGGAACATCACCATCCAAAAAAGGAAAATTTACAATCTCAAAATCAAAGTCATCGCGTTTATCATAAATTTTGTTAAAACCTCATTCGAATTTTTATAGACCAAAACAGATTTCTTCCTGATCTTTCAAAGACTTTATCACAATATTTAATTACATGCGTTTTAATAGCAGTAAGACAGGCAGTTAATAATTTAGAAAGTTCAGTGGTAGTGCAAGAGCTAGAATTTGCAATAAACCGTGCTTTGTAAGGTTTTTTATAAAGTTTTGGTAACCAGTATAGCGTAGGAAGCTTGTCTTGGCCTTCGTTAACACACACAGCAAACTTGGTGGCTGAAAGACAAACATGTTCATCTACTATAGCTCTCTCTTCAGCTAAAGGCTGAAGTTCATAGGCCTTAGTACCACCAAGCTCCTGCTTAAGCGTGTTAACATAGTGGAGCCGTCACACAACGACGACGTTGTTAGCGGCCTTGTCTGCAGGGGCCAAAACAAACTTCTTATGAAATTCTTGAATACCTAGTTTAAGATGACGTAAGGACGCCTTGTGCTTAGGAGGTAATAAGTTAGTATTTTCAGAATAGAAAGACATGCGTTTATTCACTAGTTTTAAAATGCTAAGTTTCCAGTCCTTAAGGGCTTTATGCTCAACATACTCTCGCTTACACCATCGATTACCGAATTCATTCAAGGAAGCAGCGATTTCATCTCTACATTTACTGAAATCAATTTTAGAAGGAAACCGATATTTCGGTCCTTCAGAAATTATATTCCTTATCCTAGAATCAGGAATAATTTTCAAATTGCCAGTAATTACATGACCAGCAGCAGGATAGCAATACTTTGAGTTTTTACAATCACATGAATCAGGATTATTAGTATCAATATCAAGATCTGAAACAAGTTTATTGAAATTAAAAATGATAGATCTAACAGGTTTGTTATATTTATAGCTTGTTATATTTATAGCATATTATAGGTGTTTCAGTATTTTGAAAATAAGCAGGAATGGAAGAAAGCACCGATCTCTCACGGAAGATACTGGGCAAATCTATAAAATCCATACCCTTATTAATGAAGGATATTTTGAAGAAATGGCGTTTATGATTAATTTTAGAATCAATGTAAGGACGGAGAGTATGCTGAGTATAGCCTCTAGTTAAGAGAGCCGCATCATATAACTGATGAGAACTATCGTAGAATTTATTCGCCTCGGTGTCTAGAAGACGTAAAAGAGAATCGGGTAATGAACTGAAAAATGAAAGCATAGAGTGGCGTCCATGATTTAATAATATAATTGACAGTCACTTCAGTCTAGTATTTTTTCGTTTAAACGCACGTGATTAACGTTTAAAGTTACCATTTTTCCTGGTGCCGTGAGATCTAGTTCTGCGTTTTCGACATTCCACGAGCGAGAAAATATCAAAGTAGAAGTAAAACAAAGATCAGGAATTGATACAATTAACTTACTCCATCCATAAAAGACACCAAAGGGAAAGAAATACAAACATTAAGCGACCAGACCATAATGGAAACCTAAACAAAGGAAGGCCATATGGACAGTTACTTTCCCATAAAATGGCCATATGGCAATCCAAAATTAAATGACACAAGTGATACACACAGTAAGTAACAAACAACAACATAAATAAAGTAGAAGTAAAACAAAGATCAGGAATTGATACAATTAACTTACTCCATCCATAAAAGACACCAAAGGGAAAGAAATACAAACATTAAGCGACCAGACCATAATGGAATCCTAAACAAAGGAAGGCCATATGGACAGTTACTTTCCCACAAAATGGCCATATGGCCATCCAAAATTAAAAGACACAAGTGATACACACAGTAAGTAACAAACAACAACATAAATAAATCGCCACAGAAGAGCCGCCTTGGAACGGTCAGTGGAAGATTTCCACTGGGGGGCTTAAATCGATTTTACGTGGCCACAATCCTCGCCCTTACTTCCGTCGCGATTTAGACAAATAATTTGTTCAGTCTGCATGAAGGCCTCCTTACTCATCAGTACAACATCTCCGTGAACACAGAAATCAAAGAACCACAGAGGTGAGACAACGGTGAGGACTCGACAGCAAGAAACCACTGAAATGCTGGAGCAACAGAAAACCAACAGTTAGACTTCGATGAGCCCGACCAGAGACAGAGCATCAGGCACCAACCAACACCAACCAACAAATCGCCACGGAAGAGCCGCCTTGGAACGGTCAGTGGAAGATTTCCACTGGGGGCTTAAATCGATTTTACGTGGCCACAATCCTCGCCCTTACTTCCTTACTTCCAAAGTCCGGCATTCTGGAAATATTACCCTCATGATAAATGTTGTCATTAAATCCCAGTGGAAAAGGGGTCTGTAAAAATTTAATCCATTTCAGTTCAGCTTCATGTCTTTTGATTATTTTTAATCTAGATGTAGGATTTGCATCGTAATAAAGTTTTTACACTGGTTGTATAACAATGTTATTTACAGAATGACCTGTACGTCGAAAGTGACGGTACAAGAAAGTGTCAGTTTTCCTAGGCTTACTCATTCTACGATAATGCTCGTTCAATCTAGTTTTAAGCATGCGGTTAGTTTGACCGACGTACTGCATATTACAGTTTGCAGCACGTCATGTAATTAGATAAATTAAATCTGTAGACTGTCATGTCAAATCAGACATGTTTACTACAGAGAAGCGTCTACCGTTTACAGATGAAGTAACGGTAGACGCAGTGCTTAAATGCGAACAACATCTGCACCTCTTGGCATTGAACTTAGAAATACTAGGATACATTCCACTTCTTTGCCACGGTCAAACGCTGGTTGTTCTCACAATACGTTAACACCGTGTGTAAGTGAATTTTTGTGACTTTCTGCGTTTCTCTTTATGGACAAAAGCTGGCGTAATGTAAGAATATGTGATTCATACCTAGTAGGCAAGCAACATATAGGTAACTTCGGATCAACATTCTTGGCGGTCCATCAAACGTTGATGCGACGTTGCCTAAACATTTCATTAATACCTGGTGACCAGTTGGTAGGTACCCTCATACTTGCGGCCATTGAATATGTAATTTGGTTTTAAAATGCATGAGATCATGTTAAAAGGGCAGTTGAATGGGTGCCCTGGAAATACCCACTTCATGCGTATATTAAAATGAGGGTTTACAATGATGTGTGTTATTATATTTGTTTTGCTAAAAATTGTTTGTACACGATAGAATCGCCTCAAAGAGGTGGTTGTAACGAACGCCAGCGATCAATGTCCTGTCAAGCATGCGCTCGTGATTTGTTCTACCGTACAACTGACCTACAAACAGTGATATATTACTCAACAAATCACTGCTAGAGCTGCTATATTTCTTAAATAAGACAGCGCATGACAAAACCTACAATAAGGCATGTGACTCAGATCAGCCTGCGTTTCCGCGAAAAAGCGTGACGCAAAAAAAAAACGCAGGCCTATTTATAACGTTTTGCGACGTCATCAATCGTTTCCTTGACGTTAAACGGAGTAACGTCTTTTTCTCGCATTCAAGTACGTTACAAAATAGAAGTAGAGGCAATGATCAGGATCGATACAATTAACCCACAGCTCTTATCAGAGACTCCAAAGGGAAAGAAACACAAACACGAAGCAACAGACCCAAACGGAAACACATACCCGCCTTGGAAGTTTGGAACGGTCAGCGGAAACGAATTCCACTGTGGGGGGGGGGAGTGCGCTACAAAGCCTATATTTTGTCATAACCCGTAATTTATGGAGATCGGCTAGCATCCCTCATCTTTGCTTCATCTAAGTGTTTGAATTTGATTTATGTCTCTGTGATGGTGCATTAATTGAGTTAGGCAACCATTATACAATAGATGAAAAAGTTTAACTTTGGAAGCAAAGAATACACATTAGATTGAAAATCGGAATCTCGGTTTTATTGAGTTTCTCCATAAACAGCACTGTTGTCTGCAAGGCTGAGTACGCCCCCTAGCATCAATTTCAGCGGTACTCGATTTTCAAATTACTCACATGGACTCGATGCATCCAAAGAAAATAAAAATATAATTTGCACTATGATGAAGTACTGGGAGATGTTTTACGGCCGCCACCAGCACTAAACCGAATTTTTAACGTTTATTGTTGGGAAAAACACCCTAACCTAGGGCGAAGATTCGGCAGGTAAAAATTCTTTAAGCTCCCAATGGCATATGCAGGATGTAGTTTTGGTGTTGGTCGTTTGCTGTTATTTTTGCTGTATGTCTGCTAATTTGTTGTGTGTTGTTATTTAGTGTTTTCTAATGGTCTGATCACCCCGTGTGGGGAAATTAGTACTGGTTGTTCAATTTCATAAACACTCCCCCCACCGCAGTGGAATTCGTTTCCGATGGCCGTTCCAAGGCGGTTCTTCTGCCGCGGTTTATTTTGTCATGGTTTGTCTTTGGGTGTTTGTGTCCCTTTGGCATCTCTAATGGGAGCTGTGGGTTAATTGTATCGATTCCTGACCATTGCCTTCACTTCTTTTTTTTGTATATGTTTTTCATTGTGCAGAGTCTCTCACTTATACCGCCCAATTGGCTCTTTATGACTGAAATCTTTCAGTCACTTTCTACTTATCCTCGGACTACAATACTAGCTAGACATTAAGCAAAACATGCCAATACAAATACATTGCCACCTTTATCGCCGAACAAATGAAAATTTCATGATGAAAAATTGTGATATTTTTCTTATTTCTGCTCCAAATATAGATTGTGGGCACTCGTTAGAACCGCCTCATCGAGGCGGGGGCACTCGTAAGAGCCGCCTCATCGAGGTGGTTCAAACGAGTACCCACAATCTAGATTTTAGAGTAGAAATAAGCAAAATATGGTTTACCCCAGTTGAGCAATTAGGGGATAACTGTATTCAAAATTGTCATTTGGGGAGGTAAATCGGAGGTTTTACGGCCGGAAATTTTGTTTTACGAGTACAGTGACTCATCAGCGGAGCTGTTTAACGTAATTTCCGACCATTAAACCGACGATTTACCTCTCCAAATGGCAATTATCAATACAGTTATCCCCATTCTTTACTATGTTGCATTGTATGTATGTACCTTATTTTACGTCGTGCAGATGCACTGACGATTATAGCACAATCCAGCTTTTTTACCATCGCCTTTGCATTTTTCAGTGCAAGCTGCAGTTTGGATGGGTTGAGGCTTGCCAAGGAAAGTAGAGAATCTGAGAAGATAGGGGCTTGGAGGACAGATGGCTGGAAACAAAAAATTTAGTACAGTAGAACTTCGATGGCTCGAACACCGATGACTCGTTTACCATGGATGAGTCGCACCCATTCTTGAGCCCCTTGCGAAATCCTCTACATAAGAAATAGTTGGGGATAATTAAGGAGATTTTAGTATTTTATCTTGCAAATGTATGCTGTGTGTACTCATTAGAATCGCCTCGATGAGGCGATTCAAATAAGTACACACAGCATACATTTTCATTATAGAACACCGTAAAGGTGTCCAAAAGTATCTCGTTATGCCTCCTGACAGTAACCCTCGGCAGGGTTAACTTACCGTCTCTATTTGCCGAAGTCCTATAGATTAAGACGCACACGCATAATCAAACAAACGTGACTTAACTGTTGGAGTCTAACTGTTGGTTTTCTTTTGCTCCAGTAATTCTGTTGTTGTATGCTGTCGAGTCCTCAACCTCGTTTCATCTCTGTAGTTTTTTTTATTTGTATGTTCTAGGAGATGTTACACTGATGAGTTAGGAAGCCTTCATGCGGACTAAACAAAATTAGTGTATACCGCGAGAGAGGTAAGGGCGAGGATTATGGCCATGTAAAATCAATTTAAGCCCCCTAGTGGAATTCTTTCCACTGACCGTTCCAAGGCAGTTCTTCTGTGGCGGTTTATTTTTGTTGTTGTTTGTTACATACTGTGTGTATCAATTGTGTCTTTTTAGTTTGGATGGTCATTTGGCCATTTTGTGGGAAAGTAACTGTCCTTATGGCCTTCCTTTGTTTAGGTTTTCATTATGGTTTGGTCGCTTCATGTTTGTGTTTCTATTCCTTTGGTGTCTTTGATGGGTAGAGTAAGTTAATTGTATCGATTCCTGATCTTTGTTTTACTTCTACTTTTCATACCCTAAGGAAGATTGTTAAAATGGTCCAATCAAGTTAATTCTTAGCGAGACTTCGCGAGACAACCGTCTCGGACTGGTTACGTTTTCCTCCACCACATAAAATGTCTGCGTCTGTCCGGGTAGAACATCAGTGTAAAACGTCGTTAGGGACGATCTTTTTTTTCTACAGTTTTTCTTTGAAATTGGAAGACTAATAAACTTCTCTCTACAGTTTGCTAATTGCAATCATAGTCGACGTGAGCAAACTGTGTGAAATATGTTCTACAAAAGGGTTATCCTTTGGAAGCAAGGAATGCACCACAGAACTGGAAAATATTAAGTGTACATGTCTTCTGGGCAAGACTATCTAGTTTCGGCCAATTAGGCCTCATCAGTAACACTCAAATATTTCCAAAATTCCTGAATGTAATCGATGATCTCAAAGGACAAGCAAATATAAACTACACTATGATGTAGGGCAGGGAGACTTTTAACGGCCGCGCCACATTCCAAGACACAACTAGTGACGTTAAGTATGTTCTACTAAAGGGTTATCCTTTGGAAGCAAGGAATACACCACCGAACTGGAAAATATTAAGTGTACATGTCTTCTGGGCTAGACTTGTTAGTTTGAACCAGTCAAAAATACGCAGGGATGCTTCATTGTGTTCTGTGTGGTGTGCATATTTTGCGAAATCAATCTTACATCCATCATAGTGCAGATTATATTTTCTGGTCCTTTGGGATCATTGAGTTCATTTAGAATCATTTTGAAAATAGAGTTCTGCTTAAGCCGGTGCTAGGGGGCGTGGCCGGTGTAGCACATTTCAGTACTGGTCATGAAATTTTCCTTTTTTGGATGGTGATGTTCCTCGTGCGCCATCCTATGGCGTTTATATTTCGCAATTAATTCGATTTGCTAGAGTGTGTAGTCATGTAAGTAGTCATGTAACTGACTTCAACACTCGTAATACATTATTAACGGCTAAACTCCTTAATCAGGGTTATCGGTACCATAAACTACGCAAAGCCTTTTCAAAATTTTATAAACGCCATTCTGATTTAATTTCAAAATTCAATATTGGACTTAAATCTCTTCTGCAACAAGGTCTATCGGAACCCGAATTTTATGGTGACTTAGTATATAAATTCAGAAAAATATATAACCGCAATGACTTCAGCACCCAATTTCGTAAAATCAATCTTCGATATAAAAAGATTGGGTACAACATGGATATTATACGACAGACTGCATGCATGGTAGTTAACCCAATCACGGTTGGCAACTTTGCTTCCCCCTTTAATTGCACGCCGGTGGGTCAGGCCTCAGATTCTATGACGGCTCCAACGTAAAGGCTTATTGAGAATTAGAGAGATCTTATTCAAGGTAATGTTGGTTGGTGCCTGATGCTCTGTCTCTGGTCGGGCCCATCGGAGTCTAACTGTTGGTTTTCTTTTGCTCCAGCATTTCAGTGGTTTCTTGCTGTCGAGTCCTCACCGTTGTCTCACCTCTGTGGTTCTTTGATTTTTGTGTTCACGGAGATGTTGCACTGATGAGTTAGGAGGCCTTCATGCGGACTGAACAAATTATTTGTCTAAATCGCGACGGAAGTAAGGGCGAGGATTGTGGCCACGTAAAATCGATTTAAGCCCCCCAGTGGAAAGCATTCCACTGACCGTTCCAAGGCGGCTCTTCTGTGGCGATTTATTTATGTTATTGTTTGTTACTTACTGTGTGTATCACTTGTGTCTTTTAATTTTGGATGGCCATATGGCCATTTTGTGGGAAAGTAACTGTCCTTATGGCCTTCCTTTGTTTAGGTTTTCATTATGGTTTGGTCGCTTCATGTTTGTGTTTCTATTCCTTTGGTGTCTTTGATGGGTAGAGTAAGTTAATTGTATCGATTCCTGATCTTTGTTTTACTTCTACTTTTCATACCCTAAGGAAGATTGTTAAAATGGTCCAATCAAGTTAATTCTTAGCGAGACTTCGCGAGACAACCGTCTCGGACTGGTTACGTTTTCCTCCACCACATAAAATGTCTGCGTCTGTCCGGGTAGAACATCAGTGTAAAACGTCGTTAGGGACGATCTTTTTTTTCTACAGTTTTTCTTTGAAATTGGAAGACTAATAAACTTCTCTCTACAGTTTGCTAATTGCAATCATAGTCGACGTGAGCAAACTGTGTGAAATATGTTCTACAAAAGGGTTATCCTTTGGAAGCAAGGAATGCACCACAGAACTGGAAAATATTAAGTGTACATGTCTTCTGGGCAAGACTATCTAGTTTCGGCCAATTAGGCCTCATCAGTAACACTCAAATATTTCCAAAATTCCTGAATGTAATCGATGATCTCAAAGGACAAGCAAATATAAACTACACTATGATGTAGGGCAGGGAGACTTTTAACGGCCGCGCCACATTCCAAGACACAACTAGTGACGTTAAGTATGTTCTACTAAAGGGTTATCCTTTGGAAGCAAGGAATACACCACCGAACTGGAAAATATTAAGTGTACATGTCTTCTGGGCTAGACTTGTTAGTTTGAACCAGTCAAAAATACGCAGGGATGCTTCATTGTGTTCTGTGTGGTGTGCATATTTTGCGAAATCAATCTTACATCCATCATAGTGCAGATTATATTTTCTGGTCCTTTGGGATCATTGAGTTCATTTAGAATCATTTTGAAAATAGAGTTCTGCTTAAGCCGGTGCTAGGGGGCGTGGCCGGTGTAGCACATTTCAGTACTGGTCATGAAATTTTCCTTTTTTGGATGGTGATGTTCCTCGTGCGCCATCCTATGGCGTTTATATTTCGCAATTAATTCGATTTGCTAGAGTGTGTAGTCATGTAAGTAGTCATGTAACTGACTTCAACACTCGTAATACATTATTAACGGCTAAACTCCTTAATCAGGGTTATCGGTACCATAAACTACGCAAAGCCTTTTCAAAATTTTATAAACGCCATTCTGATTTAATTTCAAAATTCAATATTGGACTTAAATCTCTTCTGCAACAAGGTCTATCGGAACCCGAATTTTATGGTGACTTAGTATATAAATTCAGAAAAATATATAACCGCAATGACTTCAGCACCCAATTTCGTAAAATCAATCTTCGATATAAAAAGATTGGGTACAACATGGATATTATACGACAGACTGCATGCATGGTAGTTAACCCAATCACGGTTGGCAACTTTGCTTCCCCCTTTAATTGCACGCCGGTGGGTCAGGCCTCAGATTCTATGACGGCTCCAACGTAAAGGCTTATTGAGAATTAGAGAGATCTTATTCAAGGTAATGTTGGTTGGTGCCTGATGCTCTGTCTCTGGTCGGGCCCATCGGAGTCTAACTGTTGGTTTTCTTTTGCTCCAGCATTTCAGTGGTTTCTTGCTGTCGAGTCCTCACCGTTGTCTCACCTCTGTGGTTCTTTGATTTTTGTGTTCACGGAGATGTTGCACTGATGAGTTAGGAGGCCTTCATGCGGACTGAACAAATTATTTGTCTAAATCGCGACGGAAGTAAGGGCGAGGATTGTGGCCACGTAAAATCGATTTAAGCCCCCCAGTGGAAAGCATTCCACTGACCGTTCCAAGGCGGCTCTTCTGTGGCGATTTATTTATGTTATTGTTTGTTACTTACTGTGTGTATCACTTGTGTCTTTTAATTTTGGATGGCCATATGGCCATTTTGTGGGAAAGTAACTGTCCTTATGGCCTTCCTTTGTTTAGGTTTTCATTATGGTTTGGTCGCTTCATGTTTGTGTTTCTATTCCTTTGGTGTCTTTGATGGGTAGAGTAAGTTAATTGTATCGATTCCTGATCTTTGTTTTACTTCTACTTTTCATACCCTAAGGAAGATTGTTAAAATGGTCCAATCAAGTTAATTCTTAGCGAGACTTCGCGAGACAACCGTCTCGGACTGGTTACGTTTTCCTCCACCACATAAAATGTCTGCGTCTGTCCGGGTAGAACATCAGTGTAAAACGTCGTTAGGGACGATCTTTTTTTTCTACAGTTTTTCTTTGAAATTGGAAGACTAATAAACTTCTCTCTACAGTTTGCTAATTGCAATCATAGTCGACGTGAGCAAACTGTGTGAAATATGTTCTACAAAAGGGTTATCCTTTGGAAGCAAGGAATGCACCACAGAACTGGAAAATATTAAGTGTACATGTCTTCTGGGCAAGACTATCTAGTTTCGGCCAATTAGGCCTCATCAGTAACACTCAAATATTTCCAAAATTCCTGAATGTAATCGATGATCTCAAAGGACAAGCAAATATAAACTACACTATGATGTAGGGCAGGGAGACTTTTAACGGCCGCGCCACATTCCAAGACACAACTAGTGACGTTAAGTATGTTCTACTAAAGGGTTATCCTTTGGAAGCAAGGAATACACCACCGAACTGGAAAATATTAAGTGTACATGTCTTCTGGGCTAGACTTGTTAGTTTGAACCAGTCAAAAATACGCAGGGATGCTTCATTGTGTTCTGTGTGGTGTGCATATTTTGCGAAATCAATCTTACATCCATCATAGTGCAGATTATATTTTCTGGTCCTTTGGGATCATTGAGTTCATTTAGAATCATTTTGAAAATAGAGTTCTGCTTAAGCCGGTGCTAGGGGGCGTGGCCGGTGTAGCACATTTCAGTACTGGTCATGAAATTTTCCTTTTTTGGATGGTGATGTTCCTCGTGCGCCATCCTATGGCGTTTATATTTCGCAATTAATTCGATTTGCTAGAGTGTGTAGTCATGTAAGTAGTCATGTAACTGACTTCAACACTCGTAATACATTATTAACGGCTAAACTCCTTAATCAGGGTTATCGGTACCATAAACTACGCAAAGCCTTTTCAAAATTTTATAAACGCCATTCTGATTTAATTTCAAAATTCAATATTGGACTTAAATCTCTTCTGCAACAAGGTCTATCGGAACCCGAATTTTATGGTGACTTAGTATATAAATTCAGAAAAATATATAACCGCAATGACTTCAGCACCCAATTTCGTAAAATCAATCTTCGATATAAAAAGATTGGGTACAACATGGATATTATACGACAGACTGCATGCATGGTAGTTAACCCAATCACGGTTGGCAACTTTGCTTCCCCCTTTAATTGCACGCCGGTGGGTCAGGCCTCAGATTCTATGACGGCTCCAACGTAAAGGCTTATTGAGAATTAGAGAGATCTTATTCAAGGTAATGTTGGTTGGTGCCTGATGCTCTGTCTCTGGTCGGGCCCATCGGAGTCTAACTGTTGGTTTTCTTTTGCTCCAGCATTTCAGTGGTTTCTTGCTGTCGAGTCCTCACCGTTGTCTCACCTCTGTGGTTCTTTGATTTTTGTGTTCACGGAGATGTTGCACTGATGAGTTAGGAGGCCTTCATGCGGACTGAACAAATTATTTGTCTAAATCGCGACGGAAGTAAGGGCGAGGATTGTGGCCACGTAAAATCGATTTAAGCCCCCCAGTGGAAAGCATTCCACTGACCGTTCCAAGGCGGCTCTTCTGTGGCGATTTATTTATGTTATTGTTTGTTACTTACTGTGTGTATCACTTGTGTCTTTTAATTTTGGATGGCCATATGGCCATTTTGTGGGAAAGTAACTGTCCTTATGGCCTTCCTTTGTTTAGGTTTCCATTATGGTCTGGTCGCTTAATGTTTGTATTTCTTTTCCTTCGGTGTCTTTTATGGGTGGAGTAAGTTAATTGTATCAATTCCTGATCTTTGTTTTACTTCTACTTTTTTTTACTTCTACTTTCAATAAAACCGAGTCTGCTATTTTCGTTTATATGGTGTATTCTTTGCTTCCAAAGGATCTAACTATTCAGAACTTACAAGTATAATGCTTTACAAGAAGCTTGATATCACAACATATCCGCAATTGTATCTAGTGTTCCAGCTTCCGCAACTTGTAGAACCGTCTCGCAACACCATTTTTGAATGTGTGGCACTGATATGCAATATATATCTATACATTTGAGCTAAATTTTAACACAGCGCGCCTATTTAGGCAATAGAAAATTACTGTGTTTTATTCTGCAACAAATCACAGCTCGGAAGAGCGTGACGAGTGACGTCAATAAAAACTGCCAATTTATGACGTCACTAGTCGATTTTCTTGACGTTAGACGGTGTAACGTCATTTTCTCGCATCGAAAACGTTAGAAAGGATATAAATGCATGTGTTTCAGTCGATAATTTTAGCGGGATTTCTTTCAACAATGGCGAAAAGTTGTGAGAATTTGAAGGAAACAACAGCATTATTGCCGAGTTTCAGCGTATAAGAATCGAAATAGATCAGCTCTAGCCAGTGATTTGTTAGGATATAAATCACAGTTTGTCGGTCAGTTGAAAGTAGACAAATCACGCGCGCTACGCGCTCGTGATTTGTCTACTTTACAACTGACCTCCAAACTGTGATTTATTACTCAACAAATCACACTTAGAGCTGATCTGTTTCTTAAACAAAGCCAAATACTAAGCCGCCTCATTGAGGCCGTTCAAACAAGTACCAACACTCTATAGCATATTGTTGGGGTTCGTTAGAATCGCCACCTTTAACATTTGAACATGTAAAATGCTAGCCCTAGCACTCTTGAGAAAGAGATTAAGTACCAGCATTCTATAGTATATTGTAGGGCTCGTTTGAATTGCCTTATAGAGGCCATGTAAATGTATACCCTCACTTGATAGTAACGTGCGGGTGCTCGTTATAACTGCCTAATTGAGACAATTCTGACGAGTTACCGAAATCTATATTTTATTTAGATAAAGCTGAACTTATATTAGAATTAGAAAAGCCTGGTCATCTGATTTATTCATTTAGTCAATTCATCATTTGTTTAGTTGTGTCTAATTTATTTTATTTATTTTACTAAGACTACCTGCGTATAAATCAATTTACTTTATAAGAAGAAAAACAAAAAGAAGAATGGAAAAGTATTTCTATTATATCAAATTAATAAGCAATTTTTCATACAAACATTTTGCTTTTTTCTTTATTTCTTTCTTTCTTGTTTTATTTATTTATCTATCTATCTATCTATCTATCTATCTATCTATCTATCTATCTATCTATCTATCTATCTATCTATCTATCAGAAGAAGAAGAAGAAGAAGGTGTTTTCTATACTGTCAACTGATTTGGACCTTTAATTTTTTTATTGAAACTATAACTAAATATGCTTTATAATTATCCTTTATTTTAAAAAAAAAATAAATAAATACATTAAGCGTGACTAAATTGTTTAGTTTGTCTATTGAAATCAATTATGGAGTATGTCTGCTGTAACATAATTGAAATAAGATTAGCTTCCAAAAGAGCAGAGCTGTCAATCATTGTGATGTCACAATAGCTCTCCATCTACAGCCAATCAGATAGATAGAATTTGATGTTAACCATTCAGAGGTCAAACAAAGAATGACCTTGGTTTACCTGTGCTGCCTTATATAGCCGAGTTCTGTCTACAAGGATTAATCATGTTTGAAAAAGACAAATGCTACTTTTTTTCTTTCGTTTCGGTGATTATTTTTTGTTTATTTTTTGTTTTTGTTTGTTTGTGTTTTGATGACCAGAAAGCGACAGACCTTTCCTTCGGATTTTTTCAAAGAAACCAATTTGATATCTATATTCCGTGTACTGACTTACAATTTATCTTTATTTCTGAGCGACAAACAATAACCGCCATATTTAAATATAATTGCCTGTATCACGTTGGCCAACGATTCACCGGAACATTTACCGATACCTCGGTAGGATGGAAGGCGTTCTCCAGCAGCGACAGTTAGTTACACGTATATAACAATGTTCATATCGGAATTTAGGCTGTGCCTTAGTTCATATAAGCCATATATGTTAACTGGGACGAAAAGCAGCCAACATACGAAACAAGAACTGACTGTTCAGGAAAATTCATTCAAAATCATTACGATAACATATCCGTGTGAGATAGTGCATTTTTCATACCTCAAAAAAGGTATTTTTTCTGATGAAAATGTGTGATATTTTTCTTATTTATACTCCAAACATAGGTTTTGGGTGCTCGTTAGAACCGCCTCAATGAGGCGGTTCTAACGAGTACCCACAACCTATGTCTTGGAGCAGAAATAAGGAAAATGATGTTTACCCCCCTAAACCCCAGTTTTCTCTATATAAAGTGGGGTGTAAGGGGGTGTTCATTTCACGGACTTGTTCACGTGATGATAAATCAATAACTCACCTGCCTGAACTTCACCTGCAAAACAATTAAATACATTGAACACCTAAAGCATCAAATTCACTACCAGCAGATGACATTCAAAGATTTTAGTGAACTATCAACACTTTATTCATCATCATCATCCTCATCGTCATGCAAAGAAAATCATGTAATCCGTCTGACTAGCAGTCTGCAGACATATGCCCTGTCAGGGCAATACGCCTTTAGTCCAATCATTTTTCAGCAACATTTCCTAAATTTATACTTTGAAACAGTTCTTTTCTTCTGTGGATATTGTTTCACAAGTTCGGAACCGCCAGTGTCCGAATAATACAATATGTGTTTGTCCTGGTGGCAATTAGTTCTCATACTTATAGAAGCTCTAACTTCTGACTTCATCACATTTTTACTTCTAACGTTTTACTTCCGATGTTCAGAGCTGAAGTACGACGCCGTGTATTTACTCAATAGAAGTGTCAGATGTCATGAAGTTGAAATCTAAAGAAATACGTTAGAAGTAAAACGTCGTGAAGTTAGACGTAATGAGGAATGAAGCTGAAATGAAGTTGAAGTCGAAAATAAGAAGAAGGAAGTCATCAAATTAGAAGTAAGACGTCATGAAGATGAGGTCTGAATTGGAAGTTAGAAGTAAGAAGTCAGGAAGTTAGAAGTAAGCAGTCATGAAGTTGTAAGTTAAAAGTTAGAAGTACGAAGTATTTTTTAAATTTAAGTCGGAAATAAGAAGTTAGAAGTAAGAAGTTATGAAGTTAAAAGTAAGAAGACATGAGGCTTCAGGTCAGAAATACGATGTTAGAAATAAGAAGTCATGAAGTTAGAAGCAAGAAGTCTAGAAGTTAGACGTGAGAGGTCTTGAAGTTGACGGGCGGGAATTAGAAGTTATATAGTTAGAAGTAAGAAGTCATGAAGTATGTTGTGCAAAGTTATATATTAACTTCAATATATTTCCACAAATTAAGAAATTTGTATGACAAACTAAATGATCATTCCGAGAATTTTCAACAGAAATCTTGATATATTTTATTCTTAAAGAATTATAAAGCTCCAACAATTACAAGAGAAAAGCCAAAGCTTTACATGTTAAAGAAAAATTAAAAAGAATTGGTTTACTCGGACGATCAGACCCCAACCCACCCACTCTGCTCCCGGTTTATATTATGTTCAATATTAGCAGACACATTTCGATATTACGATAACACACACGTGTGACATAGTGTGTTCTTTCATATCTTTTCATTTTGGTGTTCTAGAGTGTGTGAAGGGGTGTGATATTTTTTTATTTATACTCAAAACATAGGTTGTGGGTGTTCGTTAAACCCCTCTCAATAAGGCGGTTCTGAGTACCAAAACCTATTTCACGGGGCAGAAATAAGAACATAATGTAAAAAAAAATATAAGTGAAGGCAATGAACAGGAATCGACACAATTAACCCACAGCTCCCATCAGAGACACCAAAGGGAAACGAATACAAACATGAAACAACTGTGTCCTAATAAACATCAATAGCGGAAAGCCAAAAGGACAGTGACTTTTCCACAAAATGACCAAATGGCTATCCAAAACAAAATAATATAAGCAATACACACACTCAAGGAAACACCATAACAAAAATAAAATGAGTGTTTAAATCTGTGGACCCAAGCTTTCTCTCTAAATGCTGAGTTTACGTGTATTCTTGTTAGGGTTGGCTAATCGGAGCTGAAAAGATGATCGATCATCAGTCCTGCCATTGCGATCAATAATCGATTAGTAATCGCTAAGGTTTTGGTCATAATTTTACCTGTCTGGCTTTCTTCTGAGCATGGCTCTTACCATATGTTGGACTTTACCATATGTATATTTGAACAGACAGGCTGAGCAAACAGTGTAGACCCAGATGAGACGCCGCAGAATGCGGCGTCTCATCAGGGTCTGCACTGTTTGCCACTTATCCAGCTATTTTAGCCATAACATTGGGTAGTAAATTGTACCTATCAAGTAATCGATTAAAAGCAAATCAGAAATGATAATCATTTTTGTTAAATTTATCGATCGATTAATCGATCGATTATACGATTAATCGTGTCAGCCTTAATTCTTCTACATGAAGAAGAACCTGCCAAAAATATGTAACGTTTTACAATACAAAGAATAGCTAATGCAATGTAAAATATTCTTGCCATATCTAAGCAAATTCACACACACACACACACGCGCGCGCACGCACGCACGCACACACACAGACGTACTATGTTTAAAACATTTTTTAAACATGGCGGCGACTCTAAAGGAAAGAATAAGAAACATTAATTTATAATGTTTTACCTTTACGGAAAGCTTATGTGAAGTGAATTTGTATATGTAAATAAAAATTGTGATATTTGTTTCTATATCGGCTAAAAATATATATTGTAGATACTCGTTAGAAACGTCTCATGTAGAGCAGAAATTAGGAAATTAAGGTTTATCCCTGTAAACCCCAGTTTGTATGAAAGAGGGGTTCATTGGGGTCAGAATAATATAGGCTTGTTAAGTGATGAATATGTCACTACTTACCTGTCATTAGCACCAGTACAACAGTGCAAAGAAGCGCTGCGTGAACAAGACTTCGAGCCATACTGAATTCCTAAAAATATATAAGTGTAGTAGGTACGAGTAATTTCATCAACTGAATCATGCTGTGACTGGGTTCACAGATGCTGTGAGGTAGTTATAGAGTAAGTTGCATTACCCACTTTGATGTCACAAAAGTTTTTCTTAAATCGCCGATTTTTTTTTTTCCTTTTGCCTCTTTTTGGAGTGATCGGTGCAAATGTTGTTACTTATGACGAACATTTGTCACCTCTGCCAAGTTATTCTGAGTATTACTTACTTCGATGCCAAGTCAATATGTTCCATAAAAGGGTTATCCTTTGGAAGCATGGAATACAAAACAAAACAGGAAAATATGGACTGCACATGTTTTCTGGGCCAGACTAGCGAAGCCATGTAACGTGTTAAAAAGTAGAAGTAAAACAAAGATCAGGAATTGATACAATTAACTTACTCCATCCATAAAAGACATCAAAGGGAAAGAAATACAAACATTAAGCGACCAGACCATAATGGAAACCTAAACAAAGGAAGGCCATATGGACAGTTACTTTCCCACAAAATGGCCATATGGCCATCCAAAATTAAAAGACACAATTGATACACACAGTAAGTAACAAACAACAACATAAATAAATCGCCACAGAAGAGCCGCCTTGGAACGGTCAGTGGAAGATTTCCACTGGGGGGCTTAAATCGATTTTACGTGGCCACAATCCTCGCCCTTACTTCCGTCGCGATTTAGACAAATAATTTGTTCAGTCCGCATGACGGCCTCCTAACTCATCAGTGCAACATCTCCGTGAACACAGAAATCAAAGAACCACAGAGGTGAGACAACGGTGAGGACTCGTCAGCAAGAAACCACTGAAATGCTGGAGCAAAAGAAAACCAACAGTTAGACTCCGATGAGCAGATCCATAGTTTACGCCTGTCGTCTATGGGCCGATATGCTCCTTGCATATATGGCAGTAGGACCTGAACAATTATGGCATGCAGATGGTTGAAGACACATGGACCAGGTATGCCTAAATTTGACCTATTTAGCACGGTTGTGACCTTTAAAATAAAGTCAATGCTCACAAAATCAATCATGTTGTCTGAGTTTTATATCCATTGATTATAATTCACCCTTTAGTTCATGAGCTGTACAGCACACAACCTAAATATGGCCTGCATTTGACCTACTTCGCATGGCTGTGACCTTAAAAATAAGATCAAGGTTACTAAATCCTAATTAGTTCTTCGTCGTGTCCCAATGTTGTATCCCTGAGAATTTGATAAACATGCGATAAACTGCACACAACATAAATGTGGCCTACATGTGACCTATTTAGAACTTATCGGTCGGGGGATAAACATTTTCCTCCAAAATTTCATATAATAGAAAATCTGATACTTGTTTTATATTTCTCCACAAAACAGATTGTGGGTACAATTTAGATCCGCCTTGACCAGGTGCCCACAATCTATGTTTTTGAGCAGTAAGGCTTAAAACATTAGCCGTGTTTCCGCTAACCGACCGACCCTGCTTCAGACACCCCGACTCTACTATTCTTATCAATAAAAAAAAAAAATAAAAATTAAAACACTGACCCTACCATTTTCAATTCCCGACCCTACTCAGTGTCGTCTTTGCATTTTCCCAAAGCAATTTCGCGTTTTAGTAATTTTGTAGCTTTTGGCATTTAGTACCTTCCAATATACAGAGCTGACAGTTTTTAGCATCTAAAATGAAATATGATATACCGTGCAAGTCTCTACATGACAATTGTATTAACAAATACAGGCCTGATCCTGTTTGTTTGTTTTTTTTTTTTTTGTTTTTTGTTTTTTTGTTTTTTTTTCGGGAGGAAAAAAAGTAGAAAAAAATATCCTATCTACCGACCATTTTTTATCAGCATATTGGTAGCATTACAGTTGTTTTTTACGCATAAACGTGCAAGACAAATAATATGAACCCCTGTAAAACCCTTATGTATTAAAATGGGGTTGATATTAAATATGTTCTATAAAAGGGTTATCCTTTGGAAGCAAGGAATACACCACAGAACTAAAAAATATGGAGTGTGCATTTTTTTCTGGGCCAGACTAGCTAGTTTCGGCCAATTAGGCCTCATCAGTGACCCTCAGATATTTTAAAAATTCCACAATGGAATCAATGATCCCAAAGGACAAGAAAATATAATCTACACTATAAAGCCTAAACCATTCACAAACTATTGATCTTTCTTCGATTCTTTATTCTGTCAGTCCTATATCTTACATCTAGTATTAACAATTGAGAGGTTCTAGACATTAAATAATTCAATCCTTTTTATACAATGTACCACTGACTGCAGTGGGACCGCATAGGCTGGTCAGCTGTTAGCTACTGGTGAAAGCAAGGTTCCTTTGTCTTAAGCTGTAAGTGGATTGTTTCATGCTGAACCTGTAACAAAAATGAGACAACATATCTTAAAAAAGAGCACCATGATGGTTATATATCGCTCACCTTAGCTAAGACATTTCGTATAAACTTTTTGAACCCAGAGGAATTATTTGAACAAACTTGGTAGAGGTCTACTAGACGAATCCACAAGTCAAATATAAAATGCCACGCTTGTCTGGTTTTAGAACGAAAGGCTTTTATAGAAAATATTTTAAGGTGGTCCAAAGAACCCTTTCATAGAACTTACTTTAAGGTGGTCACAATATACCGTAAGTCTGTGTAAAACAAGTGAGCAGTAGGGCAGGGCCATTTTAACCACATACACTTTAGTAGATATCCACTAGATGAAGCTTTGTGATCAAATATCATAGGCAAGTGTTTTCTGGTTTCAGAAAGAAGATTTTGGAAGGTTTTCCTAATCACATGTCAGACGCGTATCTCACTGAGCTACCGAGGCCGGCTAAATAGAATAGAATGGGAGTGCATGTGACGATTTACAAAGACTAGAAATGATTTCAAAAGAAAACAAGAACCATCAAAGTCATGATAAGGGCCCCGCAATAGCATGTTTGAAGGGGTTAGTGGGGCTGTTGAGGAGTGTGGTAGAAAAGTTTAGGCATACAATGCGGTTGCCCTGTCAGATATCTCATTCGATACTCTGACTGTTTCTTGCCAGTTAGTTTAAACACTGATTGCATGGTTTTACATCTATTGCCTATGTTAAAGTTTTAAAGTCGATAAAGGGGCATAAGTCAAAATTAATTAAAGCCTGAGCTATTGCTCTTTGCTACACGTGTATTGTCACCGTCAATAAGAACAGCAAGTTTCATTGAAAAATCTATAACGCTTTCGAAACAATTATTTTAATGAAAACAAATATAAAACATGCTGAAAATTTGAATTTCACAAAGGGCCATCACTTTTGTAGCTAGAGTAACATTACTTAATATAAAACTGTGCATTGTTATTGATACATTATGGTTAAAGTTTCAAGTTGATGTGCTTCAAGGTTTGCAAGTTATTAAGAAAAAAAAGAAAGAAAATGTGGATAGACAGACTGCTTGATAAAATGACATAAGTCAACATTAATTAAAGCTAAAGTTGTTGCCCTTAGCTACCAGTGTATGTTGTGACTGTCAATAACTACGGCAAGTTTCATTGGAATATCTATAACTCTTTTGAAATTATGACTAATAAAAGACGCAAAATGCTAAAATTTTGTATTTCTCAAAGGGTAATAGCTCCGACAATATTGCGAATAGCTAGAGCTTGACATAACTTCGCATGAAATTGTGTATTATTGTTGTATCCTTATGTAGAAAGTTTGAAGTTGAAGCGTTTGACTGTTTGTAAGATATTTATTAAGACAAGAGGACCATGAGGTCCTTGTCGCTCCCCTGAGCCCTGTGCAAATTTGGTAGTACTCAGTCACCTGATACTACATACCAAGTTTCAAGACAATCAGCCAAATGATTCTTCAGATGAAGTTTTTTTTAAAGTTTTTACCAAAATAGGGCATGGTGGACATATTGGTCACATGACCTGGACCATTCAACCAAATGTGCATAACCCCATATCCAGTATGTAAAATTCAAATGAAATTGGCCCAGTGGTCCGGAGAAAATGTTTTTTGAAATGTCAATAGATCTGCAATCCAAGTGACGTTGTGCCAATGTCATGAAATGATCTTGACCTTTTAGAATTCATTTTGTATCTTTTCTCATGTCACAGACACCAATATTTTTCGAGAAATGCATTGTTCTCCCTTTTCAACATTTAAAAGTCATATCATCCAAACAACTTAATGTAAAATAGGTCACGGTTAACCTAATGTCAGCTTTATTGCAAACTTGCTAGTCCTCAGTCACCCAATGCTACATACCAAGTTTAAGGACAATCGGCCCCATTAATTCTTGAGAAGAAGCTTTTTAAGTACAAATTAGGTAGGGGGACAGGGTACATTTCCTTTAATTTAACAATGAATGCACATCTTCGACACCTTGGAAATGTAATCAAATGTTTTTCTTGTACTTTTGGAGCTTTCAACCAAAAATCTTTGTGTCGCATGTAGGTCTTCATATTTTTTTCTTGATTTCTTTATGATAAATATTGAGAAAATGTTCGATTTTGGTGTAGACTGTGTATATTTTTATATAAAATTCATTCAGATATTGGCAGTTTTGATGATTATTTCATACATTTTCGGAGACACAAGAGGTCATAGTATACAAAAATTAGAAGATCATTTTGTATTGAACAGGTTGCTCAAATAGGAATTTACAGGGCAGTTAACTGGCATTTGTGAACCAAGCCCTTTGACCTTGGCGTAAAATAAGTCAAGGTCATCATTTTGCAAACTTGGTGTTCCTCAGTCGCCCGATGCTATTTACACAGTTTCAAGACAATCGGCCAAGAGGTTCTGTAGAATAAGATTTTTTAAGGCTTTCACCATATTTGGGCATGGCGGCCATCTTGGCCATGTGACATAACCCATGCGAATAAATTTTTGTTCAGTAAGTGCCATAAGGCTGAATATAAAATTTAAATGAAATTGGCCCAGTGGTGTTAGAGAAAATGTATTCTAATATGTAAATAAATCTGCAATACAGCTGACCTATGGCCAAGGTCAATGAATGACCTTGACCCTACGCATTCATATGCTTTCGTTTATACCCATTTTCATATCACAGACCACAATATTTGTTCGAAAAATGATTTACCTTGGGACAAGGTCAATGAATGACCTTGACCCTTAGCATTCAAAGGTATTAATTTTTTACCAACGTCGTAAGTTTGCGATGACATATTGTACCAAATTTCATCAAATCATTCAGAAGTAGTTAAGGTCGAAGTACCAAAGCGTTAATCCAAAATCGTTAATCCATAGACAAAATGGCAAATATCAATGTTCGGATCAACAGACATGGACTCCAGAAGAGTGTAATCAGGCGTCACGGATATTAAGCATTACTTGGTAAGCAAGCTTCGCCCACCATGCCCATCGACCCGAACGAAGAAAAAGGTGTAAATGCTGGGAAGGGTATGTCCGAAATTTTGGAAGTCTTCCTATGGCTTTCCATTGGCAAACATATCAGAAATAATTATGGAAATGGCCAGATTGTACGGATCCACAAGATCATGGTGCCTCCCATAAAACTTCTTTAGTGTTGATACCAGCTTGGTTTTTTGATACCCCTGGCATAACAACCTGGTAGTGAGCACCTTCCCATGTTCCATAAAGTCCTGATACTTTGAACAGGCTCTAACATAACGGATTAACTGAGAAACGTAAACTCCATATGCTGGTGCAGACGGGATATTACTGCTCAGGAAGGGAAGGTTAACAATGGGAAAATTGAAGTCATCTCGTTTATCGTACAGCCTAGTAGTAAGCTTCCCGTTGTCAATATAGAGATAACAATCCAAGTATAAGGAGGAGGTTGCAGTCTCTGTTGTTTCCTTAATTTCTCTGGTCGGGCTCATCGGAGTCTAACTGTTGGTTTTCTTTGCTCCAGCATTTCAGTGGTTTCTTGCTGTCAAGTCCTCACCGTTGTCTCACCTCTGTGGTTCTTTGATTTCTGTGTTCACGGAGATGTTGCACTGATGAGTTAGGAGGCCTTCATGCGGACTGAACAAATTATTTGTCTAAATCGCAACGGAAGTAAGGGCGAGGATTGTGGCCACGTAAAATCGATTTAAGCCCCCCAGTGGAAATCTTCCACTGACCGTTCCAAGGCGGCTCTTCTGTGGCGATTTATTTATGTTGTTGTTTGTTGCTTGCTGTGTGTATCACTTGTGTCTTTTAATTTTGGATGGCCATATTGCCATTTTGTGGGAAAGTAACTGTCCATATGGCCTTCCTTTGTTTAGGTTTCCATTATGGTCTGGTCGCTTAATGTTTGTATTTCTTTCCCTTTGGTGTCTTTTATGGATGGAGTAAGTTAATTGTATCAATTCCTGATCTTTGTTTTACTTCTACTTTTCACATGGATAGATGAATTCCAAGTACTCTGCAAATGTAGCATTTTTCAGAGACAATAAATCATCTATATATCTGTAGGTGGAATTGAAAAATACATGCCTGTTATGACTTTAGTACCCAATTTCGTAAAATCGTTCGTCGATATATAAAGATTGGGTACAACATAAATGTTATAAAACAGACTGCATGCATGGTAGTTTAACCAATCACGGTTGGCAACTTTGCTTCCCTCTGTGATTGCACACCGGTGGGTCTGGCCTAAGATTATATGACGGTTCCAGCGTAAAAACATAAATCGAATTTTATTTTAGTATTCTTCATGTTGGTTGGCGCCTGATGCTCCGTTTTTTGTCGGGCCCCTCGGAGTCTAACTGTTGGTTTTCGTTTGCTCCAGAAAATTCTGTTGCTGTATGCTGTCGAGTCCTCAACCTTGTTTCATCTCTGTAGTTTTTTTATTTGTATGGTCTCGGAGATGTTACACTGATGAGATAGGAAGCCTTCATGCGGACTAAACAAAATAAGTGTATACCGCGACAGAGGCAAGGGCTAGGATTATGGCCATGTAAAATCGATTTAAGCCCCCCTCCCCAGTGGAATTCTTTTCATTGACCATTCCAAGGCGGTTCTTCTGTGGCGGTTTATTTATGTTGTTGTTTGTTACTTACTGTGTGTATCACTTGTGTCTTTTTATTTTGGATGGCCATTTGGCCATTTTGTGGGAAAGTAACAGTCCTTATGGCCTTCCTTTGTTTAGGTTTCCATTATGGTCTAGTCGCTTCATGTTTGTGTTTCTTTCCCTTTGGTGTCTTTGCTGGGTGGAGTAAGTTAATTGTATCGATTCCTGGTCTTTGTTTTACTTCTACATTGCATTGAAGAAACAATAGCCTTTTTTTTCGATTCTATATTTAGTAACCATTATTTATAATCATTACAGAAAATGCCAATTCAAATATATTGGTATATTTTTTCCATCCAAAATGATTTTTTTTTTTCAGATCAAATCCTGATATCTTTATCATTTTTCATTAGAACCACCTCGGCGAAGCGGTTCTGACAAGTACCCACAATTTGTTTTTACAGTGGGAATGCTCGTTAGAACTGCCTCCATGAGGCGGTTCTAACGAGGACACACCATATATGTGTTTGAGCAGAAACAAGAAAAATAATGTATACCTCTCTAAACCCTGATGTACGGCCTCCGTGGTTAATTGATTGATAAAATTTGAGGTTAACCAATTCATTGACCTTGTTTGTTTGCTTCTTTGCACTTTTGAGTAAAGGAAAAAATGGAGAGCATTATTTATCTTTACTTTATATTAAAAAAAAAGAATTAATTTAGAAAATTATTTTGTTGGAAACAATCTCAGTAAATTATACGATCACTCAAGTACCCTTATTGAACCCCCTATTTAACATATCGATCTGCTCATAAGCACCCCATTATCACTTAGATAAGATAAATACGTTCTATAAAAGGGTTACCCTATGGAAGCAAGGAATACACCACCGAACTGAAATATATGAAGTGTACATGTTTTCTGGGCCAGACTAGCTAGTTTTGGCCAATTAGGCCTCATCAGTAACCCTCAGATATTTTCAAATTCCACAACGGAATCAATGATCCCAAAGGACAAGAAAGTATAATCTACACTATGATGTAGGGCAGGGATAAACCTTTGATGTGCACTGTGGTCCAAAGGACACGTTTATTGGCGATCATTAGACAGGCCACCACTTTTATATAAGGAAAAAATGGTCTTTAAAGCACATATTTAATGCATGGCTGAAGTAAGTGCAAGTTTAAATGCCTTGCACAAAATACTGTTGGGGGAGTTGCGGAGGCAAGAATAGTACTACAGAGTGCGACATACAGACATACATACGGACATACATTTCTCTATTTCGTAGTGGGGGCATAAAATGTTGCAATACTGGGTCGCTTTGGCTACATGGCAAAATGATTAAACCTGAACATTTATGCCATGGAAATGGTTGAAGACACGAGCACCATGTATGCTTAAATGTGACCTATTGAGCACAGCTGTGATCTTGAAAATAAGGTTAAGGCCAACAAGAACAAAATGAACTCTTCAACCTGTCCGAATGTTATATCCATGCAAATTTGATTAAATCCACCCAGTAGTGAATGAAATATGCTGCAAGGAACCTAAATTGTACCTACATTTGACTGATTTAGCATGGCTGTGACCTTACAAATACGGTCGAGGTCACTGCAACGAAAGCATTTCTTCATCCTGTCCCAATGTTTTATACAGTCGAACTTCAATGGCTCGAACATCTTCGGGACCACAAAAATCTGTTCGAGACAGGGGTAGTTCGAGACAAAGATGGCTACTAACAGGAGGTAAAACTGGAATAATTTTGGGACGTCGGTTCGGTGATCTATGATATAAATGTATGCTGTGTGTACTCATTAGAATCGCCTCAATGAGGCGATTTTAATGAGTTCACACATCATACATTTGCAAGATATAATATCCTACATTTTACCCTCCCTATTTCTTTCGAAGAGAAATTCCCTGGGGACTCAAGAATGGGTTCGACTCAGTCATGGTAAACGAGCCATCGGTGTTCGAGCCATCGAAGTTCTACTGTACATAAAAACTTAATTTACACGAAATATACTGCACACAACCTAAATGCCGCCTAATGTGACATATTTAGCTCGGCTTTGACTTAAAAAAAGACCAGTGTCACTTAAACCTAACAATTTCTTCATTCTGTCCTAATGTTCTTTCCATGTAAATTTGATTAAAATCAACCAAGTAGTTCATGAGATTTCTTGCACACAAGAATGTGCCAGGCCGACACATACGTCTATGAATACGCCGACGGCATCCGCACCAAAAACAACATGCCCCCCTCTCCTTCGGTGTTCCATTTATGAACCCCACACCTCCGGTGAGGGACATAAGAATTTCAAAGGGCCATAACTCTTGAAAGGGGCATAACTTAGACGAGGAAAAAATAAGCATCAGGGTTTTTTTTTCATGAGGCATCAGTTACGCGTTGCATCATTTGGCAATGAAAAATTTAGATCACCAAATCAAATATTTGGTATTTTTAAATGCTATAGTGTAACAAATCTTAAGCACAGTCTAACATTTTAGGATTTGACAATACCCCCACGTCTGTGCATTTTTACAGAAATACCCGACCTCTTGATCGCCAGTTAGAAAGCCCCCCCCCCCCCAACTTTGTTTCTTGCATGCAACTATTTTTACTTCATTGCATACTAGGTTGATGGCTTCAAAAATAGATAAACAAAAACAATGAGAAATTCCATCATCTCTACCACGAGATATAAGTCATCATTATTGCATTGTATTTCTTTTTGACAAAAATGTAACATTAATAAAAAAAAAACAAATGAACAAATAAGTCTGAGCAAGTTTGATGATGGTTGGACCAAAATTGTAACCTATAGAGTGCTCAGAATGTTTTTCTATGATCTGACCAATTTTTTGGTCCGACAAGACCCATATTCAGACTTGATCGAGATATTGTCAAGATAATCATTCTGAGCAAGTTTGTTGATGATTTGACCAAAACTGTGACCTCTAGAGTTTTCACAATATTTTTTCTAAGATTTGACCTACTGACCTACTTTTAGATCCATCATTACCCATTTTCAAACCTGACCGAGATATTGTCATGATGATCATTCTGAATAAAAGAATGATGATGATTGGAAGACAGCTAATAGTATTGTCTTTGGGGTTTGTGTCGCTTGTGTTATTTTATTTTGGATAGCCTATTGGCCATTTTGTGGGAAAGTAACTGTCCTTTTGGCTATACGCTGTTGGTGTTTCCATGAGGTCTGTTGTTGCATGTTTGTGTTTCTCAAATGGGAGCTATGGGTTGATTGTATCGATTCCTGATCATTGCTTCCACTTCTATTTTACCAGGTCTCATGTGCGGTCCGTTTCAGCTCTGCGTGGAAGCACCATGCAGTCTAATCGATTTCCCCAAGACCCGACGGGCGGGGTCCTGCCTGGAAGGCCCGTGCAGCCTTTCTATTTCACCAAGCCCCGATAGACAGGGCGATGAAGTTCCAAGCGGCATTTACATGACTACCAATTTACAGTGTAGGAATATCGAGTGCCATATCAAACACTTCAGCTGAATTGTACATTTTGTTTAATTTCAATTCATTTAAAATATGTTCTAGAAAGGGTTATGCTTTGGAAGCAAGTAATACACCACAAAACTGGAAAATATGGAGTGTACATGTTTTCTGGGCCAGACTAGCTAGTTTCGACAAATTAGGCATCATCAGAGACCCTCAGCTATTTTCACCAATTCACCACTGGTATCAATATCCCAAAGGACAAGAAAAGATAAACTACACTATGATGTAGGGCAGGGAGAATTTTACGGCCGCCATATATTCCCAGACACCAGCTGTAGTGACGTTAAATTTGTTTCAGAAAGGGTAATCCTTTGCAAGCAAAGAATACACAACTGAACTGGAACAATGGAGTGTGCATGTGTTCTTTGCCAGACTAGCTAGTTTCGGCCAATTACGACTCATCAGTGACCCTCAAGTATTTTCAAAATCCAACAATAGAATCAATGAACCTACAGAATAAATAAAATATAAACTACACTATGATATAGACTATTTACGGCCGCCACACATTCCTAGACAACAGCTGTAGTGACGTTAAATTTATTCTAGAAAGGGTTATTCTTTGAAAGCAAAGAATTCACCACTAAGCTGGAATTCGCCACTGAGCCGGTTATTTTCTGGGCCAGACTAGCTAGTGTCGGCCAATAAGGCCTTCTACTGGCCGAGATAACTCACAAGTATAATGTCTCACAAGTAATGTCTACGTACCAACTCATAGTATATAGAGGATCTTACATGAGTTCATGTATTATTGAATCCATTAAACGAGTTGAGGAAAAGGGATAACATGCGAGGCTTTGTCGAGCATTTAATCCCTTTTCCTCAACGAGTTCAATAAATTCAATAATACATGAGCACGAATGTAAGATTCTATTTATCATATGACATTTAAAACGCATTTTATTCACGATTTGTTTACAAAAATGTCAATATTCCGCCATTAGTAAACGCGACGTCGTTAAGGACGTCCTACCTATACCGTTATTGGGCGTAACTAACTTATTTGCATATTTAATCCACTAGTGGATTATCGAAAATATTACATGGCGTTATTTCACTCTCAGACGCGACGTCTTGTAATGAAGTAGATTAATATGCTGGTTACGTTTTTTTCTGTTTGGTATTTTATTGTTCCCACTTTCACCCTACAAGAGGATTATCACATACACAAACAACATCTATTGTGCAGAATGAACAGATGTTAGTCAGATATAAATAAGATCACTAATCCACACCCCCCCCCCCCCCCCCTACCCCAACCTCCAACCCACCAGACACACACAATGTTCATACATCTATTCAGAGCAAAATACAGTGAAATTCCGCTGTTAAGACCACCAAAACTTAGGTAAAAATACGCTTTTGAAAGAATATTTACAAGGTTTCGGGTACATTTTCTTTCTGATTTCTACATCCACTGCTATTGTGGAAGATCATCTATGGGAATGTTCAAAGGTGGTCTTAATACGGGAATTTCACTGTACAAGCACACATACATCCCACAACACACACACACATACATACACACACCTGCACATACTAAACACTTTAATATTTAATTTTAGAAGGCAACTTCAATTTCCATTATATAATAATTCCGCACTGAGGGTACACTATAATGCCACCGAGATTGATGCCAGTCATATACACTAACCTTCTAATGCCAATCGCATTTATTCCATCTATACTGTTCCCAAATCAGACAGCCCAAATGCAGACCAGCAGCCCACTTATCAACCTCTAGACCAGGGATCATGTTATGAGTATATTCTATACGAGCCAGCACCCGACACAACCTACACAAAGCCGTGCGACCCCCAAATACCCGGTTCAGTCTGCTGATGTCGGGTATCTCTCATTGAACAGCCCGCAGGCTATAGACGGGCAGGTGCAATCCACGAATGCTCCAATCAGACGAAGCTGATCCGAGTTCTCGCCGGTCGCACATGCTAGTAAGAAAAGGTAACTCAGGAAAGGCCACAATCCAACAACGAACCCCAAACGCAGGCCTCGCCGCGCACTAGCTCATACATTATTTGTTATAATTGTCTGACAGCTTAAAAATAAAAAAAAAACTTCCCACACAATCCCCTTTTTCCTGACGTACCTTACACAATGTGTTGTTAAATTTAAAATCTTTTTACAGTGATTAGGGTTTCTATTTAATGGTGCCATGTACTCTAAATATATTGGCTCTGGCTAAATAGCATTGTGACTAAGGTCAGTAAACGGTTTCATATCGCCAACTTGCCATATTATTAATCCAAATGGAGTGATTACTTCTTCCCTTGGATCAGACTCCAGTGTTGACTGACATATAGAGAGAGTTTACCTTATCTTCTCATCAGCTGACTTAGCCATGCTTTTTGTACATTCTCTGACTAAAAGTTCTTCATTGCGAACCTTTAGAGGTAAACATCTGCTTATACCTCTAATATCAAACCCGCTGTACTAAGACATCCTAATCACAGTGCTAGACCTTTACGTTGGGTTTTCATTTTTGATTTTTATTTCCAAGCTGACTGCAGTTTGCAAACTTCCAGACTGGAGCCGCATACTCAATTTGTGGGAAACAATACTGTTGTATAACGTAACCATATTAGGAGTATTATTTTGTTCTGTTTTACCAACAAGCATCAGGGAACGCAGCGCTTTAGGTGCCTTCTTTTCAACCATATCCAAATGATCGCCAATTGTTAAGTATGACACCAAGCACCTTAACCTTTTGTACTTTAAGTTCCAGGGCCCGGTTTCAGTCGGTGTGCCAAGTATAACGTCAGTTATATTTCGTCAGAAATATATGTATCTTTGAAGTTCAGACTAAATGTGAAATTACAACATTAAATCTTACCAAAATTCTTCTAATAGCAAAGGTGTTTGTAATTATACCCCTCTGCTCAACTAACAGCCTAAGAAACTGCGTCATGTCCGTCAACAATTGTATGCAAATGAGCTTGTTTTCGGACATACTGGTTACCGTCGTTAACTATCACAGGTGAAAAGGACGCTATATATTCGATAACCGTAACACCGAGTCTTAAACAAAGACGTGAATTAAGTGGATTACGTTTCAATCGGGTTACTCGGTGTTTTTGCTGATTTTAATATTCGTACTTTTCGGGCCCTGAACGAAAGTTTTTCAGGCCACTAGTATACGCTATCCCGTAATTCCATACGCGATACCATTTGACGTCACCGCTGTTGCTGCCTCGCAGCCACGAGGCGGTGTCGCTAATAGAAATGATAAGAAGAAGAACAACAACAATAACAACAACAACAACATCAACAACAACAAAAATATTCAAATTAATAATAATTATAATAATAATAAATAGTTTAACCCGAGTCCTTTGATAAATTTTATGTAAAAAGCAAGTATTAAGAAAACTTTTTTAAGAAGTCGCAAAAATAACTTTAAATAAAAGAAATAAATACACAGAGAGAAAAAGACGTATAGAATATTACCTACCTGTCTTCACTTTTTCAAGTCGTTTACCAGTATTTGTATCGAAATATACCCTGACTGTGAAGAAAGCCTACTGATCGAAGCCTGAATCAACAGTTTCAATTTATATTCTGAGACATGGTATCAGTAGCTTTTTATATTTTCACCATCTGTTGGCTGAAAAAAAATGAGTCATTCTACTTAAGCATATAGACGTGGCAAATTTAACGCGGAATCTAAAGGCATAACGACCACGCATCAAAGTGACAAATTGCATATTTTATTAAAGTTGCCGTAGTTCTAAAACGATGCAAGATATTCAAATGCAACTATGAGTTAGGAGGCCTTCATGCGGACTGAACAATTATTTGTCTAAATCGCGACGGAAGTAAGGGCGAGGATTGTGGCCACGTAAAATCGATTTAAGCCCCCCCCCCCCCCCCCCAGTGGAAATCATTCCACTGACCGTTCCAAGGCGGTTCTTCTGTGGCGGTTTATTTATGGTATTGTTTGTTACTTACTGTGTGTATCACTTGTGTCTTTTTATTTTGGATGGCCATATGGCCATTTTGTGGGAAAGTAACTGTCCTTATGGCCTTCCTTTGTTTAGGTTTCCATTATGGTCTGGTCGCTAAATGTTTGTGTTTCTTTCCCTTTGGTGTCTTTGATGGGTGAAGTAAGTTAATTGTATCGATTCCTGATCTTTGTTTTACTTCTACTTTGCTGTATTTATTCACGACGACACAACGAAAGTGAAGCAAATTGTAGCAACTCTAAATTCCGTAACATCACGAAAACACCCCTATATAATTTTGACCCCAACCAACCCCACTTTTATATAGAAAAACTTGGGTTTACAGGGGTAAATTTTATTTTTCTTATTTCTGCTTTAAAAAAAAATTGTGGGTACTTGTCAGATTGTGGGTACTCGTCAGAACCGCCTCGTCGAGGCGGTTCTAACGAGTACCCACAATCTATATTTTGAGCAGAATTAAGAAAAATATCACAAATTTTCATCTAAAATTTTTCATTTTTTCGGCGATTAAGGTTACACTGTATTTGTATAGGCGTGTTTTCGTAATGAGTTCTGACTTATTCAGTTATTTCTCACATCTGAATGGCAAAGCACATTAATATGGATTTAGCCCACAATATTTAAAATAACTGGAAAGATACCGTCAGAGAACCAACCTAGAAAAAGCAGCCCCATTGTATGTCTAAATTTTTCTACCAGTTTGCCCTCCAATCCCCTACACTCACACATACACACTCTCCTCACTTCACTAACGCTATCACGGAGACCTGATCACGACTTCGACGGTTCTTGTTATTGTCCTGTGAATGTTGCCTTCATATTAGCCCAATGAGGGAATGATACAGTATGGATAGATATATGTGGGTTGACAGGCATACGACTCGTAACTTGGGCGGGGATTAGAGAGCCAAAATATTGGCCAATCAACCTCTTGTCGTTCTCTCATTTCCACTGATTCGAGAAGAGCAGTTGTTATAAATTACTGGTGAATGAATGTGTACTGACTAATGCACTTAAGGATATTACGTCTTGCCAAGGCTAGGCGTTTTAAGGTAAACTGACAGAATCAGCATTGTTAAATATTGTTTGCTTGGCCTTTCACTACATACTTAACTGAAACTACAGATCACCAGAAGGCAAACTTTTATATAGTTCACAATGGTATGGTCTTAATGATAGTCCGAGAAAAATACAGTATGAGTTAATAATAACCGCCTTTTCAAATTAACCATCCATAGGTGAAACATTATAGTTATTACGATGCAGCTCTTTTCAGAACCAATATGCAATTGACTTCAATGCAGACTACCTTAATCCCTTACACGTGACAGTAGGCAGAAAAAGAGGCCGACAGATTGGCACATACGGACGGATTGACAGACATATACTTAGACAATACATGAGAAAAAAATACTGATCATACTTGATGGACACACAGATACACAGAAGAAAAAAAGATTAATTAAATCGACAGAGGCATACAAAAAGACAACCCTGATTAAGAAGTTTAACAATTACCAATTTTAAATACTGAGGTCAGTTTCATAATTAGACACTCTGGCATCCGAATAAGTTGTGAAATATAAACACCGTAGGATGTCACACGAGATATATCATCATCAAAAGAAGGACAACTTACAATCACAAAATCAAAATCAATGCGTTTATTATAAATTTTGAAGGAACAAACCCATCTACATTAGATCAATGTAAATCCCAAAACTGGGCTTTGGTATCAGAAGGATTTGCGTTATTTATCTAAAGTTCTGGAGGGTAAATTTGACTGATAAGACCATCAAATATTTATTAAATCATACAAATAATTGCGAAGTCGAGCTAAAAGCTTCAATCATCTCAGTTTTGCTTACTGTGTGTATCACATGTGTCTTTTTATTTTGGATGGCCATATGGCCATTTTGTGGGAAAGTAACTGTCCTTATGGCCTTCCTTTGTTTAGGTTTCCATTATGATCTGGTCGCTTAATGTTTGTGTTTCTTTCCCTTTGGTGTCTTTGATGGGTGGAGTAAGTTAATTGTATCGATTCTTGATCTTTGTTTTACTTCTACTTTGCTTTCAACAGAAAGTACACCATGAAGACTCTTATATAACAAAACAAGGCTCTGCTGCATGATGCTTCCACGCAGAGCTGAAACCGACCCGCACATGAATACTGGTAAACAGCTTACATAATCTAAGCTGGCCAGGCAAATTGAATCGGCCCGTACATGTTTATAACGCCTATTGATTCCATTGGGCGGCAAGGCTTGAGAAGTCATTTTTCTCAATTTGGAGTAAAAGTCCCACAAAATTGAAAGCACCGTCTCCAAAATGACCTTTACAGTGTTGACGGCGACGTTAAAGCTAAAATCAAACAAACAAACAAAACACGAACAAATCTGCCACAAGGGGTGCGCAATTTGAAGCCATCGGAATATCTACAGTTTTTTAGCTCACCAGAGTCAAAGGCTCCGGGGGAGCTTATAGTATAGGCATTGATTCATTTTCCGTAGTCGTCATCGTCGTACGCGTCGGCGTCGTCTGCGTCGTCAACATTTATTTTCAAACATGTCCTCTGACACTACTTGGCCAATTGAAACCAAATTACATGTGGAGCCTCTTTGGGAAGGGGAACGAAGTTTGTTCGGGAGGACTGGGACACATGACCAGTATGGCCGCCATGCTCATATTTGGTATTTTTTAAATCTTCTTCTCAAGAACAGAATAGCCGATGATCTTGAAACTTGGTATGCGCCATCGGGGACTCGGGCCCTACCATAGTAGAAGTAAAACAAAGATCAGGAATCGATACAATTAACTTACTCCACCCATCGAAGACACCAAAGGGAAAGAAACACAAACATGAAGCGACCAAACCATAATGGAAACCTAAACAAAGGAAGGCCCTAAGGACAGTTACTTTCCTACAAAATGGCCAACTGGCCATCAAAAATAAAAAGACACAAGTGATACGCACAGTAAGTAACAAACAACAACATAAATAAACCGCCACAGAAGAACCGCCTTGGAACGGTCAATGGAAAGAATTCTACTGGGGGGCTTAAATCGATTTTACATGGCCATAATCCTCGCCCTTACCTCTGTCGCGGTATACACTAATTTTGTTTAGTCCGCATGAAGGCTTCCTAACTCATCAGTGTAACATCTCCGAGAACATACAAATCAAAAAACTACAGAGATGAAACAAGGTTGAGGACTCGACAGCAGACAACAACAGAATTGCTGGAGCAAAAGAAAACCAATAGTTAGACTCCTAGGGGCCGACCAAAGACGGAGCATCAGGCGCCAACCAACATAAAGAATACTTAAATAAAATAAAATTCCATTTATGCTTTTACGCTGGAACCGTCATATAATCCTTAGCCCGACCCACCGGCGTGCAATCAAAGAGGGAAGCAAAGTTGCCAACCGTGATTGGGTAAACCACCATGCATGCAGTCTGTTTTATAACATTTGTGTTGTACCCAATCTTTATATATCGACGAACGATTTTACGAAATTAGGTACTAAAGTCATTACAGACATGTATTTTTCTGAATTAATATACTAAGTTTGTTCAAATGATGACTTTTGGTTGACCTTGACCAGTTTAATGTCAAGGTAAAATTGGGTCACTTAGACATTTGTATGGAAAAATGGCAAAACAGTTGATTTTTTTTTTCTGATTGTTTATTAGCAAGTGGCATCAGAAATGTTTTTTTTTTTTACAATCAGCTGAATGGAGGTTTATCAGCTCCAAAGGTCAAGGTCATTTACCGACCTTTGTCCATGACGGCTCAGATTCAGTATTATTATCTTCTTCTTCACTTAAACCACTTGGCCAATCGAAACCAAATTACATGTGGAGCCTCTATGGAATGAGGGAACGAAAGTTTGTTCTTGAGGACTAGGTCACATGACTAATATGGCCACCATGCTCATATATGGTAAAAACCTTCTTCTCAATAACCGAATGGCCGATGATCTTGAATCTTGGTATGCCGCATCAGGTACTCTGGTCCTACCAAGTTTGTTCAAATGATGACCTTTGGTTGACCTTGACCTGTTTACGTCAAGGTCAAATTTGGTCACTTAGACATTTGTATGGAAAACGGCAAAAAAGTGGATTTTTCTGATTGTATGTTAGCTAGTGGCATCAGAAATGGTATTTACAATCAGCTGAATGGAAGTTTATCAGTTCCAAAGGTCAAGGTCGTTTTCCGACCTTTGTCCAGGACGGCTCAGATTCAATAAATTTATCGTCTTCTTCACTTAAACTACTTAGCCAATTGAAACCAAATTACATATGAAGCCTCTATGGAATGAGGAAACAAAAGTTTGTTATTGATGTTTGGGTCACATGACCAATAAGGGCCGCCATGCCCATATAGGGTAAAAACCTTTAAAAATCTTCTTCTTAAGAACCGAATGGTTGATGATCTTGAAGCTTGGTATGCAGCATCAGGGACTCTGGCCCTACGAAGTTTGCTCAAATGATGATGGTTGGCCTTGACCTATTCTATGTCAAGGCCAAATTTGGTCACTTAGACCTTTGTATTGAAAAAATGGCAATGTTGTGGATATTTCTGATTGCCTGGTAGGCTGTGACATCAAAAATGATATTTGCAGTTAGCTGAATGGATGTTTATTAAATTCAAAGGTCAAGGCCATTACTGACCTTTGTCTTAGATGGCTCAGATTTAGTATTTTTATCTTCTTCTCCAGTAAATGAGCTGTACTGAGCTGTACTGATTGAAACTAAATTTCATGAAAAGCCTCTATGGGGGTGAGGCAGTTAAACATTATTCGTGGCTTTGTTGTCTATGACCAAGATGGGCACCTTGCCTGTATATGGTATAAACCGCATGACCTCATGGGCCTTTTGTTTTCTAAATAAATCTTCTATAAATATTGTCAGTTAGGAGAGGTAGAGCTTCACATACTTTCTGGCATGACCATAATCTGCAATTGTACGCTCTTAAGGAGTGGAAAACAAAAATTCTAACATTACATTTACGATAAAGGGAATCATGTCTATGACATATTCATTCAATTAAATCATTATGGTTTTCATTTATAAGTTTACGGAGGAGAGTAGTAATCATAAACCTATAGACGTAAAGCACAAAACGTCTGGATTTCACTTTATTCAAAACCTCCTTCGAATTTGTATAAACCAAAAACAGATTTATCCCTCATCTTTCAAAGAATCTCACTTTATCATATGGCGTCGCATCTGAGAGTGTAATAACGCCATGTAATATTTTCGATAATCCACTAGTGGATTAAATATGCAAATTAGCTAGATACGTTCCGTAACGTTACATGTACGACGTCCTTAACGACGTCGCGTTTACTAGCGGCGGAATATTGAGATTTTTTAAAAAAATCTCGAATAAAATGCGTTTTAAAAGTCATATGATAAATAGAATCTTACATTTGTGTTCATGTATTATTGAATTTATTAAACTCGTTGAGAAAAAAGGATAAAATGCTCGGCAAAGCCTCGCATTTTATCCCTTTTCCTCAGCTCGTTTAATAAATTCAATAATACATGGCCACTCATGTAAGATCCTCTATGTCAAGAATTTATTAAACTCGTTGAGGAAAGGGATAAAATGCTCGGCAAAGCCTCGCATTTTATCCCTTTTCCTCAACTCGTTTAATAAATTCAATAATACATGAGCACTCATGTAAGATCCTCTATATATTTAATGCCATGATTTGGATGACAGCAGGACATGAAATTAATAAATTTGAAAACCTTAATGTTAATGCGGACGTAGGTGTTGTATATTTGGTAAGCTAAGAAACATTCATAAAACGGAAATTTTGTGCAGTGAAAAAAATAAATCTAAAATTAAACAGACTAACGACTAACACTAAATTACACTAAAATAGCTTGTTTTCAAGTGACCCCTCCAGAACAATTTGATTTCAAAAGACCTTCAGAGTATGAAAAGTGGTTTACTAGGTTTGAACGATTTAAGACTGCAAGTGGGTTGTCAGAAAAACCGGAGGAACAGCATGTGAATGCTCTAGTATACTGTATGGGAAAAGAAGCGGATGATATTTTAAGATCGTTCGGACTCACGGAAGAACAATTAGCAGTGTATGGTACTGTTACGGAGCGATTCAGAAATTACTTTGTTATTCGAAGAAACACCATATTCGAACGTGCACGATTTAATATGCGACGACAGGAGGAGGGGGAGTCAGTGGATAAATTTATTACATCACTGTACACACTTGCAGAGCATTGCAACTATGGAAATTTAAAGAATGAGTTAATCCGGGACAGAATCGTTGTTGGACTGAGGGACGCTAAAATTTCTGAGAAATTGCAGCTAGATGCAGATTTAACGCTTGAAACAGCTGTCAATCAGGCCAGACAAAAAGAGGCAGTCCACCAGCAACAATCCATTGTCAGAAGTCAAATATCAGATAACAAACTTGACTCAGTGAAATACAAACAGAGACGAGGTCAAAATTCACGACAGAGGACCCTGATCAGAGACAATTTAAAACAACAAAATAGGGAAAAGCCAAAGTGTACTCGGTGCGGAGCTGTGCCGACACACGGTCGGAATAATTGCCCAGCGAGAGACTCAAAATGCCGGGGTTGCGGCATAAAAGGACACTGGGTTCGTTTTTGCCTATCCAAGAAAGTTCACGAGGTTGACGATCGAGACAAGGAATCCGATGTGTACCTTGGGACAGACGAATCTGGAGTGTACCTTGGGACTATCGAATCACGTGACAGTAGTGACGATAGTGCTTCACTGGAGTCAGTGAATTCAGGAAGTGAACCATGGACTATCGACCTTAAGGTAGGATCAGTTTGTATCAGATTCAAAATCGATACGGGTGCCGATTGTACTGTCATTTCAGACAAGACATATTTAAACTTAGGCAAATTACTTTTAGATAGATGTTCTAAAAGATTGTATGGTCCGGGTAATGTACCGTTGGAAGTCATGGGTTCATTTTCCGCTAAACTTGAGAGCAATACGAGCTCAGCGGTCGAGCGTATCTATGTTGTTAAGGGTCTCGACAGATGCCTATTAGGCCGACCAGCTATATCCAAGCTGAATTTGCTTGAGATAAAATGTCAGAACGCCAGTGTAAACGAGGTTATTTCAATAGAAACGGTTAAAGAACGATATCCTAACCTGTTTAAAGAGTTAGGCATGATGAGTGGTGAATATGACATCACACTCAAAGAAGGTGCAAAACCGCACGCACTTTCAGTACCACGTAGAGTTCCGATTCCTTTGCTTCCAAACGTCCGTCAGGAACTTGATAATATGGAAAAGAACGGAGTTATTTCACGTGTAGACCAACCCTCAGACTGGTGCGCAGGCTTGGTTGTCGTACCTAAGACAGAAGCCGGAAAAATCCGTATTTGCGTTGACCTAACACATCTCAATGAAAACGTCAAACGTGAAAATTTTCCGTTACCTGCTATTGATCAAAGTTTAGGTCTTCTATCCGGTGCGAAATATTTCAGTAAAATTGATCTGAATTTTGCGTTTTGGCAGATTTTATTGTCTAGCCGCTGCAAAATGCTTACTACGTTCATAACGCCATTTGGACGTTACGTTTTTAATCGTCTTCCAATGGGGCTGAATAGCTCGAGCGAGTACCTACAGAAGCGCATGACGCAGCTTTTGGAAGGGATAGACGGCGTAATATGCCAGACAGATGACGTTCTCGTGTACGGACGCACAGAGACAGAGCATGACGAAAGGTTACATATAGTACTTTCGCGACTGCATGGCGCAAACTTGACTATTAATCCGTCAAAGTGCGAGTTTAAGAAAACTTCACTGACCGTTCCAAGGCGGCTCTTCTGTGGCGATTTATTTATGTTGTTGTTTGTTACTTGCTGTGTGTATCACTTGTGTCTTTTAATTTTGGATGGCCATATGACCATTTTGTGGGAAAGTAACTGTCCATATGGCCTTCCTTTGTTTAGGTTTCCATTATGGTCTGGTCGCTTAATGTTTGTATTTCTTTCCCTTTGGTGTCTTTTATGGATGGAGTAAGTTAATTGTATCAATTCCTGATCTTTGTTTTACTTCTACCTTCTATCAAGTACGTGGGGCATATCATAAGCTCTAGTGGGATTACTGCAGACCCAGAGAGGGTCAAAGGCATCACAGGTATGAACGCCCCTACTGACGTACATGGCGTTCGTAGGTTTCTTGGGATGGTTAATCAGCTGCAAAAATTTACTCCTTTGCTGGCTGAATACTCTAAACCAATCAGGGATCTGCTGAGTAACAAAAATCAATTCTACTGGGGTCCAGATCAGCAGAAATCTTTTGAGTTAATTAAGCAATTACTCACAAATACACCTGTACTTGCCCTCTACGACCCAAATCGTAAAACAGTCTTGAAAACTGACGCAAGTAGCTACGGACTAGGCTGTGCGTTATTTCAAGAGCAAGAAAACGGAGACATGAAACCTGTTAGTTACGCATCTAGAGCCCTGTCACCTACTGAGCAGCGCTACTCTACCATAGAAAAAGAGGCTTTAGCGATAACATTTGGTTGTGAGAAAAACAGAGATTTTTTGATCGGCAAAACGTTTCACATTGAAACTGATCATCTGCCGCTTATTTCATTGTTGGGAGGTCGTAAAGGCCTAAATGATTTACCTTTACGTATAATGAGATTCAGAATGCGGTTAATGCCCTTTTCGTATACAATTTCCCATGTAGGAGGAAAAGCCCAAATTATCTCAGACGCTTTAAGTCGTTCCCCTGTTAATCATTCATTAACAGAGGAGGAACAAAAGCATTCCGTAGATACGGAAAGTTATGTTGACATGATTATCTACCACTTGCCAGCTACGGATCTTAGGCTTCAAGAGACAAGGGAAAAACAAGACAAGGATGTAATTTGTAAAACTTTATCTAATTACTGTATTAATGGGTGGCCTAAGAAAAAAAACAGAATGCAACAAAGATAGGGAAAGTGTATTGGCCTTTCAGAGGGGAGATAACGATAAATAGAGGCTTGTTAATGAAGGGTGATAGAATTATAATTCCCACAGAAATGAAACAAGATATACTGTCCAAAATTCATGGAGCTCATCAAGGCATTACTAAGTGCAAAATGAGAGCAAAAGAATCCGTGTGGTGGTTAGGCATCAATGCTGATATTGAAAACCTTATTAAATCTTGTGACACATGTGTAAAGCTGCAAAATGATCACTCTGAGCCAATGATAAGCACTGAGTTCGATGACCGGCCTTGGAAACATCTAGGGTCTGACCTATTCTTTTGGAAAGGTCACACATATCTTTTAGTGGTGTGTTACTACTCGAGATTCATAGAGTTGGCAAAATTAAATTCTGCAACTTCAGAAGAAATAATCAATCATCTTAAATCTATGTTTAGTCGATTTGGTGTTTGCGACGTTTTAACCAGTGACAATGGTCCTTGTTATGCAAGCGAGTCGTTTGCGAAGTTCATGAAGGAGTACGGTATAAAACACTTGACTTCAAGTCCAAGATATCCTTTGGGTAACGCGGAAGCAGAGCGCGCTGTGCAAACATGCAAACGGTTGCTAGAAAAAGCAGACGATCCTTACATTGCACTAATGCACTATCGTGCGACACCATTGCGTAACGGCTATAGTCCGAGTCAGCTTTTATATGGCAGACAAATGAAAACTACCCTTCCGCAACATCCAGAAAAGTTAAAACCGAGACAGGTTCAACAAAAAGTTCTTTTTGATAAGGAGAGCGCGGCACGTGCATACTCGAAAGCAAATTATGACAAGTCGAAACGCGCGCGAACATTGCCTACGCTTCGGGATGGCGATAGCGTTCACGTCAAAAATTTCAACGTCGACGGCAAAGTAATGAAATCGGCCGACCGTCCGCGATCGTATGTTGTCGATACACCGCGAGGTATCATTTCACGTAACAGGAGGCATTTAGTTAAGTTGAATAAACCGGTCGAATTATATGATCCAGCCGACTATCGGCCGAAGGTACATTTGCCCGCAGACCAGCCACAACGTGCAATCAAAGAAACAGAAAATGAGAAAGATTTATCACAGAAAGAATCTGATACACCCTTGTCCTACAATACTGAGCAGAGTAAAAACATTATATCTCAACAAGCTGAAGATAAACACTACATAACTCGTTCTGGCAGAATCTCTAAACCGCCCCAGAGATTAGAATACTAAATAATTGGGCAACAAAACAATTAGTGTAAATTGGTTTATCAGTGAACAGACTAGGTTACGGAAGTAAGGGCGAGGATTGTGGCCACGTAAAATCGATTTAAGCCCCCCAGTGGAAATCTTCCACTGACCGTTCCAAGGCGGCTCTTCTGTGGCGATTTATTTATGTTGTTGTTTGTTACTTACTGTGTGTATCACTTTTGTCTTTTTATTTTGGATGGCCATATGGCCATTTTGTGGGAAAGTAACTGTCCTTATGGCCTTCCTTTGTTTAGGTTTCCATTATGGTCTTGTCGCTTAATGTTTGTACTTCTTTCCCTTTGGTGTCTTTTATGGGTGGAGTAAGTTAATTGTATCAATTCCTGATCTTTGTTTTACTTCTACTTTGATAAACTGAGAAATAATTCATGAACTTGGGTCAAATAAAAGAAACACTCAGTGAACTATGATTCTTATCATTAAGTGCATGTAATGTTTTCATGGATACATTGTTGAACAATTTCGGCATTCCATAGACTCTCATAATATTGACTTTAAAAGGGGGGGGGTTGTATATTTGGTAAGCTAAGAAACATGATACGCATTTGATTATACTCGTAAGCTGCAGTATAAAAATACCTTGAAAACATTGCAGGGCGCTTTCTCTCTTTAACGTTCTCTCTGATAGCATATAATCGTATTACCATAGTATATAGAAATAAATAGTACTAGTAAAAATATATTGACTTCTCGATATATAAAGATAAAACAGTAGGCTCTAATGCCTACACTACTACTGATGAAACCACTGGCAGCAGGAATTTAGAATTGTTATTTCTGTTAATTCTTCTTCAAGATGAGCTTATGAAAACTTGTAAGGCCTAACTGGCCGAAACTAGCTAGTCTGGCCCAGAAAACAAGTACATTCCATATGTTCCAGTTTTGTGGTGTATTCCTTGCTTCCAAAGGATAAGCCTTTTATAGAATATATTTAACGTCACTACAGCTGATGAGTGGGAATGTAGGGCGGCCGTAAAAAGTCTCCCTGCCCTTCATCATAGTGTAGTTTTTATTTTCTTGTCCTTTAGGATCATTGATTCCATTGTGGAATTTTGAAAATATTTTGAGGGTCACTGATGAGGCCTAAGTGGCCGAAACTAGCAAGTCTGGCCCAGAAAACAAGTACACTCCATATTTTTCAGTTTTGTGGTGTATTCCTTGCTTCCAAAGGATAACCTTTTTTATAGTGTTACCTCCCTTCCATTATCTACCTTGGTAGATCATATGCATAGCTTCTATGTTTAATACCACTCTCTGACAACTGCGTCAGGGAGTCGATGGCTCAGTGGTTAGAGCACTGGACTATCACCCGAGCGGCGCGGGTTCGAATCCCACCAAAGGCGGGGATTTTTTTCAGGCTAAGCTTCTTTCCTTGGTTACGGCTTTCATGTCGTAAGATGGGGTCTCGTCTGGGATTGGACTTTACATGCCAGAATTGGCTTGTGCCGAAGTTGGCATCCTTCACGTCATCATAAATGATGACTTCCTGAAGAGGGGGTTTGTTACCTCCCTTCCATTATCTACCTTGGTAGATCACAAGCATAACCTTCTAGGTTTATAACCACTCTCTGACAACTGCGTCAGGTAGTCGACTCTTTGGCTCAGCGTTTAGAGCACTGGACTATCACCCGAGCGGCGCGGGTTCGAATCCCACCGTAGGCGGGGATTTTTTCAGGCTATGCTTCTTTCCTTTGTTACGGCTTTCATTTCGTAAGAATAGAATATATTTAACGTCACTACAGCTGATGTGTGGGAATGTGTGGCGGCCGTAAAAAGTCTCCATGTCCTACATCATTGTGTAGTTTTTATTTTCTTGTCCTTTGGGATCATTGATTCCATTGTGGAATTTTGAAAATATTTTGAGGGTCACTGATGAGGCCTTATTGGCCGAAACTAGCTAGTCTGGCCCAAAAAAAAAAAAAAACAAGTACACTCCCTATTTGCCAGTTTTGTGGTGTATTCCTTGCTTCCAAAGGATAACCTTTTTATAGAATATATTTATATTTAATCATTGCCTCCACTTCTATTTTATAATTCTAGCGTCTTTGTTTCTTGCAAACGTTATGATAAACGCGATAATTTTGATTTTGAGATAGTAAATATCCCTTTCCTATGGCGTTTATATTTGGCAATTCAACACTCGTAATAAATCGTTAACTGCTAAACTTCTTAATCAGGGTTATCGGTATCATAAGCTATGAAAAGCCTTTTCAAAACTTTATACACGGCATTCCGATTTAATTTCATAATTCAATGATGAACTTAAATCTGATCTGCAACAGGGTCTATCGGAACCCGAATTTTATGGTGACTTAGTATATAAATTCAGAAAAATATACACATGCAATGACTTCAGAATCGAATTTCGTAAAATCATTCTTTGATATAAAAAGTTAGGGTACAACATAAATGTTATACGACAGACTGCATGCATTTAAGTTAACCCAACCGCGGTTGACAACTTTGCTTCCCTCTTTAATTGGACGCCGGTGGATCAGGCACCAGGTTCCAGCGTAAAGGCTTACTGAGAATAAGAGTTTCTAATTTTATATAATGTTGGTTGGTGCCTGATGCTCTGTCTCTGGTCGGGCTCATCGGAGTCTAACTGTTGGTCTTCTTTTGCTCCAGCATTTCAGTGGTTTCTTGCTGTCGAATCCACACCGTTGTTTCGTCTCTGTGGTAGTTTGATTTTTGTGTTCACGGAGATGTTGCACTGATGAGTTAGGAGGCTTTCTTTGTTTAGGTTTCCATTATGGTCTGGTCGCTTAATGTTTGTATTTCTTTCCCTTTGGTGTCTTTTATGGGTGGTGTAAGTTAATTGTATCAATTCCTGATCTTTGTTTTACTTCTACTTTTCACTTCATGCGGACTGAACAAATTTGTTTAAATCGCGACGTAAGTAAGGGTGAGGGTTGTGGCCACGAAAAATCGATTTAAGACACCCCAGTGGAATTCGTTTCACTGATCGTTCTAATGCGATTCTTCTGTTTCGGTTTAGTTTGGTTATGGTTTGTCTTTGAGTGTGTGTATCGGTTATATTATTTTGGTTTAGATAGCCAGTTGGCCATTTTGTGGGAAAGTAACTGTCCCTTTGGCTTTCCGCTATTGATGCTTCCATTAGGGTCTAGTTGTTTCATCTTTGTGCTTCTTCCCATTTGGTGTCTCTGTTGGGAGCATAGCCTTCTCCTCTGTTAAACATGGGGAATGAGCAACAATGTAGACTTAGGTAAGCGAACACAGAATGTATCATCTTAGAATAAAGATGTTACCCCTTTAATTGTTCGACTTTATAATTCTAGCGGCTCAAACACGGGATACGTGCAACAATGTAGACCCGGGTAAGAAAACACAGAATGTATCATCTTAAAATAATGTTGTTACCCATTAAATTGAAAACAGAATTGTTAACCACGGAATTACAGGAGGGGGAGTAAATGTCAATGTTATATATCTGAATAGGATTTTATGACATTAATAATATTAACCCGGTCGTTTAACTCCAAACCAAAACTACATGAACACAAACAATGTTATCTGAATGACGGCTCATACGTATACTGCATGGAACGTTTAGGTAATTTATCCTTTAAAATATTTTAATAATGTTTATAGACAAAAGGAATCAAACTTAAACATTAATAAAGTGTTTGTTAATCTAGTAATGCACATCATTTAAAATCTGCATCATTGTTTTTGTGCATGATCATATCCAACATGTTTTAACATTTAGGATGTTAATCACAATAGCTGTCGTCTTAGTCCCCGTCCATCGAGGCTTGGAGAAATAGATTGGGCTGCATGATGCTTCCATGCAGAGCCGACAGAGACCAAATATCTACTGGTGAATAGCTCTTCCCAGGCAAAAAGGTGCACGTTCATGCATATAAATTATATCGGTATCATTGGTTGGCAGGGCTTGATATGTAATTTCAGCTCAATAGCGGACAAATGATATTCAAAATAGGTAGCAATGATTCCGAAATGACGTAAATAGTCTTGACGGGAACATACAACCTCAGTTAAAACAAAATCAGCTCTGCTGTCGATTGGTTACTTTTAAACCATTCTTGCAGTGTGGACCCAGATCAGACTATTTTCTTTAGGAGCAGTCTGATAAGGTTCTGCAAACAGTGTGGCCCCAGGTCAGACTGCTCCTCTAGGGTCCAAACTATTTGCCTGTATGCAAACATATGTTTTGAAACGTTTGCAGGATAATGTAACAGACGTCATAATCATCCCACACTTTGGTTGATTTTTTATTGGCATTTTAAGAGTAAAAACTACCTAAAATCTTCTGACAGTATCTGTTCTTGTTAAAGAACTATAAATACTGACCGTTTAATTTGATATGGACCATTAGCACCCCTGGTGGGATTGTTTAACTCTGTAATTTGGTCAAGCTGAGAATATAGGTTATTTTAGGATCTACGGAATTTCAGGGAAACTCACAACAAAGTTTATCAGCCTATAAGTTTTTAAGAGGTAAAGAAGTTAATACGTGCAGAAAAATAGTCAAGGAGGAGTGTTCCTCCTAAGAATTTTTCAACGTATAGCCAGAGACCCAGGCCATTGTTTATAGTAATTAACCAACTTATAAGAGTTGATGATTTAATTTTATAATCGAGAAATTTGCCGATGTATACCTATTTAATGATTCCCCTTGTCCATTTAATTAAATTTGCCAAGATTCTGTTTATCGTTATTAAAAGTTAATGTATTTGGCAACCCTTTTGCACCCCTGGTGGGAATGTTTAACACTGTAAAGTGGACAAGCTGTGAATATAGGTCATTTCAGGTTCTACGAAATTTCAGGGAAACACAACAAAGTTTACCAGCCTATAAATTTTTTAAAATATGTAACAGACGACATAATCAGACCACATTTTGATTGATTTTTTCTAGGAATTTTAAGGGTAAAAGCCACCTTAAATCTTCTGACAGTATCTATTCTTAATAAGGAGATATAAATACTGACAGGTTAATTTGATATGGACCATTAGCACCCTTGGTAGGATTATTTAACTCTGTAATTTGGTCAAGCTGAGAATATAGGTTATTTTAGGATGTACGAAATTTCAGTGAAACTCACAACAAAATTTACCAGCCTACAAGTTTTTAAGAGGTAAAGAAGTTAATATATGCAGAAAAATAGTCAAGGAGGAGTGTTCCTTCTAAGAATTTTTCAACGTATAGCCAGAGACCCAGGCTATTGTTTATAGTGAATAACCAAATTATTAGAGTTGATGATTTAATTTTATAATCGAGAAATTTGCCGATGTATACCTATTTAATGATTCCCCTTGTCAATTTAATTAAATTTGCCAAGATTCTGTTTAACGTTATTAAAGATAATGTTTTGCCAACCCTTTCTGCCATATTGAATCACGTGATCCTCCCCAATCACCCATCCTTTACAAACGCAGGCCTGTAAGAGCCTTCCAGATGATCTTCGGAGCCACTTGATTTAAAGTTCTCTGCTTCAGAAGACCCTGGAGATCAAATGGTGGGACTCTCAACCACTCGAAACACCAGGTGTTTAAGGTGACTTGCTCTAGCGGACCCCTGGAAACTACATATACGTTGAAAGGCCAGGCCCTAAAGACCGGCATCTGTGTCAGCCATCGGGATTTGATATCTCCAGTGGACTGTCATGGAATCACCACACTGACCGTGGCAGTGCAAACCGGACACATTACGAAAACATGTCTATGCAATTACATTGCACACTATACAACCGAAAAATCGAAAAAATAAGAGGAAAAATAGCGATATTTTTCTCATTTCTGCTCAAAATATAGATTATGGGTACTCGTTAGAACCGCCTAATCGAGGCGGTTCTAACGAGAACCCACAATCTATATTTAAGAGCAGAAATAAGAAAATCAGATTTAACCTTGTAAACCCCAGTTTTATTATATAAAAGTGGGTTTCAAGGGGATCAAAATTATATAGGTGTGTTTTCTTGATGCTTGGATTTATCCGGAGGAATACCAAAACCAAGATGGCAAAGTTCCATGAAACGGCGTATTATACATGGAATATAATTCATCTGCTTGGGTCTCGAACAAGGAAGAGCGGGTCTACCGGATCGAACCGGTTCAGCGTAGACCTGCTCGCTGGACAGTCAACGCCTTTGACAGAGAGGACATTGTTACCAAAACTATGCTCGTATGTTTGCTTGTTTGTTTGTATTGGAGTTGTTTGGCCCAGTCAACACTATTTAGGTCATTTTGAGCCGGTCAGTTTACCTATCCACACTTTCCTGGACAAGCTTGTATGCAAGCGGTTGACTATTACAGTGCACATTCTTTCGCCAGAAAAAAACTAAGCTCGTAAAAGAAAACTTGGCTAGAGAACATCATTATAACAATGGCGTGCTGATGCACGTCTTTGTCACTTTAATAAAATAATCACCGACTTGTCGCTGCCCCGCCCCCGCCTCCACAGCATACATACAACTTATTCAAAGATAATCAAGATAAAAACACTCCATGAATTTTAGGCAGGTATACACAATAAGGTGAATTCTGCAAACTGCAGATAGCTTGTTTACCTCGTATAACTAACTATTGTTGTTGAAATTTCTGGGTTCATAAGATAGATAGATAGATAGATAGATAGATAGATAGATAGATAGATAGATAGATAGATAGATAGATAGATAGATAGATAGATAGATAGATAGATAGATAAGCCCGAAAAGAGAGAAGAACTTAACCATTTTCGCGTTCTGTCTGCGTGACACACGCGCATTGCGAGCGTGTAAAATGTTCTGTCTCAATACGCGGTTCATCGCGTTCATACGCGATTGCAACGCGTTTAATATCAGCCAATGAAAGTGATTATTCAAAACGCGTTAGATTAACTCAATACGCGTTTCTGTGAAGATAAACCGCGTGAATGCGAAAGAGCATGGACCATTCAAAATCCCCTTAGCTCGTATGTTTGACCAATATTCTTTATTTTATAGTTTTTAATTCATTCATAAATTAATGGCGGTATTGCTCACTCTTATCAGTAGTGATTTCTTCGGAGAAACACAAACACACCCTAATGTCTGGCAGTTTAGAGATAATAAACACTCGGCATATTCTGAGGCAAATGGTGTAGGGGACCAAGAGGGTAATCGTATATCCTGGGATATTTGTTTGACAGGTCACGTCTATTTACATGTTTGTGGTGGCTCGTCAGAACCGTCTTTTGATGGATGTTTATGATGTTTCTAACACATCTCGAAACACACCTATACATATTTGACCCCGCTAAACTCCACTTTTAAATAATAAAATTGGAATTTAAGGGGGTATATATTCTTCTTCTTATTTCTGCACAAAATATAGATTGTGGGTGCTCGTCAGAATCTCCTCGCCGAGTCGGTTCTAACGAGTACAACAACCTATGTTTTATGCAAAAATATTAAAATAACGGAAAATGTTCAGTCTTGGTGGTAAAAAAATCAATAGATTTGTATAGCCGTATTTTCGCAATGAAGTATCAACAATCTCTGTTTGGATCAAAGACAAGTAAATGACTAGAATTTGTTTTTCTACAAAAACACAGATGTCTCCCCCGTTTTTGACTGCTAAGTATAACCTTGACATTGGAGGTATTGAGCTGGGTCTTGTGTGCAACACATCATCTAATGAAGATGAACATTTCTGCATAGTAACTTTAAAAATGTTCATAGAAAAATAAAAAAGTTATTGGCCGTAAACAAAAAAAGCACTTTTTTACCTTTGACCTCTAAGTATGGCCTTGACCTTTGCGGTACAACACATCGTCTCATGATGGTTAACATTTCTGCCAAGTAATTTCATAATCCATCAAAGAATAAGGAAGTTATTGACTGTCCTTTTTTTTTACCTTTGACCTCTAGGTATGACCTTGACATTGGAGGTATGGACCTTGGTCTTGCACATGACTCATGGTCCAACTTTCAAGCCTCTAGCTCCAACAGTTTTTGAGATATCTTGCTGACAAGATTTTATTAAAAAATTCAAAGGGCAATAACTCTTGAAAGGGGCATAATCCGGATGAGAAAAAAATACGTGTCAGCTTATTTTCCATTAGGAATGCATATATGAAATTTCAAAAGTATAGCATACACAGTTCTAAAGTTATGCTATGCATCACTTTCAGGATTCATTACAATGGGCACAAATTACCAAAATGACAAAGGGCCATAACTCGCAAAGTATTTTTCGGAATTTTGTCAAAAAATAATCAGTTCTTATACTCATCACCACCAATATACTCAACAACTTTCAAGGCTCTAGCTCCAATAGTGTTTGAGATATTTTGCTGACAAGATTTTATTAAAAAAATTTCAAAGGGCAATAACTCTTGAAAGGGGCATAATCCGGACGAGAAAAAAAATACGCGTCAGCTAATTTTTCATGAGGAACCCATATATGAAATTTCAAAACCCTAGCATACACGGTTCTAAAGTTATGCTATGCATCACTTTTAGCATACATTACAATGGGCACAAATTACCAAAATGACAAAGGGCCATAACTCACAAAGTATTTTTTGGAATTTTGTCAAAAGTTAATCAGTTCGTGTACTTATCACCACCAATCTATTCACCAACTTTCAAGCCTCTAGCTCCAATAGTTTTTGAGATATCGTGCTGACAAGATTTTATTAAAAAAATTCAAAGGGCAATAACTCTTGAAAGGGGCATAATCCTGACGAGAAAAAAATACGCGTCAGCTTATTTTCCATCAGAAATGCATATATGAAATTTCAAAATTATAGCATACACCGTTCTAAAGTTATGCTATGCATCACTTTTAGCATACATTACAATGGGCACAAATTACCAAAATGACAAAGGGCCATAAGTCACAAAGTATTTTTTGGAATTTTGTCATAAGTTAATCAGTTCATCTACTCATCACCAACAATCTATTCACCAACCTTCAAGGCTCTAGCTCCAACAGTTTTTGAGATATCTTGCTGACAAGATTTTATTAAAAAAAAAATTCAAAGGGCAAATACTCTTGAAAGGGGCATATTCCGGACGAGAAAAAAAATACGTGTCAGCTAATTTTCCATGAGGAATCCATATATGAAATTTCTGGTTCTACAGTTATGCTATGCATCACTTTTAGCATACATTACAATGGGCACAAATTACCAAAATGACAAAGGGCCATAACTCACAAAGTATTTTTCGGAATTTTGTCAAATGTTAATCAGTTCATCTACTCATCACCATCAATATAATCACCAACTTTCAAGGCTCTAGCTCCTATAGTTTTTGAGATATCTTGCTGACAAGATTTTATTAAAAAAAATTCAAAGGGCAATAACTCTTGAAGGGGGCATAATCCGGACGAGAAAAAAATACGCGTCAGCTAATTTTCCATGAGGAATCCATATATGAAATTTCAAAACCCTAGCATACACGGTTCTTTAGTTATGCTATGCATCAAAAGCGTAATGGACGGACGAACGGACGGACGAACGAACCAGAACCAATATGCCCCTCAAACTTTTTCAAAGTTGGGGGCATAATAAGAAAGTTATTGACAGAACACAAAAAAGGCCCTTTTTTTACCTTTAACCTCTATGTATGACCTTGACCTTTCAGGTATTAAACTGGGTCATGCGTGCAACACATCATCTCATGGTGGTTAACATTTCTGCCTAGCAATTTCAAAATCCATCTAAAAATAAGAAAGTTATTGACCAAACACGAAAAAAGGCCCCTTTTTTACCTTTGACCTCTATGTATGACCTTGACATTTTAGGTACCAAACTGAATCATGCATGCAACACATCGTCCCATGATAGTTAACATGTTTGCCAAGTAACTTCAAATTCTATTTAAAAATAGGCAAGTTATTGACAAAACCCGAAAAAAGGCCCCTTTTTTACCTTTGACCTCTAAGTAAGACCCTGACCTTTGAGGTACCAACCTGGGTCATGCGCGCAACACATCACCTTATATTGGTTCACATTTCTGCCATGTGATTTCAAAATCCATCTCAAAATAAGAAAGTTATTGACCAAATACGAAAAAAGGCCCCTTTTTTGACCTTTGACCTCTAAGTATGACCTTGACCTTTGAGGAACCGACCTGCCTCATGCGCACCACACATCGTCTTATGGTTGTTAATAATTATGCCAAGTAATTTTAAAATCCATCTCAAAATAAGAAAGTTATTGACCAAATACGTAAAAAAGGCCCCTTTTTTTACCTTTGACCTCTAAGTATGACCTTGACCTTTGAGGTACCGACCTGCCTCATGCGCACCACACATCGTCTTATGGTTGTTAATAATTATGCCAAGTAATTTTAAAATCCATCTCAAAATAAGAAGGTTATTGACCAAATACGAAAAAAGGCCCCTTTTTTGACCTTTGACCTCTAAGTATGACCTTGACCTTTGAGGTACCGACCTGCCTCATGCGCACCACACATCGTCTTATGATTGTTAATATTTCTGCCGAGTAATTTTAAAATCCATCAAAAAATAAGAAAGTTATTGACCGGACACGATTTGCCCATACATATATACATACCAACAAACTTCCAAGGGAGATAATTCAAAAAGTATACATGCGAGAGTTATGGTTCTTGCGCACTGCACGTCGTCTAATGCTGATTATTATTTATACGAAGTTTCGTGACGAGAGCTCTAACGGTTTTCAAGTTACAGAGCGGACACGAAAGTGTGACAGACGGACAGACGGACAGACAAACACCCGGGGGAAAAACAATATGTCTCTCCGAAAAAAAAATTTTCGGGGGAGACATAAATATATAAGTGCATAAATAAAAAGAAGGAAAATGTAAAGGCTGAAATACGAACATTTCTGAAAATTCATAAAGTTTAGCGCCAAATGGCAAACAGTGCAGACCCAGTTCAGACGCAGAAAAATTAGGCGTTTGATCAGGACCTACATTGCTTCCAAAAGCTTCAGACATGTTCATAATATTTTTGGAGACAACACAACCTCACAATCTTAAATTTTGAATTGTCTTGTGCTATTTACAAGGTGGATGATTCCATTTGGCACCAATTGGCAAAAAGTGCAAAACCCTGATCAAACGCAACAGAATTAGGCGTCTGATCAGGACCCAAACTGTTTGCAAAAAAGTTCAGGCATTTTTTTTCCAAATGATAAATTTTGAAGAAAATCGGAAAAAAAAATTGGTAATGGTAAAAAAGACCCAGGTCAGGCGCAGCAGAAGTAGGCGTCTGATCAGGGCCTAGATTATAAAAGATTACAAAAAGTTCAGTCATTTACCAAATAAATTTCGAATAAAAAAAAAGACAAAAAAAAACTTATTCTCCTACATTTTGAAAAGAACTAATGTTATGTATGTTAGGTGGAAATTCCATTTGGTAAAACAAATGTGTTAATGAAAAAAATAAATGAAAATTACAACAATAAATAATTAAATAAATGAGCTGCTTCTGTGAGTGACTGAACATGAATTATTTCGGAAATTTTGAAGAAAAGACAACCTCACACTCTTACATTTCGAAATGGTCTTGTGCTATTTACAAAGTGGAAGATGCAATTCGGCGCCAATTAGCAAAATGTGAAAACCAAGATCAAACGCAACAGAAATAGGCACCTGACGGGGGCCTACATTGTTTCAAAAAGCTTCAGATATTTTCAAAATAAATTTTGAAGAAAACACAACCTCACAATCTTAGATTTTGAAACGAGCCTGTGCTTTTTACAAGGTAAAAGATCCCAGTTGACGCCAAATGGCAAAACAAAGTGCAGATCCAGATCAGATCTAGCAGAAGTAGGCATCTGATCAGGACCTCCTTGGTTTGCCAAAATAAACATATTGAAGAAAAAACAACCTCATACTCTTTTATTTTGAAATGGACTTGCTCTATTAACAAGCTGGAAGATTCCATTTGTTGCCAAATGGCAAAAACCATGCAGACCCAGATCAGACGCAGGCCTCTGATCAGGGCCTACATTTTATGCAAAGGGTTCATGCATTTCCAAATAAATATCGAAGAAAACGCAACCTGATTCTCCGAGTTAATTAAACAAAATAAATGAAAATTACAAAAATAATTAATTAAAAATTGGGCCACCTCTGTGAGTGAAAGAACATTGATTATTTCGGACAACTACAATAAATGACGATAATGAGATGTTGTTTTAAACAGCTATCTTTATAACCCCCAGTTGCACCTGGGTGTCATAAAACTTTTGGTCAATAAACATCCTGCATTTTGACAGTCAACTTCAATCACAGCGCGCAGTGGTGCAGTGGTAAAGCATCGGCTTTAAGATCGAGAGGTACCGGGTTCGATCCTCACATGTGCCATGTGTTGTTTCCTTGAGCAAGAAATTTTATCCACATTGCTCAGTACTGGTTTCTGCCCAGGAAAAGAGGGCCACATGGAAGATTAGTACTAAATGTGTTATTATTTTTATTATTAATAATCACGACTCCGTACCTGTATTTTACCCTTTACCCCCATGCAAATGTAAATGGATAATTGACTAGTCCACCTTTCGGAAAAATTCAGATTTGTTATGTTCAAACTGAAAAAAAATCTGGCATAAGGAAAATTTGAAGAAATAGCAAAAGGAAACAAAACAGAATAATAAGTGTGAAATAGTTACGCAGTATTGATTGGTTGCTTTTGAAACGCGAGGCAGTCTGTGAATGTGCACTATCTGCGTTTTTCAACACTCATGTTTGATTGGCTGGTCAACAATCGAGATTTACACGCAATATCGCGTTATTCATAAAAGCAATTGATTGGCAAAAATGTCAAGTGAAACGCGTGAATGACGAGTGCGAATCTCGCGCGTTACAAATGCGAAACAAATACGTGTGCGCTGTAAAGTTCTTCTCAAACTTATCTGTAGATAGATAGATAGATCGAAAACGTCAATACAATTGTGAAACTGCGATGTCGGTCCAATATCTGCAAATTACGTTGTATCGACGATGTGCCTTGGGTGGGTTTTGACTAGATCTATGTATAATTGTGTGCTTTTATGATGTAATTAAATCAAATTTAAATTTACATTTGATTGCAAAGTAAAACAAATCGAGGAGAAATACGCATTATATATTGCCTGTTTATGGTCTTAAGCATTAGTTCCAAACACAATTCCTTGAATATGATGTCATAAATTTATAAAATCTCAAACTATTTACATCTGTCACAAGATACCGTGGCTACCTAAACAGACATAGGCTTTTACATATTTCAGGGGAAGTGGGTGGTGGAAAAAGTATTCTGTGACTTCTTTGTGTGTGTGTGTGTGTGTGTGTGTGTGTGTGTGTGCGTGTGCCAGTGGACCAAGAATTTGTAGCATCATTTGGAAAGTATACGTGACCATATTGTCCACGGTTCTGTGCAGATAGGCATGATCACCTAGCACAGAGAACTGAGATTTCCATACACGCCTCCGGATTTAAACGTCTGCCTTAATGATATAGCATTCGTTGTGGATGATAGTTTAATTATTGCCAATGCATCAGTTTCCTGCAGATCAAAGGCAGCTGCTGTCGAATGATAAATGTAGCTTTTAAGAATTTTAACTCGACAACAGCTGGCTCTGATCTGCTGGAATTGATGCATTTGCAGCAATTAAGCTGCTGTAAGCTGTATACATACCAAAAACTTACTGAAACGTAATAAGGCGTAGCAAAACATATAAAGACGTAGAAAACCCTAGGTAATGCAAAGTGTTATCTGCTGAGGACCTCCAGGTAATACTGTTTATTATATCTTGTATGTATTGAGCGCGCTTTGTCTACGTTTTAGTACGTTTACCTGTTTTGTTAGGTATTCAATACATATATCATAGTGCACGCATGTTTTGAAACGTAGTCGGATCACGCTTGTAGCCATACATTACGCAAACACGCCTATACAAATACATTGCAACCTTTATCGCCGAAAAAATGAAACTTTTATGATGAAAAAATGTGATAATTTTCTTATTTCTGCTCAAAATATAGATTTTGGGCACTCGTTAGTACCGCCTCATCGAGGCGGTTCTAACGAGTACCCACAATCTATATTTTAGAGCAGAAATAAGAAAAATAAGGTATACCCCCGGAAACCCCAGTTTTACTATATAAAAGTGGGGTTCAAGGGGGTCAAAATTATATAGGCGTGTTTTCGTGATGATAGCATTATGTATTGCGTTTTCACTATGTTTTTCTACGATAATTGCCGTTCTGCTAAGTTTTAAAATACGCAGTAAAACCCAGCCTTCATCACGTGGCAGTGAGACTGGTTTATGCAGCCATATATTGCCGTGTATATCTCGTTTTCAATACGTTTTACCACGTTAAGTGCCGTTCTGCTACTTTTTGAAAAAAAAAAACATACAAAAGTCTAGTTCCCAATACGAGGCAAAAAAACTTACAAAAGTCTAGTTCCCAATACGAGACAAAAAAAAATACAAACGTCTAGTTCCCAATACGAGAGAGTGTGACTGTGGCATTGTTTTCCAATGTCAAGTGTGGATGTTTCCCATCTTAAATGGGGTTAAACATAAAATTCGAACATGCTGTGACCTTCGCCTCTTTTCATATCTGTGAACTTAAGGTTGACCTTGACCCATTAACAGGAACTGATATTGTGTCATGTTCAGATTTAACACTTTATTAATTTACCCAAAAAGAAGTGAAGCCAATTATCAGGAATCGACAAACTAACCCACTATTCCCAGCCAGGATACCAAAGGGATAGAAATATAAACATGATATAACTAGACCTTTATGTAAACATCAATAGGAGAAAGCCTAAAGGGCAGACAATTTCCCACAAATTGGCCAATTGGCTAAGCAGCTGCAATCCTCGCCCATACTTCTGTTGCGATTTAGACAGAAAATTTGTCCTATCCCATCACGAAAACACGCCTATATAAATTTGACCCCCTTGAACCCGACCTTTATATAGTAAAACTAGGGTTTACAGGGGAAAACTTTATTCTTCTTATTTCTGCTTTAAAACATAGATTGTGGGTAGTAGTTTGAACCGCCTCTATGAGGCGGTTCTAACGTGTACCAACAATCCATATTTTGAGCAGAAATAAGAAAACTATCACATTTTTACAACTGACAAGTTTTGATTTTTCGGCGGTAACCTTTACAATTTAATAGTATAGGCATGTTTTCATAATGCGCATGAACGCCACCTAAAATTATCATCATCATCAAGTCTTAAATCATTTGTTGTATGGTTTTACGGCCCTTTCAAGATTATTTCAACCATATCCCTGCATCAGTTACAAAGCGCTTCAAACATGGTTTATTTTTGGCACAAAAACTATCTTTTGTGGGATCAGATGCGTTTATCAAAAGTCTGACTTAACGCAAGTCACCTTCGAAACTGATACGTTCGAAACTGATACCCAGGCAAATAGACCGGCCTCGATAGCTCAGAGTGTCCGCTCCGGGGAACGGGAGGTCACGGGTTCGATCCCGAGCCGCGGCATACCAAAGTCGTTAAAATTGGTACTAGCTGCTCCTCGCTTGGCACTCAAATTTACGGGATTGAGCTAGGACTGGTCGACCCAGTGTCAGGATAATGTGACTGGGTGTGGTATCATGTAATGTGTCTGGGACATGATACTTCAGTGAGGCAGCACTATAAAAGTGAGCATTGAGCTCCCTGTCGCAACCAGACACCGTCGTAATATGACTGAAAAATTGTTGAAAGCGACGTTAAACCCGAATTCACACTCACACACACCCAGGCAAATAGCACATGCCGACTTTGCACCCTCTGATGGGAGCTGTGGGTTATTTGGATAGATTCCTGATCATTGCCGTCACTTATAAGGACAATTATCGCTTGATTGTCCTTGTTACCTCCCCTGGTCTGGATCTATGTAACGCCTTCATCTCTAAAAATCCACAGGTTACACAAATACAATATTTTTGGAGGGCGAAAGGTAACTGATGGAAAACATAACAGGCTATTTTGTCTTTCGAAAATGCCTCCCGAACAGTTTATTAATTATGTTGTGTTAGTTTTAATGGCAGTACCCTGAGGGGAGAAAGACTGTGCAACAGTTAGTGCAACAGTCTTTGTCTGTCTGGAAAGCAGCAGCTTTAACCGAAGTAAAGTGAGTATGTAACCATGAGGATGGGCTCTGGGTTATTCTTGGAATGACTGAATGTTATACGTTCCAATAACAACTAAGATCATTTCGAGATGAGATATTGTTTAGCCTCATCACAAAGTCTGAAAATGCTTCTATGCTTGCTTGTTCGAGATTTACCTACCACAATAATCAAGGTCATAAGGAGATCTTACCTTTCTGCTTCATAAAAGGATCTTACATGAGTATTCATGCATTATTGAATTTATTAAACGAGTTGAGGAAATGCTTTACCGAGCATTTTATCCCTTTTTCTCAACGAGTTTAATAAATTCAGTAAATACATGAGCACGAATGCAAGATTCTTTTTATCATATGACATTTAAAACGCATTTTATTCTCGATTGTTTACAAAAATATCAATATTCCGCCATTAGTAATCGCGACGTCGTTAAGAACGACGTACATGTAACGTTGCGGGACGTATTTTAGCACATTTGCATATTTAATCCACTAGTGGATTATCAAAAAAAAACTTACATGGCGTTATATCACTCTCAGATGCGACGTCATATGATAAAAAAGGATAAAGGCGGCGCTTATTTCAAATTGGTGACTGACTTTTACATTTTGTTGATTGTAGAATTGTGTTGATTTTGTTGATTACTAATGAAAAAATAAAATACAAAGAAATCTTCACAAACATAACTGTGTCTGTATGGAGGCATATCTCAAAAACATTGTCTCATGAGCCATTATTTATTGAATACGCTGAATGCAATAACAGGAAAGTCTTGAGGCTGTGCAAGAGGGTTTCAGTATCTAAAACAGCGGACCCATTTACCGGGATTCCGCCCGGGTGCGCCAAGCTTAATCCCTCCCCTCAAACCCATAAAAGGCCATATATCTCAGAAATACTTCAGATTCAGACCCCTTAAACATATAAGTTGGATAAGATATTATATATAATTGTTCATAATTACATGGTACATGATACAAGATAAACGGCACAGGATAAGACGGTAGGCACAGTGCTTATGTGAGAACCCTGGGGGTGGGTGGGGTGGGTTGCAAGTGAATCCCCCAATGCAATTCATTTAAAATAAAAGTGAAGGCAAAGATCAGGAATTAGCCCACAGCTCAGAGGCGGTTCTTACGAGTACCAACAATCTATATTTTAAAGCAGAAATAAGAAAAATAAGGTATACACCGGAAACCCCACTTTTACTATATAAAAGTGGGGTTCAAGGGGGTCAAAATTATATAGGTGTGTTTCCGTGATGTATACTGCATTTTTCAAACATAAAAAAAACAGCTTTCGTTATTTTCGGATGATTTTTTTTTCTATTTTTCTTATTTATACTCCGAAAATAGGTTTGTGGTGCTCGTTATAACCGCCTCATTGAGGCTGTTCTAACGAGTACCCACAACCTATGTCTTGGAGCAGAAATAAGGAAAACAATGTTTACCCCCGTTAACCCCAGTCTTCTCTATATGAAGTGGGGTTAAGGGATGGTCTTTATTTCACGGACTTGTTCACGTGAGGCCCTGAAATTTCGTAGATCCTAGAAGACCCATACAGACAGATTTATTGGGGCTTGAAGAAATATATGGGCTGCATGATGCTTCCACGCAGAGCTGAATCCAGCCCACATACTATTACTGGTAAACCGCTTAGAGGATCTAAACCTGTCCAGGAACCGATGTATGAGGCGGACTGCCCATGCTAATAAACCATATTGTTTTCATTGGGCGACAGGGCTTGAGATTACATTTCATCTCAATGTAGGGTAAAAGTCTCACAAACTTGGAAGCAACGTCTCCAATGACCTTAACAGTGTTGACGGGGATGTTAAACCTCAAATCAAACAAACAAAAACTGACAGATTTATCACATTACAGAGTTCAGATAATGATAACGTTCCCACCAGAGGTGCTACGAGGACTGTTCAAATATGAATGCAAGTAGAACGTTTTCTAATGCACTAATGCGAAAATCACCTGGAAATAAATATCACAGCGTAGAAAAACATTTAACCTATACATTGATCCAAACCTGTTAAAATCCGTGCACTTTAGCCATGTATATCGTTCGCTAAACACTGTCTACTCTTGTATACTAATACAAAACATGGTTGGAAGATGGTCAGAGTATGCCATTGAAATACGGTCCTAAATTAAGAATCGTTGTATTCTTGGTATACGGTGCAAAGACATTTTTGATGAAATATGTTCGGTTTATGGGCATAATGAAATGTTTTTTCCGACAGGTTTTCGTTGGTGTAAGAAATTCAGCTGTGGGCTAGGCTCAACAGAAGATGCACCACATGATCGTCGGCCGAAAAGAGCAACATCTGCCAAGATGGTTGCTAGAGTGAAAGAAATAGTTGCTACCGATGCACGATACACCACTAGGCAAATAGCTAGTATGGTTGGCATCTCATTAGAAGCAGCTCATACAATTCTGAAACGGGATTTGAAAATGAGAAAGATCTGTGCTTGATGGATTCCCCATCTGTTGACAGATGAGCAGAAAAAGACACGCGTTCAGTGCGCCAAGAAGTTGCTTAAAAAGTTTCCAAATTACAATGCGCGGTCTTTCGCTATTGTCGTCACAGGTGACGAGACATGGGTTCACTTTTGTGAGCCAAAACGAAAGATTCAGAACAAAATATGAGCAACAAAGTATTGCAAAAGACCATGCATTGCAAAGCGGACCATGAGCGTCAAGAAGGTATTGTATGCCATATTCTTTTCAAATCAGGGCCCTGCTATTCAGGTTGCTGCGCCTAAAGGCAAATCTGTAAATGCGAAGTTTTACAAGAATAAAGTTCTTCGAAATTGAAGAAATATTTCAAAGAACGAAGACCCGCAACTGGTTTGGCCAATGTCAGATTGCTACATGACAATGCGTCATCGCACAAGGCGTCCATTGTGCAAGACAAAATGAAGCAGGAAAATGTTGTTGAACTCCCTCACCCCCGTATTCCCCTGACCTTGCCCCGTGTGACTTTTTTTGTTCCCGCGGCTGAAAAAATACCTTTCTGGTCGAAAATTTGTACAGCGCAAACACATCGGTTCTGCAATAGTATACCTTCCAGTGCATTCATAGTATACCTCGAAAAGACTACCAAAATGCATTCAATGATTGGATCAGAAGACTGAAAGTTTGTATATCTGTTAAAGGGGAATACTTTGAGGGGACAAAATAAATTTTTCATCGAAATCTATCACGGAACCAGTGCTTCAGCTGAAGTGCACGACCCGCCGGATGCTTTTAGCTTTATGAGTGTTTCCATATATGGGTATGGCGGCCATTTTGGTCATGTGACCTGGACCTAAAACGGTTCCCCCAATAAATGGGCCTTATCGTAAGGAGCAGAACTATATCTTATACTTTAGTACTGTATTCTGAATCGTTTGCAGGATAAAATGCATTCTCACTTTTCCAATACAAAAGCATATGTGTCAAAGTTTGACCTAGGCACAAAGAAGGTCAAGGTCAACCAAGGGTCACAATTTTAGCAATTTATGATGGGCCTACGTCCCAGATGCTATTTATCAAGTTTCGAGGAAATCTGCCCAGTGTTTCTGGAGAAGACTATTTTTGAAGGGTTTTTACCATATATGGCTTGGCGGCCATTTTGGTCATGTGACCTGGACCCCATGAGCAAATTTTGGTTTTCCTCATCCAATAGAGGCTCCATATGAAATTTGACTCCAATCGGCCCAACGGTTTCCGAGGAAAAGCAGTTCGAAAATGTTCACATTTTTGGCCTCGGCGAGGCTATACTAAATGGAATGTAATATTTCGCAAGTTCATTGGTAAGATCTCATTGATATCTATCAGTATGCCAAAAATTGTTTAAATATTCCAAGCGGTTAAGTCACTATCACCAATTTTCACAAACGGGTTACGGGCGGACAGACAATATATGGTTTGGCGGCCATTTTGGTCATGTGACCTGGACCCCATGAGCAAATTTTGGTTTCCCCCATCCAAAAGAGGCTTCATATGAAATTTGATTTCAATCGGCTCAACGGTTTCCGAGGAGAGGCAGTTCGAAAATTTTCACATTTTTCGCCTCGGCGAGGCTATACTAAATGGAATGTAATATTTCGCAAGTTCATTGGTTAGATCTCATTGATATCTATCAGTATGCCGAAAATTGTTTAAATATTCCAAGCGGTTAAGTCACTTTCACCAATTTTCACAAACGGGTTACGGACGGACAGACAGACTGACAGAATGACCGAATGACAGAATGACACGGTGATTTAGGGCACTCTTAGAAATCAACCGACTTCAGTCGGCTGCTTTTTCTGCGGGTCGTGCAATCATTTTTATGTGCTTAGTTGCATTCATATTTGAACAGTCCTCGAAATCGTCCATATAAAATTAACCAGTCAGTAGCTATTATTCTTTAACACAAAGAGATACTGGCAGAATATTTTAGGAAGTTTTAATCTTTAAAATACCTAAAAATAATCTATCAAAAATGCCGTCTGATTATGACGTCTGTTGTATGATCCTGCAAACTTTTCAAACCTATGTTTTTACAGGCAAATAGTGTGGACTCTACTGGAGTAGTCTGCTCTTGGTCCGCACTGTTTGCCGAACCTAATCAACACTGGGTCAACACTGCAAGACTGTCTTTAAAAGTAACCAGCCAACAACAGAGATAATGCAAACGAAAACCACTCGTTTGATCACGGAGGATCGAACCGAGGAAATAACCGGCCCCACTCTGCCCGAATTCAACGAATTAGGAAGGGATCATCATCAAAGAGTCCACCTCGTTAGCGCAGTGGTTAATGTCAGCCTCGGTGGCGCATTTGTTTACGCGTTGGCTCATGATCGAGGGGTTGTGCTTTCGTATCCGGCACCCGGTGTCGAGGCAAGACACATTATGACACTCACTCACTCCACCCAGGTGTAAATGGGTAGCAGTGGTGTAATCGCCACTGCCTCTCTCTCGCGCGCGTGAAGACATCCAGAATGCGTTTTCGAGAGCGATTAAATAAGCTTGAAGCTTCCATCGCAATTAGTATACTCTAAAACGTCGGAGTCCGGCCCGTCGCTGTGCAACCAAAGAGCGAAGCACAGTTGTCCACTGTAAAATGGTCGAAAACCAAACACGCGGTCTGTCGCATAACATCCATGCTTTAACCATTTTTCTTGTATTTAGCAACAGTTTTTTTTCTGAACTGACCAGAAAAAATATCACTACCTAGTGTTCTTCTGAATTTACAAACTTAATCCCCATTAAACTCCGGTTCCGACAGTTCCTGTTGCAGAAGAGTCTTCAAAGAAATTCAATATTTAGAAATAATGCCGTAATGTCGACGATAAAATTTTGAAAACGTTTTTGAAGTTTATGATACCGATAGTCTTGATTTTGAAGTTGAGCTGTTAAAACTCTCTTGCAATCGTTAAAGTCATCAACATAAGAGCAAGCTCTATCAAAACGAAAATGCTGTGACATGTAAACCCCATAAGACATAGCCTTATGAACGTCACCATCCAAGTTAGGGACGTAATCATCCAAGAAAGGAAAATTTACAATTCCAAAATTAAAATAATCTCTTTTATGATAAAGTTTGGAAGAGAGACTCTCAGAAACAATCAAACGTAAATCCCCAAAAATGGGGTTTCAGCATCATCATGATTATCCTTGTTGAACGTAAATTCTTTTGGATAAATTCTATCAACCATTTGATCAAAATAAACGTTATCAATATTTAAAATATGATCCAAATATAGAGAGGTAGTGTTAAACGCCTCAATAGTATTGGTTTATTTTACGAAGGACAGCATGAATTCTTTTTCATAACAAAACAGAAACCAATCTGCAACATGGGGAGCACAGTGTGTGCCCATCGGAATACCCATCTGCTTGTCTAAATAATTGAGACCTAAACCTTACATAAATAGTATCCAATAAAAAGTAAAGATCCTGACAAACCGCTTGACATGCCCAATATTCATAACGATTATTGCCATCTGAAGAGACAGAATTAGCATATTTATCGCTGCAGACGAAATACAGACACTTTTTGCGAAGACAAATAGTTCCAATAACGTAAATCTTTTTCCTGTAATCAGATTATCAGGTGAAGTTGTGTAAGAAGTAGGAAAATCGTACGTCGAACAACTAGATCCACGACAACGATAGAATTTATATGTATGGACGTGCACCTATTTGTCTAAGAAGTACGGTTTACCAGTACACATGTGCGGTCTTTGTCGGCTGTGCATGGAAGACTCATGCAGCCCAAGCTATTTTTGCAAGCCCCGATGGACGCGGGCCAAGACGCAACTATTGAGATTAGCATCTTAAATGTTAAAACATGTTGGATATGATCATGCACAGAAACAATGATAAAGATTTTAAGTGATTGTTACATGTGGGTTTACGGCGTCCCGCAAGCCCCCATGCTGACAAGACAACCGAGCGTGATCTCTGACAGGTGTAGGGGCAGCTGTGGGGTAAGGCACAAGAAAGATATTAGATGAATGACACGAGTTATTTACAGTATCTATATACAACACTTACTAACACAAAACATCACAATTTGTTGCTTTTGTAGCCAACTCACGACGTCCGCTCCGAAGGCAAAACAATGTTCTGTGCTCGGAACGGGTGACGTGAATACCTACAGAAGCAAACAACAAAAACAAAAAAAGAAACAACACAAGACGCGACTGGCCAGTTTATAACTTAGGGTGAATCCCCTTCTCGCGTGAATCTTCCTCTCGCGAACTAGTGTAACCTAGTCTATCGACATTGTTGCCGATCACAGGCTGATATGTATTATTTAGCGATCGCACTAATCTGATTCGTCTGAATCACCTGCAGGTTATTTAATTGACCTATTCCATATGAATGGTCTCACATTTGTTCACGATGGACAATGGTATGCGCTGTTTACGGTGGTCTGCCCGCCCTTGCTGGACTCTAACCCCCAGCGTCGTACCAGTACCTGCTGCTATACTGCAGGGAGCAGCAGGTCACCACACATTGTTGTGCCTTTCAATATACTTTCTTTTTCCCGACACAATGTTGTTGATACTCGTTACAACTTGACCTGCTGCTAAAGTGTTCGTTTTTCTCAGGGTTTTTATATCTATGAATACTACCGGAAAATCATGCCTACTCATATTACCTTGCTTAAATCGTGGCGAGGTGGAGATACCGTCCACAATTGAAGCTAGATAGCAAAAATCGAGTAGATAATGGATTTGCGTTCAAATAGTATATTTCCCATAGGAAAAATTGATGAAACGACCCTATAAATCAATGCCATGACTCCTGTCAAAACGAACACCCACACAACACGTGACGGGAATGAAAATCATATATGGCACAATTTGGCGGTTGGCGATTTTTAGGCAAATTTTATAGAACTCTGCCTTATAGCGGCCCACTGTATTGTAAAAACAGATCTCCATAAACCACTCATGCATACATCGTATGATATGTGCATGACTTGTTCATGGAGCAGCACATTTTGCCTACCATATTTCACCTAAAACATTTCACTCGCACCGCCCTACCATATATCTACTAAAATAATTTAGATGTGCATAAGCACCAGAGAGGTTTCCTATTCCATCTCGTAACAAAGGTTTCCCCTTTTGGAGAAAAAACAATCAGAAATGTTTTTTCTTTGTGTACAGAGATGGAATAGGATGAACCTATCTAAACAAGACAGCTATTTACACAACAACCGTGCGAAAAATTACCTACTAAGGTAGTCTGCCCCCAAATTTTCTTGGCCCCGAATTGCAACAATCCGAAATCTATACGGCTGTAGTTTCATTGCCCAACGCATAGTTCGAGGATTGAGAATTTTTGCTGTTTGCATATAAGACAAGGGCTTGTGGTCTGTCTCAAGCAAGAATTCTACTCCGTAAAGATACTTGCGAAATTTCTCAACACCCCAGATAATAGCCAAACATTCCTTCTCTATCACAGAATAGTTTTTCTCACGAGGCAAAAGTTTCTTGCTGGCATAAGCAATGGGAAGTCGTCCTTCCCCTTCAAATTCTTGGAGCAAAACGACTCCTATACCAACATCAGAAGCGTCCGTCCGGAGTATGAACGGATTCCCATCATGAAATATAGGAAGACGAAGAATAGGACTAGACGTGAGTCTATTCTTCAGGGTCTGGAAAGCCTTTTCATGATGGTCCTGCCAGTCTGTGATCTTGTTTGGTCTACTTTTCTTAGTTAAATCTGTCAAAGGGGAAGCAATAGATGAGAAATTTGGAATGAAACGGCGGTAGAAACCAGCCAACCCAAGAAATGACTTCATTTGTCTCTTAGTAGAAGGTCGAGGAGCATCCTTTATAGCTTGTATCTTGTCTTCTTGCGGTCTAACTGACTGAGCAGCTACACTGTGACCAAGACATTCGATACTGCTATACCCAATCATACACTTGGAAGGTTTTGCCGTCAACTTGGCTGTCCTAAGTCTATCCAAAACTTCACGTAATGACGTCAAGTGGTCTTTCCAAGTTTCGGTAAAGATCCACATATCATCGACGAAGCTATCAACGTTAGAAAGTTCGGACAGAATCTTTCTCATCAGCCTGCAAAATGTTGCTCCTGAGTTTACCAAACCGAAGGGCATAGTTTTGAATTGAAACAAGCCTTTGGGGGTTTCGAACGCAGTTAGGGGTTTTGCCTTAGACGTCATTTTTACCTGCCAATAACCTTTTGACAAATCTAATTTTCAAAAGTATTTGTGCCCCGACATTCTATTTATAACCTCCTCCATATTTGGCATTGGTTCTGCATCGAACTCCGTCACTTTATTAAGTTTACGGAAGTCAATGCAGAACCGCACCGAACCATCTTTTTTAGGGACAAGTACTACAGGGGATGAATATGGAGATATTGATGGCTCAATAACTCCTAAATCTAACATATTTTGAATTTCATTTTCCATTACATTCCGTACTTTATATGGTATAGCATAACCTTTTGACCTCACTGGTTCCGACGTCAGCAACTTTATGTCGTGTTCTATTTGGTCAGTTCGTCCTGGTACACTGAACAGTACGTCCGGGTATTCTTTTATCAACGTCACTATTTCTGTACGCTGATCCTGCGTTAACATTTCTGAAATATTGACGTCCTTAAACGTCTCTGGTTGCTTTGCAGTAGGAAAAGCGCAATCTTCCAATGAGAATTCGTCAACGTCATCATTTTCAGTTGACGGAATGGACTCTACAGAAAGCAAGCAATGTGACGTCACATTTTGACGTTCCACATATTGCTTCAGTATGTTAGCGTGATATGTGTTAACATTTCCATTGACGTCAATCTTATAATCCATTCTGTTCACTACCTCAACCACTTCATAAGGACCTTTCCATTGAAGCAATAATTTATTACTGTCTGTCGGTAGTAACAACAGCACTTTATCGCCGACGTCAAATTTACGCGACCTCGCGCCTTTATCATAATACGCTTTCTGCTTAATCTGAACCTTCTTTAAATTATCACGCGCTAATTTGCATGTCTGCTCTAACCGTTCCCTTAGCTCAATAACGTATTGATACGTCGAAAGAACTTGCTCATCGCGTACCTCTTCAGCCCATAATTCTCTTAATATTGCCATTGGACCTCTGACGTTACGTCCATATAACAACTCAAAAGGGGAGTATCCTAAAGACTCTTGTGGGACTTCCCTAACCGCAAATAATAAAGCTGGAAGATATTTATCCCAATCTTTTGGACGTTCAGCACACATGCCACGTAACATCTGCTTTAACGTAGCGTGGAAACGCTCAATCAAGCCGTTGCAAATTGGGTGTCTCGGACTACACGTTAACTGTTGTACATCAACCATAGTGTCTCGGACTACACGTTAACTGTTGTACATCAACCATAGTGCAGTTTATATTTTACTTTTGGTCCTTTGAGATCAGCGTGAATATTCTGAGAAATCAGAAATAAATTATTGGTTTAGACTCATATTCTAGACAGGTTTTTTTTATTATTTTGACCCCATTTTGATTTATATCGGTCTTGAATCGACTGCTTATTCGAAATTCGCAAAATTGCAGGATGTTTCCTCTGGCTTTTTTTGCCGGATCATTACAGGGTCACTGATGAGGCTTTATTAGCCGAAACTACGTAGTATGACCCATCTTCTTTCTTATGAATGTTTTCATTGCTCTTAAAGGAACTCATTTTTGATTTTTATTCTTTCATTACCTCAGCAGTAAACTGTGATCCACAATCAGTCAACATTTCATCAGGAATGCCAACCCTACTAAACATTTCAATAAGTGCTTCCGCGACACGTTCCGTCTCAATACTCGGTAAAGCTATCGCCTCTGGATACCTTGTCGCATAATCTATCATGGTTAAAATATACCGAGATTTCCTATCAGATCGAGGCTCAATTGGACCAACTATGTCCACTGCCACCATCTTAAATGGCGTATCAATCAATGGCATTTTTCCTAGAGGTACTTTAGTGACCCGACCTTTCTGAATGGTTCTCTGACAAATATCACAAGATTTACAAAATCTAGCGACATCACCGCAAATACCGGGCCAGTAAAACTCAGTTACAACTCTATCCGATGTCTTCCTAATACCCATATGTCCAGACATAAGCGTTTCATGAGCCAGTTTCAACACCTTTCCTCGGAAACTTTGAGGGACCACAAGTTGGAAAGAGACTTTGTTACCCTAGGTGAACTCCCTATATGCCAAACCCTTTTTCTCAATAAACCTAGTTTCACCTCGGTTTAAACCACGACTCACAGTCTTGTTCCCAGATACAACCCTTTTCCTGATGTTTTCCAAAGTTGGATCATCAACCTGAGCTTGCTTGAAAGCCTCCTTGTCATCGTTAATGATCTGATCGGGAACCTTAAGTTTTCTGTAAGGCTTCTCATCCTGCCTAGTTTGAGACCTAGTTACAGCCGCAGCTGAGAAATGATACATATCAGGAAGTTTTGATCCATCAATGTTACCGATAACCAAATCGTACAACGTATCATCCATACACAAAGCTTCAGTTTTCCCAGTGAAAAAAGGACAATCAATGTCAATCATTGCCAAAGGATACCTTTGTGTGGATTCATCAATCAACGTAACATTTGATTCCTTCCCTATTAACTGACTATCCGAAACCAAACTTCTCCGAACGACACAGCCTGTACACCCAGTATCTCTTAATACAACCACCTTTTTATTATTAACCAATCCTTGTGCCGTCGGTAACCTTGCCTTTAAGAAGTAACAGACACCTTCCCTAGTTTCCTTACTACACTCCTCCCTATCCGAAATCAAAGGATCACCAACCTTATTTTCAAAAATACTTCCAATCTCATCACTTTTCCTAGTTACTTCCGTTTGACAAAAACTAACTTGGTGTGCTGCGCCACGTGGTGTGCTATTATTCTTACCGCGTCCGCGAAAAGACCCTCAAAAATTACCACGACCACGTGTATAACCACGACCTACATTCTGCATATTCTCATTCTTAACCTGAGAACCTTGAGTCTCTACGCGCATGTTAAAATTTTCCTTAACACCGCTATCCCCAACTCCAGTTGCTCCTACCTCTGCGCTATACAATTGTTTCCTGTCGGGGTTCTTAAAACATTTAATTGTTAAATGCCCCTTACCGCATATGCTACACTTGATATCCGATCTACCACTCGGTTTGTTCGAGTCAACTTTGTCCTGTTTACCCTGCGCTGCGCCTCTATTATCGCGTTGCCCCTTATTAATGCAACTATGTACGCCCCCGCGCGCTTCTGCAAACAAATCTGCCTCCCTAGCCATTTCATCTAAATTACCAAACTGTTTCGGCTTCAGATGTACATACAGTTCTCTATTACATGACTCCAGGAACTGATCCCTTGCCATGAAATCACAGACAGTCGGAAAAGATTTTTCTATCTTTGCCATATTAAGCCATTTTTCTAAATAACTTCTCAGTCTACTACTGAACTGTATGAACGTTTCTGATTTCTCGGGCCTACTATAACGAAACTGCTTCCTAAATCCGCGCTCTGTCATGTCAAAATTCTTTAATAAAGCGTCCTTTAACTTATCATAATCCGCAGCATCCCCATTTGACAATCGGTCATATACGTCAAGTGCGCGCCCTTTGAGCAATGCACTTAAATACGCGGCCCAAACACTCCTATCCCATTTATTAGCCGTAGCATACTTCTCAAACCTAGATAAATAACTATCCATTTTATCTTTACCCTCTTCAAAATAAGGTAACTTAGGATCCCGGGCATGAGCCACCTTCTCAGCTTTTTGCTTTTCAACTTCTAGCTCGAGCATCACTCTCTGCATTTCTAACTGATTCCTTAATTCTTGGTGCTGTAGCTCAAACCCATGTTTTATTTGTTCTAAATGGGCCTCACTAATCTCTTTTGCGTCCCTTTCACTCTTAATGCGTGCCATTTCAAGTTCCTTATTAACATTCAACATAGCTAGTTCATGTGCCCTTTCCTTTTCCTTTTCCTCCCTTTCCTTTTCCTTTTCTTCTAACTTAGCTAGTTCATGTGCCCTTTCCTTTTGCTTTTCTTCTACTTCTAACTTAGCTAGTTCATGTACCCTTTCCTGTTCCTTTTCCTCAGACCTTAACCTTTCTAAATCCCTTTGTTCTTGCCTTTCTGCCCGCTCATTATCTTGCTGCTCCTTAACAAAACCTTGTAACTCCTTCCCCTCATAACCTAACTCCTTTCCCATTTGCATTAAACGCTCCATTATTGATAACGTAAATCTCACGTTACTATCAAAACCACTAGAAACTGTTCAGTTATGATCAGTGATGATTGAATGGGCTTAACTAAAACGTTAAGATATGTCTTATACGCGTTAATCTAACTAAAACGTTAGTTATTAAAGCACACGCGATTTGAAATGTCAAATGCTTTTAGCAAAGTATGACGTTGCGTACTGGTAGTCTAATATGACGTCATAAACTGACGACGTTTACAGTAAAATGCTACAATCCGAAGTTTCATCACATTACAAAACTCCGATCATAACAAGTCACCATTAATGTTTCTATTACGTCATACCTAACCTCAAGCCACAGCGTAAATATCAACGCTAACGTTATGTCAACGTCAGTAAATTGTTAACGTCACTACGTCAGAACCATGTGTGGGTAAGATCAATTAGTAACTCCAGTTTAACTTAGTAGAATGTCAGGTAACACAATTAAGTGGGGTCTACTTAAATTTTTCGTTACCAAGAAAAAGTGGGGTTTGCCTTGCCTTCCTGCTCAGAAATTATAAACTTGTCAGTATCCATTTTAGTTAAATACATGGGTTTCGCACTTCATCAACGCAGGAAGGAAGATTCAAGTTAATTTCTAAATGTGGCTGTCAATACATTTTTTTTTTAATTGATGTTTCAGAATATCAATGTGCTGTTCCACAGCCGGGAACACCAGCCATAGATCAAATCCTCACTTCACTGACACCAAATGTTACATATGGGTTTACGGCGTCCCGCAAACCCCCATGCTGACAAGACAACCGAGCGTGATCTCTGACAGGTGTAGGGGCAGCGGTGGGGTAAGGCACAAGAAAGATATTAGATGAATGACACGAGTTATTTACAGTATCTATATACAACACTTACTAACACAAAACATCACAATTTGTTGCTTCTGTAGCCAACTCACGACGTCCGCTCCGAAGGCAAAACAATGTTCTGTGCTCGGAACGGGTGACGTGAATACCTACAGAAGCAAACAACAAAAACAAAAAAAGAAACAACACAAGACGCGACTGGCCAGTTTATAACTTAGGGTGAATCCCCCTCTCGCGTGAATCTTCCTCTCGCGAACTAGTGTAACCTAGTCTATCGACATTGTTGCCGATCACAGGCTGATATGTATTATTTAGCGATCGCACTAATCTGATTCGTCTGAATCACCTGCAGGTTATTTAATTGACCTCTTCCATATGAATGGTCTCACATTTGTTCACGATGGACAATGGTATGCGCTGTTTACGGTGGTCTGCCCGCCCTTGCTGGACTCTAACCCCCAGCGTCGTACCAGTACCTGCTGCTATACTGCAGGGAGCAGCAGGTCACCACACATTGTTGTGCCTTTCAATATACTTTCTTTTTCCCGACACAATGTTGTTGATACTCGTTACAACTTGACCTGCTGCTAAAGTGTTCGTTTTTCTCAGGGTTTGTATATCTATGAATACTACCGGAAAACCATGCCTACTCATATTACCTTGCTTAAATCGTGGCGAGGTGGAGATACCGTCCACAATTGAAGCTAGATAGCAAAAATCGAGTAGATAATGGATTTGCGTTCAAATAGTATATTTCCCATAGGAAAAATTGATGAAACGACCCTATAAATCAATGCCATGACTCCTGTCAAAACGAACACCCACACAACACGTGACGGGAATGAAAATCATATATGGCACAATTTGGCGGTTGGCGATTTTTAGGCAAATTTTATAGAACTCAGCCTTATAGCGGCCCCCTGTATTGTAAAAACAGATCTCCATAAACCACTCATGCATACATCGTATGATATGTGCATGACTTGTTCATGGAGCAGCACATTTTGCCTACCATATTTCACCTAAAATATTTCACTCGCACCGCCCTACCATATATCTACTAAAATAATTTAGATGTGCATAAGCACCAGAGAGGTTTCCTATTCCATCTCGTAACAGTGATTTGCATTATTAAATTAAAATATACTTGGCATTTTTTTATTAATGTTTAAGATTGATACCACTTGTCTTTGAGTAATAATTAAAACTATTTTTAAAAGACAAAACACCCAAAGGTTTCATGCAATAATCGTATAGGCCGCCATTCAGATAATATTGTTTGTCTCCATGTAGTTTTGGTTTTGAGTTAAAAGACCAGGTCAATACTATTAATGTTATAAAAGTCCTGTTCGGACACATATGACTGACATTAATCTCCATCCTGTAATTTAGTGGTGAACCATTTTATTTCCAATTTAAGGGGTAATAACGTTGTTTTAAGATGATACATTCCGTGTTATCTTACCTGGGTCTACATTGTTGCACGGGTCCTAGAATTGTAAAGTCTAACAATTTAAGCGGTAAATATTTTATGATAATACATTCTGTGTTATCTGACCTGGGTCCACATTGTTGCTCGTTTTCCATGTTTGAGACGCTAAAATTATAAAGGATAACGATTTTTACATATTGCTCAACTGGAAGAAGAATTAACATAAATAACTATTCCAGTATCCCTGCTGACAGTGTTTTCACAAGCATTAGCGTCGGCATTAGCGCCTACGTCCATATTCACGTTAAGGTTTTCAAATTCATTAACTTCATCTCTTACTGTCATCAAAGACATAACATTAAATATTGCGACAGTCTTTGAAAGATCAAGGTGAAATCTGTTTTTGGTATATAAAAATTCGAATGAGGTTTCAAATAAATTGAGATCCAGACATTTCCATGCTTTTAATCGCTCTACTTATGACTACTATAGTTCTCTGTAATCTTATAAAAGAAAAACTTAATGAATTAATTGAATGAACATGTCATAGAGAACCTTCCCTCCATCGAAAATGTAATGTTAGAAATTTTGCTTTTCACTTCTGAAGAGCATAAAATAAAAATACGCATTATGGTCATGTAAGGAAGTTTGTGAATCTCTCGCCTTTCTTATTGACAATATTTGTATAAGATTTAGTCATTTAGGAAAATTCTGGATATTCCGATGGCTACGAATTGCGCCCTCACCCCCTTGTGGCTGATTTGTTCTTGTTTTGTTATTTAAGAGACTTCATGGTGTCCCTTTTCCGTTGAAAACCAATCTGAAATCATTGAAGCTTTTAGCTGGACTTCGCAATATTTGGATGATTTAATGCATATTGACAATTACCTACTTCGAATGTCTGATCAGTCAAATTTACCCTCCAGAACTTCAGTTCAATAAAGCAAATTCTTCTGATACCAAAGCCCTGTTTTTGGATTTACATCTATCTATTGTAGATTGATTCGTTCCTTCAAAATTTATGATATTGTCTGTAGCATCAGAGGTAAGTGCACTGGCCACTTAGCTACCACATTAGCTAAGTCACACCATAATTCAGAAGATGGACAACCTACGCTATAACCATCTTACAAGGTATGTGGACCGAGTCACAGCATAATTCAGATGATGAAATTACTCGTACCTACACTTATATATTTTTAGGAATTCACCATGGCTCGAAGTCTTGTTCACGCAGCTCTTCTTTTGACTGTTGTATTGGTGCTAATGACAGGTAAGCAGTGATTGACATGTTCATCACAAAAACACGCATATATATTCTGACCACCTTGAAGCCCATTTTATACAGAAAAACTGGGGTTTACAGGGGTAAAGTAGAAGTAAAACAAAGATCAGGAATCGATACAATTAACTTACTCCACCCATCAAAGACACCAAAGGGAAAGAAACACAAACATTAAGCGACCAGACCATAATGGAAACCTAAACAAAGGAAGGCCATAAGGACAGTTACTTTCCCACAAAATGGCCATATGGTCATCCAAAATAAAAGACACAAGTGATACACACAGTAAGTAACAAACAACAACATAAATAAACCGCCACAGAAGAACCGCCTTGGAACGGTCAGTGGAAAGATTTCCACTGGGGGGCTTATATCGATTTTACGTGGCCACAATCCTCGCCCTTACTTCCGTCGCGATTTAGACAAATAATTTGTTCAGTCCGCATGAAGGCCTCCTAACTCATCAGTGCAACATCTCCGTGAACACAAATAATCAAAGAACCACAGAGGTGAGACAACGGTTAGGACTCGACAGCAAGAAACCACTGAAATGCTGGAGCAAAAAAAAAATCCATTTTGTCAAAAGAACAAGAGGCCCATGGGACAGTATGCTCACCATATTTGGTATGAATCTTTATCTAGTGGACCTCTTTCAAGATTGTTCAAATTATAGCCCTGGGGCCAAAAATGTCCCCGGCCCTCCCCGGGGCCCATTTGTTACACTATAGATCAGGGAACCTTAATAAACCTTAATTTTCGTATTTCTACTCTAAAATCTAGATTGTGGGTACTCGTTTTAACCGACTCGTTGAGGCCTTTCTTACGAGTATCCACTATCTATATTGTAAGCAGAAACGCCATATTGAAAAGGTTTTAACGACCACCCACAACGTATCTTTTTGGAGTATAAATAAGAAAAAATCACACCCTTTCACACACTCTAGAACATCAAAATGAGAAGATATGAAATAATGCACTATGCCACACGGATGTATTATCGTAGTGTGTCTGCTAATCTTGGTACGTAATAGAAACTTGGGGTGTAAGTGGGGGGGGGAGGGTGATCAACTGGATAGAACGATTACTTAAGCTACTCTTTAACATTTAAAGTATTGACTTTTCTCTTGTGTTTGTAACAGCTTTACATTTCTTTTAGAATTAAAAAGCTCAATATTTCTGTTGGGGATTCTCGGAATGATCATTTATTTTGTCACACAGATTTCTTCAGTTGTGAAAATATATTGAAGTTAGTATATCTTTGTATAACCTACTTCGTGACTTCTTACTTCTAACTTCATGACTTCTTACTTCTTATTTCCGACCGTCAACGTCAAGACCGCTTACTTCTAGCTTCATGACCTCTTATTTCCAACTTCGTATTTACGACTTCAGCGTCATGATTTCTTACTTATAACTTCATGACTTTTTACTTCTAACTTCTTATTTCTGACCGTCAACTTCAAGACCTCTTACTTCTAGCTTCATGACTTCTTATTTCTAGCATCGTATGTACGGCTTCGGCTTCATTATTTATTACTTCTAACTTCATGACTTCTTACTTCTTATTTACGACTTTAACTTCAAGAAGACTTCTAACCTCTAACTTCATGATTTCTAACTTCAAACTTAATGACTTGTTACTTCTATCTCCATGACTTTCTACTTCTAACTAACTTCTTGTTTCCGACTTCAACTTCAAGTCTTCTTTCTTCTAACTTTATGACTTCTTACGTCTATCTTCTTATCTCCGACTTCATCTCCATGACTTTTTACTTCATAATTCATGACTTTCTACTTCTATCTTCTTATTTCCGACTTCTTCTTAATGACTTCTTACATCTAAATTAATGACTTCATACGTCTATCTTCTTATCTCCGACTTTATCTCCATGACTTCCTACTTCAAAATTCATGACTTCTTACTTCTTATTTCCGACTTCGACTTCATGCCTCCTTAGTTCTAACTACACAACGTCTTACTTCTAACTTTTGACTTCTTAGTTCTAACTTATTGACTTCTTATTTCCGTCTTCAGCTTCATAACCTCTTACTTCCAATTTCAAGACCTCTTACTTTTTACTTATTATTTCCGACTTCAACTTCATAACTTCTAACTTCAATAAAAAGCTACAATGTTGCCTTTGAAAACAGATATTACATAAAAGAACGAAAATCGGAGTCTGGGTTATATTGAGTATATTCATACACAGCAATATAGTTTTCGAGGCTGCATTCGCCTCCTGACACGGGCGTAAGCGATATCCGATTTTCAAAGTAACCTGAATCGGCACATTAATCCAAAGGAAACGAAAATATAATCTGCACTATGATGAAGCACGGGGTTACTTTTTACGACCGCCACACGGCACTTAACTGCAGCTTCTGTGAGGTTAGATAAAAAGCTAAAAGGTTGCCTTTGACAACAGAGAACACATAAAAGAACGAAAATCGGGGACTAGGATTCATTGAGGCTCTTCATACAAAGCAATATACAGTAGAACTTCAGTGGCTCGAACCCCTTTGGGACCATGGCAATTTGTTCGAGACAGCGGTAGTTCGAGCCAATGTTGCATACTTCCAGATAACATAACAGGGGTACTTTTGGACATCTTTTCGGTGTTTTGTAACATAAATGTATGCTGTGTGTACTCATTAGAATCGCCTCATTGAGGCGATTCTAATGAGTACACACAGCATACATTTGCAAGATAAAAGTCAAAAATCTCCTTAAATATCCCACACTTTTTCTTATGCAGAGGAATTCCCTAGGGACTCAAAAACGGGTTCGACACAGCCATGGTAAACGAGCCATCGGTGTTCGAGCCATCGAAGTTCGACTGTAGTTTGCAAGGCTGCATTCGCTTCCTAGCCAGGGCTTAAGCGATGTTCGATTTTCAGAGTAACCAGAATCGGATCAAAGATTCAAAAGGAAACGAAAATGTAATCTTGACTATGATTGAGCACGGGGGGACTTTTACGGCCGCCACACGGAACTTAACACCAGCTGCAGTCTGGTTAGATAAAAAATAAAAGGTTGCTTTTGGAAACTAGAGAACACATAAAAGAACGAAAATCGGAGACTCGGTTTAATTGAGACTCATCATACACAGCAATATAGTTTGCAAGGCTGCATACGCCTCCTAGCACCGGCTTAAGCAATATTCGCTTTTCAAAATAACCAGAAATGGCTCAATGCTCCCAAAGGAAAAGAAAAAATGTGCACTATGATGAAGCGCGGGGGGGGGGACTTTTTACGGCCGTCACATGGCACTTTAAAACACCAGTTGCTGTGAGGTAAAATAAAAAGCTGAAGACGTCTCACGTCTAACGTATTAATTCCGGTATCAACTTCATGACTTCATACACTTCAGACTTTATGACGTCTTACTCCAGACTTTCAGTTGTTTCATGGTTATGAGTTGAAAGTCGGAGTGAGTGAGTGTGTGTTTGAGTTTTACCTCCCACCAACAGCTAAGGTCATACGGAGACGGGATCTCGGTTTATAGACTCATCCGAAAATCTGGAGAAGCCCGGGATCGATCCTCTGATCCCTGGTTTACATGGCGAGTAGCCTAACCACTGCACCACGGAGGCTTCTAGTTGAAAGTCGGAAGTAAAGCGTTAGTAGTAAAAAGTGATGAAATGAGAAGTACCGCTAGGGCTTTCATTAGTATGAAGTGAGTGAGTGAGTTTTAGTTTTACGTCCCACCAACAGCTAAGGTCATACGGAGACGGGACCTCGGTTTAAAGACTCATCCGAAAGTCTGGAGAAGCCCGGGATCGATCCTGCGATCCCTGGTTTACAAGGCGAGTAGCGTAACCACTGCACCACGGAGGCTTCTTCCATTAGTATGAAACTAATTGCCACCAGGACAGACATAAATTGTATAATTTGGACACCGACGGTTCCGAGTGAAACAACATCCATACAGAATGAACCCAGAAAAAAGAACTACAGTAACTTCAAAGTATATATTCGGTAAATTTTGCTGAACAATGATTGGACTAAAGTCGATGATGACGATGACAATGTTGATAGTTCACTAAAATCTTTAAATGTCATCTGCTGGTAGTGGATTAGATGCTTTAGATGTTCAATGCATTACATTGTTTTACAGGTGAAGTTCAGGGAGTAGAAGGTACGTTATTTTTATTCTTTTTATTTTTTTTTGTATGACATTTCCTGAACAGGCCGGTTCTTGGTTGTATGTTAGTTGCTTTACGTTCCAGTGAACATATATGGAAAATATGAACTGAGGCACAGCCTACATCACGTGATCAAGTCCGTGAAATAAAGAGCCCCCCCCCCCCTTAACTCCACTTTATATACAGAAAACTGAGGTTTACGGGGGTAAACATTAATGTCCTTATTTCTTCTCCAAGACATAGGTTGTGGGTACTCGTTAGAACCGCCTCAATGAGGCGGTTCTAACGAGCAACCAAAACTTATGTTTGGAATATAAATAAGAAAGATATCACAATTTACCATCCGAAAATCGCCCTTTTTTTAGGTTTGAAAAATGTACTATATCACACGGATGTGTTATCGTAATGTAGATGCGGACATGCGCATTGTTATCTACGTATTATAACTAACTGTTGGACTACCGAGATACCGGTGAATGCCCCGGTGAGTCGTTGGTCCACGTGGTGCTGGCTTTAATCCGCTCTTCTTTTTAAACGCGACAAAGTGAAATAAATCCACCTCCCCCAAACCCACAGTATATAGAGAAAACTGTGGTTTAAGGGGCTATTATTTTTCTTATTTCTGTTCCGAGACAGGCCGTTCTAACGAGTACTCACAACCTATATTTGCAGTATAAATAAGAAAAAAAAATATCGCGGATTTTCTTAAGGAAATAGCTATTTTGGAACTGTGAAAAAAGCACTGTCATGAAAACACGCCTATATAATTCTGACCCCCTTGAACCCAACTTGTATATAGTAAAACTTGGGTTTACAGGGGTAAACCTTAATTTTCTTATTTCTGCTCTCAAATAAAGATTGTGGGTACTCGTTAGAACCGTCTCGATGAGGCGGTTCTAACGAGTGCCACAATCCATATTTTGAGCAGAAATAGGACAAATATCACAATTTTTCATCTTAAAATTTTCATTTTTTCGGCGATAAAGGTGGCAATGTATTTGTATAGGCGTGTTTGCGTAATAGTGTCACATGGATGTGTTATCGTAATGATTGGCGGTTTTCGTTTGTCACCAACTAATATACTGTATATACTGTATTAAAGTCATGACATGGAATATACGTAGATCTAAGCGCGAAAAGGCACTGCATTACGCAAACACGCGGATGTGGTATTTTGTCCCCAGCTCCATGAAACATTTAGCCAATTCTCCACAGTTCTCTAAATTGACTCCCCAAATTATTACGCACCCTAATCCTTAACCGTGATTGCTGTCTGTCACTAGAAACATTAACATTCTTCCCAAGATCCAGGAAATCCCCAAGACCAATGCCTCTTTTCTGCCCTGGTAAAGTTTATTGCGAAATGCAAACACATACGCAAATCAGAAAAGGGACCAGGGCTGGGGACTTGCTCCTTTCGTTACGAACACGCCTATTAAAATATATTGACCATTTAACCACGGAAATATTAAAGTTTTCAGAGAATGAAAGTCTGATAGTTTTCAAATGTCGGCTTAGAATATAGACAGAACAGCCAAATGCAAGACGGTTCTATCGTGTACCAACATAGAAAAAGAGGGTTTCTATGGCCCATTGATTACATTGGGATATGCTATGCGTCCATTCTCTACGTAATAAGAGAGGGGATTTTGATTTTGATGTTTGTTGATGTATGAAGATTACTGCACTTATATCAGGCCGATCATTACTTAGATGTGGGTGAAAACCGGAATATCTGGAGGAAAATTGCCCGACCTTCCGTTGTAGAATTTGACGTCTCACAGCCGAGCCATTCTCGAACCACAGCGGTGAGAGACTTAATGGTTAAGATTCGGCACTCTTACCCCGTAGAACAAGGAGTTTTGTTAAGTATTCACAATGGAAATATGAGGCCAGAATGCCAGGCTATTAATTGCAGTCGGTAACTAGCCGTATAGGTAGTCATAGTAACTTCTGTCGATTGCAGGTGGGGTCGAGAGGTCGATCTCTGGACTGTTCTCTTATCCACTATAGGCCACGGAGGTCCGGGAAAAAGTAAAAATTACCATGTTTTTTGTCTTCTGTTTATCGTCTATTGAAGGTTTACATGTCTTTTAAGTTGCATGAAAACATCTCGTACAATTTTCAAGTGAGATAGGGTTTGAGTAAATGACAAAATCGCTATTTCCAATGCTCAACGGCCCATGACTCCAAAAGTAATACATTGAGAAATACTAATCTTGTCTAATGAGTCTTCTCTTCTGGACCTCTTCTCATGCTTTTTTATTTTATTTCTGTAAAGTTTCATGAGACTGAATAATAATAATAGGAAGAAGAAGAAGAAGAAGGAGAATCGACATCATTTACAGATGGTAACGCATTTAGTAAATTAATAATAATCTTCCATCAGACCCTCTTTTTCTTCCTCATTACGAAAACACGCCTATACAAATACACGGTAACGTTTATCGCCGAAAAAAAAATGAAAATTTTAAGATGAAAAACTGTGATAATTTTCTTATTTCTGCTCAAAATATAGATTGTGGGTACTCGTTAGAACCGCCTCGATGAGGCGGTTCTAACGAGTAGCCACAATCTATAATTACAACAGAAATAAGAAAAATAAGGTTTACCCCTGTTAACCCCAGTTTTACTGTATAAAAGTGGGGTTCAAGGGGGTCAAAATTATATAGGCGTTGTTTCGTGATGCCGGGCAGAAATTAGTACTTAGCAATTTTGATGAAGTCTCTTGCTCAATAGTACTTGGCATTCGCGTGGATCGAACCGGCTTACCTCCGACCTCACATCTCATGCGTTACCATTGCACCTCAGTGCTCTACAAAGATGGTTTCAAAGTAACGGAGCAGACAGGAAAACGCGGCGCGGTTCGACAGACCGTGGACAATGTATTCCGACCCATCATCACACTGGTCAATGCTTTCACATGTTTGCCGGGTCATTCGTAGATTTGCCGGTGGATACAGCGCAAGTTTTCTGGAAGAAAATGGCGGCGCACATGGGTTACTAAGCGGAAATTGGTCGTATTTTCCATTGCTTCATCGTTTATGTTCAACACAGAAACACACCATATATCACTCGGAGTGAAGAAATTATTCTTTTTAAAGCATGTGGTGTGTATTTGGTGGTATTTTTATATTTTCACGATAATTTTGCAAACAATCCGCTCAGGGTAGGTCATTTTTTAAGAAATATGACATTTTCCAGTTCATTTTGTTGCAATTTGAGATGTGAAAGCTATCTTGTTTTTCTTTATGCGTGCGTACTTCTTCATATCGGCCCGAGAACTCATATGACGATAAATGTTAGGCAGGGGACTATGCTTAGAAAAGAAAATCTTGAAAACACGAATATGACGCACGAGTCGGCGAAACTTGATACGGCGCAATTTGCCGGTGGCCATTTCATTGCGACAATGTCGATCATTGTGTCACTTGTTTTAGCACAGCTTCTGACAAAGTCGCCCATGCAAAAAAAAAATTATTATAATAATCGGAAATTGCACCATTATGGCATTAGGGGAGACACTCTAAAATTTATTCAAGACTTTCTGGACAATCGAAAAGTAGTCGTAATAAACGCGGGAAATTCAGCTAGTATCCCAGTGTCCACTAGCGTTTCGCAGGGCTCAGTTTTCGGACCAGTTCTCTTTCTTGTATACATGTTCATCAATGACCTGCCTGAGCAGGTCAAATCAAGAGTCAGACTTTTCACGGACGATACTGCCATGTACCTTACCAGAAGCTTACAAACAGACGGCGGTCTACTATAACAAGACTTACAGTTCTCCTTAAGCCAGTGCTAGAGGGCGTGACCGGTGTTGCACTTTTCAGTACTGGTCATGAACAGACTCAATAAAAACCGAGTCTGCTATTTTCGTTTATTTGATGTATTCCTTGCTTCCAAAGGATCTAACTTCAGAACTTAAATATTTTCACTGTAGCTGGTGTTGTGCCGTGTGGCGGCCGTAAAACGTCTCCCCGTACATCATCATAGTGCAGATTATATTTTCTGGTCCTTTTGGATCATTGATTTCATTTGGTATCATTTTGAATATAGAGTTCTGCTTCAGCCGGTGCTAGAGGGCGTGGCCGCTGTTGCACATTTCAGTACTGGTCATGACAGACTCAATAAAACCGAGTCTGCTAGTTTCGCTTATTTGATGTATTCCTTGCTTCCAAAAGATCTAACTTCAGAACTTATTTATTTTCACTGTAGCTGGTGTTGTGTCGTGTGGCGACCGTAAAACGTCTCCCCGTACATCATCATAGTGCAGATTATATTTTCTGGTCCTTTTGGGATCAATGAATTAATTTGGTATCATTTTGTAAATAGAGTTCTGCTTAAGCCGGTGCTAGAGGGCGTGGCCGGTATTGCACATTTCAACAATGGTCATGAACAGACTCAATAAAACCGAGTCTGCTATTTTCGTTTATTTGATGTATTACTTGCTTCCAAAGGATCAAACTTCAAAACTTATTTTCATACACTTGAACTATGGGAAAAGATGTGGGACATGAACTTTAATGCTTCTAAATGCCAGACCCATCATGTTACACGAGGTAAGAACCCCATTCCAATTGTGTAACTCTTGCATGGTACCCAGCTGCTGAGTGTTTCTGCAGCTAAGTACCTTTGGTTCACACTCTCTGATTATCTAAACTGGAACGCCCACATTGTCAACATAACAAAAAAAAGCAAAACAAAGCAAAAGCTTTGATTCTTGAAAAGACACATTCAGTTGCATATAAGACTCTTGTCAGACTGCAGCATCACGTGAACAAGTCCGTGAAATAAAGACCCCCTAAACCCCACTTCATATAGAGAAAACTTGGGTTTACGGGGGTATACATTATTTTTCTTATTTCTGCTACAAGACATAGGTTGTGGGTACTCGTTAGAACCGCCTCAATTAGGCGGTTCTAACGAGCACCCAAAACCTATGCTTGGAGAATAAATAAGAAAAATATAGCAAATTTTCATCAGACAAAATTACTTTTTTTGAGGTTTGAAAAAAAGCACTATATCACACGGATGTGTTATCGTAATGGCCAGAGTATTTGTCAACTGTATGGTATCCCAACACTGCCAATGGCATATACAAAGTGGAAGCAGTCCAAGAAGGGCTACCGGGTGGACAAAACGTAACTATAGCCACGGTTCAAGTGTTACAGCTAAGCTGAAGGACCTAAATTGGCATCTCTGGGTCCTTTCGTTTTTTTTTGCATGGGTGACTATCAAAAGCTCTCTCTCTCTCTCTCTCTCTCTCTCTCTCTCTCTCTCTCTCTCTCTCTCTCTCTCTCTCTCTCTCTCTGTACATGTTTGTCTGTGCGTGAGAAAGAAGCTTACCTGCCGCTGATGAGTATCTCTACGCTGGCAAGTGAAAAAGTAGCTCATTTATATGTCTCTCCAAATATCTAAAATGTTGCAATCTGTCTACATATAGAGTCTATCTCCCTTATTCTGTCTCTCTGGATTGTTGGATTGAAGGTTGAACGACTGAAGCCAAATCCCAAAGGCTCTGTCAGCATAAAATAATTGACACATTGATCGACATTGTCGCAATAAAATGGTCACCGGCAAATTGCGCCGTATCAAAATTTCGCCAACTCGTGCGTAATATTCGTGTTTTCCAGATTTTCTTTTCTAAGCATAGTCGCCTGCCTAACGGTTATCGTCATATGAGTTCTCGGGCCGATATAAAGATAAACAGGACAGCTCTCACATCTCAAAATGCAACAAAATGAGTTGGAAAATGTCATATTTCTTAAAAAATGAACTACCCTGAGCGGATTGTGTGCAAAGAAATCGCGAAAATATAAAAGATAACCCCAAATGTACACCGCACGTTTTAACAAAAAATAATTTCTTTACTCCGTGTGATAGGTGATGTGTTTCTGTGTAGCAATGAAGCAACGAAAAAGACGACCTATTTCCGCTTAGCAACCCATGTGCGCCGCCATTGTCTTCCAGAAAACTTGCGCTGTATCCACCGGCAAATCTACGTAAGACCCGGCAAACATGTGAAAGCTATCTTGTTTTTCTTTATGCGTGCGTACTTCTTCATATCGGCCTGAGAACTCATATGACGATAAATGTTAGGCAGGGGACTATGCTTAGAAAAGAAAATCTTGAAAACACGAATATGACGCACGAGTCGGCGAAACTTGATACGGCGCAATTTGCCGGTGACCATTTCATTGCGACAATGTCGATCATTGTGTCACTTATTTTAGCACAGCTTCTGACAAAGTCGCCCATGCAAAAAATAATAATAATAATAATCGGAAATTGCACCATTATGGCATTAGGGGAGACACTCTAAAATTTATTCAAGACTTTCTGGACAATCGAAAAGTAGTCGTAATAAACGCGGGAAACTCAGCTAGTATCCCAGTGTCCACTAGCGTTTCGCAGGGCTCAGTTTTCGGACCAGTTCTCTTTCTTGTATACATGTTCATCAATGACCTGCCTGAGCAGGTCAAATCAAGAGTCAGACTTTTCACGGACGATACTGGCATGTACCTTACCAGAAGCTTACAAACAGACAGCGGTCTACTATAACAAGACTTACAGTTCTCCTTAAGCCAGTGCTAGTGGGCGTGACCGGTGTTGCACATTTCAGTACTGGTCATGAACAGACTCAATAAAACCGAGTCTGCTATTTTCGTTCATTTGATGTATTCCTTGCTTCCAAAGGATCTAACTTCAGAACTTATTTATTTTTACTGTAGCTGATGTTGTGCCGTGTGGCGGCCGTAAAACGTCTCCCGGTACATCATCATAGTGCAGATTATATTTTCTGGTCCTTTGGGATCATTGATTTCATTTGGTATCGTTTTGAATATAGAGTTCTGCTTAAGCCGGTGCTAGAGGGCGTGGCCGCTTTTGCACATTTTAGTACTGGTCATAACAGACTCAATAAAACCGAGTCTGCTAGTTTCGCTTATTTGATGTATTCCTTGCTTCTAAAAGATCTAACTTCAGAACTTATTTATTTTCACTGTAGCAGGTGTTGTGTCGTGTGGCGGCCGTAAAACGTCTCCCCGTACATCATCATAGTGCAGATTATATTTTCTGGTCCTTTTGGGATCAATGAATTAATTTGGTATCATTTTGCAAATAGAGTTCTGCTTAAGCCGGTGCTAGAGGGCGTGGCCGGTATTGCACATTTCAACAATGGTCATGAACAGACTCAATAAAACCGAGTCTGCTATTTTCGTTTATTTGATGTATTCCTTGCTTCCAAAGGATCAAACTTCAAAACTTATTTTCATACACTTAAACTATGGGAAAAGATGTGGGACATGAACTCTAATGCTTCTAAATGCCAGACCCATCATGTTACACGACGTAAGAACCCCATTCCAATTGTGTAACTCTTGCATGGTACCCAGCTGCTGAGTGTTTCTGCAGCTAAGTACCTTTGGGTCACACTCTCTGATTATCTAAACTGGAACGCCCGCATTGACAACATAACAAAAAAAGCAAAACATACCATTGGATTCTTGAAAAGAAATATTCAGTTGCATATAAGACTCTTGTCAGACTGCAGCATCACGTGAACAAGTCCGTGAAATAAAGACCCCCTATACCCCACTTCATATAGAGAAAACTGGGGTTTACGGGGGTATACATTATTTTTCTTATTTCTGCTACAAGACATAGGTTGTGGGTACTCGTTAGAACCGCCTCAATTAGGCGGTTCTAACGAGCACCCAAAACATATGCTTGGAGAATAAATAAGAAAAATATAGCAAATTTTCATCAGAAAAAATTACTTTTTTTGAGGTTTGAAAAAATGCACTATATCACACGGATGTGTTATCGTAATGGCCAGAGTATTTGTCAACTGTATGGTATCCCAACACTGCCAATGGCATATACAAAGTGGAAGCAGTCCAAGAAGGGCTACCGGGTGGACAAAACGTAACTATAGCCACGGTTCAAGTGTTACAGCTAAGCTGAAGGACCTAAATTGGCATCTCTGGGTCCTTTCGTCCGTGGGTCATTTCGCCCTTGGTCGATTCGCCCGTGGATCGCTTCGCCCTTTGGTGGGTCGTTTCGCCAATTGTTTTATTCAGAGTTTATAGGTTGAGGTAAGGTATGTTATGCTATATAAAACGGTCGAGGGGGTAACCCTTCTTTGGACTGCTTTGTATATGTCAATTGCAGTGTGGGGATACCATACAGTGGACGCATACTCTAGCTGCGGCCTGACAAGAGTTTTATATGCAACTGATTTCAGGTCTTTAATATGGACCAGAATGCTTCTTTTCAAGAATCAAAGGGTCCGATTTGCTTTTTTGGTTATGTTGTCAATGTGGGGGCTCCAGCTTAGATAATCAGATATGGTGACCCAAAGGTACTTAGCCTGGTTACCAAGCAAGAGGTAAACAGTTGGAATGAGATGCCTTCGTCGGCAAACATGAATGACCTGGCATTTAGAAGGATTAAAGTTCATGCCCCACATATTTTCCCAGGTCCAAGTGTATGTTAGTCTTGTTGTAGCAGGATGCTGTTTGTGAGCTTATGGCAAGTCACATGGCAGTATTGCTCGCAAAAAGTCTGACTATTGATTTGACCAGCTGCATACTAAAAAGGGAATTGGTCCGAGAGCCGAGCCCTGCGGGACGCCAGAGGAAAATGGGATACTGGCTGAGTTTTCCCCGTTTATTACCTCACTTTTTTCGATTGTCCAAAAAGTCCTGAATCCATTTTAGAGCGTCTCCCCTAATGCCATAATGGTGCAATTTCAGAATGAGTTTTTTTTTTGCATGGGTGACTATCAAAAGCTCTCTCTCTCTCTCTCTCTCTCTCTCTCTCTCTCTCTCTCTCTCTCTCTCTCTCTCTCTCTCTCTCTCTCTCTCTCTCTCTCTCTCTGTACATGTTTGTCTGTGCGTGGGAAAGAAGCTTACCTGCCGCTGATGAGTGTCTCTACGCTGGCAAGTGAAAAAGTAGCTTATTTATATGTATCTCCAAATATCTAAAATGTTGCAATCTGTCTACATATAGAGTCTATCTCCCTTATTCTGTCTCTCTGGATTGTTGGATTTAAGGTTGAACGACTAAAGCCAAACCCCAAAGGCTCTGTCAGCATAAAATAATTGACACATTGATCGACATTGTCGCAATAAAATGGTCACCGGCAAATTGCGCCGTATCAAAATTTCGCCAACTCGTGCGTAATATTCGTGTTTTCCAGATTTTCTTTTCTAAGCATAGTCGCCTGCCTAACGGTTATCGTCATATGAGTTCTCGGGCCGATATAAAGATAAACAGGACAGCTCTCACATCTCAAAATGCAACAAAATGAGTTGGAAAATGTCATATTTCTTAAAAAATGAACTACCCTGAGCGGATTGTGTGCAAAGAAATCGCGAAAATATAAAAGATAACCCCAAATGTACACCGCACGTTTTAACAAAAAATAATTTCTATACTCCGTGTGATAGGTGATGTGTTTCTGTGTAGCAATGAAGCAACGGAAAAGACGACCTATTTCCGCTTAGCAACCCATGTGCGCCGCCATTGTCTTCCAGAAAACTTGCGCTGTATCCACCGGCAAATCTACGTAAGACCCGGCAAACATGTGAAAGCATTGACCAGTGTTAGCATTGGTTGGGATTGTGGAGACATAATCACAAATTGAAATATATTGTTTACTGAATGTCATTGAAAAGGAACTGACATATTTGATCGTTCCCAAAAGCTTAACTCGTGATATCTCGTGATCCGCCACTGGGTACGTACCGTGATCCACTACCGGGGTCCAACTATGGTCTCATATTCCGCAATCCTGAAAGTCAACCGAATGGAACTAGGAAAAATGCTTATGTGCATTTTGTAGAGAGATGATTTTTCTATAAAACGGTCCCAACGTTATGAGCAGCGGCTACAACTCTTAATCACGGGTAACTGATCCAGTTCTTGGTACGTGACTGTATGTCTAAAGGAGTAATTATGCAGCATTATGCATTTATTAATAAATTGGCTGCATGATGCTTCTACGCAGAGCTGAAATCAACAGCACATGAGCACTGGTAAACCATTTAGAAGGTCTAAGCCTACCCAGACAAAGTTGTGCGAGTCGTCCGTCCACGCATATAAACCCTATTGGTTTCTTTGGGCGGCAGGGATTGAGATTTTAGTTCACCTCAAATTCGGTAAAAAGTCCCACAACAATGGACGCAGCGTCTCAAAAAGACCTTAATAGTGTTGACGGGGACCTTAAACCTCAAATCGAACAACCGAAACACATAAACAGTTTTTTTTTTCACTTTTCTTTCCAATCGTATGACTACACAACAATGTATGCAAGCGTAGACTCTAACTTGTTGTGAAAGCTTATACTTGTCGATAGCATGCTGAACTCGTTCTATTTATTGGTTTGGTCGCCATGAGGCGGGCAAACCGGGTCTAATGACCAGATTGAAACTGTTCCATGGAGGGGCACGTGACGCGATCAACCAATCAGCTTTAACGATGATGCAATTCTGTACTGCAATTACAGGAACCAGCCTGTCTGAATAGCGAAACAGACCGAAAAGCAAGCGTTTCAACTCCAACAATAAATAGCTTTAGGGAAATGGATACACCTGGCAGGAGTGGCAGGTAGTCTACCATTTTTTACCGTATTTCTAAACACACCTATATAAATACATTGTCAAATTTGGGCCAAAGAAAAAGAAATTTTAAAAAGAAAAATTGGAATATTTGCCTTTTTTGCACAAAACATACGGTAAATGACCAATTAATTCGAACAGTAATACCAATAAATACTGATCCGGGTGTTCGAATTTTTAGAAAATATCAGATTGGAAATTTATCAGTGTTCGAACTGTTTGATCTGAAAGAATTCCATGCGATGGATCAGGCTGTGTTCAATATTTTATACATCGTGGCCCTGTCAATCCGCACGTGATTAGAAGTTATAAATATCACTTATGCAGGGCAGAACCGTTTGATCTATAAATAAGTCAGTGTGTGCAGGGAATCTTTGAATGCGATTTTATCATGTAGTTACAAGTATAAGGTTACACATTGTCATTAATGACATTTACACCTATTGAACTATCAATATTCCCTTTAAAATGGGCGAGTCAATTTGTGATCTCAGGAATAACAGAAATTGATTTGTTTGGAGCAAATTCTTTTCTTAAGAGTAGCCCATATCTAGGAAAAAGATGATTTTTCAAAGAATTTCCTTATAGTCTGTAATATGATTTTTTTTTGTTCCGGCTACACCGCAGCATACAAAGTCCAGCTACATGTATATATGGGATGTGATGTTGAAACCCGCACGTGCAGCTACCCAGTGGAGCTAGGCGCATAGATACTTCACCCCCCCCCCCCCACCCCCCCACCCCCCCCCCCCCCACACACACACAGAGAGACCTATATTGTTTAAGCGCATAGGGAAGCCTCTGTCGAGACTGCGCAGCCTTGTTTGCGTATTGTCTGTTTACTCATAAGCTGTCTCAAATCAGCGTAAGCCGGGGGCATGTAGCAATTCAATGCCCATCGAAGTAGTCCGGTGAAGACTGATTAGACTGTGCGGATGCAAAACCATCATGTTATTTAGATAGGCGAGTAACAAGAAAAAGAAAATGCAGACATCATACACAAATTTAACATGTGCATGTGTGATCTTCACTTTGTGCGCGATGAAACGTTTCAAACCTCTTGAACATTGAAGACGCAACCCAGATTGCACAACTGCGCTGACTTATCAGTCTTTTCTGTACGCACATGCGCAATAAGTATTTTACTCGAGATAGGAGATCTGAACAGACTGTTCCTTGCACTTGGCAGCTTAGAATTTTTGTAATGTCGCAAGCAGATTTGGCCGGTTAAATGTACACACCGTCGTTTTAAGCCGGCGCACGGCGATAAAAAAAAAACGTTTTCAAACGAAGAACCAGATCAACCTGCGCATCTAGCCAATGTGGCCTTAGTTTTCACCTGTTGTTCTTTGATTAGCACAGAGGCCATGGTAGGCACATACGAACAACGAAGACTGTTCAGACTGCATGCATATGACTTATTTTCTTAATCATGTTCCCCGAAATTACTTCCAATAAAACCTTGTCACGGTGAAATTCTTCACTTGCTCCTAAGAAAACCAGGGTAACCCAACAGGTAATCTGAATTAAACTACCTTTTTGCATGCAACAACCATGAATTTAACTCGCACGTGCTAAAAGATGTAGGGAAACTCTCAATTAATGTTTAAAGGGGCGCTTTTTCTATCAAAGCGGCATTGAATCAATACCACAGCACATGGAAAAAGGGTAACACTGTCCCGCAAATAATAATGAAAGCTGAAGCTACGCTTCAAAGAGTCTGAGAGCAAAGCGAAAACACTAGCATATGCATGGTGATCCAAGCCTTTGTAGGCCATAATGCTACATCACCGACTAGAATCAGCCTGCACATCGATGCAATGTGATCAGTCTTTACTGAACCCTTAAATCGTACGAAGTCACAAGGCTAAGTGAAACATTTTGCCTTACATACCGGTAGTGGGTGCGCATGTTTAGTGTTTGCAGGTCGTTGAGAAACCAGCGAAGACACATCTTAGCGTACTCATTCATGCAATACGATTGGAGTCTTCGCTGATCGCATGAGCCTGGTGCAGACGATGGGATTTTCACAACATAAATAAGCGAAACTCCTGTGGCTCATCAAGGTTGATCTAAGCACTTGCAGCCTGCGTTTCTCACAGTCTGACCAGTATTCGGTGAGGGTATGAACCTTCCATTACCACAGGGCTATCCAAAGTGAGAGAAGCGAAAACCATTTTCCTTACAGAGTGCATGTTAATCCGAGTCTTTGGAAGTCGCACATATTTCATGCTAAGTTTTCTTTTTTAGTGCACTAGCTCATATACGACCAGTACGATGTTGTAATGATAAACCCGGGAACGGTCCAAAATGCTTGTTGTGGATGCATTTTTCGGCATTTTTTTTTGTGTGTTTGTTCGAAGTATTAGAAATTCTGATTTCTGAAAAATTTGGGAGTTCGACTTAAATGAGAAAGTTTTTAGCCTCAAATTCGAAATAATTTTGGGTGTTCGAACTGCTAGGATGTTCGAACTAATTGGTCACCTACCGTAAATTGCGGGGAGTCGACAGAAACGCCTCGACGAGGCGATTCTATAGTGTACCCACAATCTAGTGTCTCAGAGCATGAATACGGAAATTAATGTATATCCCTGCAAACCCGAGCTTTACTATATAAAAGTGAAGATTATATTTTCTTGTCCTTTGGGATCATTGATTCCATTGTGGAATTTTGAAAATATCTGAGGGTCACTGATGATGCCTAATTGGCAAAAACTAGCTAGTCTGGCCCAGAAAATATGTACACTCCATATTTTCAGTTCTGTGGTGTATTCCTTGCTTCCAAAGGATAGCCCTTTTATAGAACATATTTAACTTCACTTTGACTGGTGTATGGGAATGTGTGGCGGCGGTAAAACGTCTCCCTGCCTCATAGTGTAGATTATATTTTCTTGTCCTTTGGGATCATTGATTCCATTGTGGAATTTTGATAATGTCTTCGGCGGGGGATAAATAGTTAAGCTGTTATCATTTTACTCAATATTTGTCATCTTCTGACACCATGTTGGACCCCATTATTTCTTATGGACATGTTTTCCTAATGGCATGTTTCAAATTCCAGCCAGCTGTCTAGGCCCCGTTCTTTGGAGACTACCTTCTCGTGGGAAACAACTTCTCATAACGGCAGCTTGTGATGAAAAATGCCAAGGTGATGGTAAAACAGGTGGAGTGTGCTTATATGGTATATGCAGCTGCATGTTTTAAAATAAGGTACATACATACATATACGAGTACAGTTGGTTTGTTTGATTTGAGGTTTAACGTCCCCCGCCAACACTGTAAAGGTCATTTTGGAGACGTTGTTTCCAATTTTGTGGGACTTTTACCCGACATTGATATGAAATGACATATCAAGCCCTGTCGCCCAATGAAACCAATAGGGTTTATTAGCATGGACGGTCCGCCTCGCACCGCGGTTCCTGGACAGGCTTAGATCCTCTAAGCGGTTTACCAATACTAGTGTGCGGACCGAATTCAGCTCTGCGTGGAAGCATCATGCAGCCCATATATTTCTTCAAGCCCCCATGGGCGGGGGCCGATACATATACAGTAAAACCTGAATGGCTCAAATAAACGAAAAAGGTTAACTTTGGAAGCTAAGAATACGAGGACTGTTCAAATATGAATGCAACTAAGCACATAAAAATGATTCCGTGATAGATTTCGATGAAATATTTATTTTATCCCCTCAAAGTATTCCCCTTTAACAGATATACAAACTTTCAGTCTTCTTATCCATGCATTTTGGTAGTCTTTTCGAGGTATACCATGAAGGCACTGGAATATTGCAGAACCAAGGTGTTTGTGCTGTACAAATTTTCAACCAGAAAGGTATTTTTTCAGCCGCGGTAACAAAAAAAAAGTCACACGGGGCAAGGTCAGGGGAATACGGGGGGTGAGGGAGTTCAACAACCTTTTCCTGCTTCAGATAGTCTTGCACAATGGCGCCTTGTGCGATGACACATTGTCATGTAGCAATCTGACATTGGACAAACCAGTTGCGGGTCTTCGTTCTTTGAAATATTTCTTCAATTTTCGAAGAACTTTATTCTTGTAAAACTTCGCATTTACAGATTTGCCTTTAGGCACAGCAACCTGAATAGCAGGGCCCTGATTTGAAAAGAATATGGCATTCATTACCTTCTTGACGCTCATGGTCCGCTTTGCAATGCATGGTCTTTTGCAATACTTTGTTGCCCATATTTATGCCCCCGCCTATTCGGAGAATAGCGGAAGGGCATTTAGTTTAACCCCTGTCCGTCCGTTCATCGTGTCCGGGCCATAACTCCTAAACCGTATGGAATATATTAATGAAACTTCACAGGTGCATTCATCACACTGAGACAATGTGTCATGAACAAGGAAGACAACTCTTGCATTTTTAGCTCACGTGAGCCTTTAGGCTCATAGGTGAGCTTATAGTATAGCCATGGTCCGTCGTCCGTCCGTCCGTCCACCATTTTCAAAGATCTTCTTCTCCTATATTGCAGGGCCAATCAAAGCCAAATTTCATATGGAGCCTCAGTGGGATGGGGGAACGAAAGTTTGTTCTCGGGGTCTGGATCACATGACCAAGATGGCCGCCATGCCCATATATGGTAAAAAGCCTTAAAAATCTTCTTCTCCAGAACCATAAGGCCAGTGGCCTTGAAACTTGGCATGTAGCATATGGTACTCGGGCCCATCATGGTTTGTACAAATGGTGACCCCGGGTTGACCTTGACCTATTTTACAGCAATGTCAAATTTGCCGAAGTAGGCTTTTGCATGGGGCAAAGTGAAAATAATGGATTTATAGGAAAACCATTGAAGACAGTGTCACCAAAATTTGTAGATCAGGTAAAGTAACTGAATACATGAAGATCTATGGGTCAGAAAGGTCAAGGTCATTCATTGGCCTTAGACCAAGGTCATTCAGGATCCATATTTCAAACATTTTTTTCTCCAAAACTGCTGAGCCAATTTAAGTGAAATTTAATATGGAGCCTTTGTGAGTTGAACAAATAAAAAAATGCCAATACGGTCTAGATCACATGACCAAGATGGCCGTCACGCCTATATATATGGTAAAAAGCCTTAAAAATTATTCTTCTCCAGAACCGTAAGGCCAATGGCCTTGAAACTTGGCATGTAGCATATGGTACTCAGGCCATCATAGTTTGTACAAATGGTGACCCCGAGTTGACCTTGACCTATTTTACAGCAATGTCAAATTTGCCGACTTAGGCTTTTGCTTGGGAAAAAGTGAAAATAATGGATTTTTAGGAAACCATTGAAGACAGTGTCACCAAAATTAGTAGATAAGGTAAAGTAGCTGAATACATGAAGATCTATATGTAAGAAAGGTCAAGGTCATTAATTGACCTTAGACCAAGGTCACGCAGGTTCCATATTTCAAACATTTTTTCTCAGAAACTACTGAGCCAATTGAAGTGAAATTCAATATGGAGCCTTTGGGAGTTGAACAAATGAAAAGCTGCCAACATGGTCTAGATCACATGACCAAGATGGCCACCACGCCCATATATGGTAAAGAAACTTCGAAATACTTCTTCTCAAGAACCGTAAGGCCAATGGCCTTGAAACTTGGCATGTAGCATATGGTACTCGGGCCTATCATAATTTGTTCAAATGGTGACCCTGGGTTGATCTTGACCTATTTTACAGTAATGTCAAATTTGCTGACTTAGGCTTTTGCATAGGAAAAAGTGAAAATAATGGATATTTAGGGAAACCATTGAAGACAGTGTCACCAAAATTTGTAGATTAGGTAAAGTAACTGAATACATGAAGATCTATGGGTAAGAAAGGTCAAGGTCATTCATTGACCTTAGACCAAGGTCACTCCGATTTCATATTTCAAAAAAAAAACATTTTTTCTCAGAAACTACTGAGCCAATTTAAGTGAAATTCAATGTGGAGCTTTTGTGAGTTGAACAAATGAAAAGTTGCCAGTACGGTCTAGATCACATGACCAAGATGGCCGCCACGCCCATATATGGTAAAAAGCCTTCAAAAATTTTCTTCTCCAGAACCGTAAGGCCAATGGCTTTGAAACTTGGCATATATCATATGGTACTCGGGCTCGTCATAGTTTTTACAAATGCTGACCCTGGGTTGACCTTGACCTATTTTATGGCAGTGTCAAATTTGTCAACTTAGGCTTTTGCATGGGAAAAAGTGAAAATAATGGATTTTTAGGAAACCACTGAAGACAATGTCACCAAATTGGTAGATCAGGTAAAGTAAATGAATACATGAAGATTCATGGGTAAGAAAAGTCATCATTCAGTGACCTGGGACCAAAATTAACCAGGTTCCATATTTCAAACAGTTTTTTCTCAGAAACCGCTGGCCCAATTCAAGTGAAATTTGATATGGATCCTTTATATGATGAACAAATGAAAATTTGCTCATATGGTCCAGATCACATGACCAAGATGGTGGCCATGCCCATATATGGTAAAAACACTTCGAAATTCTTCTTCTCCAGAACCGTAAGGCAAATGACCTTGAAACTTGGCAGGAAGCATCTGGTACACGGGCCTATCATAATTTGTTCAAATGGTGACCCTGGGTTGACCTTTACCTATTTTACGGCAATGTCAAATTTGCGGACTTAGGCTTTTGCTTGGGGAAAAAGTGAAAATAATTGATTTTTAGCTCATCTGAGCCTTTAGGCTCATAGGTGAGCGTATAGTATAGCCATGGTCTGTCGTCCGTCCATCCGTTGTCCGTCCGTCCACCATTTTCAAAGATCTTCTCCTCCAAAACAGGGAGGCCAATCAAAGCCAAATTTCATGTGGAGCTTCAGTAGGATGGGGGAACGAAAGTTTGTTCGCGGGGTCTGGGTCACATGACCAAGATGGCAGCCATGCCCATATATGGTAAAAAGCCTTCAAAAATCTTCTTCTCCAGAACCATGAAGCCAATGACCTTGAAAGTTGGCTTGTAGCATCTGGTACTTGAGCCCATCATAGTTTGTAAAAATGGTGACCCTGGGATGGCCTTGACCTATTTTATGGCTATGTCAAATTTGCAGACTTGGGCTTTTGCATGGGAAAAAGTGAAAATAATGAATATTTAGGAAACCATTGTAGACTACGACACAAAAATAGGTAGCTCAGGTAAACAAAATCAATACATGAAGATTTATGGATAAGAAAGGTAAAGGTCATTAAATGACCTTGGACCGTCGTCTGTCCGTCCACCATTTTCAAAGATCTTCTTCTCCAAAACTGAAAGGTCAATCAAAGCCAAATTTCATTTGGAGCCTCAGTAGGATGAAGGAACGAAAGTTTGTTCGCAGGGTCTGGGTCACATGACCAAGATGGCTGCCACACCCATATTTGGTAAAAAGCCTTCCAAAATCTTCTTCTCCAGACCCATGAAGCCATTGACCTAGAAACACAAATTGACGAGGCGATTATTGGATTAATCATGTGTAATTAACGGATTGACATCTGAACTAAGTAAGTTTTAAGTTTACAGAACTTGATAATATCCTAAATATTTGACTGAATCAGCAAAAATTTCCTAAATGTTGGACCAGTATCGGACCGATTTTTTGCGGCTTTGGGCCGTTTCCAATCGGTCCCAATTTCTGAATTTCGGTCTGGGAACGAAAAAAAATCGGTTTTCCCGAGCCCTGAGCCACGGTCAATCAACTGGTAAATTATTTTTTACACATGACAACAATAAAAAGGATGTTTACACAAGTGTCAAATTAATTGATAATTGACTTAAGCGGTATTTTCTACCTGGCCGATCATCAATAATGACTTTATCAAAATTTGAAATTATTTGATGGAATAACAAAGATCTTGCGATGGAAAGTAATGTTTCTTGCTAATAGGAACCAGAAAGAAAAAAAAATAAATAGAAAAATGATTTGGTAAATATTTTTTTTCAATCACAAGATTCACCGGTTCCATGTTTGTCCCGCACTTTATTACTATGAACCGCGCTCTGTGCTAACATTAAAATGTACACCAGGACCAGGTGTCAGGTGAGCGTTTACAGGACCACTGGTCCTCTGGTTGGTTTTTGGATAATCTGCCCTTGACTTAGTACCATATAGTAAACCGTGTCCGGGCCATAACCCCTAAACCGTATGGAATATATTCATGAAACTTCACAGGTGCATTCATCACACTGAGACGATGTGTCATGAACAAGGAAGACAACTCTTGCATTTTTGGTTTTTGAATTATCCGCCCTTGACTTAGTACCATATAGTAAACCGTGTCCGGGCCATAACTCGAAAACCATACGGAATATATTCATGAAACTTCACAGGTGCATTCATCACACTGAGACGATGTGTCATGAACAAGGAAGACAACTCTTGCATGTTTGTTTTTTGGATTATCTGCCCTTGACTTAGTACCATATAGTAAACCGTGTCCGGGCCATAACTCCTAAACCGTATGGAATATATTCATGAAATTTCACAGGTGCAGTCATTACACTGAGACGATGTATCATAACAAGAAAGACAACTCTTGCATTTTTGCTTTTTGGATTATCTGCCCTTGACTAAGTACGATATAGTAAACCGTGTCCGGGCCATAACTCCTAAACCGTATGGAATATATTCATGAAACTTCACAGATCCATTCATCACACTGAGACGATGTGTCATGAACAAGGAAGACAACTCTTGCATTTTTTGTTTTTGGATTATCTGACCTTGACTTAGTACCATATAGTAAACCGTGTCCGGGCCATAACTCCTAAATCGTATGGAATGTATTCATGAAACTTCACAGGTGCATTCATCACACTGAGTCGATGTGTCATGAACAAGAAAGACAACTCTTGCATTTTTGGTTTTTGGATTATCTGCCCTTGACTTAGTACCATATAGTAAACCGTGTCGGGGCCATAACTCATAAACCGTACGGAATATATTTATGAAACTTCACAGGTACATTCATCACACTGAGACGATGTGTCATGAAAAAGGAATACAACTCTCGCATTTTTGGTTTTTGGATTATCTGCCCTTGATGCATATATTTTATGATTGATTTGAGGACATTTGTAATATTTTTTATGAATGGCCTTTGGCGGGGGCATTCATGTCCTATGGACACTTTTTCTAGTTTGTTCTGAATCTTTCGTTTTAACTCAAAATAGTGAACCCAAGTCTCGTCACCTGTTACGACATTGGCGAAAAACCGTGCATTGTAATTATGAAACTTTTTAAGCAACTTATTGGCGCACTGAACGCGTGTCTTTTTCTGCTCATCTGTCAACAGATGGGGAATCCATCTAGCACAGATCTTTCTCATTTTCAAATCCCGTTTTAGAACTGTATGAGCTGCTCCTAATGAGATGCCAACCATACTAGCTATTTGCCTAGTGGTGTATCGTGCATCGGTAGCAACTATTTCTTTCACTCTAGCAACCGTCTTGGCAGATGTTGCTCTTTTCGGCCGACGATCATGTGGTGCATCTTCTGTTGAGCCTAGCCCACAGCTGAATTTCTTACACCAACGAATAACTGTCAGAAAAGACATTTCATTATGCCCATAAACCGAACATATTTCATCAAAAATGTCTTTGCACCGTATACCAAGAATAGATTGATTCATCACCCTCAGAAGCAGTCTCTGTACCATCGTCGCTGTCATCTCTAACGTCACTGTCACAGTCCACGTGGTTAATGATTCGCTCCATTTCAGCCACAACAAAGATGTCACTTTTCCATTATTCCTGCATGTGTGCAGCAAGTAGACCCTTCTTTTTCAACAATGCTTCAAATACCTTCTTCGATCAGAGCCTTGATGTCTCTCCTGCGAAGCTGTAAATTTGCCAGCCAATGTAACCTTTCAAATTTCCCCCATATCATCTCAATGACATTCAAATCAGGAAGGAATGGTGGTAGCCGCAGCAGTTTGTGCCCGTGTCTCTTCAAAAGCTGGTCAACTCGATAAATTGGAGCTGGTTTATTCCGTTTGCAAAGTTCCTTGAATGAATTCGGTAATCGATGGTGTAAGCGAGAGTATGTTGAGCATAAAGCCCTTAAGGACTGGAAACTTAGCATTTTAAAACTAGTGAATAAACGCATTTCTTTCTATTCTCAAAATACTAACTTATTACCTCCTAAGCCCAAGACGTCTTTACGTCATCTTAAACTAGGTATTCAAGAATTTCATAAGAAGTTTGTTTTGGCCCCTGCAGACAAGGCCGCTAACAACGTCGTCGTTGTGTGACGGCTCCACTATGTTAACACGCTTAAGCAGGAGCTTGGTGGTACTAAGGCCTATGAACTTCAGCCTTTAGCTGAAGAGAGAGCTATAGTAGATAAACATGTTTGTCTTTCAGCCACCAAGTTTGCTGTGTGTGTTAACGAAGGCCAAGACAAGCTTCCTACGCTATACTGGTTACCAAAACTTCATAAAAGACCTTACAAAGCACGGTTTATTGCAAATTCTAGCTCTTGCACTACCACTGAACTTTCTAAATTATTAACTTCCTGTCTTACTGCTATTAAAACGCATGTTATTAAATATTGTGATAAAGTCTTTGAAAGATCAGGAAGAAATCTGTTTTGGTCTATAAAAAATTCGAATGAGGTTTTAAACAAATTGAAATCCAGACATTTTCGTGCTTCTAGTCTGTCTACTTACGATTTTTCCACTCTTTACACTACACTTCCTCATAATCTTATAAAAGAAAAGCTTAATGATTTAATTGAATGGGCGTTTCACAGAGAAGATTCTCTCTATCTTGCATGTAATGTCAGAAATGCATTTTTCACTTCTAAAGAGCATAAGAATTATACACTTTGGTCATGTCAGAAAGTGTGTGATGCCCTCACCTTTCTACTTGACAATATCTATATTAGATTCGGTACTAAGTTATTTAGACAAATTGTGGGTATTCCGATGGGTACTAATTGCGCACCTCTTGTGGCTGATCTGTTCTTGTATTGTTATGAAAGAGACTTCATTTTGTCGCTTTCCATTGATAACCAATCTGAAATTATTGAAGCTTTTAGCTCCACTTCTAGATATTTAGATGATTTATTAAATATTGATAATACCTATTTTGATGGTTTGATCAGTCAGATTTACCCCCTAGAACTTCAGTTAAATAAAGCAAATTCTTCTGATACTGAGGCCCCGTTTTTGGATTTACATCTATCTATTGTAGATGGATTTGTTTCATGCAAAATTTATGATAAACGCGATGACTTTGATTTTGAGATTGTAAATTTTCCTTTTTTGGATGGTGATGTTCCTCGTGCGCCATCCTATGGCGTTTATATTTCGCAATTAATTCGATTTGCTAGAGTGTGTAGTCATGTAACTGACTTCAACACTCGTAATAAATTATTAACGGCTAAACTCCTTAATCAGGGTTATCGGTACCATAAACTACGCAAAGCCTTTTCAAAATTTTATAGACGCCATTCTGATTTAATTTCAAAATTCAATATTGGACTTAAATCTCTTCTGCAACAAGGTCTATCGGAACCCGAATTTTATGGTGACTTAGTATATAAATTCAGAAAAATATATAACCGCAATGACTTCAGCACCCAATTTCGTAAAATCATTCTTCGATATAAAAAGATTGGGTACAACATGGATATTATACGACAGACTGCATGCATGGTAGTTAACCCAATCACGGTTGGCAACTTTGCTTCCCTCTTTAATTGCACGCCGGTGGGTCAGGCCTCAGATTCTATGACGGCTCCAACGTAAAGGCTTATTGAGAATTAGAGAGATCTAATTCAAGGTAATGTTGGTTGGTGCCTGATGCTCTGTCTCTGGTTGGGCCCATCGGAGTCTAACTGTTGGTTTTCTTTTGCTCCAGCATTTCAGTGGTTTCTTGCTGTCGAGTCCTCACCGTTGTCTCACCTCTGTGGTTCTTTGATTTTTGTGTTCACGGAGATGTTGCACTGATGAGTTAGGAGGCCTTCATGCGGACTGAACAAATTATTTGTCTAAATCGCGACGGAAGTAAGGGCGAGGATTGTGGCCACGTAAAATCGATTTAAGCCCCCCAGTGGAAATCTTCCACTGATCGTTCCAAGGCGGATCTTCTGTGGCGATTTATTTATGTTGTTGTTTGTTACTTAGTGTGTGTATCACTTGTGTCTTTTAATTTTGGATGGCCATATGGCCATTTTGTGGGAAAGTAACTGTCCTTATGGCCTTCTTTTGTTTAGGTTTCCATTATGGTCTGGTCGCTTAATGTTTGTATTTCTTTCCCTTTGGTGTCTTTTATGGGTGGAGTAAGTTAATTGTATCAATTCCTGATCTTTGTTTTACTTCTACTTTCCAAAAGCTCAGGCTCGAACATTTTTTTGGCATGGGCTGCATAAATATGTTCTGAATAGTTAGATCCTTTGGAAGCAAAGAATACACCAAATAAACGAAAATAGACGGCTCGGTTTTATTGAGTCTGTTCATGATCAGTACCGAAATGTGCAACACCGGCCGCGCCCTCTTGCACCGGCTTGGGCAGAACTCTTATTTTGTTTGTCCGTTTGTTTGATTTTAGGTTTATCGTCCCGCCAACACTGTAAAGGTCATTTTGGAGACGTTGCTTCCAATTTTGTGGGACTTTAACCCGACATTGAGATGAAATGACATCTCAAGACCTGTCGCTTAATGAAACCAAAGGCTTTCTAAACATGGACGGCTGACTTGCACAGCTTTGTCTGGGCAGGCTTAGGGTAAAATATCATGAGGGTAATATATCTAAAATGCCCGCCTTTGATATTTTTTCGCTTCTTGACTGTCGAAAGCGTAAAACTAAATCGCAAGGCACCAGAAAAAAATGGTAATATAAACGTAAAGTATGTGCTTTTAAAAAAAAACAATACAAGACTGAAGAGACTGCCCATAATATTATTGAATCATGGACGCCACTCAATGCTTGCTATTCTAAGTTCATTACCCATTTCTGTATTACGGATTCTGGATACCGAGGCAAATAAATTCTACGATAGTTCTAATTCGTTATAAGACGCTGCTCTTTTAACTAGAGGTTATACTCAGCATGCTCTTCGTCCTTGCATCGATTCTGAATTAATCCCAAACGTCATTACATCAAAATAACCTTCATTGATAATGGTGTTTACCTAGTATCTTCCGGGACAGTTCGGTTATTTCATCCATTGCTGCTTGTTTTCAAAATATTGAAACACCCATAAGTTGCTATAAATACAAAAAACAACCCTTTAGATCTATCATTTTTAGTTTCAATAAACTTGTTTCTGATCTTGATATTGACACTAAAACTCCTGATACATGTGATTGCAAAAAATCAGTGCATTGCTATCCTGCTGCTGGCCATATTATTACTGGCAATTTAAAACTTATTCCTGATTCTAGGATACATAACAAAATATCTAAGGGACCGAAATATCGATTTTCTTCTAAACTTGATTTCAATAAATGTAGAAATGAAATCGCTGCTGCCTTGAATGAATTTGGTAATCGATGGTGTAAACGAGAGTATGTTGAGCATAAAGCTCTTAAGGAATGGAAACTTAGCATTCTGAAAGTAGTGAACAAACGCATTTCTTTTTATTAACAAAATACGAACTTATTACCTCCTAAACCTAAGACGACTTTACGTCACCTTAAACTAGGTCAAGCATTTCATCGGAAAATAGAAGTGGAGAAAATGATCAGGAATCGATACAATCAACCCACAGCTCCCATCAGAGACACCAAAGGGAAAGAAAAACAAACATGTAACAACAGACCTAATGAAAACATCAATAGCGGAAAGCCAAAAGGACAGTTGCTTTCCTAAACGAATGGCCAACCGGCTATGCATAACAAAATAATATAAGCGACACAAACACCCAAAGACAAACCATAACAAAAAGAAACCACGACAGAAGAACCGCCTAAGAACGGTCAGCGGAAACGAATTCCACGGGGGAGGGGGGGGGCTGAAATCGATTTTACGTGGCCACAATCCTCGCCCTTACTTCCGTCGCGATTTAGACAAATAATTTGTTCAGTCCGCATAAATACCTCCTAACTCATCATTGCAACATCTCCATGAACACAAATAATCAAACAATCAAACAACGCAAAGATAAAACAACGGTGAGGACTCGCAGCAAGAAACCACTGAAATTCTGGAACAAAAGAAAACCAACAGTTAGACTACGATGCACCCGACCAGAGATAGAGCATCAGGCACCAACAAACATTAACTTGAATTAGATCTCTCTAATTCTCAGTAAGCCTTTACGCTGGAACCGTCATAGCATCTGATGCCTGACCCACCGGTGTGCAATTAAAGAGGGAAGCAAAGTTTTCAACCGTGATTGGGTTTACTATCATGCATGCAGTATGTCGTATAACATTTATGTTGTACCCAATCTTTTTTAAATCGAAGAAAGATTTTATGAAATTGGGTGCTGAAGTTTGTTTTGGTTCCAGCTGATAAGACCGCTAACAATGTGATCGTTGTTTGACGGTTTATTTATGTTGTTGTTTGTTACTTACTGTGTGTATCACTTGTGTCTTTTTATTTTGGATGGCCATCTGGCCATTTTGTGGGAAAGTAACTGTCCTTATGGCCTTCCTTTATTTAGGTTTCCATTATGGTCTGGTCGCTTCATGTTTGTGTTTCTTTCCCTTTGGTGTCTGTAATGGATGGAGTAAGTTAATTGTATCGATTCCTGATCTTTGTTTTTCTTCTATTTTTAACTATGTTAACACTCTTCAGCATGAACTTGGTGGTATAAAGCCCTATGAGCTTCAGTCTTTGGTTGTAGAGAGGGTTTTAATTGATGACCACATTTCACCATTCAGCCACCAAGTTTGCTATCTGTGTTACAGAAGGCAAAGAGAAGCTTCCTGTGTTATATTGGTTTCATAAACTTTATAAAAGACCATACAAAGTACGGTTTATTGTAAATTCTAGCTCTTGTACCACCACTGAACTCTCCAAATTATTAACATTATGTTTTACTGCCATCAAAAAAAAAAACATGTGACAAAACATTGCGACAAAGTCATTGAAAGTTCAGGTAGAAATCTTAAAATGCTAATGAAGTTTTAAATAAATTAAAATCCAGGCGTTTTTCGTCTTCAATTCTGTCTACTTATGATTTTCCACCCTTTACACTACACTTCCTCATAATCTTATAAAAGAAAAACATAATGACTTAAATGAATTGACATTTCATAGGGAATACTCCCTCTATCTTGCATGTAATGTAAGAAATCCTTTTTTTTCACATCTGAAGAGCATAAAAATTATACTTTATGGTCAGGTCAGAAAGTGTGTGAAGCTCTCACCTTTCTACTTGACAGTACGAGATTTACATACGATTTGGTACTAAGTTATTTAGATAAGTTGTTGGTATTCCGATGGGTACTAATTGCGAACCACTTGTGGTTGATCTGTTTTTGTTTTGTTATGAGAGAGACTTCATGATAGCCCTTTCTGCTCAAAACCAGCCTGAAATCAGTGAAGCTTTTAGCTCCATTTCTAGATATTTGGATGATTTATTAAATATTGATAATACCTATTTCGGTGGATTGATCAGTCAAATCAACCCCCCCCCCCCCCCCCAGAACTTCAGTTAAATAAAGCACATTCTTCTTATACCGATGCCCCGGTTTTGGATTTGCATCTATCTATTGTAGATGGGTTTGTTTCTTGCAAAATTTATGATAAACGCGATGAATTTTTGGATGGTGATGTTCCTCGTTGCGCCATCCTATGGCGTTTATATTTCGCAGTTAATTCGATTTGCCAGAATGTGTAGTCATGTAAATGACTTAAACATTCGTTATAAATTGTTAACGGCTAAACTTCTTAATCAGGGTTATCGGTACCATCAATTGCGCAGAGCCTTCTTCAAAATTTTATAGACGTTATTCTGATTTAATTTCAAAATTTAATATTGAACATAAATCCTTCTGCAACAAGGTCTATCGGAACCCGAATTGTATGGTGACTTAGTATATAAATTCAGAAAAATATATAACCGCAATGACTTCAGCACCCAATTTCGTAAATTCATTCTTCGATATAAAACGATTGGGTACAACATAAATGCTATACGACAGACTGCATGCATGGTAGATAACCCAATCAAGGTTGACAACTTTGCTTCCCTCTTTACTTGCACGCCGGTGGGTCAAGCGTCAGATTCTATGACGGTTCCAGCGTAAAGCCTTATTGAGAATTAGAAGGTCTAATCCAAGGTAATGTTGGTTGGTGCCTGATGCTCTGCCTCTGGTCGGACCCATCGGAGTCTAACTGTTGGTTTTCGTTTGCTCCAGCATTTCAATAGTTTCTTGCTGTCGAGTCCTCACCGTTGTTTCTTCTCTCTTTTTTTTTTTTTTTTTTTTTTTGATTATTAGTGTTCTTGGAGATGTTGCACTGATTAGTTAGGAGGCCTTCATGCGGACTAAAGAAATTATTTGTCTAAATCGCGACGGAAGTAATGGCGAGGATTGTGGCCACGTAAAATCGATTTACGCCCCCAGTGGAATTCGTTTCCGCTGACCGTTCCAATGCGTTTTTTTTTTTTTTTTGTCGCGGGTTATTTTTGTAATGGTTTGTCTTTGTGTGTTTGTGTCGCTTATATTATTTTATTTTGGTAACTGTCCTTTTTGCTTTCCGCTATTGATGTTTCCATTATGGTCTGTTGTTTCATGTTTGTGTTTCTTTCTATTTGGTGTCACTGATGAGAGCTGTGGGTTGATGATATCTATTCCTGATCATTGCCTCCATCTCTATTTTAGATCCTCTAAGTGGTTTACCAGTACTCGTGTGCGGGTCATTTTCAGGTCTGCGTGGAAGCATCATGCAGCCCATATATTTCTTCATGCCCCGATGGGCGGGGGGGGGCCAAGAACTATTATTTTCAAAATGATTCTAAATGAACTCAATGATCCTTAAGGACCAGGAAATATAATCTGCACAATGATGAAAAACTGTGCATTAAAAAGAAACAACTACAACAACAACCAAGATGTGTTTGTGAAACACTGATGGCCCCGGACAGCGCATGTAAAATATGAAAGCAGTATCACTAAGCAATCGAAAGGTATGGCCAATGTTCAAGTCTTAAAAAAGTAGGTCCAGGTCACAAGGTCAAAAATTATGGGATAGTTGGAAAGGTGACATAGAATACACATGTGAAATATGAAAGCCCCATCACTTACCAATCGAAAGTTATGGCCAGTGTTAAAGTTTTTAAAAAGTAGGTAAAACGACAAGGTCAAGGTCAGGAGGCCAATTATTATTGTACCACTGGAACTGACTTGTGACAAGGAATGCGCATGTGAAATATGAAAGCCATACCACTTACCAATCGAAAGTTATGACCAATGAATAAGTTTTTAAAAAAGTAGGTCAAATGTCAAGGTCAAGGTCATGAGGTCAAAGATTATGGTACCACTAGAAATGTCTTGTGACGAAAAATGCACATGTGAAATATGAAAACCCTACCACTTACCTATAGAAAGTTATGGCCTATGTTAACGTTTTTAAAAAGTATGTCAAACATCAAGGTCAAGTTCATGAGGTAAAAATTGATGATACAATTAGAAAGGTCTTGTGACAAGAAATGCACATGTGAAATATGAAAGTCCTACCACTTATTAATCGAAAGTTATGGCCAATGTTAAAGTTTTTTTAAAAAGTAGGCAAAATGTCAAGGTCAAGGTCACGAGGTCAAAAATCATGGTACCACTAGAAAGATCTTGTGAAAAGGAATGTACATGTGAAATATGAAAGCCCTGTCACATATCAATCGAAAGTAATGGCCAATGTTAAAGTTTTAAAAAAATTCAAGGGGAGATTATTCAGCCAAAAATGACAACAGAGTTATGAGCCTTTGTTAGCATGTACCCCTTGTGATGGTCAATAAGTGTATGAAGTTTCATCGGGCTAGGTCAAATACTTTTGAAGTTATGATCAAGGTTAAAGTTTTTTGTGACGGACAGACAAACAAACAAACAAACAAACAAACAGACAGACAGACAGACAGACAGACAGACAGGGCAAAAACCATATGCCCCCGAAATCTCGGGGGCATAAAAAAAAAACAAAAAAAAAACTGTTATCAAAAATGTTGGATTCGAACCTACGAACTTTGGATAACTTGCTTGTTAGTTTTTTTACATCGTATTCTTGTACCGTTGTCATACATTGTATCATATACCGCAAAGATAGACCTTGTTTGTTTCATTTGATGTTTCTTTTCACTTTTCTCCATTTTTCATCATGTTACTTCCTGACTCTCACTTTCTTCTTCTTCTTCCTATTGACTGACTATTTTACATATTGCTGCTTGGCGAAATTACACATGTTCGGCTTGTTAGCCAAACGGCAAACTCAAGATACACCTGAGAAGCCACTTCGTTTCGTCTTGATCTTCTTACAATTCCTGTTATCTAATATTTGATGCACAACAAACGCAGGTCAGTCGGACTCGGTGGCATCTTTAGTGTATCTTTATCATAGGGACAGTGTGCCAGGAAACGACTCTGGCACAATAAACTCAATCTGCTCCTTTCTAACATGATTTTAATGCTCATAAACTCTCCAAACACTCGCAATAATTTAGCTTTTAGCCTGACATTAGCTTTTCAGCAAAGCAACGACTTTTATAAGACATAACAGTACCTTTTATACGGCAGCATTTACATGTGCCGCATCGAAACATCTTGCTCTGTCGTAACATCATTCTATTGATATCCGTAGCCAATTTAATGCTATGGTCGTTATCATTGCTACTCCTCGGTGGCGACGTGGAGATTAATCCAGGACCAGACTCTGTCGAAATCAGCACCTCTTCCAGCAGCAAACTGTCAGCCACTTCCTTTGAACTACTTTCTAACCACTTATCGATTTTACACTTGAATATTCAAAGCCTAACTCCTAAACTTGATATCATACGCAGCGAAGCCGAGGCATACGACGTCCTTGTCTTTTCTGAAAGTTGGCTTACACCTCATATAGACAGTTCTGATACACATATTGAACATTTTATGTCACCTTTTAGAACAGACAGGCGAGGTCGCCCCCGGTGGAGGTGTGGTAGTGTATGTTCGTGATACACTAAAATGTAAACGCAGACCAGATTAGAATTATATAGTGTTGAATCCGTCTGGTTAGTGCAAGTAAAATCGAAACGAGTACTTATGGTGGGTTCTACAGGCCTCCTCACAGTGACCAAGAATAATTTAACTTAATTAAGGAGAGCAAAGTCAAAGCATGCAACACCAACATAGCTGATATAGTTATCACGGGTGATTTTAATATGGACATGTCTCATAACAACAATAATAAGGTCAAAGAGCTCATACTAGAATATAATCTTACCCAGCTTATAGCCGAACCAACGCACTTTACTGAACAATCCTCGTCTCTCATTGATCTGATTCTAGCAAGGAATGTCAATAACATTCTAACCATTGGTGTAACAGATCCCTTCATAGCTGATTACACTAGATTCCATTGTCCTGTTATCGCTGTATTAAAATTCATTCGCCCACATGCAACCTCTTTCCAAAGAATAAATTTGGAATTATAAACTTGCCGATTATGATAAATACAGGGCTATTTTATCGGATTTTAATCTACTTGAGAAAGTCGCACTCGATGATAGCATTGACCACAATGTCCAGATCCTTACTGAAACCACTTTCAGGGCCGCCGAAGAATCCATTCCAAACAAAACTGTAACAATAAAACCGGATAGTCATCCGTGGATAACATGTCACATTAAAACCTTAATTAGGAAACGCAAGCGTACTCACAGACAATTCAAGAAAACTAACAACCTGCACATTTGGGCAAAATAGAAACAACTCCGTAACAAGACTAAAAACGCGATCAGAAAATCAAAGAAGGATTATTTTGACAACTTAGATCACCTTCTATCTTCTGAAAATTGCAAACCAAATTATTCTGGAAAACCTCAAAACAGCTTTTAAACCTAGGGTAATCTACCAATAGTATTCCAACACTCACTATGAACCACGATATTGCAGAAACCAACCTTGAAATATCTCAAATGCTAACCTCCTATTTTGCATCCTAGACCAAGGTTGATAATACAAACAAAGCTTTGCCAAATGTTGAACCTGTCCAACATGTATTAGAGTCCATTACAATTTCTGTCCACGATGTACTTGACGTATTGAAACGCCTTGATGTTAACGGGAAGGCGCTGAAATATTAGTACAGCCGTATGCTATATTGTTTAATAGATCACTTTCCCAGGGTTATGTTCCTCCTTCCTGGAAAGATGCCAATCTCACCCCTATTCACAAAAAAGAAGATAAGTCACTACCGGGCAATTACAAGCCGATATCTCTCTTAAGCCTTGTAGGTAAAACAATGGAGCGCTGCATTCACAAGCACCTATATAACTATGTTGCCTTACATAAGCTAATAACTCCATTTCAATCAGGTTTCATCAAAGGCGATTCTACCACCAACCAATTACTTCATACTTACCACACGTTTTGCGAGGCAGTCGATAGTGGCAAAGAGGTGCGAGCAGTCTTCTGTGACATCAGTAAGGCTTTCGACAGGGTCTGGCACAAAGGGCTGCTCCACAAACTACGAGGGATAGGATGCTCAGAACACATCTTGAACTGGTTCACTGATTACTTATCTGGACGCAGACAACGTGTAGTTCTTAATGGTGAATCGTCAGAATGGGTAGAAGTTGAAGCCGGGGTACCCCAAGTGTCCATACTGGGCCCACTTCTATTTCTTCTCTACATAAATGACATCGTAAAATGTATTGGCTGTTCCATTCGTCTCTTTGCTGACGACACCAGTCTGTATATCGTTGTTGAATGCGCCGATCAAGCTGCACGACTACTTAATGCCGACCTACAAACCATCTCCAACTGGGCCTTAGACTGGCTTGTTGAATTCAACGCTAGTAGTAGAGGGTTTGGGCGTGTCTAGACCACCCCCTTAAAAAAAATTTTTTTAGCTTCTTCAGACCACCCCTAAAAAAAATTTTTTAGCTCCTCCCCAGACCCCCCTAAAAAAATTTTTTTTTACCTCCTCCCCAAAAACACCTACTAGAGTGACCTCGGAAAAAAAAATAAAAAAACAGTCACACAAGACATGTTAGACAGTTATCAACAGGATTTAAACTTCCTCTTTATTTTCCGATAGTCTTGTTCAATAATTAGCCATAGTAATAGTCTCCTTATATGGAAGTGTTTACTACAGTTTTAAAATAAAATTATTGGAAATACCCTTTACTTCTGGTTAATTTTTTGATCGAGTACCCGCATTAAATAGTTGAAAAAAAAAATAGTTGTCTCTCCAGAGATTCGAACTCACGCTAAAAAATAGCAAAACTCCCCCTGTGTACACGCCAGTAGGGTATTTTTGGGGGAAGTTTTTTTTTCGTTTATATATTTTTCACCCTACTGGCTCAGACATCGACTCCCTTTCTGGGAAGTTCATTGCCTGCCGGCCCTGAATGCACCCCTGAATTCCTTCAGACCGTTCGTAGATCTAGCCGAAAGATGCGAAAGACTAGAAATCGGACAGATGCAGCAGGAGCTCGGACTATTTGTGTACACGTTGGTGATAGGCCTTTTTAACAATGGTAGCAAATTAATTGACGTTGTGCAATACATATATATATTTTTTCAAATATTTTTTTAAAATACTAGTATAATTATCTGTTATTTTTCTTACTAAATTGTTTTATCCATGCAATCCTGAAAAAATTATAATTTCTAATAATTTACATTTATTTATTTCCGGTTGTCAGCTCGATGGCGTACTTGTTTTAAATATATAGAACGGGTCTGATAAATACCGGACCAATTACCGATAATTACAAGTTTTAGCTTTCATAATAAATAGGGGGTGGATCATTAATTATTGTAACTTTATTCAATAAAATCAAGCATTTCCTATTTTTTTTTAATTCCAACAAAGCCTGGGCCTTACCTTCCTCAATAAGTTTTTTTCTTTCCGTTTCACTTAATCCTGTGTGTTTTGAATGTATGCAATCTTTCAGTTTATTATATTTATCTAATTCATCTAAAATCAATTTAAATTCATTTTCAGATATCTGCCCATCTGTCAAAGCCTTAGAAATCAAATTCTTTATGCTATTCAGTTTTGAATCTGCAATAGTTCTGATCTGGTCATGTTTCTGGGTCTTGGTCATTAATTTACGTCTCACTAACTTAACACAAACACCCAGAGATCCGCAAACGATTGCAGCAATCTCTAATGGTAACATTACTGGAACAGCTAAACCAACACCAGCCATAATAACACTTGAAGAAATTAACGCAGTATCAACACTATCAGTAATGTTTATCCTCCGTTTATACTTTTTATATAATGCCTTTCTTACATGCCTCTCTTTCATTAATTGTTTTTCTATCTCTGATATCTTCTGTAATCTATAATTTTGTCCGTCTTCATTAGGCAAATCTGGATATAAATTCGGCGCCGTAGGTTGCTTCATTTTTATATTTATTTTTTGAATTCAAATAATAACGACACAACAGTATTAACTATAGTTTTATTAAACTCTAGACTAATAAAATTAATAACACTTCCAGCTTTAACTAAACAAGGGGTGACAAAATTAAAATGTGTACTTTTTGTTTCACTATCTAAAGCGAGGCCGCGGCACCTTTCCAAACGTTCCCCATTCACCAACACGCCAACTTTCAACTTACCAAGCGACGATACACTCGACAGGCTAATACTTTTAATATAACCATCCTTCATCATAACATAACCAACCGCTACCTCTCTACCTCCATTTCCAAATGAAAGTATTTTACCCACAGTTAGTGGACCATTTGATTCGGCAGTTATTGTAATGAATTCATTTGTATAAACGTTTTGTAATCTATTATTTAAATTTCCTAATTTTTTATGTAATTCATCAATACGCAAAGTCAAATTATTCTTATCTGTTTTTACACCAAATATACTCATTTTTATATATAATTTTTAAATTCAATTAATAATGCGGCAACAGTATTAACCGCAGTATAATTATTCAGTACACTCAAAAAATTAATAACACTTCCTGCCTTAACTAAAAATGGTTTATCAAAATCGCGATGTACACTTTGTGTGTCTCCCAAATAAACTATACACCCACTCAAAACTTCCCCATCCACCATCACAGTAACCCGCACTTCATCTTTTGACTTTTCACACGACAGGCCCATACTTATAATATAACCATCTTTCATCATAACATAACCGGCCGTTCGCTCTCTACCTCCATTTCCAAATGAAAACATCTTATCTCTAGATAAAGAGCCTTTTGATTCTGCATATATTGTAATGTATTCATTTGTATGAACGTTTTGTAATTTATTATCTAAATTTGATATTCTGCTATCAACACGTAAATAACAATCTAAAATATTATTATTCTTAACACCGAATATACTCATTTCTAATTATAAAATTTCTAACACACAACAATTTGGTAAACCATTGTTGTTTATTTTCTGACCATTCTCATCACAAACGCTTATACTTAATTCTGATATATCACCATGTGTTAATTGTTTATATTCCGGATTACTAAAACGCGTATGAACAATATCTCCAAATGATTTATTTTCAACAGAAACAACACCAAGGATATTACTAGGAGCACCATCAAAGAAATTGCAAGCACTATTTATCTGCTCCAGATGAACATATAGTTGTTGATAAGGTGCAAAATTTAACGTTATTTCTCCCTTATATGTTTGATTTGCGTTTAATCGTCTTTTATATCCGAGGCCTAACATCTCTTTTAATCCTTTGCTTATTTTCAAATCAACGGTCGATGTCAAAAGCACTATGCCATTTGTTTCATTTACAGATAATACAATATTATTACTTTGAAATATATCTGCTATTTGTTGGAAACTGTAAAATCCTGAAGCTAAACGTATTGGTCTATCTGTTCCTTTTTGGATAGATTCATCAATCAAATTATGCCAACCTATAGTATAAGTAAAACTCTTCAATCCAATTCTCTTAATACCACATTTGTTATCTATATATTGTTGCAAGTGTATTGTCTTTTTAATATCAGAAATTGTATGATACATTTTTAATTAATAAAAAATGATACCTAAAGAATTCAAATATAACCCCGAGGCCCACTATCAATCTGGTGGTGTTTTCAAAGTTAAAACAGTTGATATTATTAATCAAAATATAATGGTTACCTCAGATGGCAAAAGCTTCAAGGTTTCTTTTCCAAATATACTAGAAAAGTATATCCTACCACATGTAAATTCAGATGCAATTGTTGTCAAATGGAGAACCGATTGGATGTCTTTTTGGCAGAATCAGTTACACTTTGCAATCTAGTGTGCCACTACTGGATGTGGCGTTGACTTTAATGACCATCTCAAAGACACAGGTATGATTGGTTCAATGTTCATGTTTCATATTTACTACCAAATAAGAAGAATACTCAAAGAAATAAGTGCTGCATTACCACAAGATTCAAAATGGAATGCTTTTGATAATAAATATGACCGAAGTGCATATGAAAGAATCTGCAATGAATTTAATGTTGATGTTAAAATTGACTAGAGGCAAAAACAAGACGATAATCAAGGCCTTGGTAGAATATACCAATGGCAGAAAGGATGAAAACCATATGCATGGAGAAAGAATCCATGGATTGGTGATGAATATCAGGCATTTGACTGGGGTGTGGAATATGACAAGTCAAGGTTTACTTTTACCGGAAAACAAACCAATCAAATAATACATATTTATTTTATAGCACAAGGCGCCCCATCAAAGAATGCCTGGTCAACATTTATAATTGATAAGGCCAAAGGCTTTACCAAAGCAGGCGTCGAGCGCATCAACGAAAGTATCAGAACATATTGCTGGGCAATTTTAGGTGTCCAATCACAAACTAGAACAGACATCTTAGGAACTGGTAAAGTAGAAGTAAAACAAAGATCAGGAATTGATACAATTAACTTACTCCACCCATAAAAGACACCAAAGGGAAAGAAATACAAACATTAAGCGACCAGACCATAATGGAAACCTAAACAAAGGAAGGCCATACGGACAGTTACTTTCCCACAAAATGGCCATATGGCCATCCAAAACCAAAAGACACAAGTGATACACACAGTAAGTAACAAACAACAACATTAATAAATCGCCACAGAAGGGCCGCCTTGGAACGGTCAGTGGAAGATTTCCACTGGGGGGCTTAAATCGATTTTACGTGGCCACAATCCTCGCCCTTACTTCCGTCGCGATTTAGACAAATAATTTGTTCAGTCCGCATGAAGGCCTCCTAACTCATCAGTGCAACATCTCCGTGAACACAAAAATCAAAGAACCACAGAGGTGAGATAACGGTGAGGACTCGACAACAAGAAACCACTGAAATGCTGGAGCAAAAGAAAACCAACAGTTAGACTCCGATGAGCCCGACCAGAGACAGAGCATCAGGCACCAACCGACATTATCTCTCTAATTTTCAATAAGCCTTTACGTTGGAGCCGTCATAGAATCTGAGGCCTGACCCACCGGCGTGCAATTAAAGAGGGAAGCAAAGTTGCCAACCGTGATTGGGTTAACTACCATGCATGCAGTCTGTCGTATAATATCCATGTTGTACCCAATCTTTTTATATCGAAGAATGATTTTTGATGCACAAAAACAGTTTCTTGCTAACGTTGAGGATGCATAAATAACCCTGTGGATTTACCTAGTCAAATAGCAAAATATCAGAATACACTAAAGTATGCCAAAAGTAAAGTTGATTACACATATGGAACTGGATTAGACATGACACCAAGAAATATGGAATTACGTATTGGTACAATACAAGATTATAACAATGAAATTGTCATAGCCACTGATGCTGAGGATCTTGGGTTAAACAATGGTGTAAACACGAAACCTGTCGCACCTACTACACAACCTGCAACTATACAAGGCACACCAACAAAGAAATCTCTACCAGAACCTGTTAAACATCAAACTGTTCAAGGTACAGAAACAAAGAATCAACCCACTGTAATATCCACAAAAGAAGCAAAACAACACGAAGACAACAAAACAGCATTAATAGTAGGCAGTATAGTAATAGGTATTATTTCACTCAGGATTTATTAATATACTCTCTTGCAGCTGCATACAATAATCCTACAACAAGGACAAGCAACACCCAGAGATGTTCGCCAAACAAGTTAACCACTTTGCCAGTAGCAGAAAGCAACCAAGACACAATGGAACCAATAATACCCGGGAGTGCTGCTGCTGCTTTTCCGGCAAGATTGGCCAATAGTTTACCAAGATTACTTAATTGTTTTTTTATCCAATTTTCTATACCATCTTTTGACGGTGGTTTAGGGGTTATAGAGCCGCCACCAGTAGTAGGAATAACAGCCTCAACAATAACGCCAATAATCATTCCAAAAGCGGTTAAAACACTAACTATAGTTATTCCTTGTTCTCTAAATAATGTTTTAATTCTCTCACCAAGAGTAGTATCTGCTTTCAAAACTTTATTTATAGAATCTTTTATTCTGTTTACCTGGGTACGTAATGCTTCCCTATTTGTACTAGCAGCCTCAAGTCTTACAGCTCTCTCATCTTCAAGGTTTTTCAAACGAGCTGTTATGTCTTTTCTGCTAATTTCATCTTCAGCTTCTTGTAATTTTCGTTTTTCTTTGGCTATGTCATCATCAATGTTTGTCAGCTTTGCTAAGTTATTTGTAAGTTCACCGCGAATAGACTGTAGTGTCTTATCTAGACCTTGCAGTTCTCTTAATTTTAGACCTTCTGTTTGTGTGCGTGCATTTTTGACTTCTGGCAGCTCTAAATTATCAAAAAGAGATGTAACAGTGGTCTCAATATTATTTGCAGTGTCTACTACATTTTGTACATCTTTGGTTGAAGACAAATCTTTTAATGGTATTTGATCTTCAGCATTTAGCAAATCATTTCGCGTACTTCCCAGAGCCCTCCTTGTCTGTTGAGATTTCTTTGTTTTGCTTTTATAACGTGATAAATTTAAATATTGTCTGATTGCCCGTGTTCCGCCACTACCTACTACACGGTTGTATTGGTTTGCTAAAGTACCCAAAGAACGAAATTCTGCTTGGCCTTGCCATGCAGTAATTCTGATTTCTTTGTCGCCGACAACCCAATATAAGGTTTTATCATCGGATAATCTAAACTGATCATAATCTACTTTGTCTTGCATTATTTGATAGCGCCTGTTTATTTCTTTATAAAACGTCTTTACAAGTTTTTCTTTATAGTCTTGAAGAGCAGTCTGTTTGACCTCTCCTCTTAAGTCATCAATCATATCACCCCGATTTAGAATAATACTCCGATCAAGATCATCAGGGACCATAGGTAATTTGGACTCTATATCCTCCTCCTCATCATCATCTATGTCAAATGTAGGATTCTCAGGATCAAATGCTTCAGCCATTTTTAATTATTAAAATTTTCCTTAAAAAATGTCGACCTATGGAAATAAATTAAACCCTTACAGAAAAATAAGAGAACCGCGTGGTGTGAGAGGTATCCGTCAAAGTGTAGTGATAACCAATAATCCATCAACTATTGATCAAAATCAACAATTGTTAGTGAGATTTCCTCATCTAAGTAGTAATGATGTTATTGTTCCCGGAACAGTCAGATTAGCATTTGAAATTGAACTAAATTCTAAAGATGCAAATGCAACTATATTTTCAAACATAGGAAGAGCAATAATTAAGAAAACAACAATTAGAATAAGTGGAAATGAAGTTATGTCCATTGATGATATTGACATCTATCATTGTTATATTGATTTATGGAAGACTCCTACAGAACGTATAAATATGGCATACCAAGGCGTTGGCAAAGCAAACATGTTGAAACTTAGAGTGGGGGCAAAAAATGCAACAGCAGATAAAGAAGATCAAGCCATCGCAAAAGCATATGGAAGCAGGTTTTGCATCCCACTTGATTTTGAATTATTGGAAGTAGAAGTAAAACAAAGATCAGGAATTGATACAATTAACTTACTCCATCCATAAAAGACACCAAAGGGAAAGAAATACAAACATTTATCAAGCAGGGCTCGGGGATAGAATAGAATATGAACTTACATTTAACGATTACATGAAAGTTATTAATTCAGCTGATGCAACTTCAACTTATACAATCAAAAATATTTGTTTAGAATTCGATATTGTTTCTGATCCTTATTTATCAAGAGAAATAAGTCAGCAAGTCAGTGGCAAAATGGTTATTTTATACGCTAGAATACTTAGGCATAGAAAAATAACGAAGAATAAATCTGATACTCTTTGGAATATTAATTTAAATGTCCCGGCAAGAAGTATGAAAGGTATTCTTATGCTATTCGAAGATCCTGAAAGGACCAGCACAGAAGAATATTATAATCCAGAAATTACAAAAGTGGAAATAACTATAGAAGGGATTCCGATACTTTGCCCAACCATTCAATGGAACAAGGCATACAAAAACAGAAGTTGGATTGGTGATGTTAAAAATCCAAAAACAAAAAATATTATAATCGTAAATCCTATAATGTCAGATGGAACAGAAAAGCTTCAAGAACTATTACGGTTGTTTTTTAAAACATATGCCAATTCCCCTACATTATACATCATTGATGATTGTAGCGCAACAAAAGAATTAACAAAGAAAAAAAGACATGTTGTCTGAACTCGCTCTTTCAGGCAGACACGCAAAACAAACGGTATGGGTTATATCGCAAAGATACAATTCAGTTTTGAAAGATTTAAGAGAACAAACAAAGTGGTTATGTATATTCTACACAAAAGATAGAGATAGTTTTGAAAATTGTTTGAGAGAGAATGATGTTATTCCCACATTAGAAGAACGTCAAAGAATAAAGGAAGAATTAAAGAAAAAGAAACATCGTAAATTAATTTTGAAAACCGACCAACCTACTGATTATTGGGTGGTTGATTAAGTAATGCTTGAGTAATGCTTTAGTAATGCTTAAGTAATGCTTAAGTAATGCTTAAGTAATATAGCAAAAATAAGTAATGCTAAAGTGATATTACAAAAATAAGCAATAATAAAAAGCAATGCTTCTTGAAATACTAACAATTATAACAAACACTGCAGTCTTATCGGTAGTTGGATATGCGGTATATAATTATTTAAAATTAAAAAATAAATAATATAAAGTAAAAAATAAACTATATAAAATGGATGCTGAAAAACTACTTAATGAAAACAATACATGTGATCAAAATAATGAGCACAATGAAACAAAACGTGAAAGACTATCAGCCATTGTTGCTGCAGGTGGTAGTAAGCAATATTTAGGTAGAGATGTTCAATTGTCAGACATTGATACAATGACACCAGAACAAATAAACAAACTGTATTGTAGATATGAAGCAAGACTAGGGGCAAGTATGACGAAGACATTGGGTAATTCTTTTATTAACTTATATGTTATGGGTGTGACAAAGTAATTAAATGCTGTTAATCCACCTAAATTAATACACGACTAAGAGGAAGACCCTTTTATCAATCACGCTTTGACTAGCACATGTTGTGAATTATATTATAGATATGGAATGTATCTTGCTCCTATTACTGCAATGTTAACAACAGCGAGACATATTGATTTTACTGATCTTAATAAAAAAGACATAAAAAATGACGAGTGAAATAAAAGCTTCCCATGATGACAAAGTTACAAAACATTCCCTTGATGACGAGGTCACGAAAAAGAAAAACCCAAAAAGAGTATCTGCAGGTAAAAAAGGTGCAGAAGCAAAAAGATTAAAAGCTGAATTAAAAAGAAAAGAAATGGAAGCAATGAAAAAAGAAAACATACAATTAAAATCTATAACAAAAGATGATGATGAAGTTAGGGATGATGTTAAAAAAAGTTCAATACAAAAATTATATACCTCTATGTATAGTAGGTGTGATTGTTGGATTGGGTTTATATATTTATAATAAGAAACAAGTTAAACCTGTACCTTTAGCGCAGCCCAAACAACAAAAAGAAATCGATCAATTTGAGTTTAATTAATCAAAAAATTCTTATAAAAAATTGCAACACAAATTGATGGAAAACAAATTGCAAACATGTTATATCACGCAGGAGTAGAGACTGTATTAACGGTTGGATATGCAGAATTAGGAAGAAAACTATTGAAAAGAACACCACCAAAAGTAGATTTTAATATGGTTGATATTGGTATGTTATCTATTGATATATTACTCGCAATGGCGACGAGAGATATGTTAGTTAAGCAAGGAATTATTCCAGAAAATATTGTGAAATAATTATTTTATAAAATGGCTAGTGCAGTGGCGATGATGCTTGGTGGAGCAGTAGCGAATGCCTTTGCTTTTTCAGGTAGTAATTACTTATTTTCAAATATAGGTAAAAATAAAGATGCAGAAAAAGAGAGAGAAAGACATGATAAGGCAATGGAACAATTAGGAGCAGCAACAACTACGTGGAATGAAAAAAGAACACAAAAAAGAACGTCATGCAGAAAAAACCTTTGATGATGTTGACCAAGCCATGAAACAATATTATTATATTACACATAAAATTTACAGGCATTACCTCCGAAACCTACATTAAGTGATTTTTATACTCCATCAGAAGATCAGAAAAATAGAGAGATTGCATTTGTTGTTGGTGCTATGGTATAAACTGGATTTGTTGCATGGACATTAAATAAAATATAATGAATCAATTCCATAAGGTTGTGTATCTATTCCATTTTCGCATATATATCTTTTATCATCAAAAGGAGATAAAGAAGCTTTGTTTATTTCATTTACAAACATATTATGTTTGTCAGAATTTAAAGTGTACATCTTATTCATTTTTATTTCATTATTAAATAAACAATTTTTATAATCAGTAAAATTTTTATCTTTTTTAATTGTTGTTTTGCTGATGCCTTTTAATTTTTTTTTCTTCACTAAGATCAGTTAATGTAAAAGAATATGCTTTACTCCTCAGAAAAACTATTTCATTCATAATTTTACCTTGTAATTCATCTTTAAACTTCCCTATTTTCTTTTTATTTTCTTCTGAATAAAGATTATGATTTTCTGGATAGTCTGATGTATCTAGTTCATTTTTTATTTGTTTCATATCTTCATAAATATTTTTAGTTTTAATGGATAAGAATATGCTATCGGTATTATGGACGATCAAAGGAAACCCACAATTAAAATTTTCAGTTTCTGTAGATAAATCATAAACTATTCTTTTTTGTTTACCTAATGGTATTATCTTTTTTACGTTAGCATATTGTTCTTTTTTTTTGTTATATTTAATTGAAACACATTTGGTTTATCTTCTCTCGTATTGATATTACTATTATATCCTAGAGAAGTTATAAGATAATGTAAACACGAGAATGTAATTTTAGATTTTTGTGAAAAAGAGAATGCACAATTTTTTCCTTTTTTATAACCATCTCCTTGATAAAATCCTCTGAAAAAGAATAGTTTATAATTGTAATCATTATTAAGAATTTTTTAAGGGATGTATTTCTTTTTTTTATCAGTATAAAATTTTTCAAATGTGATTGCCATTAACTTATGACTTCCTTTTGGAACAATTCTATATACTTTAGATGAATTCATACAATCTATTATTTTAAAATCAGTTGAATATAATTCCTTACAGTATTCTAAACATTTATTTAAAAGATTTGGATCTTGGTTATTTAAATTCCAAGAATATTGTACTCCATAAATTCCGCTACTTCCATCAGCTAAAAAGAAACCTTCAATAAAAGCTTTTTTTTCTTCTAAAGTTGACGGTTCTAATTTTAAGAAGTCTTCTTTTAAAGGAGGAGTATAAGAAATTTTATAATTATCATTGAATAAAAGATTAGTATTTAACGATAAATCTTTAGGTTTAATAATTTCATTATTATCTTTTATTAAAGAATGATCTTCTGTTACATCAACAAATCCTAATGGTGTAACAACTCTAAACATTTCTTTTTCTGTCTCATGTTTAATGGTAGTTTTTATTTTATCAAATCCTTTACTCGTCCAAACTTCAATATCATTATCTTTTAGTTTATGATAAAATTTATTATTTGAGTATTCATATTCATCAGTAATGTTTTCTATTTTTTCAATAAATACTTTATTTTTATATCTTATAATAATTGGAGTATCACCCGAAACGGAGTCTGATGCAACTAATTCATTTTTTGGCCATAATTCATTAACTATATTATAATAAAATTGATACATTAATAAATTGCTATAATCTAATACAACTTGTCCTAAATAAATAGGTTTATTAAATTTAACAGAAGTAACATTATTTACAATTGCAACAAAGTGTTTATTAAAAATTAGGTTTGTTTATGTATTTCTTTGCTTCTTCTTTACTCGTTCTTAATTTAATTTCGCTTCTTCCTCTTATGTTTTCTGGTTGGTGCCTGATGCTTTGTCTCTGGTCGGGCTCATCGGAGTCTAACTGTTGGTTTTCTTTTGCTCCAGCATTTCAGTGGTTTCTTGCTGTCGAGTCCTCACCGTTGTCTCACCTCTGTGGTTCTTTGATTTCTGTGTTCACGGAGATGTTGCACTGATGAGTTAGGAGGCCTTCATGCGGACTGAACAAATTATTTGTCTAAATCGCGACGGAAGTAAGGGCGAGGATTGTGGCCACGTAAAATCGATTTAAGCCCCCCAGTGGAAATCTTCCACTGACCGTTCCAAGGCGGCTCTTCTGTGGCGATTTGTTTATGTTGTTGTTTGTTGCTTGCTGTGTGTATCGCTTGTGTCTTTTAATTTTGGATGGCCATATGGCCATTTTGTGGGAAAGTAACTGTCCATATGGCCTTCCTTTGTTTGGGTTTCCATTATGGTCTGGTCGCTTAATGTTTGTATTTCTTTCCCTTTGGTGTCTTTTATGGATGGAGTAAGTTAATTGTATCAATTCCTGATCTTTGTTTTACTTCTACTTCTAATGTTTTTCCATAGAAACTGTTGTTCATTATTTTCCAGAGGTCTTTTTCAAAATTAGATTTAGATTCTGTCTTTGTTCAGTAATATTTCCAGAATGCCGGACTTTGATATTTTCTCACTCCTGGAATGTCGAAAACGCAGAACTAGATCTCACGGCACCAGGAAAAATGGTAACTTTAAACGTAAATCACGTGCGTTTAAACGAAGCAATACTAGACTGAAGTGACTGTCAATTATATTATTAAACCATGGACGCCACTCTATGCTTTCATTTTTATGTTCATTACTCGTTTCTGTTTAACGTCTTCTGGACACCGAGGCGAGTAAATTCTACGATAGTTCTCATCAGTTATATGATGCGGCTCTCTAAACTAGAGGCTATACTCAGCATACTCTCCGTCCTTACATTGATTCTGAAATAAATCATAAACGCCATTTTTTCAAAATATCCTTCATTAATAAGGGTATGGATTTTATAGATTTGCCCAGTATCTTCCGTGAGAGAGCGGTGCTTTCTTCCATTCCTGCTTATTTTCAAAATACTGAAACACCTATTATTTGCTATAAATATAACAAACCTGTTAGATCTATCATTTTTAATTTCAATAAACTTGTTTCAGATCTTGATACTGATACTAATACTCCTGATTCATGTGATTGTAAAAACTCAAAGTATTGCTATTCTGCTGCTGGTCATGTAATTACTGGCAATTTGAAAATTATTCCTGATTCTAGGATAAGAAATATAATTTCTAAAGGACCGAAATATCGGTTTCCTTCTAAAATTGATTTCAGTAACTGTTGAGATGAAATCGCTGCTTCCTTGAATGAATTCGGTAATCGATGGTGTAAGCGAGAGTATGTTGAGCATAAAGCCTTTAAGGACTGGAAACTTAGCATTTTAAAACTAGTGAATAAACGCATTTCTTTCTATTCTCAAAATACTAACTTATTACCTCCTAAGCCCAAGACGTCTTTACGTCATCTTAAACTAGGTATTCAAGAATTTCATAAGAAGTTTGTTTTGACCCCTGCAGACAAGGCCGCTAACAACGTCGTCGTTGTGTGACGGCTCCACTATGTTAACACGCTTAAGCAGGAGCTTGGTGGTACTAAGGCCTATGAACTTCAGCCTTTAGCTGAAGAGAGAGCTATAGTAGATAAACATGTTTGTCTTTCAGCCACCAAGTTTGCTGTGTGTGTTAACGAAGGTCAGACAAGCTTCCTACGCTATACTGGTTACCAAAACTTCATAAAAAACCTTACAAAGCACGGTTTATTGCAAATTCTAGCTCTTGCACTACCATGGAACTTTCTAAATTATTAACTTCCTGTCTTACTGCTATAAAAACGCATGTAATTAAATATTGTGATAAAGTCTTTGAAAGATCAGGAAGAAATCTGTTTTGGTCTATAAAAAATTCGAATGAGGTTTTAAATAAATTGAAATCGAGACATTTTCGTGCTTCTAGTCTGTCTACCTACGATTTTTCCACTCTTTACACTACACTTCCTCATAACCTTATAAAAGAAAAGCTTAATGATTTAATTGAATGGGCTTTTCACAGAGAATATTCTCTCTATCTTGCATGTAATGTCAGAAATGCATTTTTCACTTCTAAAGAGCATAAGAATTATACACTTTGGTCATGTCAGAAAGTGTGTGATGCCCTCACCTTTCTACTTGACAATATTTTTATTAGATTCGGTACTAAGTTATTTAGACAAATTGTGGGTATTCCGATGGGTACTAATTGCGCACCTCTTGTGGCTGATCTGTTCTTGTATTGTTATGAAAGAGACTTCATTTTGTCACTTTCCATTGATTACCAATCTGAAATTATTGAAGCTTTTAGCTCTACTTCTAGATATTTAGATGATTTATTAAATATTGATAATACCTATTTTGATGGTTTGATCAGTCAGATTTACCCCCTAGAACTTCAGTTAAATAAAGCAAATTCTTCTGATACCGAGGCCCCGTTTTTGGATTTACATCTATCTATTGTAGATGGATTTGTTTCGTGCAAAATTTATGATAAACGCGATGACTTTGATTTTGAGATTGTAAATTTTCCTTTTATGGATGGTGATGTTCCTCGTGCGCCATCCTATGGCGTTTATATTTCGCAATTAATTCGATTTGCTAGAGTGTGTAGTCATGTAACTGACTTCAACACTCGTAATAAATTATTAACGGCTAAACTCCTTAATCAGGGTTATCGGTACCATAAACTACGCAAAGCCTTTTCAAAATTTTATAGACGCCATTCTGATTTAATTTCAAAATTCAATATTGGACTTAAATCTCTTCTGCAACAAGGTCTATCGGAACCCGAATTTTATGGTGACTTAGTATATAAATTCAGAAAAATATATAACCGCAATGACTTCAGCACCCAATTTTGTAAAATCATTCTTCGATATAAAAAGATTGGGTACAACATGGATATTATACGACAGACTGCATGCATGGTAGTTAACCCAATCACGGTTGGCAACTTTGCTTCCCTCTTTAATTGCACGCCGGTGGGTCAGGCCTCAGATTCTATGACGGCACCAACGTAAAGACTTATTGAAAATTAGAGAGATAATGTTGGTTGGTGCCTGTTGCTCTGTCTCTGGTCGGGCTCATCGGAGTCTAACTGTTGGTTTTCTTTTGTTCCAGCATTTCAGTGGTTTCTTGCTGTCGAGTCCTCACCGTTGTCTCACCTCTGTGGTTCTTTGATTTTTGTGTTCACGGAGATGTTGCACTGATGCCTTCATGCAGACTGAACAAATTATTTGTCTAAATCGTGACGGAAGTAAGGGCGAGGATTGTGGCCACGTAAAATCGATTTAAGCCCACCCCCCCCCCCGTGAAAATCTTCAACTGACCGTTCCAAGGCGGCTCTTCTGTGGCGATTTATTTATGTTGTTGTTTGTTACTTACTGTGTGTATCACTTGTGTCTTTTGGTTTTGGACGGCCATATGGCCATTTTGTGGGAAAGTAACTGTCCTTATGGCCTTCCTTTGTTTAGGTTTCCATTATGGTCTGGTCGCTTAATGTTTGTATTTCTTTCCCTTTGGTGTCTTTTATGCGTGGAGTAAGTTAATTGTATCAATTCCTTATCTTTGTTTTACTTCTACTTTTTAAAATTAATATACTTCTTTAACCAATCACTTTCTTCAAATGATATAGTTCTGTAAACTTTTTTTTACTTTCATTCCAAGTTTAATATATTCTTTTAGAATACTATAATGAATAACATATTTCTTTTTATCATAAAGTGTTAATAATAATTTTTCTTCTTTACCTAATGGTTTATCTCCTAATAAGTTTATCTGATAATCTGATAAATCTTCTTCATTTATTTTCATTTTCTCAGGAGCTAACGGATATTTCATTGTTTTAAAGTAGAAGTAAAACAAAGATCAGGAATTGATACAATTAACTTACTCCATCCATAAACTTGCAATGATTGGGATATTCTAAATCACATTCTATTATACAACCCCTTCCTTTTGGAATATGTAAATAATAGCCTAGATCATTTTCCCATTTGAAATCACTAGTTGGTAATTTCTGTGACATTGCCGAACCATATAAATTATTTGCATCTAGATATAATAAATATTTTTCTGTAAGATAATCATTCAAATTTTACACCATTTGTTAATGCTTCTAAACATTCTTTCATTTCATTTTCATATGATATCCTATTACCATCACCATAATAATTAGGTGTATATTTATTGAATGCTTTTACATGTCTAGGACCAAGAACGCCAGAAAAACCTCCTCTAATTCCGTTTTCTACCATTAATAACATTTCATAGTCTGTTAATAATTCTAATTCCACTCCTGTACATTTTAATCCACATTGCCAAGTTAATCCTGGTGCAGCGTAACAATAACATGGATCTATTTCATGATGCTTTAAGAAAAAGTTTCTATACTTCTCAAAGACATCTGCTAAAATTAAAACATCTGTTTTTAAATAAAGAGTGTGATAATCTAAAAACGATTCACACTTGTAAACTTTCCATACTTTTTGTGCATGAGCATATTCTTCACTCGTAATTGTTTTTTGTGTTAGAGTAGAATAAAATTTATCCATAGGTGGTAATTGTTTTTCTTTTAATCTTTCTATTGAATCTATATTTTCATATGGATAATATCCTTTTTGTTTTAACAATGAAATATTATCATTAAATTCTTGTTTTAAAATAGGAAAGTCATCTGTTGATTTTGCAATATCTGATAAACTTTTTAACATAAACCTGTATGAATCTAGAAATCTTAGTTTTTTATAATTTGAACCGTAATCTATAGAAATATAATTTTCTGAATTTTTGGATAGAAGTTTTACTTTGTTATAATCATCTTCATATGTCATTAGCTCCTATATTAAAAAGTGGAAATCATAGTTTGAGCCATTATGAAAGAAAACAGGTATTAATTTTGTTGTTTTATCTTCTTTTGTATTACACGATTGACATGCTGCTCCTCTATACTTACCAGAAAGATGATTATGTTCTCTTACTTTGTTTTCCTCTTCAAATTCCTTTCCACATATATAACATTCTGTTGACTCTTGAAATTCTTTTTCTTGTTGTTTACTTAAAATTGGTTGTTTCTTTTCATTAAGGTAAATCTTACAAGTTATATCCTTGAAAATTTTTATTATTTTTTCTACATATTTCTTTGCTGTATCATCACCAACATAAGAAAAGTATTGTGGTTTATAAATTTCTGGATAGTCAGACAGAACATAGATACCATAACTATTAACTGTTTGTTTTCTTATTGGATTAACATATGATTTATTTGGGTCAGGTTGGGAAGTAGATAAAGGGATATTATTCGATTCAAAATCTGAATAGATAACAAAAGGTAGTCTATTTTTGAAATGATAGTTTTTAAATTTAAGAATATTATCTTTCTTTGGCATATTAACCTTACAATAGTCATGATCTAGACATATCTCTTTATGTTTTTCTAATGTTTCTAGTCTTCGAAAACCTTGTAAACAGTTTCTACATGTGTGTTGTTTATGTTTATTTTTATCGTATAGAAAACTATCTAGATCTTTGATTAAACAATAGTGTGTGTTTTTATTTTCTTCTATATATAAAAGATCAATTATATTTTCACTTTTCATATTTGAAATATAAACTGGGTATAAAGATTGTTTATTCGTTGAATTTTCTAATGCAAAAACATTTATAGTTAAATTATTTTGTTTTTCTACTTTTGGGATATATTTTATTAAAACAGGATATTCAATATTGGTCATATTAATTTCATTCTCATAGGGATGATATTTAGTTACTCTCTCTTTATGATTATCTGCAGGATATAGTTTTGCTAATATAGACCATAAAAAACATTTGTTATCTTTTGTGTTTTTAACATTGATAATATTACTTGATTTAAACTTTAAAGGTATATAAGATGAAGCTCTTTGATAATTATATGTATATGTTTTTACTTCTACACTTTTAATATTTCTAAAAACAAAACCAGAACCTCTTTCTTGATACTTATCAAGCCATGCTTCAAATTTATCTTTTAGTTTATTATAAAATTCATCTACATTATTATTTGATTGAATAATTTAAACAGGATGAGAGTAATGACTTTGTATTATATCAAATGATAATGGTTTATTAAATACAGAAGTAATTATTATCTTCACTTTAATGGGATATGATTGTATTTTAATTTTATCTTTTAATTTATTAATATAAGCCGTTATATCATCTTCGTCTATGTCATCAATAATAGTTTCATTAATAACATTTTTAAATACTTTGGATTTATTTCTTGCCATTTTATTAGAATACAAATTTAATTATGTCTAACGTAATATTTAAAATAATCAGGATTGCGAGAAATAAAATCTTGAAATGCCATTTTATATTTTTCTTTATTATTTTGATAATGTAATTGTTTTCGTTCTCTATCACATTCTTTACATTTTCCTCTATGCCGTCTGGACACGTTTTCTCTTTTGCAAATGAATTAAACGGTTTAAATATTGAACAATATTTACAAACTTTTCCTTCACTCATTTTATATAAAAATAATTTTAATTATATTAAAAAATTGAGCATCCAAAAATTTATTGTTTACGTTGTAAAAAGCATACTGAAAATGATTCAGTGAAACAAGTAACAACAACTTATAATAGACAAATGTTAAAAGGTATATGTTCTGAGTGTGCATCTAACAAAAATAGATTTATATCCGATAGAGAAAAAATAACAAATAAATTAGCAGATGAATTACATCATAGAGTTATAAGATCTTTTGCTAAAAGGCGTGTTTATGTTCATTCAATAGATCAAACATGGGCTGTTGATTTGATAGATATGCAACAATATTCAAAACAAAATAAACACTATAAATATTTATTAGCAGTTATAGATGTTTTTAGTAAATATGGTTGGTTAATTCCATTGAAAAATAAAACAGGAGTAACAGTAAGTGAAGCATTTAAAACATTATTTAAAGAAAGGAAACCGATGTATATTTGGTCGGATAAAGGATCTGAATTTTATAATCGACAAGTAAAAGAATTGTTAAAAGATAATAATATAGAGTTATATTCAACTGAGAATGAAGAAAAATCTAGTGTAGTAGAACGATGGATAGGCACTATGAAACAACATATGTATAAACATTTTACTGCAAATGAAACTACTAAATATTATGATATATTAGATAAATTAGTTGAAAATTATAATAATACGGTACATTCTTCTATTAAAATGACACCTGTTGAAGCAAGTAAAGTAGAAAATGAATTAACTGTGTATAAAAATTTATATCCAGAAAAAGAAAAGAAAACTGAAAAACCTAAATTCAAAGTTGGTGATAGAGTAAGAATAGCAAAAAAGAAAGGTAAATTTGAAAAGGGTTATACTACTCGTTGGACTAGAGAAATATTTGTAATTGAAGAAGTTTTAAATACAGATCCTGTTACTTATAAAATAAATTTTAAAAGGCAAAGAAATTAAAGGTAGTTTTTACGAACAAGAATTACAGATTACTGAGTTTTAAGTATTTTTCGAGAGGTCCCCTGTAGTGAATGTTTTTTTTTTTCTATTTTACACTACCCCAACAACCTCCATCCCGGAGTTGGGCAACTCCGACTTTTTTTTTTTATTTTCACCATGTGTGTTAGACCCGCCCGTATCTCTCTCTCACATTTTCACTTTTTTACATTTTTACAATTTTTCGATTTTCGATATTTCAGATATTCTGTTCAATACATAACAATTTATCATCTTTTTCTTCTTTTGATATTAAACAGTGTTTATGGAAAAAATCTTTTTCTCCTAGAATAATATCACTATTGTCTTCTTTAGTATTCTTTTCGCAAATATAACATTTTTTATTTATTAAATAAAGTATTTCTTTGAACGCATTTTTTGTTTTATAAAAATAGTTTCCATTTTTTTCGTTGCTAAAACTACACCAATGAAATCTAAAGTTTTTAAATTCACTACTAACAAATAATACATCTTCTCCTCCTGGGAAGATATGATATTCCACACAATTTATTTTTAATATTTTTACAAAAGAATCTTCGGGAAATTTTTCAAAATCTACTTGTAAATCATATTGGTCCCAAGTGAACCAACAAAATCCGCTACCGCGATGTTCAATAATAGTCATTCCACTATTTTCTAAAAATACTTTCAGTTTATTTAATTTTTGTCTTAATCTTCTATTTTGGTATTCTACTCTTCCTTTATGTTTCAAATATTTTTCATTTTCATTACCATCCAATTTTTATAGTTTTAAATTTAAAAATAAAAAAAAAATAAATTTAAAACTATAAAAATGGATGATGATGAAGAAATATATTGGGAAAAAATGGGGGAAAATAAAATACCTAAGTAGGAAATTAATACAAAACATAAAAAGAATGGAAGAATTTTTAGAAAAAAATGGACTGAATATTATTAATCGAGCAAATTGTGTAATATGGCACAAATAAGAATTCCAATTAGAGATTTTGAAAAATTCCCAGAAGATTCTGTTGTAAAAATACTAAAAATAAATCGTGTAGATTTTACTACACACGTAGTGGATTTTACTATTGATATACCAGAATCTACAGAATATATTGCTGGTCGTAGAAACAATGAATGTGAACGTTATTGGTGTAAATTTAGCGGAGAAAAAAAACGAAATTGGTTCACAGAAATACTTTATCTAATCAATAAAAAATGTTATATTTGTGAAAAGAACACGAAAGAAGACAAAAGTTATGTTATTCTAGGAGAAAAAGATTTTTCTCATAAACATTGTTTAGTATCAAGATATTATGAGGGTTTAGAAGAAAAATATGATATAATATTATTTATTGACAAGAAACTGAAATGGAAACCATATGAAAAAATGAAAATAGAAAAAATGAAAAACATAGAATTTGAAAATGCCAAACTTCTTTCTTTATATCGCAATTTGGAATTATATGACGACATTTTAATAAACAGCACGATGGAGGATTTGGTTGCTATAAACAGTGAAGAGGTCTGGAGAAGCTAATTTTTTTAAGGGTGGTCTGGAGAAGCTAAAAAAAATTTTTAGGGGTGGTCTGGAGAAGCTATTTTTTTAGGGTGGTCTGGAGAAGCTAAAAATTTTTTTAGGGGGTGGTCTGGGGAAGCTAATTTTTTTAGGGTGGTCTGAAGAAGCTAAAAAAAATTTTTAGGGGTGGTCTGAAGAAGCTAAAAAAATTTTTTAGGGGTGGTCTGAAGAAGCTAAAAAATTTTTTTTTAGGGGGGTGGTCTAGACACGCCCAAACCCTATACTACTAACGCTAAGAAAACAATGGCGATGACCATTTCTAGAAAACGTAAAACTATTCCTCAACCGCCACTCTTTATAAATAATACGCTGATACAAGAAAACCCCACTTACAAGCACCTAGGCCTCACCTTCTCGAGTACTTGCAATTGGGCAGATCATGTAAACAATATTTGTAAGAAAGCATGTATACGCTTGAATCTTCTGAGGGCTTTGACCCGAATTTTATGGTGACTTAGTATATAAATTCAGAAAAATATATAACCGCAATGACTTCAGCACCCAATTTCGTAAAATCATTCTTCGATATAAAAAGATTGGATACAACATGGATGTTATACGACAGACTGCATGCATGGAAGTTAACCCAATCACGGTTGGCAACTTTGCTTCCCTCTTTAATTGCACGCCGGTGGGTCAGGCCTCAGATTCTATGACGGCTCCAACGTAAAGGCTTATTAAGAATTAGAGAGATCTAATTCAAGGTAATGTTGGTTGGTGCCTGATGCTCTGTCTCTGGTCGGGCCCATCGGAGTCTAACTGTTGGTTTTCTTTTGCTCCAGCATTTCAGTGGTTTCTTGCTGTCGAGTCCTCACCATTGTCTCACCTCTGTGGTTCTTTGATTTTTTGTGTTCACGGAGATGTTGCACTGATGAGTTAGGAAGCCTTCATGCGGACTGAACAAATTATTTGTCTAAATCGCGACGGAAGTAAGGGCGAGGATTGTGGCCACGAAAAATCGATTGAAGCTTTCCCCCCCCCCCCCCCCCCCCAGTGGAAATCATTCCACTGACCGTTCCAAGGCGGTTCTTCTGTGGCGGTTTATTTATGGTGTTGTTTGTTACTTACTGTGTGTATCACTTATGTCTTTTTATTTTGGATGGCCATATGGCCATTTTGTGGGACAGTAACTGTCCTTATGGCCTTCCTTTGTAAACTTCCAGGCTTATAAGTGTCATCTCCCTAACACAAATAAGAATATACAGCATAACTGAATGGAATGACTGAAAATATCCCTACATAAAGGTTTTTGATGGATCGGTCCGTATGACGTAGTGTTCAATTAACAGTCATCTACAGGTTATAGCATTATAATTATTAGTTTACCGAATCATCGTTACCTTTTCACAACAGTGGACGTTGCTTACTAACAAAAACTTTCGCAGACGTTACTTTCATAGCCTCGATCTTCTTAGCGCACTTCATATGTTCCAGTTCTATGATGTATCCTTGCTTCCAAAGGATAACCCTTTTATAGAACATATTTAATTTCACTACAGCTGATGTGTGGGAATGTATGGCGGTCGTAAAAAGTCTCCCTGACCTACATTATTGTGTAGTTTATATTTTTTGTCCTTTAGGATCATTGATTCCATTGTGGAATTTTGAAAACATTTGAGGGTCACTGATAGGGCCTGGTTGCGGAGGACAGGCGCACTTCGTATTTTCCAGTTCTGTGATGCATTCCTTGCTTCCAAAGGATAACCCTTTTACAGAACATATTTAATTTCATTACAGCTGATGTGTGCGAATGTGTGGCGGCCGTAAAAGTCTACCTGCCCTTCATTATTTTGTAGTTTATATTTTCTTGTCCTTTGGGATCATTGATTCCATTGTGGAATTTTGAAAATATTTGAAGGTCACTGATGGGGCCTGGTTGGCCGGGGGTGGCTGGTCTGGCCCGGAGGGCAGGCGTACTTCGTATTTTCCAGTTCTGTGATGTATTCCTTGCTTCCAAAGGATAACCCTTTTATAGAACATATTTATTTTCATTACAGCTGATATGTAGGAATGTGTGGCGGCCGTAAAAAGTTTCCCTGCCCTACATTATTGTGTAGGTTATATTTTCTTGTCCTTTGGGATCATTGATTCCATTGTGGAATTTTGAAAATATTTGAGGGCCACTGATGGGGCCTGATTGGCCGTGGCTGGCTGGTCTGGCCCGGAGAACAGGCGCACTTCCTATTTTCAAGTTCTGTGATGTATTCCTTGCTTCCAAAGGATAACCCTTTTAGAGATCATATTTAATTTCACTACAGCTGATGTGTGGGAATGTGTGGCGGCTGTAAAAAGTTTCCCTGCCCTACATTATTGTGTAGTTAATATTTTCTTGTCCTTTGGGATCATTGATTTCATTGTGGAATTTTGAAAATATTTGAGGGTCACTGATTGGGCCTGGTTGGCCGGGGCTGGCTGGTCTGGCCCGGTGGACAGGCGCACTTCGTATATTCCAGTTCTGTGATGTATTCCTTGCTTCCAAAGGATAACTCTTTTATAGAACATATTTCATTTCACTACAGCTTTTTTTTTTTTTTTTTTTTTGGTCGGCACCTCCTCCCCTTCCGACACCATGTACATGTCGTGCAAAACATTTTTTATACAGTTGATCCACATATATATACATACACATATATACAGATAGATTGTAGTACGCTAACGAAAGAGCGGAAGCGTCATGTATGTATGTATGTATGTATGTATGTATGTATGTATGTATGTATGTATGTATGTATGTATGTATGTATGTATGTACTTTCCATTGAGATGCTTATTTTTTGTATTGATGTTCTTTCCATTGCAGTGCATTGTGTGTGTGTGTGTGTGTGTGTGTGTGTGTGTGTGTGTGTGTGTGTGTGTGTGTGTCTGTGTGTGTGTGTGTGTGTGTGTGTGTGTGTGTGTGTGTGTGTGTGTGTGTGTGTGTGTGTGTGTGTGTGTGTGTGTGTGTGTGTGTGTGTGTGTGTGTGTGTGTGATAGAGCATATAACGGTCAGAATTGTGGTTTGGGTTGACACTAAAAAAAGATGCCACATATATTTGTAAAGTAGAAGTAAAACAAAGATCAGGAATTGATACAATTAACTTACTCCATCCATAAAAGACACCAAAGGGAAAGAAATACAAACATTAAGCGACCAGACCATAATGGAAACCTAAACAAAGGAAGGCCATATGGACAGTTACTTTCCCACAAAATGGCCATATGGCCATCCAAAATTAAAAGACACAAGTGATACACACAGTAAGTAACAAACAACAACATAAATAAATCGCCACAGAAGAGCCGCCTTGGAACGGTCAGTGGAAGATTTCCACTGGGGGGCTTAAATCGATTTTACGTGGCCACAATCCTCGCCCTAACTTCCGTCGCGATTTAGACAAATAATTTGTTCAGTCCGCATGAAGGCCTCCTAACTCATCAGTGCAACATCTCCGTGAACACAGAAATCAAAGAACCACAGAGGTGAGACAACGATGAGGACTCGACAGCAAGAAACCACTGAAATGCTGGAGCAAAAGAAAACCAACAGTTAGACTCCGATGAGCCCGACCAGAGACAGAGCATCAGGCACCAACCAACATTATCTCTTTAATTTTCAATAAGCCTTTACGTTGGAGCCGTCATAGAATCTGAGGCCTGACCCACCGGCGTGCAATTAAAGAGGGAAGCAAAGTTGCCAACCGTGATTGGTTTAACTACCATGCATGCAGTCTGTCGTATAATATCCATGTTGTACCCAATCTTTTTATATCGAAGAATGATTTTACGAAATTGGGTGCTGAAGTCATTGCGGTTATATATTTTTCTGAATTTATATACTAAGTCATCATAAAATTCGGGTTCCGATAGACCTTGTTGCAGAAGAGATTTAAGTCCAATATTGAATTTTGAAATTAAATCAAAATGGCGTCTATAAATTTTTGAAAAGGCTTTGCGTAGTTTATGGTACCGATAACCCTGATTAAGAAGTTTAGCCGTTAATAATTTATTACGAGTGTTGAAGTCAGTTACATGACTACACACTCTAGCAAATCGAATTAATTGCGAAATATAAACGCCATAGGATGGCGCACGAGGAACATCACCATCCAAAAAAGGAAAATTTACAATCTCAAAATCAAAGTCATCGCGTTTATCATAAATTTTGCACGAAACAAATCCATCTACAATAGATAGATGTAAATCCAAAAACGGGGCCTCGGTATCAGAAGAATGTGCTTTATTTAACTGAAGTTCTAGGGGGTAAATCTGACTGATCAAACCATCAAAATAGGTATTATCAATATTTAATAAATCATCTAAATATCTAGAAGTAGAGCTAAAAGCTTCAATAATTTCAGATTGGTTATCAATGGAAAGCGACAAAATGAAGTCTCTTTCATAACAATACAAGAACAGATCAGCCACAAGAGGTGCGCAATTAGTACCCATCGGAATACCCACAATTTGTCTAAATAACTTAGTACCGAATCTAATATAAATATTGTCAAGTAGAAAGGTGAGGGCATCACACACTTTCTGACATGACCAAAGTGTATAATTCTTATGCTCTTTAGAAGTGAAAAATGCATTTCTGACATTACATGCAAGATAGAGAGAATCTTCTCTGTGAAAAGCCCATTCAATTAAATCATTAAGCTTTTCTTTTATAAGATTATGAGGAAGTGTAGTGTAAAGAGTGGAAAAATCGTAGGTAGACAGACTAGAAGCACGAAACTGTCTAGATTTCAATTTATTTAAAACCTCATTCGAATTTTTTATAGACCAAAACAGATTTCTTCCTGATCTTTCAAAGACTTTATCACAATATTTAATTACATCCGTTTTAATAGTAGTAAGACAGGAAGTTAATAATTTAGAAAGTTCAGTGGTAGTGCAAGAACTAGAATTTGCAATAAACCGTGCTTTGTAAGGTTTTTTATGAAGTTTTGGTAACCAGTATAGCGTAGGAAGCTTGTCTTGGCCTTCGTTAACACACACAGCAAACTTGGTGGCTGAAAGACAAACATGTTTATCTACTATAGCTCTCTCTTCAGCCAAAGGCTGAAGTTCATAGGCCTTAGTACCACCAAGCTCCTGCTTAAGCGTTTTAACATAGTGGAGCCGTCACACAACGACGACGTTTAAAAGTGTAAACCTTTTTTTTTATTTGTTGAAATTGCAGTTGGTACGCCAGTCAACACTGTGTATGTATGTGTACATGTGGGAATGTAAAGTAGTTTTCATTGAGGTTGTTTATCATTATGTATGTATGTATGTGTACGCAAGTGCATTTATCCCTCCGCAGTCCATGAGAGCACGAACGCAGCGGGCCATGTGCAAGGTAAATGACCCTCGAGGAGGATATTGTGAACCCAGCCGGCGACCCGCCGCCGTCCACCCCCAATGAAAAGCAGAAAAATTAAGTTTATTGTTTTTATATTTACAATCTTAACCCCTCGTCACTGCGCTAAGTTCCGCAAACCTGGGATTTTTTTTTTTTTTTTTTTTTGTTAAAACTGAGGAGTATTTACACTCTGTTTTCCACAAGGAGTGGAACAGCGTTTACGTCACCAACACCAATTGTTATTCCAGTTAATGTCTGCAAAATTGTCGTTTCTGTTTTTTCCTTGCCCTATCCACAATCCCTCTGTTTTTCCTTTATTAAGCTTCAGGCCCGAAACTTTCCCAAACTTTTCTACAATATTTAACGCTTTTGAAACAGCTTTTTCATCTTTTAAAAAAAGTGTTGTATCGTCTGCCAACTGAGATATTTGTATGTTTTTTTCATTATCCTTAACTTTTATTTTTAGACCTAGATCTTCATTATTTCTTAAATTTACTGCAAAAATTTCTACAACTAACAGAAACAATAAGGCACTTAAAGGACAGCCTTGTCTTATTCCTTTATTTATCTTTATTGGCTTGGATGTCCATCCGTTGTTTGTAATACATGATTCGGCATTCTGATACATCACTTCTATCCATTTTTTAAAGGAATCACCAAAGTTGAATTTTGATAAAGCATTGGACATGAAAGTATGACTAACTGTATCAAACGCCTTCTGAAAATCTAAAAAAAACTGCAGTCCCTTGTTGATCATTGTCTTCAAAGTAGTCTATGACATCTTGTATTAGCCTAATGTTAAATCAGATGTTCCGTCCTTTTATATACCCAGACTGGTCTGTGTGAATTAGCTTTTGGATAACTTTTTAAAGCCGGTTAGTTAGAACATGGGCTAGAATTTTATAGTCTGTATTTAACAAGCTAATTGGGCGCCAATTTGACAGTAAGGTTCTGTCATTTTTTTTTTAAATAAAAGGTTTAGCATTACTCTTTTCTTGGTAACAGAGAGTTCACCAGTTTCATATGCAGAATTAAAAGAGTCTACTAATAGTAATTTGATGTCTGACCAGAAACAGGTATAAAATTCGACTTGGCCACATCCGACCCTGGTGATTTGTTTTTCTTCATATTGTTAACAGCATTTTCACATTCTTGTTCAAGAATCTTTCCTTCAAGTAATTGCTTTTCTTGTTCATTTAACTTTTCTGTGTTTTCTGTGTTATTTAAATAAGTTTCAATTTCATCTTCTGATATTTCGTCAGATTCGTACAGTTTTTTGTCAAATGCATGCTCTTCATTTAATATTTCTTTATTACTGGTTGTAAATGTGCCATCCTCTTTTTTCAACTTTTTTATCGTATTATTTGAATTTTTTTTTTTCTAAATTATAAAATATTTTGAACTTCTTCTCCTCAACCCATTGTGCCCTACTTCTTATTTTTGCTCCATTTTTCTGTTGCTCTGTCAGGATTTGTAGACTATTGATTAGAGTGTCACGTTCCTGTTGAATGCTGTGTATGTAATTTGACTCAATCAGTTCTTGCTCTTTTTGATCGATTTTTGTTTCAAGTTCTGCCATTGCATTTTTTTAACAACTTGTTTTTTGTACAGTAGCTTATTGTAGATTCTTTGATTTTAACCTTTATCATCTCCCATAGCATTTGTTTAGATAAAAAATTAAAGTCTAACTTTACTGTGCTTATTAATTCTTTTATGTGCTAAATGTAGACTTTGTCTTTTAAGATGCTTGTTTTGAGCTTCCATCTACCTGGGCCTCTTTTAGAATCTTCTAAATTGAGATCCATTTTAACACATTTATGGTCTGATTTTATGCTCGAGTGTAAAATTTTGATATTTTGTACGTAATTGCTGCACTCTTCTGTGACTAGAAATGTATCCAGGCGACTTTTGTCAAGTTAAGTATAATGTTTTTTGTTAGGATTGAATTCCCGCCAAATATCCTTCAACTGAAATTTCTCTTTTAATGACTTATATGTGTTTGAGCTAATATCTCTGGCATCGCTTGGGCTATTTTGACTGTCTAACATGTCAGATTCAGTATGGTTGAAGTCTCCCCCCACAATTATTTGTTCTGAGCTCATAGAATGTTTTTGAATCCATATTTGGAGCTTTGTAAAAAATATTTTTCTCTTTTTTGAATATTTGGTGCATAGATATTGACCAGACAAAAGTTTATTCTTCAAAGTAAACATTAAACAACAATATTCTGCCATCCTCACTTTTGTGTACATTCAATATTTTTGTATTTGTGTCAGTATTTCTGCAGAGTAGAATTGCCGTACCTTTACTATGTATAGTTATTGGATTTAAAAACAGAGTACCATCCCTTTTTTTTCTATGTACCCTTTTAGGTCATCAGTCCAAAAGTTTCTTGGAGGAAAGTTATATTTATTTTTGTTTTGTTTTAACCAAAAAAATTGGCTTTCTCTTTTTTTTCTTTTCTCTTAATCCTCTTGAATTTAATGATAAGAATGAAAGTGAATTCTTATCCATTTACATATGTATTTTATTCATTTATTTTTTTTCATAACTGCCTTGGATTTTTGGGGTCCTTTGGTCGATTGTCAGTATCAGGAGTAATTTCTCTTGCCTTTCATACTCTTGCTGGGCTCGCACCACGGCTTGATTCCTGATCTTTGTGTTACTTCTACTTTGATGTTGGTGTATTTGGGGCACTGTGGGCAGACCCAGCTATCCATTTGGTAAGGGGGATTTGTTTATTGGAAGTTGTGAGTTTAGGTTCCCTGACATCCTCATCCTTTCCCTCATTCTCAGGACCCTTTCTTCTATCAATCATATCTTCTTTTTCACTTTCTTCACCCTTTTCCCTTTCATTTTCACTCTCAGTATCTTCATCTCTCTCTCCTTGGTTGTATTCATCACTTGGTTCATGTTCATGTTCAGAGAGCATGTCGCTGACAGCATTTCTGAAGGCAGGGCACATGGGACTCCCCTTTTTATGACCAGATTCTAGACATTCATAACAGACAGGGTCATTGGGGCAGTAACGACGTGTATGACCCTTCTGTTTACAGTTTCCACACTCTATTTCAGCTTTAGTGATTTTCTGTTCTTTATGATACAGGGTAGCTGTAAAGAGCCTCATAGATTTCTTTCTTTGGCAAAGGTTCTTCAGGGACTAGTATGTCCACAAACCTATCCCCTGTCTTAAAGTTGGTAAGTTGGCCCTCAGGAGTTCTAGCCCTAACATGCTTCAGGTTCCCCAACATCTGGACCTCCATTTCTTTTAATGTATTGACAATAATGTCATTGTCATAAGACAAAGGTATGTTACGTACATACAATCTAGTTGACTCTAACTTATCAATATCTTGCCCAAGAGTGCCAAACTTAGGCAGCAGAAAGGGATTCCTGTCTTTTAGTGTAATCTGGACACCCCTGAGACTTATACCTGTTACCAAAACTTGAGCCCTGGCAGTCTCATCTTTGAAATAACATCTCCACAGTCCCCCTATTCTTTGGGCGCCATCTATTGTATTTGCATTTCCAACCACTTCTAATAATGCCTGCCAAACCTCATAGGTGCTCAGGTATCTCCCTTCATCTTGTTCCACATCATTGTTAAGAAAGTAGACGGGCTCTACACGTTTCTTACCTTCTGACTCTCTATCCGCACTCATGTTTTTTTTCTGTTGTACTAACCCCACCCACTGTATTGCCATGAATGCCCGAGTGAAACTCGACAAAATGGCTTCAAGGTACTAAGCTTTACACTTTGAACTATATTATATGCAAGTATTCAATCAATTCAATCCAATACTTACCAAAACACTGACCCAAACCACGACAAAACTACCGAAAATCGCGGAAAAAACAACGAGACCGAAAAATGACAACCGCCATTTAGCTCGCCAAACCGCACTCCTATTATTATTGTGTAGTTTATATTTTCTTGTCCTTAGGGATCATTGATTCCATTGTGGAATTTTGAAAATATTTGAGAGCCACTGATGGGGCCTGGTTTGCCGGGGCTGGCTGGTCTGGCCCGGAGGACAGGCGCACTTCGTATTTTCCAGTTCTGTGATGTATTCCTTGCTTCCAAAGGATAACCCTTTTATAGAACATATTTAATTTCACTACAGCTGATGTGTTGGAATGTTTGGTGGCCGTAAAAAGTTTCCCTGCCCTACATTATTGTGTAGTTTATATTTTCTTGTGTTTTGGGATCATTGATTCCATTGTGGAATTTTGAAAATATTTGAGGGTCACTGATGGGACCTGGTTGGCCGGGGCTGGCTGGTCTGGCCCGGAGGACAGGCGCACTTCGTATTTTCCAGTTCTGTGATGTATTCCTTGCTTCCAAAGGATAACACTTTTATAGAACATATTTAATTTCACTACAGCTGATGTATGGGAATGTGTGTCGGCCGTTTCTTGTCCTTTCGGATCATTGATTCCATTGTGGAATTTTGACAATATTTGAGAGTCACTGATGGGGCCTGGTTGGCCGGGCCAGGCTGGTCTGGGCCGGAGGACAGGCGCACTTCGTATTTTCCAGTTCTGTAGTTCTGTGATGTATTCCTTGCTTCGTAAGGATAACCCTTTTATAGAACATATTTAACTGAAACGTACCGTGATTGTTTTGCATTATTCGGTGTAAATAATCAAAGTACAGAAAGTACAGAAAGGCGGCCTAGTAATGTCATTGCTTTACAGTGCTCTTGAATATAAGCGAACGTTTGAAACTGTAAATCGGGTTTATCTAAATAAAACTTAAAAATAAATAAATAAATAAATAAATAACAATGACTACAGCCTTTATGTAACTGCTCTCGAATTTATCATTTTGAGTGTTTTTATTTTCAAATGGGCTATTTTAATAATATTAATAGTATTAATAATGAAAACCTATACAGGACGCATGTCCAAAAAAGCTGACTCCTTTTGTTTCTAGCTGGAAGAAACTGTTATTCATTTATTCATTTATTTGCATGTACCTTCCTGAACCTGAATTTATTTCCTCCGATTTTGCTATATATTACATATCTATAGAGGCCCGCTTAAAATTATCATTCTGCGTATTTAAAACTTCAGAAATTGAACACGCACATTGCACTCGTGATTGAACACCATCTAATACGTCTTTATATGATTCCAAATAAATTCAAAATACTGAGAGATATTGATTTATTAGACCTCATTATACTACAATATCAACAGTTCTCCAGGTCCCTGAGGACTAAAATGGCTTTGTCAAAAAGGGAGACATGCCAAACCCGACGAAGGAAAGTAAAAACATATAAATAAATAAATAAACACAAACGAGCCTGTTCATGTTCTTTTCATGCTAATACTGTAAATTAGAGATAAGAGCTCAAATTTGTGCTATGAGTGACCTGAGAAGCAGTTAGTTAAATAAAGCTCTGTTCTGTCCCCAGTCCATTAAAAGGACACGTCACGTGAATTCCATCGGAAGTGGGGACATAAAACGACTCACAATTACTAAATTTTCTTTGTCAGACTCTTTAATTCTGCATTTCAATTTAAAAGTGTAGGCCCTGATCAGATGCCGTGCTTTATTAACTTGAACTTTGACTGATTTGTATTAACGCGTTCACAGATTCTGCAGCTTATTTGCCCATAAATGCCTAGCGTTCCTTTACTGAAGCATTCGAAAACACCGACGTTCTGATTAGAGGCCACAGAATGCGGCGTCTGATAAATATCTAAAGTACGGAACTTTAATGTAAAACTCACAGCGAATAAAATTTCGGTTAGACCTCTCCAAAGCGGTCGGAATACTATGTTTGATGTCGGTCAGTAGTCACTTATATAATCACCGAGAAGCGGTTCAACCCTTTCAACCCTGTGCATCACTTCAGATACCGATACAGGTACAGATACTGATACAAATCTTATATATCCAGATCAGACGGCGTGTGACGAGCAGTCTCATCAGAATCACCACTTTTTGTCAGCTGTAAGTGACTTAGACAAAACGCATTTCTATAAGAATTGGGACACCGAATATCAATGCTAAAAGGGATCTGGTCAGAAATTGGGGGATGAAAGTGAATTATTTTGGGACTAATCAGCACGGCGTAGGAAAATAGTGCCGATTTATTTTAACCAGCCTTCAGCGTAAGTTTATTTGTGAAATGTAACTGTCATTTTTGTCAAACTTTTGTCATTATATAAACAGCCCAGCCGAACTCGTTCGGTTTTATTGCGTGTTATTTGTTTATATTAAGATATGCATTTTTCTTCACAAGAAGGAATGTCCAAAGAGTCGCACAAGTGCACAAATTTTGATGCTGTACGATGACTAAGGACGGGCTTACGCCCGCCTAAAATGGCTAAAATTGTACACTGGTTTTACGATTTACACTATGAGCGAAGTTGTATGGCATTGCCTCCAAGTTTTGCTGTTTGGCTTCAAACGATTGGAAGCTATTTGGATTGGATTAGTGATAACCCTGTTTAATCTCGCTCGTCTTATGACGTAACTGGGAAATCCCTGCCGATGAGGCTGCACATCATATACTTATGCAGAATTTTAATGCTGGTTCAAAGAATGTTTATTTTGTTTGCGTGTATGTTTTATGTTCCCATCGACACTATTTAGGTCATTTTGGCGATGATTCTTCCGATTTTGTGGGTCTAAATCGCGACGGAAGTAAGGGCGAGGATTGTGGCCACGTAAAATCGATTTAAGTCTTCCCCCCCCCCCCCCCCCCCCAGTGGAAATCTAAGGCGTTTCTTCTGTGGCGGTTTATTTATGGTGTTGTTTGATACTCTCTGTGTGTATCACTTGTGTCTTTTTATTTTGGATGGACATATGGCCATTTTGTGGGTTGTTTAGGTTTGTGTTTCTTTCCCTTTGGTGTCTTTGGTGGGTGGAGTAAGTTAATTGTATCGATTCCTGATTTTTGTTTTACTTCTACTTTGTACGACATTGAGATGAAATGATATCTAAAGCTCTTGCGCCATAGGAAATGTTTGAGTTTAGGGAGCGGTTCGACCTGGGACACCACTTTCTGGGTAGGCTTCTAAGTGGTCTACCAGTACTCAAGTTCGGCCTGTTTCAGCTCTGCGCAGAAGTGCTTTGTATATATTTCACTTAGCCGCGAATGGCAGATGCGCGAACAAAGAATGTGCACTGAAAACGCGTTCGAAATAAGCAATACGCAGCTAATAAAGTCTGAGCCCTGTTGTCTACCAAGGGGATAATTATTTCAATGTAAACCTAAAGCATTAACCCCTTACTCCAGTGCTGAGTTAGGGTTCATTCATCCAAAAACTGATCAAGGCTATTCTGTCCCTAATTTTCATCAACATGCAGCACTGCTGACAACAAGCTGAAATTCTCCCTATGGCTATATGTATAAATTAAGCACACCATACTGCCGTATTCGACGAAATAAGCGCACTTGTTATGAGAACATTTTGAGCTGCACTTCATTTTATGAAACGGACTTTAGTTCAGTATAATTTGTCTTCTGCATTGAGCCAAAGTGTTTCTTTGTTTCTCTTAAATTTTTGCAGCCAAATGCTTATATAATACACACTTTGCAACGGATCGGTTTGCCTTGTCTGATAATGTCATCCTAATAGTAGAACTAGGTGATGACTTATTGTATAATAGGTTTTCTCAGTTTTGCTTGATTGAGTTAATCATTGTGGGGTGGTCTATATAAAGGGAATATTTCTTTCCCTTGTGTTTCATTTAGTTTGGGGTTTTCGTCCTTTCAGTATTATTTCACGTGTATTCCGTTGCAGAACTTTATTTCGCATTCGTGTCCCGATCTTGGCTCGGACTCAATGCAGCAAGAGACCTCGAACTAGGCCACATACAAAACAGGCCATTGTGTATCTCGGAAAAAAGTTTGATTCGCATCAAACGAACATTGTCAAAACAACCTTTCAAAACATAAAATGTGTATGGTTGTTTCTTTTCTGACAAAAGTTCCTCCAACATCAAACTTGTGTGAGACAACAGCTTTTCTTGCACACCAGACAAGGAAATCCGTGATTTTACCCTGGGATAGAAATTTATGTTCTGACCCTGGTGTTCCGACCCCAAATCGAAAATTATCGCGTGTTTGATAAATGCACTGGTTGATTACAACCTCATGCGAGGCGTCGTCATGCGTGACGTCACTAAGCATTCCTGTTGTGTCATCACAAAATGGCGGACGTCGGTAACCGAAGTGACAGCAACATTAAAAATTCGCAACAGAAATGGAAGGTATGCAAGAAAAAGAATCCTATATGGGTGTGAGGGATGGATAGAAAAAATCCGTCCCTCGGGAGCACTGTCCGGCATCACTCGGCAAGCCTCGTGATGCCGGACAGTGACCCTCGGGACGGATTTTTCCATCCACCCCTCACACCCATATAAAAGTCTTATAGTCAAACAACCTTTCCTGTTCAAAAAAGGTCAATGTTACTCTATGTGATAAGAAATTCGTTCAAAATGCAAAGTACATTTGTATATCTATGTTCTAAAACCACAGTTTACAGTTCGGCGGGACCGCAACATTCGTCCGCGAATCACGAGATTGTTTCTACGGCCATTGTCCCCTTGTCCCCCCACCTTTCCAAAAGAGGTTTAAGAAAGACAGTAACTACATGTAGCTAACCCTGAAACAGTTTCAGTATGAGTCTGGTCAGGAAATGTTGGCTTATTTAAAGTCATATCGTCGATCCAAAGTCATGACATTGCACCGACTCTTGCTTAGGCGTCATGCGCCCGCTGGGTTGAACACATTTTGTTAAAGGGGTCAGCTCATCAGATATGGGACTGAAGTAAGGGCGAAGATGGCCACGTTAAATCGATTTAAGCCTCCCCACTTCCCCCACCCACCCCCACCCCCCCCCCCCCCTCGGTGGAATTCGTTTCCGCTGACCGTTCCAAGGCGGTTCGTCTGTCGCGGTTTTTTTTTGTTGTCTTTGGGTGTTTATGATGCTTATGTTATTTTATTTTGGATAGCCTATTGGCTATTTTGTGTGAAAGTAACTGTCCTTTTGGCTTTCCGCTATTGATGTTTCCATTAGGTCTGTTGTGTCATATTTGTGCTTCTTTCACTTTGGTTTCTCTAATGGGAGCTGTGGGTTGATTGTATCGATCCCTGATCATTGCCTTCACTTCTATTTTATCAACCAGCGCAGATTCAGGCGCACCTGCTCAGAAACACGGGTCTGCGCATGCCTGTATTGCCCTGAGACATGTAAAAGAGAAGCGCAAATGGACATTTGTCTCAGCTGGCTGTGCACATGCATTTTTTAAACGTAAATGTTTGTTCGAGGTTTAACGTCCCCGACAACAGTATTTATGTCATTTTGAAGATCAATGTTGGGGGACTTTTACCCGACAGTATAATGAAATGACATCTCATGCCCTGCCACCCAATGAAATCAGTGACTCGCACTACTTTGCCTAGGTTGGCTTAGACCTTATACGCGGTTTACCAGTAGTCACATGCGGTCGGTTTCAGCTCTGCGTGGAAGCACCATGCAGCCCAATATATTTGCACAAGCCCGAATGGATGGGGGCGAATCCTGTTCTCGTGCGTCAGACTTTAAATAATCGACACTGACTCTGTAGTAAGACTGCTCACTACTACAAAGGCTAAGGTCCTCGAAGCTTATGCTTCTTTGTCTTTTTAAAGTCAGGATGATACCACGGCCCCCGCCCATCGGGGCTTGAACAAATAGATGGGCTGCATGATGCTTCCACGCAGAGCTGAAACCGACCCGCGCACGAGTACTTGTTAACTGCTTAGAGAATCTATGCCTGCCTAGGCAAAGCGGTGTATGTCGGTCCGTCCATGCTTATAAACCCTATTGGTTTCATTTGGCGACAGGTCTTGAGAAGTCATTTCATCTCAATGTCGGGTAAAAGTCCCACAAAATTGGAAGCAACGTCTCCAAAATGACCTATACAGTGTTGACGGGGACGTTAAACCTCAAATCAAACACACGAAAACAGGATGATACCACAGATTGATAAGATCCAACCTTAAAAACCCTCTTTGCTTCCCGAGCTATGCTCATATAACTATATAATGCTTTATACTGACCCGAGATTAACGTTTTTTCCTGTCAACCTAGTGACAACCCAATACAGTAAAACACCGATGGCTCGTTTACCATGGCTGAGTCGAACCCATTATTGAGCCCCTAGAGAAATCCTGTACGTAAGAAATACTGGGATAATTTAAGAGATTTTCGCCTTTTTACTTGCAAATGTATGCTGTGTTTACTCATTAGAATCGCCTTGATGAGGCGATTCTAATGAGTACACACATCATACATTTTCATTATAGAACACCAAAAAGATGTCAAAAAGGATCTCCTTATGCCACCTGGCAGTAACTCTCAGTGTCTCGAACTACCCCTGTCTCGAACAGATTTTCGAGGTCCCAAAGGTGTTCGAGCCATTGAAGTTCGACTGTATATTGAATAGCCGATCTGGACACATGGATTTGAATATGAAAGAAAACTGTTCTGCTGCTCACTAAATCTCTCAGTTTGCATAAGCATGTAGAATATAGGAAAAAAGTCTCGAACCCAATGCAAACATTTGACTCAACTAAGTGACACAACTAAACAATTAACTTAACCAATGACAGGAAGTAATCCTCATATAATGGGACAAGATGGGGAAATAATTTGATTACGGGCTAGACAGCAGTAAAGAACTTTTAAGAATCAATTGGACCTACAGTAGAATTTCAATGGCTCGATCTCCTTTTGGACCTCGAAAATCTGTTCGAGACAGGGGTAGTTCGAGCCGCTGAGGGTAACTGCCAGGCGGCATAACGGAATTAGTTTTGGGACTTCTTTTCGGTGTTGTAAAATAAAAATGTATGTTGTGTGTACTCATTAGAATCGCCTCTATGAGGCGATTCTAATGAGAACTCACAGCATACATTTGCAAGATAAAAGTCGAAAATCACCGTTATTGTCCCACACTTCTTCTTATGTAGAGGAATTCCCTAGGGACTCAAAAACGGGTTCGACATAGCCATGGTAAACGAGCCATCGTTGTTCGAGCCATCGAAATTCTACTCTATATGGATTCATGAAAATAGAATCATACTTAAAACCTTTCCAGCATAGTGGTATAAGACTGGGAAGTAACAAGATACACTCTGTATGCGATGGGGGTGGGGGTGGGGGTGGGGCAAGATATGTAATTAATATAGACTAGTGATTTCGTTCTTACTCTCAGTTTCAATGCGCCGGCCTCGGTAGCTCAGTCGGATGCGCGTCTGACTGGTAATCAGGAGGACGTGGGTTCGATACCTGCCGGAATCGGCAATATTCTTTCGTGGAGATTTATCATGAAATCTTTTCTACCGTCATTCTCTCTCTTCCGCTGATTCAAGAAGGGCAATTGTCATTTTCTGGCGAAAGAATGTGCAGTGTACTGTACTGGTAAACCGCTAACGTATAAGCCTGCCCAGGAAAAGTGTGGACAGGTAAACTGAACGGCTAAGATGATCTAAATCAATGTTGACTGGGCCGTTGAATCCAATACAAACAAACAAGCAAAACTTAGTTTCATTTGCTACTAAGTTTGATTGCAGGTACCGCTAATGAAACAAGTTATTCTTGCACACCCGACAAGGAAATCCGCGATTTTACCCTGGGATAGAAATGTATGCTCTGACCCTGGTGTTCCGACCCAAAATCGAATATAATCGCGTGTTTGATAAATGCACTGGTTGATTACGACCTCGTATGCGCCGGCGTTAAGGTTGACGTCACAGCACGTTACGTGACGTCACTAAACATTCCTGCAGTGTCAACACAATATGGCGGACGTTGGTAACCGAAGTGACTGCAGCATTAAAAATCCGCGCTAAGAAATGGAAGGTTTGCAAGAAAAAGAATCCAATATTGGTGTGAGGGTGGGTAGAAAAATCCGTCCCTCTGGATCACTGTCCGGACAGTGTCCCTCGGGACGGATTTTTCCATCCACACCCGTATAAGATTCTTATATCACGATAACACACGTATGTAAAACGAGACGACGCCGTCCGTGACAGCCCGTCGTTTAGTATTGAATTTCTTTCGATCTTCTTCGACAATGAAATCAAACTTAACCCTTTACCACTCAGATACGTGTTTTTACGTGTCTGCAACCCCCCCCCCCCCCCCCACTTTAAGCCCCAGAAGCACCTAAAATCTGCATTTCTACCCCTGGATAGTTATGTTTGCTTTAGGATTTGTTGGGCAAAAAAGTGACCTTTTTTTCGCGCGCCTCCCCACTAAAAATATTCTGGGGGGATTGAAGGGGGGCAACGCCCCCCTCACATCCCGAAAAATTTTGGATGTATGGCCCAACCGGCCGCTAAAATTTATATCTGAGGGTGTCTGGGGTCAAAAATGCCTGAAAATTGATGCTGATAAAACATGCTGCAAACAGTGAAAATGGCCAGTGCCAAACACCTTAATTGTTGCCTTGACAGCTGTGTGAAGATTAAAATGTGGTCAAAAATTCGTGTGAAAACACACTTTTTGCCAACTTTGAGATGCCCCCTCTTTACCATGACAACAATGATCAAGTCATGAAAGATTGCATTTGAAAGGCTACTGCCCAATGAACATTCATACCGAGTTTGGTGTAAAACAGACCATCCATTTTGAAACAATGGCTAGTTGAAGTTGCTGTCAGGTGCAACACTGTGAAAATCAGCGAAATTCACAAAATCCCTGAGTGGTAAAGGGTTAATGAAGAAAATCCCAACTGACCAAAATAATGTTTTTTCATCATTTTATTGCAAGAAACAATATTTCAGATATAATAAATGCATTTTAGACTAAAATTCAGTATGTTCCCCGATTTCAGTTATTAATGAAGAAAATCCCAACTGACCAAAATAATGTTTTTTCATCATTTTATTGCAAGAAACAATATTTCAGATATAATAAATGCATTTTAGACTAAAATTCAGTATGTTCCCCGATTTCAGTTAACATTAATATTTGTTATATGATAATAAGGCAATCAGAATCTTACACTCGTGGTTTTTTCCTATGAAATTTATGAGACTCGCCCCTGGAGCCGGAGGCTCGTTCCATAGATTCCATATGAAATGGCCAGCAGTGTAAGATTCCGTTTATCATATAACAATTTTCAATCGGATTTTCTTACCGAAGACGCTCAAAAGAATTTCAGTAAAAACCATATAGAGGATATATGATTTTTCAGTGTAAGATCGATTTTGATTTCACCGAATGAACACCGAAATAAGTATTTTCACGAGTGGCGAAGCCACGAGTGAAAATATTTCTTTTCTTGTTCATGAGTGAAATAAAAATTGATCTTACACTGAAAAAAAAATCATTTTCTTTTCTAGGACTATCGCGGACGTCTTTTTGACGTTACGCATACGTAACCATTTGTTACAATAGGTGTGGTCAGATCATATTTTTGCGTGATAGGACGGTCGTTACAACCACCTCATTGAGGCGATTCTATCGTGTCCAAACAATCTATTGTCAAAGTTAGAATAGACGTGTCGTCATATCATATTTATCATATGACGTCGCGTCTGAGAGTGTAATAACGCCATGTAATATTTTCGATAATCTACTAGTAGATTAAGTATGCAAATAAGCTAGATACGTCCCGTAACGTTACATGTGCGACGTCCTTAACGACGTTGCGTTTACTAGCGGCGGAATATTAACATTTTTGTAAACAATCGTGAATAAAATGCGTTTTAAATGTCATATGATAAATAGAATCTTGCATTCGTGCTCATGTATTATTGCATTTATTAAACTCGTTGAGGAAAAGGGATAAAATGCTCGGCAAAGCCTCGAATTTTATCCCTTTTCCTCAACTCGTTTAATAAATGCAATAATACATGAGCACTTTATGTAAGATCCTCTATTTATACGTGACATGACATAGATTGCGGACGTTCGTTATAACCACCTCATTGGGGTGGTTCTATCGTGTACATATCTAATTTTAAAACAGAAACAATACCTTTTTAAACCCTCATTTTAATATACGCATGAAGTGGATATTTCAAGGGCACCCATTCCAAGGACCTGTTAACATGATCTCATGTATATTTAAACCAAATTACATATTAACCCTTATCTTGCTGAATATTCATTTAAGCCATACCCATTTCTGTTTATTAACCAATCAAATTACTTGATAAGGGTTAAATGGCCGCAAGTATGAGGGTACCAACCAGCTGGTCACCTGGTATAAATTAAATGTTTAAGCAACGTCGCATCAACGCCTGATGGACCGCCACTGGCGTTGATCCAAAGTCAACTAAATGTTACTTGCCTACAAGGTATGAATGACATATTCTAACATTACGCCAGCGTTTGTCCATGTATTGTTGGCTTGAACAAGCTTCTTCGTGGTCAATATATTAACTAATCTAGCAGATGCAAAAAACTGTCCACATTTTTTTTCAGCATATTTTAGCATATCTGTCATATTAAATGATCCAAGTTTAAACGCTGTGTGAAATAACTAACTCAGGGTGGGAATATTTATCCATGACGCCAAAGATAATTCCATCACGAAAACACGCCTATGTAATTTTGACCCCTTTGAACCCCACTTTTATATAGTAAAACTGGGCTTTACAGGGGTAAATCTTATTCTGCTCTAAAATATAGATTGTGGGTACCCGTTAGAACCGCCTCGATGAGGCGGTTCGAACGAGCACATACAATCTATATTTTGAGCAGAAATAAGAAAAATATCACAATTTTTCATCTTAAAATGTTCGTTTTATCGGCTGTAAAGTTTACAATGTATTTGTATAGGCGTGTTTTCGTAATGACTCGAATCTCGCCGTCGAGATTTTATATTTCCATGACGAAAACACACCAATATAATTCTGAGCCCCTCAGACCCAACTTTAATATAATAAAACTTAGTTTACAGGGGTAAAGCTTATTGTATTTATTTCTGCTCTAAAAATAGATTGTTGGTACTCGTTAGAACCGCACGTGTACACACAGTCTATTCTTTGAGCAGAAATTAGTGCACCATCACAGTTTTTTTTAACCTGAAAATTGTGTTTGTTTGTTTTACGTCGATAAATTTACTTATATATTTGTATAGACATTTTTTTGTTTTGTTTTGTTTTTGTTTTTCGTAATCGCAATCATATTATCATCATGGCACTATCGTGGCTTCTAATGATGCCAGGTTTCGTGCAGTGACGCCATCTTGCACGACGTCTTATATAACTACCTTAGGATCTTCGGGTTTTATCCCATCGCTTGGTAGGAGACCCTGAGTGGGCATGGTAATATCCAAGATTTCCTTATCTGTTGTGCAAGGAAATTATTTCTACATACATGTAGGTGCGATATTCTAAAGAGGCAATTTCTTCAATTGCAGGTTAGATGAGTGATTCAGACGCAGTGATGAATATGGAGTAATAAACTTATTGATAACACGAATTTACTAGTTTTCTTCTTTTTCTTTCTGTCTCACGGAGATGAGCTTTTGTGATCACATTTTGTCCGTCGGCTGTCGTCAGTGCGTGGGTGGGTCCGTAACATTTAATATCTGGTATGAAGCTTCATCACAAGCGGACCTCTATCAAGACTGTTCAAATTATAACCATCGGGCCAAAAAATGGCCAGACCGAGGAGTCCACATATTTCACATAGCCATATACATGTATAAGGAAAATCATAAAATTCTTTTCGTCTGAAACCAGAAGCGGGATCCGTACCAAAAACAATATGTGTCACTCAACTCTGTTGCATCACGTAAACAAGTCCTTTCTAGAACATATTGCAATGAACAGCCCCTAAACCCCAATTTATATTGAGAATACTGGGATTTACGGGGGTATATATTAATTTTTTATTATTTCTGCTCCAAGACATAGGCTGTGGGTACTCGTTAGTACCACCTCAATGAGGCATCAATAAGGCGGATCTAACGAGTACCAACAACCTATGTTTGCAGTATAAATAAGAAAAATGACACGGATTGTCATCAGAAAGGTAGCCATGTTGGAGATGTGAAAAAAATGCTCCATGTCGCACGGATGCATTATTAAAACGGGTTACTTAGGTCTCTCAACGCTGTGGTTCGAGCCTCGCTCGGGTCACATGTGAGGCGCCAAGTTCTGCAACGGAAAGTCAGGTGGTTTTTCTTCGGGTACTCCGGGTTTTTCGCCCACCTCTGATTAACCAATCGGTTCGATATGAGTGAAATAATCTTTAAAGGGCCGTAAAACCTCCCCCCCCCCCAAAAAAAAAAAAAAAAAAAAAAAAAAAAAAACGGGTGACAAAAAATGAAACGGATAAGCTGCAAGGCACTTGGAGTACTAATGGGTCGATTCTCTTTGAGTAGGCTTGGGAAATAGTCCCTCAAACTGTTTAGTTTTACTGTTCCTCAAACTGTTCCGTTTTTTAAAGGGGAATGGGAACACCTTGCAGATTTTTTCGCCATTCTTCAAAGGGAGATAACTTTCGGGACTTACTGTTCCCTTTTCCGTAAGCCCCGGCCCACTGAAAAACGGGTTTACTCTTAAAGGAAAGAATTTGCTCCTCGGGAGCAAATTCTTTCCTTTAAGAGTTGACATAGGAGACAAAAATGCTTTTGCTGGAGTTACCTCCCCTGAAGATGTTCCCATTCTCCTTAAGCATTAAGTGTAAACTTATCGAAAAACCTGTATCATTATGCTTAGAGTACAAATGATGATATATGCGCCATTTGTTTGATTTGAGATTAAACGTCCCCGTCAACACTGTAAAGGTCATTTTGGAGACGTTGCTTCCAATTTTGTGGAACTTTTACCCGACACTGAGATGAAACAAATAGTGTTTATAAGCATGGACTTTTAAGTCCCGCACCGCTTTGCCTGGGCAGGCTTAGCTCCTCTAAGCGGTTTACCTGTACTTTTGTGCGGGTCGGTTTAAGCTCTGCGTGGAAGCATCATTCAGCCCATGTATTTCTCCAAGCTCCGATGGGCGGGGACGAGATAAATGTTCTGTTACATTGCGTCGCAAAGTTCAATGGCCCAGAAAATTGAATAAGGAAAATTTTGAATCATTCCTTATTCCTTATTGAATATTGAAACCTATACCATTCTGCTTAGAAGTAAAATGATTACGAATGTGCCATACGCAATGTTCTGTTACACCACGTGACAATGAAACCATTATGCTTAGAAGTAAAAATGATGATGGACGTGCCATATGTAAATGATCTGTTGCACCACATTGCTGTGAACCTGAAAATCAAATCAGACAAAAAAAAAAAAAGACAGACAGACAGAAAGAAAGAAAGAAAGAAAGAAAGAAAGAAATTTAGGTTCTGTCTTGTTTTCCTTAATCGCATTTGGTACATGTATTTCCGAAATTCCGAAATTGATGGTCTTAGGGTATCAATTCTTTTTGAGCATATTTACGTAAAGTCGCCTCATTTTGATAGGAGCTGAACCGTGATGGAGACTTATTTTGATGGGGCCGAAAATGGACCCATTACGAAAACAAGCCTATACAAATACATTGTAACCTTTTTCGCCGAAAAAATGAAAATTTTAAGAGGAAAAATTGTTATATTTTTCTTATTTCTGCTCAAAATATAGATTGTGGGCACCCGTTAGAACCGCCTCGTCGAGGCGGTTCTAACGAATACCCACAATCTATATTTTGGAGCAGAAATAAGAAAAATAAGGTTTACCCCTGTAAACCCCATATTTACTATATAAAAGTGGGGATCGAGGGGGTCAAAATTATATAGGCGTGTTTTTCGTGATGTTTACTGATATGACCCTTTATAAAAATTCAGGTTGCCAAAAAAATCTGGAATAAGGAAAAAGGAATAAGGAAAAAGGAAAAAGGAAGCAACTAAACACTCGTTGCATATAGTGCAGGCTCGAATCAGACGCTGCAGAACAAGGCGCCTGATCAGGACCTTCACTATTTGCCTAAGGTTCAACCAGTTTTATGTCAATGTTTAATTTCTGCTCAGCCTGGTGCACCTTAACCCATATATGACAATGGAATATTCAACCTTATGAGTTTGGAGTGGTCCATTTCCAATTATAGGGGTGTCAGATTTGTTTTTGTTTGTGGCAAATTTTACAAAAATGAATGTTCTTTAAGCAAACAGTGTAGGCCCAGATCAGACGCCGCATTCTGCGGCGTCTGATCTGGGTCTACACTGTTTGCCAATGTCCCACAAATGGGCCGCTAGGCATATATGGGTTAATTCTGAAATGCACTCCTGTACGTGGAACGGGAGATCATATTCAGTACAGAATGGGAAATCTTTATTTATTTTTATTTGTTAACCCTTTTTTACTTTATGTATTTGTGATTTTCCACATTACTGAAACCTCTTCGTCCGTGAAATGAAGACCCCCTACACCCCTCTTTATATAGAGAAAACGAAGGTTTACGGGGGTATACATTGTTTTTCGTGGTTTTAATCCAAGATATAGGTTATGGGTACTCGTTAAAATCGCCTCAATGAGGCGGTTATTACGAGCACCCACGACCTGTGTTTGCCGTATTTATAAGAAAAATATCAGGGATTTTCATCAGAAAAGTAGCCATTTTGGAGATGAGAAATATGCACTATGTCGCACGGATGTATTATTGTAATGATAACATCAGAGAGAACATTACGTAAAAACGCCTATACAAATACATTGCCTTTTCAGTTCTACGGTGTATTGTATTGTATTGTATTGTAAAGTTTAAGCATTTTACGTCCGCTACGGTCTGGCGCGTTAGCATTGCCCCACAACAGGACGTAAAGTTTGAGTGCTTCTGGGCTGCAAAACGCGGCAGATTCAGTGAAATGTGAGTCATGCTGAACTGCCAGTGCCTTCCCCTAAGTAGAGTAGAAGCACTGTAATTTAGAATTTTGAACGCCAGATCGAAAATGGGCCTAAAACTGCAGAGGAATCAATGCCAATTTCGGCTGCGAATTGAGATTTCTCTGTCTCACCCGAGAGCATACTAGTTCATGTTGCTCTCTCTTAGGGCCGTGTGTAAGGCTATGGACTGGTTAGAAATGATGAAAAACCCAAGTTATACAGGGTTGTCAGATGTGCGGCCCTAAGTTTGCAGTATAATATATATAAAATAGATATATAAATAGTATAGAAGTATACATAAACATATGGAATAAGAGAAAAAAAAGAATATATCCAATAAAAAAAAAAAAAAAAAAGGAAATAAAAACATTTAGTTCTTGCCTGTTTTGTAAACAATAATAGTTTAAATGTATGAAATAACAGAACTTCAAAGGCTGTTATCATATAAAAGTACTTAATTGTTTTTTGATCATTAAATTGGCAAGCTCATAATTGGATAGTATACTGAGAGGCAATAAAAAGTATACAGTATTTGATTTGGAATAATGGATCTTGCATTGCTGTCTGTAATAAAACATGCCTATGTCCGTTTTTTCCCAAACGTCTAAGTTTGTAAAACTCCAAATTCTTTTCCTGTTTCAGTCATCCATGATGGAGTTATTGCCCTTCATTGATAATCAATATTTCCAACAAAATCTCGTGTTGTACATGACATTCAAATCTATGCACACCGCAAAAGTCATGCATGAATGTCCACCGATAAAACGCCATCAGTACCTTGCCATTAAACCCAAACAAACAGCTTAAAACTCAATTGAAATTTCTGCGTGTTCCGGATTACCTCCCTCTCAATTAAAATCATAGTGAATTAAATGAGTCTTTTTCTCAAATCGTGTAAGAGATATTCATTTGAAATTTTCGAACTTTTGTTTTCCTCGGCATTATTATGCTTACTCCATAGGGATCTTTCTAAAATTGCTCAAAGAAAAGTTAATCCCCAATAAAAAATCCCATAGAAACATAAAGCATTTAATTAAAGGAAGAACGTAAAAGACGAAAATGACTTTTCCTTGGACAAAAAATGATGCAATTTACCTTCTGTATAATTTAAATATGGGATATATTCTTACCAATCAGTTCCCTTCTTTGAATCTGTTGCACGAAAAATCATTTATTGAATCACACTTATCAGAAACACATGTTTAAAGGGAAACCACTCAAAACAAAAATTGGATTAGACCCCATGTCTATTTCAAGTGACGCAATTTCATTATCCTTTAATCAATTTTAACGGAAAATGCTGCAAATTATGTGAAAGTGGTTGTTCTTATTTATTATGCCACATATGTATGTACAGAGGGAGACATTGGGGCGTAAATCAGCGTTCAGTAACTTGTATACTTACTTTTGCCTCTCAGTATAGTTATGAAAAAGTAAAGTGGTATTATTTATGAACAGGTGCTTGTGCATTGAAAAATGGTTTCAATTACAATGTTACAATGTTAATTGTTGTTGTCAAATTGCGTTTTTGTAATTAAGATGCAATTAGAATTCAATTGTAAGAAAATGGTAGACTTCAAAGGTTTTTGAATATTTTACAAACATATAGGTAAACAAAGAGCTATCTAACTGTCTTTCTAAAGAAGCATTATATTGACTTTGACCATTGAAATATTTAATTACTCACACCAATATTGCATAGAAATTCTTCAAAGATGTTAAATGTTAATTTTAGACAGGTGCATGTACACAATCTGATTGTTACATGTTTTGTCATGTTAGTAAGCTCTCGTCAAAGACATAATTGATAACAAAAATTGAAAACAATTCAGATAATTGGTTCTTGTAAAAACTGTTTATTTGTTGAGAAGTTGTGAAAATTACCATCAATAGATATTATTCATTGTTTTGAGAGGCAAAAAAAAAAATATTATAATAATAATAATAATGAAACAAAAAGCATAAATGTAAATAACTATATGACTTTCCTTCACCATAAAACTATAATACATAATTTAACCCTTGTCCTGCTGGGCCCGGATATGTCTGATCTTTCAAACAACGCAGATCCAGACAAGAAGCCATCTGATCAGGATCCTCGTTGTTTGTGATTCATTTTAAGAATTTCTTGCAATGACTTGCATCAAGAAAGCGGATGGTTGCTAATCTGTGGTGGGTGTGGTATATTTATATATTCAGCAGGTCAAGGGTCAAGATTTATGGCCGTGTTAAACAGATTTCATTAAACACGGCTTTTTTTTTTTTTTTTTTTTGATGCGATTTAAAAAGCGATAAATTCAGTTCTGTTCTGTATTCTGGGTGTTGTGTGTTTTCCAAAAAAAAAAAAAACTTAATATAATGCACAACATTTGAGATGAAAAAATACTATTTACAAGTCTTTTGATGGTTTTGAAAAAAAATGTACTCCTGCATGACAAAATAACACACACACACACACACACACACACACACACACACACACATACACACACACACACACACATTGTGAAACACATTTACAATATTTACATCTGTCTGAGAGGCAAGGAAATGACATAAATCATGCAGTGGCAGAGGTATGAGAGGCCAGTCCGCCCAATAGGGGGAGTCAGTATCCAATAAAATAGAAAAAGTTAGACCCCTGCCACTGTGTACCTTGCTCTCTTTGAGGTATGATGTATTGATAGGTTCAGCTTGCCATAACATTGCTCATGGACCGATTGCCATAGCTCCTGGATTCAAGCTTCACCCATCCAACAAACTGTTGTTTGCACTCACAAACACTCGAAGGATTGGCCTGCAGTACAGAATGATTGCCCTCTTCGGTGCTGTATACTGTTCTACGGTGTATTCCTAGCTTCCAAAGGATATTGAATGGAATTAAAATTTTAGCCATATACCAAGGTGATTAACATGTGTGATTTATGGTTTCACATTTCCTGTTGTCCCCATGCTTATCACAACACAGTGACTAATTTTCACACCTTTCTGCTTATGTGGGGTAATAATGCCTAATGTCAACTAAACAGGTTTTCTCTTAACCGTTTCAATAAAAGAAACACACACACACACACACACACACACACACACACACACACACACACAGATAAAATACAAACTTTACAATACAATACTTAAACTTAAAAAAAAAACAGTAATAATAACCGAACCCAATGCTTCATATCAATCCGATCCACCGGGGCTCGAAGAAACAGGTGGGCTGCATGGTAGCTAGGTAGGCAGGTAGGAAGGTATATACACTCCTAACAAAATGTGACAAAGGTTTCCTCAATTTGAGTGTCTTTGATCTTTCAAGCTCCAACAATTAAAACAAACAGATCCTAGCAAAAGTCTATAAATCAGATAATATGTCAGACTATCTGATTAAATTCTAGAAAAAGGTACACTGGTTGTAGGAAGGAGATAAAATTCTAGAAAAAGCAGAGTATAATTAGTTTTACAGATTGTAGCAGAGTTGAAAATTATCTAGTTTCCATTGACCAGCCTGCTCATTTTTTTTTTTTGGTTTTCATCAGGTGAACAAGTCTGTGAAATGAACGCCCCCCTAAACCCCACTTTATATAGAGAAAACTGGGGTTTACGGGTGTATACATGATTTTCCTTATTTCTGCCCCAAGACATAGTTTGTGCCTCAATGAGGCGGTTCTAACGAGCACCCTCAACCTAAGCTTGGAGTATAAATAAGAAAAATATCATTGATTTTCATTAGAAAAGTAGCCATTTTGGTGATGTGAAAAAAAGCACTATGTGTCACGGCTGTGTTATCGTAATGGTTGTGGTTTACGGCCCTTCCAAGATTATTTCACTTATTCAGTTTTTGTTTGTTTGATTTGAGGTTTAACGTCCCCGTCAACACTGTAATGGTCATTTTGGAGACGTTGCTTCCAATTTTGTGGGACTTTTACCCGACATTGAGATGAAATGACATCTCAAGCCCTGTCGCCCAATGAAACCAATAGGGTTTATAAGCATGGACGGTCCGCCTCGCACCGCGGTTCCTGGACAAGTTTAGATCCTCTAAACGGTTTACCACCACTAGTGTGCGGGCCAGAATCAGCTTGCGTGGAAGCATCATGCAGCCCATATATTTCTTCAAGCCCCTATGGGCGGGGGCCATCACTTATTCATTTGAGCCAAGCGATAATAAGAGGTTGGCAAAAACCGGAGTGCCCGGAGAAAAACCACGCAGAACTTAGCATCTCACATGTGACCCCAGCCAGGCTTGAACCCACAGCGGCTTTCTCATGTGTCGTCAGTTTCGGCTCTCCGTGGAAGCACCATTCAGCTCAATATATTTCTCCAAGCCAAGATAGGCGGGCGATTTTTGGTTTGATATTGTGTATGATAACTGAATAGTCGATTCTATGCTAGTTGAAGTCTTACCAAGACTTTTGTGAGCATATTTACGTAAAGTCGGAGCCGGAGCATATTTTGATGGGGCCAAAAATAAACCTTTCCTGATATGACCCTTTATAAAAATTCAGGTTGAAAAAATAAATCTGGAATAAGGACAAAGGAATAAGGAAAAAGGAATAAGGAAACAACTTATCACTCGTTGCAAACAGTGCAGACCCGTATCAGATACTGCAGAACAAGATGCCTGAGCAGGGCCTTCACTTTTTGCTTGAATTTCAACCAATTTTTATCAATGATTAAATTCTAATCAGCCTGGTACCCTTTAACTCTTAAATGCACCCCTTCTGTATGTGGGATGGGACATCCCATTCTGTACAAAATGGGAAAAAATATTCATTTTTCTTGTTTTTTTTTTTTTTCTTTTTTACTTATCTACCTGCTATTGAATCAACGTTGAAACAACGTTTAAAACGTTGTTTCAACGTTGAATCAAAGTTGAGTCAGTATTGTGTGCCTGCAAGATTACTTGCTTACTTACCTACTCACCCACTCAGTTGCTTGCTCGCGTGCTCACACACTCACTCACTCACTCAAACCTGTTTCTTTTATTTTCCTCTGTATAGTTAAAAGCCCAGTTTTAGGTAATCTGTATTGGCCTTAGCTTCAGCAACCTCTTGAGAGTTTCCAGATTTTTGCAAGCAGGGGTAATAAAAAACCCATTCTGACAGTCCATGTTTAGTTTAGAGATTAAAGTCTGATAACAAAATAGAGAAATTTTAGAAAAAAGGTAGTATTTTGCAGGAGTGTATAGGTAGGGTGAATGGTCTGGTGGGTGCGTGACTGAATGTGTAGGTAGTTAGGTAGGCTTACTGTTAACTTCTTCCTTCGACGCTGTAGGTTTCGTTTGTTTGCTTTAAGGTTTAACGTCCCCGTCAACACTGTAAAGGTCATTTAGCGTTGCTTACCATTTTGTGGGACTTTTACCGAAATGACATCTCAAGCCCTGTCGCCCAATGTAACCAATACGGTTTATAAGCATGGACGTTCCGACTCGCACCGCCTACCTGGGCAGGCTTAGATCCACTAAGCGGTTTACCAGTACTCGTGTGCGGTCGGATTCAGCTCTGCGTGGAAGCATTATGCAGCACGTCTATTTCTGCAAGCCCCGATAGGCGGGGGCTAACGACGCTGTATGTAGGTAGGAAGTTAGATAGACAGATTGGGTTTGTTTGTTTGTTTGATTTGAGGTTTAACGTCCCCGTCATCACGGTACAGGTCATTTTGGAGACTTTGCTTTCATTTTTGTGTAACTTTGGCCCGACATTGAGGTCACCTCAAGCCCTGTCGCCCAATGTAACCAATTGGGTTTATAAGCATGAACAGTCCGACTCCGACCGCTTTCCCTGGGTAGGCTTAGAGCCTCTACGCGCTTTACCAGCACTCGAGTGCGGTCGGTTTCAGCTCTGCGCGGAAGCATCATGCAGCCCATATATTTCTTCAAGCCCCGGTGGGCGGGGGCGACAGGTAGGTAGAGTGGAGATATGCATGTAGGTAGGTATATTGGTATATTACGAAAACAGGCAAATTCAAATATATTGACAAAATACTACCACCAAAAACGAAATTTTTCAGATAAAAATCCTGATATTTTTCATATTTCTGCACAAAACATACATTGTGGGTACTCGTTAGGACCGCCTCGGCGAGTCGGTTCTAACGAGTACCCACAATTTATGTTTTTGAGCAGAAATAAGACCAATAATAAATATCCATGTAAACTCCAGTTATAATATCTAAACCCCAGTTTTAATATCTGATCAACATTATATAGGCGTGTTTGCGTGATGAGGTTGGAATGGTCGGTTTGGGCTGGTAGCGATGGGTATGTAGGTAGATCTATAGGATGGTCGTAGGTAGGATCGTATATTGTTTGCTTTGGTTGGTAGGTAGGTAGGTAGGTAGGTAGGTAGGTAGGCAGGCAGCATGTAGGTAAGTAGGTATTACGTACGTATATCGATAGTATAGGTAGGTAGGAATGTTACTAAGTAGGTATGTTTTTGTTTGAATTGGGATTTATGACCCCATCAACACTATTTAGTTCATTTTGGAGACATTGCTTCCAATTTTGGTGGACTTTTACCCGATATTGAGATGAAATGACAGGTTCAGCCCTGCCGCCCAATTAAACCAAAAGGCTTTGGACGGATTTACTCATATCACTTTGCCTGGGCAGGCTTAGTCCTTCTAAACGGTTTACCAGTACTCATGTGTGGTCAGTTTCAGCCCTGCGTGGAAGCACCATGCAGCCCATCTATTTATCCAAACCCCGATGGGCGGGGGCGACTAAGTCGGTATGTACGTAGGTAGGTAGATATGCAGTCCGGCCCCGCCCACCGGGGCTTAAAGAAATAGATGGATTGCGTGGTAGTTAGGCAGGCATGTAGGTATGTAGGTAGGGTAAATGCAGGTAGTTAGGAAGGTGTTGGAAGGAATGTGACAGAAGAACCGCCTTGGAACGGTAAGTGAAACGAATTCAAATGGGGTGGGGGGAGGGGGTGTGTGCGTGAATCGATTTTACGTGGGCACAATCCTCGCCCTTACTTCTGTCGCGATTCAGACAAATAATTTGTTGAGTCTGCACGAAGGCCTCCTAACTCATCAGTGCAATATCTCCGTGAACACAAGACTCAAACAACCACAGCGATGAACCAACGGCGAGACCTCGACAGCAAGAGTTTGTCATTCAGTTTTACGACCCACCTACGGCGACGGGACCTCGGTTAAAAGACTCATCCAAAAGTCTGTTAAAACCCGGGATCGAATATGTGACCCAAGGTCTATGAGGCCAGTAACATAAAAACTACATCAAGGAGACTTCCTTCGTATGCATGGGAACGGACGGTCAGACATACATTTACTTATTTCTACCTACGTACGTACGTACCTACCTACCTAAGTACCTTATTGGTTTCATAAGGCGGTATAACTTGAGAAGTCATTTCATCTCAATGTCGGGTAATAATCCAACTAATTGGTCGCAGTTGGTCGCAATGTCTCCAAACTAACTTTCACAGTGTTGAGGGGAACTTTAAACCTCAAGTCAAACAAACAAGCAAACAAAACATCTACCTACCTTCCCTTAGGCCCCCACCCATCGGGGCTTGAAGAAATATATGGGCTACACGATGCTTCCACGCAGAGCTGAAACCGACCCGCGCATGAGTACTGGTAAACCGCTTAGAGGATCTAAGCCTGACCAAGCAAAGCGGTGCGAGTTGGCTCGTCCATGCTTATCAGCTCTATCGGTCTCATTGGGCGGCAGGGCTTGAGATGTCATTTCATCTCAAGGTCGGGTAAAAGTCACACAAAATTGGAAGCAACGTCTCCAAAATGACCCTTAAGGGTTGACGGGGGCGTTAAACCTCAAATCAAACAAAACCTACCTTCCCATCAACACCTTCCCCCACCTTACCTGTCTGCCTAAATCTACCCCGCCCATCTGGACTTGAAGAACTAGATGGGCTGCATGATTCCTTACATCCTGAGTACTGGTAAACCGCATAAGCCTGCCCTTAGCCCCCGCCCATAGGGGCTTGAAGAAATATATTGGCTGCATGATACTTCCACGCAGAGCTGCATCCGGCCCGCACACTAGTACTGGTAATCCCCTTAGAGGATCTAAGCCTGTCCAGGAACCGCGGTGCGAGGCGGACCGTCCCTGCTAATAAACCCTATTGATTTCATTGGGCGACAGAGCTTGAGATGTCATTTAATCTCAATGTCCGGTAAAATCTAAAATTGGTCGCAATTGGTCGCAATGTCTCCAAACTAACTTTCAAAGTGTTTAAATCTCAAGTCAAACAAACAAGCAAACAAACAATTACCTACCTTCCCTAATGCCCCCGGCCATCGGGGCTTGAAGAAATATATGGGCTGCATGATGCTTTCACGCAGCGCTGAAACCGACCCGCGCAATTGTACTGGTAAACAACTTAGAGCATCTAAGCCTGACCAAGCAAAGCGGTGCGAGTCGGCTCGTCCATGCTTATAAACTCTATCGGTCTCATTGGGTGGCAGGGCTTGAGATGTCATTTCATCCTAATGTCGGGTAAAAGTCACACAAAATTGGAAGCATCGTCTCAAAAATGACCTTTACAGTGTTGACGGGGACGTTAAACCTCAAATCAAGCAAAACCTACCCCCCCCCCCCTTTACCTGCCTACCTAAATCTACCTGGACTTGAAGAACTAGATGGGCTTCATGATTCCTTACCACCTAAGTAATGGTAAACCGCATAAGCCTGCCCTTAGCCCCCGCCCATAGGGGCTTGAAGAAGTATATGGACTGCATGATGCAACCACGCAGAGCTGAATCCGGCCGCACATTAGTACTGGTAAACCGCTTAGAGGATCTAAGCCTGTCCAGGGACCGTGGTGCGAGGCGGACCGTCCATGTTATATGAACCAATAAACGCTATCGGTTTCGTTGGGCGATAGGACTTCAGATGTCATTTCATCTAAATGTCGGGTAAAAAACCCACAAAATTGGAAGCAACGTCTCCAAAATGACCTTTACAGTGTTGACAGGGACGTTCAACCTCAAATCAAACAAACAAACAAAGCATAAGACTGCCCAGGCAAAGTGATGTGAGTAGGACCGTCCATGCATAAAAACCCTACTAGTTTCATTGGGCGGCAGGTCTTGAGATGTCTTTACATCTCAAAGTCGGGTGCCACGAAATTGGAAGTATCGTCTACAAATGACCTATATAGTATTGACGGGGACGTTAAACCTACAATCAAACCTACCTACCCACCCACCAAGACACATCTCCTTACCTACCTACTTAAATCTACCCCGCCCATCGGGACTTGAAGAAATGATGGGCTGCATGATGCCCCGCCGCACATGAGTACTGGCAAACCGCTTAAGCCCTCGCCCAAAGTTATGCGAGTCGTTTGTTTGTTTGTATTGGAGTTTTACGGCCCAGTCAACACTATTTAGGTCATTTTTGAGCCGGCCAGTTTACCTATCAACACTTTCCTGGGCAGGCTTATACGTAAGCGGTTAACCAGTACAGTACACATTCTTTCGCCAGAAACTGACAACTGCCCTTCTTGAATCAGCGGAAGGGAGAGAATGACCGTAGAAAAGACTTCATGATCAATCTCCACGAAAGAATGTTGCCGACCCCGGCGGGAGTCGAACCCGCGTCCTACTGATCACCAGTCAGACGCGCATCCGACTGAGCCACTGAGGCCGGCTATGCGAGTCGTACCGTCAATGCATATAAACCCTATTAGTTTCTTTCTTTCCTTCTTTCTTTCTACTGATACTGCGTCGGTCATATTTGGGCATTTCCGCAGGTGTACATTACATACACTCCAGGTTTGCAGGATGAAAGCCTACACGGTAATCATGTAATTACGGTAGGGATCTTTAACCTACACAGGGGATGGTTCTCCCTGCACAGTGGGGGGGGGGGGGGCTCCAGTTAACGTCCCGATCCGAAAGACGGTGCACTTTATGACATTCAACCCTGCAAATGATGCCAATGGAGCGTGTTCGGACACCGAAATTTATCGCCGCTGCCGGGGATCGAACCCGGGACCTCTAGAATCAGAGGCAAGTGCACTAACCACTGGGCTATCTCAAAGTCGGGTCCCACGAAATTGGAACATCGTCTCCAAATGACCTATATAGTATTGACGGGGACGTTAAACCTCAACTCGAACTTAACTACCTACACAGCCACCCATCTACCTACCTATCTAGCCACAAACCACCTACCTACTTACCAACCTAAACAACGTCGAAGCAGAAGTTAGAAGTAAGAAGTCAGCTTGCCCCCGCCCATCGGGGCTTAAAGAAATAGATGGGCTGCACGATGCTTCAACGCAGAGCTGAAACCGACCGCACACGAGTACTGCGGTGCGAGTCGTCTATAAATAAATAAATAAATAAATAAACAAATAAATATTATAATATTATAAAATCACTAGTAACACAGCTTCTAATTTCCTTAGATAGGCTTCTGCAGCATAAAATTAAAGTTTAATTAATGTAGCAGCATAATTAATCATTTAATATACTAAGAGAGTTTCGATACCCCAGTCTTTTATAGAGTTATCGTATTACACTTCTCACGGCTGAATTATCTCACACCCCTCCGTGAGGGATTTCAGCCACTTCCGGTGCGACTGAAGAATCTCACGGGATCAATAATCTCACGCTACACCACCTTTATCGCCGAAAAAATGAAAATTTTATGATGAAATATTGTGATATTTTTCTTATTTCTGCTCAAAATATAGATTGTGGGCACTCGTTAGAACCGCCTCATCGAGGCGGTTCTAACGAGTACCCACAATCTATATTTTAGAGCAGAAATGAGAAAAATAAGATATACCCCTGGAAATCCCAGTTTTACTATATAAAAGTGGGGTTCAAGGGGGTCTAAATTATAAAGGCATGTTTTCGTGATGTACTTATTAACCTTCTTACTTTATCTTATTTTAAGTTACGTTCCTACAGCATTGTTTCGTAGAGATTGATCATGAAAGCTTTCATCCGGTCATTCTCTCCCTTCCGCTGATTCAAGAAGAGCAGTTGTCAGTTTCTTGCGAAAGAATGTGCACTGTACTGGTTAACCGCTTACGTATAAGCCTGCCCAGGAAAAGTGTGGATAAGTAAACTGACCGGCTAAAAAATTACCTAAAATAGTGTTGACTGGGCGGTTAAACTCCAATACAAACAAATAATTTGTTTGTTTGATTTGAGGTTTAACGTCCCCGTCAACACTGTAAAGGTCATTTTGGAGACGTTGCTTCCAATTTTGTGGGACTTTTACGCGACATTGAGATGAAATGACATCTCAAGCCCTGTCGCCCAATGAAACCAATAGGGTTTATTAGCATGGACGGTCCGCCTCGCACCGCGGTTCCTGGACAGGCTTAGATCCTCTAAACGGTTTACCAGTACTAGTGTGCGGGCCGGAATCAGCTCTTCGTGGAAGCGTCATGCAGCCCATATATTTCTTCAAGCCCCTATGGGCGGGGGCCAACAAACAAATAATACTTACCTACAAGCTCTTATTCACTTACTCACTCACTCACTCACTCACTCACTCACTCACTCACAAACCCGTTTCTTTTTCCCAGAAATAGTATTAAAATAAAATAGTTTTTCTATTACGAAATCACGCTTTTATAAAAGACATTGTCAATTTTCCGTGAAAAAAAAACTAAAATTTTAGGATGAAAAAAAAAATTATATTTTTTCTTATTTCTGCTTAAAATATAGACCTCCTAAGCGGTTTACCAGTACCCATGCGCGGTAGGTTTCAACGCTGCGTGGAAGCACCAGACGGCCCAATCTATTTCTCCTAATAAAAATGTGTTTGTTTGTTTGAATTGGAGTTTAACGGCCCAGTTAACACTATTTTAGGTAATTTTTGAGCCGGTCAGTTTACTTATCTACACTTTTCCTGGTCAGGCTTTTACGTAAGCGGTTAACCAGTACAGTGCACATTCTTTCGCCAGAAACTGACAACTGCCCTTTTTTGAATCAGCAGAAGGGAGAGAATGACCATAGAAAAGATTTCATGATCAATTTCCACGAAAGAATGTTTCCGACCCTGGCAGGTATCGAATCCGCGTCCTCCTGATCACCAGTCAGACGCTCATCCGACTGAGCTACCGAGGCCGACCCTGATAAAAATAATTTCAATATGTGATGAGATGGTATTCGACTGGAGACCTTTCGTGGAGCACGACTAAGCTCCGCCCACGATGCGCAGAGGAAAAAATGTGCTCCACGTTAATGTAATTCGTGCTTCACACGCTATAATCGCTTCCGGTTTGATGCCTAAAGCAACAAAATGAAAAACTTATGTAACTGTTTCATAATTTAACATTCTTGTAAGCCCTCGAATGCACAGAAGGCAAAAGCAAATACAAATGATCAAATATAGTCGTAATAGATTTACGGATAGGCACCATGGTGAAAGGTCAACCGTCAAAGCTAGTCACGTGATAGACACAGTCAATTTTGAAAAACAAAATGGCTGCGTCCGTGCAAGATCTGATAAAAGTCATGAAAGCTAAAATGGTCAATATTTGGCTCTCTCATCAGATCCAGGATGCATGAATTTCAACTTCAAAGTTTTCTTTATCAGTATAAGAAAATCATCTTGAAACAACTTCCTAAATGAAATTTTGCTGAGCTACTTCCGCGTTATGTTCAGGCATATTAAATCAGTCACGTGACTGATTCCACGCTCTTTCTTAAACGTGGCCGTTGTGCTCCACGAAATTGTTCGAAATTTCACGAATCTCCCAGTCGAACGCAAATCGTGCTCCACGCTTCAATTCGTGGAGCACGAAAAAACCAGTCGAATACCGCCACGTTTGAAAGTTAGCCCTCTTATGAGACGGGGACCAACCAGGGGCCAGTTTCATCAATAAACATCGTACGATTAATCTTAAATTGTTCTTACGCACTTTTTAAAGAACTGCGTACGTCAGTTTCATCAAAACATCGCAAAGTGTTCGCACGAGCTAAATTTGCGTTTCACTAATATATGTCGCAATTTTGAATATGCTCTTAAACAGGTCCACTAATTGTCACATGCGTGATCACGTGCCGTCTTGAAATAGCCGAGCAAAGTAGATAACACGTTTTAAGACTATTGGTCCGGTGGACCTAGATGTATATTCAGTACTAGCAACGTTGAATCAATGTGATTCAACGTTGATTCTACGTTGTTTCAAACTTGTGTTTCCATTTCATTATCGTAAGATACAGATATTTATTATCTGGACCCATTTCCCACTGTAACAATGGTGAGTTGGTCTGTTTTGTGGACGTCGTGACGTCAGACAAGCGTTGATTTAACGTTGTCATAATGAACCTTTTACGAGCGCGTTTGTCAGTAAATGCGGGGCGGCGGGGTGGGGGTGGAGCTGGGGATGAGGATGGGCGGTTCTTCAGCATGAGTACACGTCACGTGTATTGTTGAGTTGTTTATAATGGCCATATTCGACTGGGAAGTTTCGTGAAAGTTTCGTAAAAATTCCACGCAGGAGTGTGGTGTTATCTTGTAATAGCCGATCACATGGTCCAATCAAATATAAGTTATTTTTCAAATACATAAGCGATCATGGAGCACGATTCTATTCGAAGGAAAAGTCGAACCTTTCGTGCACCACGGTCGCTTATGAGCTATACGGAAATAAAATATTTGATTGGACCATGTGACCAGCTATTACAACTAGGAACCACACTCCTACGTGGAATTTCACGGAGATTTCACGAAACCTACCAGTCGAAAACCGTCAGTATTAGATAACATGAGACTTCGCAGAGCATTTTATTACTTTTTCGTGCTCATTTTAAAAAATCCAGAAATGCAAGAGCATGAATACAGGATTTAATTTATCGTATGAACTTAAAACACAGTTTATGCACGATTTTAATACAAAACGTCAATGCATGACGTTGTTTAATAAGGATGCCGCATATAACGTTACCTGACGTAGCCTCAGTAAGTGTTCGTATTTTACGTATATCAGTTTTCAGTTCCGGTTTGTTGTTGGCAATGGTGACAGGTCTATAGCAAATATGTTTTAATTAATTGTTCGTCTGTCAGGCCGCCGAGCCTTTCTTTCGACCCCCGCCCATCGGGGCTTAAAGAAATAGATGGGCTGCATGATGCTTCCACGCAGAGCTGAAACCGACCGCACACGAGCCTGCCCAGGCAAAGCGGTGCGAGTCGGTCCGTCCATGCTTATAAATATGTTCTATAAAAGGGATATCCTTTGGAAGCAAGGAATACACCACTGAACTTGAAAATATGAAGTGTACATGTTTTCTGGGCCGGACTAGCTCGTTTCGGCGAATTAGGAATCATCAGTGACCCCTAAATATTTTCAGAATTCCACAATTGAATCAGTGATCCCAAAGGACAAGAAAATATAAACTACACTATGATGGAGGGCAGGGAGATTTTTTACGGCCGCAACGCATTCCTAGATACATGTACCAGCTGTAGTGACGTTTAATAAACCCTATTGGTTTCATTGGGCGACGGGGCTTGAGATGTCATTTCGTCTCAGTGTCGGGTAAAAGTCCCACAAAATTGGAAGCAACGTCTCCAAAATGACCTATACAATGTTGAAAGGGACGTTAAACCTCCAATCAACCAACCAACCAACCAACCAACCGTCCAGCCTTTCAATGAAAAATAAATTCAGTTCATTTGCAACATAGGTACTACAGCATGATTGATTTTAAATTCTATAGCTACATGTATACACAATTATACAATTGCCTGCACGTAGACGAAATGACAGTACGCACGACCACGACCCCCTCCCCACGCCGTCGACATTCAAGGTTTTCGTACATACGAACGTACGCCCATGTACGTACGTCCTTCCGGAGTGTACGTACGTGATCCTGTATCCTCAGGTTAAGGCATTGTACCAGGAAGAACCTAAAATTTTAAGAGCTCATATTTTCCAGAGTATATGATGAAATGGTGATGGTATGTATAGGTCAAAAGGTTAATTCAGCAATACACTGGCCCCTATGACCTCTAGGTCAAGTTATGGACTTAGAAAATCATATAATGGATTTGGTTCATATTTGGTACGATGATAGATATACAAGTTTTATTCAGATACCCGCGCCAGTGCCCATGGGCTCAAGGTCAAGGTCACACTCATAATTTTTAGCATAATCGCGCCAATGCCCATGGCCTCAAGGTCAGGGTCACAGACTTAGAATTTTTTAATGTCAACGTTTTTTAATAAGAACTCACATTTCCCAACCCATTTAATAGATTTAGTTCGTATTTGATATGACGAAAGATACAGGTCGTTTCTCCGGCTACTCCGTTTAGTTATCGCCCGCATCTGATTAATGATCGGCTCGAAATAAACGAAATAACCTTGAAAGGGCAGGAAAATCAAAACTCAAGGTCAATGTCACATTTGGTAATTTATTTTTTTATGTATTTTGTTCATATCTGGTATGACGATACACACTTTTTTCCAATATTTAAACGCCTTTACCCACACCTACGCCGATGTTCTGAAGGACAGTTTTCCAGCCGAGCAATACTATCTTTTTTTTTTTTTTGTTGGCAACATGCTGTTTTTCTTGGTGAGAATAGTCCCTGGGCGGTGGCATATGTGTCGTATTGACAATTCTAGTTTGATGTGTTAATTTGAGGTACACTGAGTCTTCATTTTAATCAAAAGTCTAATCGCAGATTGTGGGTAATCGTTAGAAACTACATGAACGCGTTGGTTCTTAAGTCCCCGTCAATGTGCATATATTTTAGGCCATTATGGAGACGCTGCTCCCGATTTTGTGGGGCTTTTACCCGGCATTGAGATGAAGTGACATTATAAACCCTACCGACCAAAGAAACAGCTAGGGTTTAAGGAGCGGTCCCACTCGCACCACTTTTCTTGGGCAGGCTTTTACCTTCTAACCGGTTAACCAGTTATCAAGAGGCGCTTCTAACGAGTACCCTCAATCTCTAAAAAACAACTAAGAAAATCCCCACCCCAAACCCAAACTAAAGATTATAGCAAAGGGGTCAGTTTCGAGGGTCTTCATTGCATGGGCTTATATAACTAATGGGCATGATCTGCGAAGGTTAGCGAAATGGTATATTACGTACCACCCTTTTTACAATGTTACTCAAGAGCTTTTACCTATGCTGCCCGCGTATGGTCGTGACATGTCCAAAGTTTAAGACGAAAATTTCAATGTGCGATGCCTAAATATTCATCTCAGAATTACGACAAAATCTGCGAACATCGCAGATCTTTAACATTTGATGAAACAGGATTTTTGCCGTAAGAACTTCGTACGATCTTTTTAAGACGAAAATACGTCGCAAATGCTTTGATGAAACTGGCCCCAGAACAGGGTATTGGCAAACAGTGTAGTCCAAGATCAGACGCCGCATTATGCGGCGTCTGATAATGCGGCGTCTGATCAGAGCCTACACTGTTTGCAAAACTTTAAGTCATGTGTATATGAATTTCTAAAAATAACTCAACGTGATGCGTGTACACCTGATTTCCGAAAAAGGATTACTGCTACGAATATATATACTCAGTCAAAAAAAGTTCCTATACCTAAAATTGCTTCTGTTACTTTAGCTACTACAGATAAAAACTACACAAAGTCTGTTATGTTTTGATAAGAAAACTCATTTTTCCATGACCCTAACCCTAACCCTAACCCTATTCTTGACCCTAACCCTAACCCTAACCCTATTCGTTTTTGTTTTCGTTAACACGTCATCGTAGACTATTGCTTTAAACACCCAAGGGGACACTGTGCCTTTTTCGCAGATAAAATCATTAAAACTTGCTATGATTTAACATCACAAAATTTCCCTGTATCCTACATTTCTAAAATTTGATAAATGTGACATTTCTTTAGATACCATTTGCGTCTATTCACAAAAGATTTGGAACTTTAGTTGCATCAGCTACGAGAAACAGGCTATCAACTATTGAACTCCAATTCTTAGAAGTTGTGTGCAAATGCTGCTTTCAATGGGAACTCCATAGAAAATCGCAATCGATAGTGCTACATGCTACATGAATTTTCTGTATATTTTACCATCATGATGAACAGCAATGATGGACACAAAGCGTTTTTTTTTTAAAAAAAATGGCAAAAATTGACTGACAGGAATAAAAATTACAGCAGTTCGAAAATTGCTATATTTTTAATTGCAAGGGAGATAATTTGAGAATTTCACAAATTGAAACCTCGCTTATAATGCGAGATCATGAGATATTGTAAAAATAAAGTGTTATTCGATGATCACAGAATATTGTCTTCCATCTTTGACAAAAAGAGCTTTCTGCGCATGCGCAATGTCCATTTTCTACCAAAATCTTTCTAGGCACATATTGCAAGATACCTCTGGAGCAGAAAGGTATGGGCAAATGCTAATTTGAGCATTCTCTAGCTAAACGTCCGATTTAAATGTCTACAGCTAAATTTAGCTCAAAAGCTGCCAGATATCTAGTGAGTTTCACCCGAAAGTTGGTATAGTTACTTTTTTGACTAAGTATACATTAACAGACCCTGAAGAATCGTGGTAATGTGATTTATTGAACCTGACAAGTTTTCAGCCTTTCTTCTAACAAAAGTGACAGCTTAACTATTATCCTGCTGTTCACGACAACCCTTTTCTTTGCAAACTGTGTAGATCCAGATCAGATTGTTTATGGGCAATAATTTGAACAATCGTGGTAGAGGTCCACTAGATGAAGCTTCATACCAAATATCAAAGACCTGGGCCTTCTGGTTTCAGACAAGAAGATTTTTTAAAGATTTTCCCAATATAAGCCTATGAACCAGTGGACCCGGGGTGAGGCCATTTTTTGCCCAAGGGCAATAATTTGAACAATCTTAGTAGCGGTCCACTAGATGAAGCTTCATACCAATATCAAAGACCAGGCCCTTCTGGTTTCAGACAAGAAGATTTTTAAATGTTTTCCCTATATAAGCCTATGTAAAACCAGTGGGCCCCGGGGCGGGGCCATTTGTGGCCCCAGGGCAATAATTTGAATAATCTTGGTAGAGGTCCACTAGACGAAGCTTCAAACTAAATATCAAAGACCTGGGGCTTCTGGTTTCAGACAAGAAGATTTTTAAAGGTTTTCCCTATATAACCCTATGTAAAACCGGTGGGCCCGCCCGGGGCCAATGTTGGCTCTGGGGCTATAATTTGAACAATCTTGGTAGATGTCCACTAGATGAAGCCTCACAACAAATATCAAAGACCTGGGCCTTTTGGTTTCAGACAAGAAGATTTTTAAATGTTTTCCCTATATAAGCCTATGTAAAACCGGTGGGCCCCGCCCCGGGGCCAATTTTGGCTCTAGGGCTATAATTTGAACAATCTTGGTAGAGGTCCACTAGATGAAGCTTCACGCCAAATATCAAAGACCTGGGCCTTTTGGTTTCAGACAAGAAGATTTTAAAGGTTTTCCCTATATAACCCTATGTAAAACCAGTGGGCCCCGGGGCGGGGCCATTTGTGGCCCCAGGGCAATAATTTGAATAATCTTGGTAGAGGTCAACTAGATGAAGCTTCATACCAAATATCAAAGACCTGGGGCTTTTGGTTTCAGACAAGAATATTTTTAAAGGTTAACCCTATATAACCCTATGTAAAACCGGTGGGTCCCGCCCCGGGGCCATTTTTGGGCCCAGGGCTATTAATTAAACATCTTGGTACAGGTCCACTAGATGAAGCTTCATACCAAATATCAAAGACCTGGGCCTTTTGGTTTCATACAAGAAGATTTTTTAAGTTTTTCTCCTATTTTTCCCTTTTTGTTGCCATGGCAACCAGATTTCTGCATGGAATTGAATTCTTTGAACACCTTTGAGAGAGGACCACCTAAGGGTTATTTTTGCCAAGTTATATCCAAATCTGTATAGTGGTTTAGGAGGAGATGTATTTTGAAGAAATTGTGAACGGAAGACGACGAAGACGACGACGGACGGTTACCGATCACAATAGCTCACCATGAGCCTTTGGCTCAGGTGAGCTAAAAATATCAGATTTTTTTATTTGAAAATTTTCATTTTTGGTGAAAAAAATGATATATTTGAATAGGCATATTTTCATAATGTTACATAATAGGACACAGGCTGTAGAAAGTATGTGGTGAAAACTGAAGCCTTTTAAATAAGTTTTTTTAAAAAAGAATAAGTTACGATTTTAGCATGACTGAATAGTTCAATTTCAATGTACTAGACAAATTCATTTATGGGTCAATTTTTATGCCCTGCCACAAAAAGTGACAGGGTATGATGTTTTTTTTTTTTTTTTTTTTTGTTTTATGGCCCTTTCAAGATTATTTCACTCATATCGAGCCGATCGTTCATCAGAGGTGGGCGAAAACCGGAGTACCCGAAGAAAAATCACCTGACCTTCCGTTGCAGATCTTTGTATCATCACTACTTGTACATGTATCTTTAATAATTTTGCATCAGTTGGGACTGAATGAATATCTCCTAATAAAGGGTATCCTTCAGAAGCAAGGAATACTCTGCAGAATTAATACGTATGGGGTGTGCAAGTTTTCTGAGCCAGACTTCATGTAAACTTTGTTTGCTATGGGGTGCCGTTTTACTATTAATACAATTTCGAGATATCCATAACTTTATTATAGATATCTATAAATCAATTTATAGATATCTATAATCAAATTATAGATATCTATAAATCAAATTATAGATATCTATAAATCAAATTATAGATATCTATAATTAACATGATTGATATCTATAATTGTCAATATTTTTTGATATCATAAAATGTAATCAGCGATATGTAATATATATTTCTTGATGATATCTTTAATTCCTTAGCATATATAGATATCTAAAAATCCAATTATAGGTATCTAATAATATTGATATCCTATATTTTTATCATAGATATCTATAAATCAATTCATATATATGTATATCTAAAAATCAAAATATAGATATCCATAAATCAAATTACAGAAATCTATAATAGAATTATAGATATCTATAATTAACAAACATTATTGGTATCTATAAGTGTTGTTTCTTACGTGTGTCTCACGTTGGTAACGTCTGGTTAGGCTCTGCAGCCTCTGTTGACTTGTTTTGATAGGTCACATTTCTAGTTCTTGTTCTCTTGCCGGGAATGTAGCACAGGGGTCAAACTTATGGGGTTGCCCAAACATAAAAATTGTTTAGTCTGCTCTTAAAATTATTCAGAGTGGGTGGCACCACTACATGTTCTGGCAGCTCATTCCACTTGTCTATGACTCCATTACGTTAACACACCCGTGCGACATAGTGCATTTTTTCACATCTCCAAAATGGCTACTTTTCTGATGAAAATTCGCAATATTTTTCTTAAAAATATTGCAAACATAGGTTGTGGGTGCTCGTTAGAACCGGCTCATTGAGGCGGTTCCAACGAGTACCCACAACCTATGTATTGGAGCAGAAATAAGAAAAATAATGAATACCCCCTTAAACCCCAGTTTTCTCTATATAAAGTGGGGTTTAGGGGGATGTTCACTTCACGGACTTGTTCACGTGATGCTGTTATTGAAGTAGTTTCCTCGTACATTGAGCCTAAACCTCCTTTTGTAAATCTTACGAGGATGGCCTCTAGTCCCAGGGTATTCTGCCATAGTAAACATTTTGCTTTTGACAATTTTATTAATATCATTCATGATCTTGTAAACTTGAATTATGTCTTCTCTGTCTCTTCTATATTCTAAACTGGGTAATCCCAAATATTTTAATCTTTCAGTGTAGGTATAACCTTTTAAGCTGCATAATTATCAGTACTTTTGATATCATAAAATGTAATCAATGATATGTATTATATATTTCTTGATATCTATAAATTTGTTTTATGATAGCCACTATTCCTTTGCATATATAGATTATAGATATCTAAAAATCAATATTAGATATCTGTATATCAAATAATAGATATGCATAAAGGAAACAGGATTCTGATCCAGTCGCCAGAATTATGTGCCCTTAAAAGACAAACGTTTTGGCCATATGTTTAGCATAGGAGGTTAAATAGTACAGTTCATGTCTCAGCAAATTCTCCTACAGCATTTGATCCTGGACTTGAAAACTTGCAACACAGTTCAGACATGCTTTGAACATTTGCATAAAGGAAACAGGATTCTGATCTAGCCCTACTGAAGTACTCGTTTTGTGAGGCATATGATGTGGGCAATCATCATCCCTAGTGATTGTCGATGTTTTTTATCTTTTTTATGTCACCGTCACGAAGTGTGAGGGCCATATAATTTTGCACTTATCCATATCACGCCTACGGCACGATAGAATGCGTAACCACTGAGTAAGAACGTTTTTTTTATGTTTTTTTTTTTTGGGGGGGGGGGGTTTACGGCCCTTTCAAGATTATTTCACTCATATCGAGCCGATCGTTAATCAGAGGTGGACGAAAACCGGAGTACCCGGAGAAAAACCACCTGCCCTTCCGTTGCAGAACTTGGCGTCTCACACGTGGCCCGAGCGAGGCTCGAATCTACGGCGGGGAGACCTAATGACTCTTATGGCCCGAGCGAGGCTCGAACCTACGGCGGTGAGAGACCTAATGACTAAGAGTCATTAGGTCTCTCACCGCCGTAGGTTCGAGCCTCGCTCGGGCCACGTGTGAGACGGAACGTGAAGCAATTAAAGCGACATCCGACGAGGAATTAGATCGCTAAACAGGGTAAAGAAACTTTGCATTTTCTGTGTTCCATAAATTATATAATTTTTACGAGGAAGTTATTTAAACAAAAACAGGGGAATTACATTCAGGAGCCCATAGATATCGGCGTCTTTGGTGTAAATACCAAATCCCGTACTTCATGCATTTTGGCTAAATTTAGTTTCTCCTGCTGAAGGTGAACTGAAGCCTTAGAAAACGCGTGGTTTTTCGAGGTGTCGGTTGCCTTTTATTTATTATTGGGCTTTGCTACAAGTTAAGCGTATTAACATGCAAATACAATAAACATATATGGTTATATGTGTTATGGATATTTGCTTGTCAATGCAGCACTAGCAAGAAATCACCATGGAAAAGGTCGAAAATGGTTGGTTACGCATTAGATCTACAGAAAGGATAACAAAACTTGCAACTATAAAGCGGATCTGTTTTCATCTTTAAAGCCCTAGAATCACCCGTACCTTGTTCTGCGGAACCACTTTAGCCAACCTGATAAGCAGTGCGTTATTGATTCGATAATGACATAGTATTTTATGGAAATATTTTCAGTCTCCAGAATTATAGTACCGAATGATTTTCACTGACTCTTACGCTGTGTTTGTTTTATCAATGGTCCAGTAATTGCCTGAAATGACATAAAACAGGTTTTAGAGTTTTAATTTCTGCGACGAACTCCTCATCTGCCAAAATTTACTGGTTAAGCATTAGATCGTCTGGTTGAGCATTCGATAACCAGAGGAGAAAAACACACCAGTTGCTGCCTAAGTAAATGCCAGAAGCTTACTATAATAAAAGGTGATCTACATATGATTTTAATGACAGATTCAATCTGTCGTTTCTAGCTATCCTGCGTGTTGTAAAGTAGTTCCGGCTTTCTTACGACTTTCTTCCGGCTTTCACCGCCGAAGAAACATGAGTCCGCACAAAATGTAGTCCGGTTTGGCGCAGTTATCAAAATTGTACATCCTATGATCGCAATACAAACTTTTGAAGCAGACGACTTAACGATTTTATCATACCTTTCAGAGAATAGATTCAGCATTTCATTTGAATCAGCTGCATCATGCGAGACTGTATACCCAGATCAATGCGGTGTCTGCTCAGACGTCTGCTTAGGTTTTACACTGTTTTCTAACAGTGCTGTCAATATTTAATCCTTAAAGACCAGCCGGTCAGCTGCAGACCAGAATATTAATGGGTTTTCCGATATTCGAGGTCAAGTCTAGGTCAGTTACAACTAGGTGTATATCAGACTTTGCGAGAAAGGTTGTCCCTTTCAACCCTGGACTATGGTACAGATACCTATGCAAACTGTGTAGGTCCTGTGATATAATTCTAGGTGCCATATTTAGCAGAATTGACGAGCCCAACTTCAGTGATGGAAGAGTACACTCCAGAGGCAGTGAATAAATCAAAGCACTGACGACACTCATTCCGAGTGTCTCTAAATGCAGGCTGATCATGAACGAGGATTTGGAATGATCCGTTTAAACTTAAGATGTTAGTAACTGATGCAATAAAATGTAGAACAAGATCAGCACCGTGTTCTGTGGCGTTTGATCTTAGTCTACATTGTTTGCCAGATCGAACATTTTATTGAAGTGCAGATTTTACAGATAACACTTACATGTACCCAAGACTGACAAACGACCCGGCTATGTTTGGGTTGATTGTTTGGCATTCGACCCGAAGTTACTAATAAAAAAGCGAATCAGAGCTAACGTCTACATGACTATCACTGACTTCTCACAATAACCTTTTTCTTGCAGAAAATAGCCGCAGTGAGATCAGGGTATTCCATAAGACTGAAAAGGGTCTTCCTGGAATCATAGGGTGAGCTTGGCAAACACTGTAGACCAAGTTCGAACGCTGAAAAAATGCGCTGCTTATCAAAACCTTCACTATTCGTTTGGAATTTCAGAGTTAAATCAAACAGTTTAATCTCAGCCAAGGACTTTTACCCCAACCTACATCCCACCAACACTTTCGGTGCTTTGATTCTGAAACCAAACGATAGCATGATTACAACACGCTGTCGCTTAGGCACCATGCCCTTAAGCTAAAACGGTTAAATCAATCAACCGTGACGTATGGTTACCAGTCCGGCCACAATCATGTGTTTTGTTTTGTTTGATTTGAGGTTTAACGTCCCAGTTAACACTGTATAGGTCATTTTGGAGACGTTGCTTCCAATTTTGTGGGACTTTTACCCAACACTGAGATGAAATGACATCTCAAGCCCTGCCGCCTGATGAAACCAATATGGTTTTTATGCATGGACGGTCCGACTCGCACCGCTTTGCCTGGGCAGGCTTAGATCCTCTAAGCAGATTAACAGTACTCGTGTGCGGGTCAGTTTCAGCTCTGCGTGGAAGCATCATGCAGCCCATATATTTCTTTAAGCCCCGATGGGCGGGGGCCAACGATCCTGTGTACCACCTTCACACCAGCACTGATAGAAACCACATTTTCAGGATCAAACTTTTGATGTGTGATGTAAGGTCGTGCCTAGAAAAGAAGAAAGTGTATTTTTTCTCAAAAAGCATCAAGTGAGAACGTATTGCAACATTTTTCATTAAACCCTGGACAGTTAGAGTGAGTGAGTGAGTGTTTGAGTTTTACGTCTCACCAACAGCTAAGGTCATACGGAGACGATACCTCGGTTTAAAGACTCATCCGAAAGTCTGGATAAGTCCGGGATCTATCCTGCGATCCCTGGTTTACAAGGCGAGTAGCATAACCACTACACCACGGAGGCTTCTAATGGACGGTTAGAAGCTGGTCGGGAAGCGGATGGCGTTGACTCTGATTTTGGGTGCCACATGTGTGTGATCTATTTGTCTGTTGGAGCGACATCTTACTATCAACAGAAGACGCTAGTGGACGTCGACGTAGCGGAAGATCGACGTCAGTACGTCAAGATCGATTCATCCAACAGACACATGTGCGAAGCAGATTTCCGCCGGCACCTGCTACACTGTACCTGTAGATAAACAAAGGGTTTCAACTACCGACTAATAAGCACTGACACAGTTCGTCGCTCTTATGCGATGCACTTTTGAGAGCTAGACGTCCCTTTCGTGACCAAAATTAAGACGTCGACACAATACGGAACACTTACGCTGGTGCATGGAATACATACATGTATATTGGCGTCTAAGCGACTCGCGTGATATGCGTTTCAGTGACACATCGCACTTCAGCGTGAATCACGCCGATTGTCGTTTCGGGGTGTTTCGACATATAGGTGTAAGGTATGCCGAGGCAACGCGTGCGTAATGGAGCATTACATATCGGATGGAATAAGCGAAATGGTATGTCGAGCCATTGCATGTAGCTAGCGACATTAAGAACAGTCAAGATCATGGTTGAGACGTTAACTAAACATCGAGACGTTACATCAATCAAGTGCGTCGGCCTCACGTGGTTCCATTTATTTGTTTACGCTCAGAATCCTGGATATCTAATCCAGCATCTCACCGCTGTGGTTCGAGCCTCGCTCGGGTCACATGTGAGACGCCAAGTTCTGCAACGGAAGGTCAGGTGGTTTTTCTCCGGGTACTCCGGTTTTCGCCTACCTCTGATTAACGATCGGCTCGATATGAGTGAAATAGTCTTGAAAGGGCCGTAAAACAAAAAAAAATCTAATCCAGCAGGATTACGCACGGGTTTATGGTGCTGTTCTTACTCAAAAATGTCTTCAAGTCAATGGAATTCATGTACTGGACTGACCAGCCTTTCTCCTCCGATCTCTTTGTGAAAAATAGAGTATCTTTTGTGGGGAGGTATCCACAACCGACCAGACAAAAATGTTACTAATTGACAGCAGCATTGTTAAAACTTGAATTTTAATGTTTGGTTTTGAAAACGTAAATAGTTTCTTTCCAAAATTTGAAACATCGAATGGCATTTCATGATACCACCGGTGTATAGACATCTGTAAACATATCATACAATGGAATTTGCAGAACTACTTTTCTAAATTTTAAGATCTTTTTAGAAAGGTTGTCTGTAAGTTTTCACAGTGTTTTGATTTTTTTATAGAATCTGTCATTTCAGTGCCTTTGGCGCTTTGATTAAATTGTGTTAAAATCATCAGAGAAAGAAAGCAGTGATGAAAAATACTTTTCTGAACAAGACCATTAAATGTCTGGATATCATGCTTATCTGACCGAATGACGCGGCGATTAAAAATTAGAGGTCATTACGCGCTTTTGTAGAAAACAAAATGGCCAGCTTACGCTTTGTAATGGCGATTACAAATTTTGAAACTTGCTACACAGTTCAGACACTGAACATGTGCATAAAAGAAATGTTTCACTACAGAATTACGATCCAGTACATTATCGCAGGTTAAACAGTACTTTTTGTTTGTCCGCAACTCAATGCAGTATTTGGAGCTGGAAATTAAAACCTGCAACACATTTTAGACATGCATTTAAAATGTGCATACAGGAACCAGAATTTTGATCCAGCCTCTAACTTCAGAATTATGTCCTCTTGAACGATGTATACATTTTGGCCATGTGTTTCTTGGACAATATTCAGTTTCTAGAATGTGTGCATGGCTACTGCATATGTCAAACAAATTACTCACCTAGTGAGGCATGTTGCAGGGATACTCATCACCTTAAGTGAGTGTCTAGTTTTTTGCACCAAGAGTGTACAGTGCGGCGTCGCAAAGAAGGCAATGCCTTAATTTCATATTAAATGCAAATTCTATTTATTTGCACGTCATACACGATGGTTTCGTCATACACGACGGTTTTCAACTGTTTTCCTCGTTGCATTTTTTTTTTTTTGGCTTTTGAGCGAATATAAATTTGTTCTATTGTTATTTAGTCACTCAATAAGATAGACTTTGAGTTTTAATTGGTTTTAGTTTTCTTTCTTGTAATCACGCTTTCACTTGTCGAAATGTCGGATCTGGTTAATCACAGGCAAAGCGTTCAATCCATTACGAAAACACGCCTATTCATATACATTGAAACCTTTATCGCCGAAAAAATGAAAATTTTATGGTGAAAAATTGTGATATTTTTCTTATTTCTGCTCAAAATATAGATTGTGGACACTCATTAGAACCGCCTCATCGAGGCGGTTCTAACGAGTACCCACAATCTATAGTTTAGAGCAGAAATAAGAAAAATAAGGTATACCCCCGGAAACCCCAGTTTTACTATATAAAAGTGGGGTTCAATGGGGTCAAAATTATATAGGCGTGTTTTCGTGATGCACTAACCAACTGTATATGCGATCTTTAACAATTACTCTCAAGATGTAATTGCTTTTATCAAGCACTGCTAAGCATGCCGAATTGCTTCATAATTGACAAGTTAAGCAAAGAGAAATACTTTAAACTAATGTTTGTGTTTCTTTCCCTTGGTGTCTCTGATGGGAGCTGTGTGTTAATTGTATCGATACCTAATCAGTACCTTGACTTCTGTTTTGATAAAATATATTTTACTCTGGCTGGCTGGAATAAATTTTTAGTTACGCTCCCCAAGACTTTGTTCGAATTCCAAAGAAGTAAATACACGTTTATGTTAGTCAGGCCTAATGCGCTTTACTACGTTGTATTACCCTTTATCACATACAGTAAAACCTGTCTTAGTGGCCACCTCTATTAAGCAAGCAACCTGTCTTAAACAAGCAGGCTTTCAGTTGCCGAAAAGGGAAAATGTATTAAAATCCACCTGTGTTAAGCAAGCACTTGTGTTAAGCAAGCACTTTTTGATTATCCCATAGGTGCTTGCTTAATACAGGTTGGACTGTACTTGTTTCTATATTTACACCCATAACAACAATTTTGCATATGCGATAACAGCGGAACATAACGAAGGTTATGGACACTGCCCCTGATAACCAGTTTTTGCCCGGCCGGGCTGATAACCGGAAAAAAATGTATTTTTACATTAAGAGAGGTTATCGTGCCCGGCTTATATACTTCTAGACTGCGTCCAAACCTTTAAACGTAAAAATCGATTTACCTACTTTTTTAATCATCAGTGACACCGTCATTGCTAACAACTACGTCGTCACTAACAACTACGTCATCACGTGATGTAAACATTCTAGTGTAATCTGTCAAATTGATTGTGTTCACGTCAACCACTGTGTGTTGTTTTGTGTCGTCTCCCAGGAAAAAAGGAGACAATCGTAGAAGAGATAGAATAGAGGAAAAGAGGAGATGAAAATTAGGGACATATGAGACTGAGGAAAATGAATTAAAGTGTAGAAACTGAAGAAAAAAACAAACATCGCCCCCACCCCTCCCCTCCCTTTACCACAGGCCTTGCACATCTTTAAGCCAATATCAGTAGGACTCCACAGTGACGCAAGCTAAAACGGCATCAACGACCGCCAAAATGGACGCTCAGCATCAACAACCAACAACCAGTTGAACGGGTGTTAGAGTCGACACAGTGCACAGGAACTCGTTTCAAAAAAAGACAAACCCCCACCCTTTTACCATTTGGTATGAAACGAGAATCTGTGAAAAAGCATGGTCGAAGAGAGAGTAATACGTTTTTAGAGGTGACAGTTGAGAAAACACACACATTTGTGGATGACATGAAAAAATGTGAACACTGAAAGAGACACGACAAGGGGTGTCAAACATCTTCACAGTCAAACCCCCATTTTGTGACCTTGGTTACGGCGAATTCACATTAAGCAACTACATTTGGCGGATCTATCTATATGTAAATATGGCGATCCACCGTATAAATATAGAAACGAGATGTGATAAACAGATTATAACATGAGGTTTTGGTTATCACCCGCAGTATCAACCCTCGACCATTATGATAATGGGGTCTCGGGTTGATACTGCAGGCGATAACCAAAACCCCATGTGATAATCTCTAATTATCATTCTTGCGATGTGTATTGGGAATAAAATTTCTCCGAGTTTGTTATTCTTCTCTTGTCGTCTTAGATTATTAAAGGTATAGTTTATTTGTCAGTTTCTTTCCTTCAACAACAAAGCGCTAAAATAAAACGATCGCAAAATATAAGTGTTTTACAGCACATTACCTGAGATACTGTCTTATTTGTACATATTTACGTGATATATTTCCCTAACGTAGACATAAGGTTTGGGCCCAAAACAAGTAAAAATATAACATCTCTCAAAATAATGAACTACAGTAGAACTTCGATGGCTCGAACAACGATGGCTCGTTTACCATGGATGAGTCGAACCCATTCTTGAGCCCCTAGCGAAATCCTCTACATAAGAAATAGTGGGAGATAATTAGGAAATTTTAGTCTTTTATCTTGCAAATGTATGCTGTGTGTACTCATTAGAATAGCCTCAATGAGGCGATTCTAATGAGTACACTCAGCATACATATTCATTATAGCCAGGCGTTCGAGCCATTGAAGTTCGACTGTATGCTTCAATGCTACCTGACAAGATATACCCAACACGGCACATTTCACACCAACGTCGATACAACGCTGTCAACACGTTGTGCGATCAATATGGAATTCCGCATGCCTGATACGACTCTGTTTTACCAGGAATGCAAAATGTCCTGATAGGTATTCACCCAGCACTAGCCAATGACGATGACCCTAAAATGTTGGTCATGGACTTCCGTAGTATAACAAGATTTGTTTCGGCATTCTGCCCGGTCGTTTTGTTAATGAATACAAACGTAAATGGATTTTAAGGGAATGATACACACTAAATAGCTTTTTTTCCATTTTATTTTTTGAAAAGCTAAACAAAAACTGTGACTTCCCGTTGACTGTCCTGTGCATCAAATCCCTTAAAATGTTTTTTTTACCCTTAAACCTCATCAAGCTGAACTCGGATGTATCCTAAATTTAAAAACAGTTCAGATCCACACTGTTTCTATTATGCTTCTGAATCCGTAATGCAGGGGGTAAAAGGAGAGACATTCTTCTTGCCTATGTGGGGCAACTCTTGCAAAATTATTTTTGTCTCCCATGTCAATAGGGGTCAACTCTTAAAGGAAAGAATTTGCTCCAGAGGAGCAAATTCTTTCCTTTAAGAGTAGCCCCCTTTTTCAGTGGGACAGGTCTCATAGAAAAGCAAACATGAAGTCCCGAAAGCTGTCTCCCTTTATAAAATGGCGGAAAAATCTGCCAGGTTCTCCAATTCCACTTAATGGAGACGAAAGCTATTTTTGTAGGAGTCGGCTCCCATTTAAGTGTACACATCTTTATACTTCATCTGTTGCAGCTATGGGTGCGGACGTCCGCTGTGGACTGCTAGGCACACTATTTTCTCGATTGTATGGTTTATAGATTTTACTAATTCTATGTGACGTAAAGCTGACGTCAGGATCTTCGTCCAATAGGGAATCGCTATCTTTCTGACTGTGTCTCTGACTTGTCCTGCTGGTTTCCCGTCTCAGTGGTACGGCGTCCACCTCGTCCTGTTCTGCCGCCTTCATTTTCATTTCCCACCGGAGAACCAGTGGCTCAATTAACATTAGTAGGGCCGGAAGAAAAAGTAGGACTCCAGTCAGATAAAACGAGGCTTCCCAGTTCCCAGTTTTGTCCTTCAGTAAGGCTGCAAAAAGAAAACAAAATGTGCTGGAACTTACGGAACCCGGGAAGGGACGTGATTTTTTTTTTATTTTATAAGTTGTGAGCACAAGATAATATCTTGTGCTGACAAGATAATATCTTGTCCGCACAACATATTATCTTGTGCGCACAAGATACTATCTTGTCCGCACAACATACTATCTTGTGCAGACAAGATATTATCTTGTCCGCATCAACATAGATCTTGTGCGAACAAGATATTATCTTGTGCGCACAACTTATACAAAATAAAAAAGTCCCTTCCCGGGTTCCGTAGGAACTTGTAAAGGGGATATAAATTACATCAGCAAACAGTAAAGGTTTGGCGCCAAAAATTTCGATAAACTTGTGCAGACTCTCAATACATAAAGTTATGCTATAAAACCATGCCATTAATTATGATAACGTGTAACAACACGAGGCTAATGTGTGTAACGTCATAGCCATCCGTGATTGCATTGTGCCGTCCATGACAGCTCTTTAGTGTATATCGAAATATTTTGATCGAAATGCACACAAAATCGGTTTTTGTAGTAAAAGCTTAACAGTCGTGTACATTTCATATGAAATTTAAGAAACTTGCCAGAGACGCGTTTCAAAACGTTCATATTAACGCTCGGCATGTTTTTTTTTTTTTTTTTTTGTTTTTGTTTTCGTTTTCGTTTTTTTTTTTTTTTTTTTGTTTGTTTGTTTGTTTGTTGGTTGGTTTTGTTTTTTGTTGTTTTTTTATTCATTACGACAACTCACCCGTGCGACATAGGGCATTTTTCACATCTCCAAAATGGCCACTTTTCTGATGAAAATCCTTGATATTTTTCTTATAAATGCTCAAAACATAGGTTGTGGTTGCTCGTTAGAACCGCCTCATTGAGGCGGTTCTAACGAGTGCCCAAAACCTATGTCTTGGAGTAGAAATAAGAAAAATAATTTATATCCCCGTAAACCCCTGTTTTCTCTATATAAAGTGGGGTTTAGAGGGGTTTTCATTTCACGGACATGTTCACGTGATGGTTTTTTTTGTTGTTGTTGTTTTCAGCAGACGACATTTTGAAATAATTTTTCTAATTTTCCCAGAACACAGGATTTGACAAGTTATGGACATTTTCTCCAAAGGATGTCAAGTCCTGCTTTCTGATAAAAAGGAAAAGACAATAAAAATATCAACAGTTTTTCGTCTGCTGATTAAGCCTAGAGAGTGGTAAAGGTCAATACACACTTAAAATCAAAATATGCGTATCAACCATTAGGAAAACATGTCCGTAAGAAATAATGGCGTCCAACATGGTGTCAGAAGATGATAAATATTGGGCAAAAATGATAACATCTTTATTTTTTCTGCTTTCAACATAGATTGTGGGTGCTCGTTAGAACCGCCTCATTGAGGCGGTTCTAACGAGTACCCACAACCTTTGTCTTCGAGCAGAAATAAGGAAAATAATGTTTACCCCCGTAAACCCCAGGTTTCTCTATATAAAGTGGGGTTTAGGGGGTCCTTATTTCACAGACTTGTTCACGTGATGAATATCAACACGATAAAAGTTTTAAAAATCTGCAAAAGAATGATTGCAGTGGGACAGTCAGCAATTAAATATTGTACATCCGGAAGGATTTAAGGTAGTACCATAGTCCAACTGTAATTGATTGATCTGGGGTTTAACGTCACCGTCAACACTATTTAGGTCATTTTGGAGACATTTTGCATTCCAATTTTGTGGGACTTTATCCGACACTGAGATGAAATGACATCTTAAGCCTTGCCGCCCAATGAAACAAAAATGGTTTATATGCATGGACAGTCCGACTCGCACCATTTTGCATGGGCAGGCTTAGAGCCTCTAAGCGGTTTCCAATTACTCATGTGCGCGGTCGAATTCAGCTCTGCGTGGAAGCATGATGCAGACCAATCTATTCCTTTAAGCCCCGATGGGCGGGGGCGGACACCCCTCTACACCCCCACTTTTTATTGAGATAACTGAGGTTTACAGTGATACACATTTTTCTTATTTCTTGTCCTCAATATACGTTGTGGGTACTCGTTAGAACCACCTCAATGAGGTGGTTCTAACGAGCATCATCAACATATATTTGGAGTAAAAATAATAAATTTTTATCAGAAATTTTCATCAGAAAATTCCCCTTTGGGAGATATGAAGAAAAACACTATACTATTTTTATCATTCAGTTTGTGAAATAACGAATGCATGTACGTCATATTAAGCAATTTTATCATATGACGTTGCGTCTGAGAGTGTAATAACGCCATGTAATATTTTCGATAATCCACTAGTGGATTAAATATGTAAATTAGCTAGATATGTCCCGTAACGTTACATGTACGGCGTCTTTAACGACGTCGCGTTTACTAATGGCGGAATAGTGATATTTTTGTAAACAATTGTGAATAAAATGCGTTTTAAATCTTATATGATAAGTAGAATCTTGCATTCGTGCTCATGTATTATTGAATTTATTAAACTCGTCGAGGAAAAGGGATAAAATGCTCGGCAAAGCCTCGCATTTTATCCCTTTCCTCAACTCGTTTAATAAATTCAATAATACATGAACAGTCATGTAAGATTCTCTATAAATTCATTCAACAAGACAAGAATTAAAGTTTATTACATGACATTGTTGATAAGAAGTGGATGACGTCTTGTTATAAAAATCCTAAGATCATACCTGTTATAACACTTTCGCGGGATTAAGTGACGTCATGACGACGTCCATGTAAACAATGAATTTTTTAGGAAAAATGTCAATTTCAAAGGCGATAAAATCCAGTTTAAAGTGGTCATATGATAAATAAAATCTTACACCCGTTGTCATTTCATATGAAATTTATGATAAATCGCCGAAGACTCGTTTCATAAATATCATATGAAATGACCACTCGTGTAAGATCCTCTATTTATCATATAACGTCGCTGTTATTGAGTAGATTTAAGAAATGAAATTTATTTTTCTGCAGTTCATGGAAGTATGAACGCAGTGGGTCTCGTGCAAAGTAAATGAACCCCGAAGGGGTTCATGTAAACTTTGCTAGCGACCCACTGTCGTTCATGCTTTCATGAAAAGCAGTAAAATTAAGTTTATTTACATTATTTGCCTCTCATCACTGGGCGAAAAAATGCTTGTAGGGCAAACTTTTAAAGCTGAAAAACATTTACACGCTGTTTTTCTACAAAGAGCGGAGCAGCGTCGACGTCATCAACGCCCGTAGAGAACAATGGTTTAGAATGACGTCATTTAACGTCACTGAAAATCATGTGATTCGATGCGTTCATTGGCATATGAACGCAATTGTTTTCTAAAGGTTTACATTAGACTTTACACTGGAAATGTAAATATAACGTCATGTTATAAAATCATATGACCACACGAGTAATAACACATGGCTACTGGCACGTAACGTCATGACGCCGTCCGAGAATACCCTATGTTTTACTGAAATTCTTTGGCAATAGCATACGAATAAAGTGTTAATTGATAAACACGATTAAATCGTTATATGATAAACAGAATCTTTCACGAGTGATCATTTCATATGCAATTTATGAAACTCGCCGAAGGCCTTTGGCGAGTTTCAAAAACTTTCATATGAAATGATCATTCGTGTAAGATCCTCTTTATTCTTACCAATGGAGGGCTGGCTGATAGCGGCACCGACGGCTAAACAGAGTGAGATGAGTCCAAACGCCGACGGGAAATCAACAAGTCCGACGACATCTATTATTAACACAGATAATAAGCTCCAGAACGAGCCTGGAAATATTCCAATTATTGCAGAATAAACACACATATATTCCAAACTTTTAAACTGGGGTGTAATAAACGCGAACACAGAACTCAACAAGAAAGAAATTAAAAATATATGCTTGCGCGGGATCCAGTCTTGGTCGGCGAACCAACCAAAGAAAATTCGCGCTATAACTTCACATCCGCCCATAACGGACACAGTCAATGCCACACTAGCTTTATCGAACCCTATCGTCCGAGTGTGAGAAGGAATGAGAATTAAATTATTGCCATAACCATTCATGGCTATCATAAATGCTAGAGCGTAGAGTACAAAGCGAGGTTTTTTAAACAAACTAAATTTAAAATCCGGACCCCAAGAACAACATTTCTTGTTTTCATTCTCGTCGTCGTGTCTTTCTTGAACCGTATCTCCATTTAGAAGAGCTGTTTCCTTGTTTTTCTTGGCTTTTTGTTTCAAACGTTCCATTTTCTTTAACTTCACCAGAATCTGAGGCTGTTTAAACAGACAGGCTGCTACACACACATTCAGGAGCATTCCACCTATTACCAACAATGCGGGTCGCAATGTGTAGGTTTCTATCAACAACCTGAAAATCAGAAATGATTTTCAGACTATCGTATCTTAATGGTTCTGCTACAAGCATTCTACGGTCAAAATCTAATACTTTCTAATCACAAAATACATGCAGATTGTATAAGAGGTGGGTGAGTATAAGAGTTCTACGTCCCACCAACAGCTAAGGTCATACGGAGACGGGACCTCAGTTTAAAGACACATCCTAGAGAAGCTCGGGATCGATCCTGCGATCCCTGGTTTACAAGACGAGTAGCGTAACCAATACACCACGGAGGCTTCTACATTGTATAAGAAAACTTACGTTAGAGATATTAAGCATATTTGCCTTTTTGACGTGGATTCCAAAATATTTTATCGAGTGTGCTGAAAACATCCGTATTTTCACGAGTATGAAGCACGTGCGAAAATTCGCTTGTTTTCAGCACACGTGATAAAATATTTTGGGTTTCCACCGAAAAAAAAAATCTTTTTTATTTTATAGGAGAGGCAATATTTATTACAGAACGTAAACAAAAAAGTAGAAGCGGCTCGCTACAGTAAAACAATATATAAATGATATCAGTTACAAGTAAATGATACGATATCATTTCACTAGTAGTTGATACCATGTATATTTCTTTCAGATATGCATTGATTTTACTGCTAAGTAAGTATAAAATAAATGTCTTATAATCCAATGCATTAATGAATAGCAAGGCATGTTTTTACTTTATAATCAATGAAATTTCTCCGGACGTTCATTCAAATATGTTCTATAAAAGGGTTATCTTTTGGAAGCAAGGAATACACCGAAGAACTGAAAAATATGGAGTGTACATGTTTTCTGGGCCAGACTAGCTAGTTTCGGCCAATTAGGCCTCATCAGTGACCCTCAGATATTTTCAAAATTCCACAATGGAATCAATGATCCCAAAGGACAAGAAAATATAATCTACACTATGATGTAGGGCAGGGAGACGTTTTACCGCCACCACACAGTCCCACACACCAGCTGTAGTGAAGTTAAATATGTTCTATAAAAGGGTTATCCTTTGGAAGCAAGGAATACACCGAAGAACTGAAAAATATGGAGTGTACATGTTTTCTGGGCCAGACTAGCTAGTTTCAAACTCTACATCTTAGGTCGAAACATTGCGACATCCCAGAAACAACTTAAAAAAAAAACACTAGCTGATACTATGCACTGTCAGCCAGAACACTGAAAGGGAATACTATTGCACCAATAACACTAGCTAATACTAAGCAGTGTCAGCCAGAACCCTACCTAACTGTATAAAAAGGGAATCCTATGGCATCAATTACTAGTTGATACTGTGACACTGTCAGCCAGAGACCGGCCTAATTGTATAAGAAAGGCAATCTCATGGCACCTTTACCACTAGCTGATAGTGTGACACTGTAAGCCAGAGACCGGCGGCCCCCGCCCATAGGGGCTTGAAGAAATATATGGGCTGCATGATGCTTCCACGCAGAGCTGAATCCGCCCCGGACACTAGTACTGGTATACCGCTGAGAGGATCCAAGCCTGTCCAGGAACCGCGGTGCGAGGCGGACCGTCCATGCTAATAAACACTATTGGTTTCATTGGGTGACAGGGCTTGAGATGTCATTTCATCTCAATGTCGGGTAAAAGCCCCACAAATTTGGAAGCAAAGTCTCCAAAATGACCTTGACAGTGTTGACGGGGATGTTAAACCTCAAATCAAACAAACAAATAAAGCCATAGACCGGCCTACCTGAATAAGAAAGGAAATCCTATGGCAGCAATCACATTAACTGCTACAGTGATACTGTCAACCAGAGACCGGCCTACCTGTATAAGAAAGGCAATCCTGTGGCACCTAATACCACTAGCTGATATTGTGACACTGTAAGCCAGAAGCATACTTGTATACGAAAGGAAATCCTGTGGCAGCAATACCACTAGCTGGTAGTGTGACACTGTAAGCCAGAGACTGGCCTACCTGTATAAGAAAGGCAATCCTATGGCACCTATACCACTAGCTGATAGTGTGACACTGCAAGCCAGAGACCGACCTACCTGTATAAGAAAGGCAATCCTATGCCCTAGCTGATAGTGTGACACAGTAAGCCAGAGACCGGCCTACCTGTATAAGAAAGGCAATCCTATGGCACCTATACCACTAGCTAATAGTGTGACACTGTAAGCCAGAGACCGGCCTACCTGTATAAGAAAGGCAATCCTATGCACTAGCTGATAGTGTGACACTGTAAGCCAGAGACCGGCCTACCTGTATAAGAAAGGCAATCCTATGGTACCTATACCACTAGCTGATAGCGTGACACTGTCAGCCAGAGACCGGCTTACCTGTATAAGAAAGGCAATCCTGTGGCACCTATACCACTAGCTGATAGTGTGACACTGTCAGCCAGAGACCGGCTTACCTGTATAAGAAAGGCAATCGTGTGGCACCTTTACCACTAGCTAATAGTGTGACACTGTAAGCCAGAAGCATACCTGTATAGGAAAGGAAATCCTGTGGCAGCAATACCACTAGCGGGTAGTGTGACACTGTAAGTCAGAGACCGGCCTACCTGTATAAGAAAGGCAATCCTATGGCACCTATACCACTAGCTAATAGTGTGACACTGTAAGCCAGAGACCGGCCTACCTGTATAAGAAAGGCAAACCTATGCACAAGCTGATAGTGTGATACTGTAAGCCAGAGACCGGCCTACCTGTATAGGAAAGGCAATCCTATGGCACTTATACCACTAGCTGATGGTGTGAGACTGTCAGCTAGAGACCGGCCTACCTGTATAAGAAAGGCAATACAATGCACTAGCTGATATTGTGACACTAAGCCAGAGACCGGCCTACCTGTATCAGAAAGGCAATCCTATGGCACCTTTACCACTAGCTGATAATGTGACACTGTCAGCCAGATGCCTACCTGTATAAGAAAGGAAATCCTATGGAACCAATAACACTAGCTGATACTGTGACACTGTAAGCCAAAGACCGGCCTACCTGTATAAGAAAGGCAATCCTATGCACTAGCTGATAGTGTGACACTGTAAGCCAGTGACCGGCGTACCTCTGTAAGATAGGCAATCCTATGGCACCTATACCACTAGCTGATAGTGGGATACTGTCAACCAGAGACCGGCCTACCTATATACCTAGCTGATACTGTGACACTGTAAGCCAGAGACCGGCCTACCTGAATAAGAAAGGAAATCCTATGGCACTTATACCACTAGCTGATAGTGGGATACTGTCAACCAGAGACCGGCCTACCTATATACCTAGCTGATACTGTGACACTGTAAGAAAGAGACCGGCCAACCTGTATAAGAAAGGAAATCCTATGGCACTTATACCACTAGCTGATAGTGTGATACTGTCAACCAAAGACCGGCCTATCTGTATAAGAAAGGCCATCTTATGGCACCTATACAACTAGCTGATAGTGTGACACTGTAAGCCAGAGACCGGCCTACCAGTATAAGAAAGGCAATCCACGGCACTTATACCACTAGTTGATAGTGTGACACTGTAAGCCAGAGGCCTACATGTATAAGAAAGGAAATCCAAATGATTCAATAACACTAGCTCATACTGTGACACTGTAAGACAGAGGCAAATCCTATGGCACTTATACCACCAGCTGATACTGTGACACTGTAAGCCAGAGGCCTACCTGTATAAGAAAGGGAATCCTGTGGCAGCAATACCACCAGCTGATACTGTGACACTGTAAGCCAGAGACCGGCCTACCTGTATAAGAAAGGCAATCCTATGGCACCTATACCACTAGCTGATAGTGTGACACTGCAAGCCAGAGACCGAACTACCTGTATAAGGAGGGCAATCCTATGCACTAGCTGATAGTGTGACACTGTAAGCTAGAGACCGGCCTACCTGTATAAGAAAGGCAATCCTATGGCACCTAGACCACTAGCTAATAGTGTGACACTGTAAGCAAGAGACCGGCATACCTGTATAAGAAAGGCAATCCTATGCACTAGCTGATAGTATGACACTGTAAGCCAGAGACCGGCCTACCTGTATAGGAAAGGCAATCCTATGGCACCTATACCTCTAGCTGATAGTGTGACACTGTCAGCCAGAGACCGGCCTACCTGTATAAGAACGGAAATCCTATGGCAGCAATAAAGGCAATACAATGCACTAGCTGATAGTGTGACACTGTAAGTTAGAGACTGGCCTACCTGTATAAGAAAGGCAATCCTATGGCACCTTTACCACTAGCTGATACTGTGACACTGTAAGCCAGATGCCTACCTGTATAAGAAAGGAAATCCTATGGAACCAATAACACTAGCTGATACTGTGACAGTGACCGGCGTACCTCTATAAGATAGGCAATCCTATGGCACCTATACCACTAGCTGATAGTTGGATACTGTCAACCAGAGACCGGTCTACCTATATACCTAGCTGATACTGTGACACAGTAAGCCAGAGACCGGCCGACCTGTATAAGAAAGGAAATCCTATGGCACTTATACCACCAGCTGATAGTGGGATACTGTCAACCAGAGACCGGCCTACCTATACACCTAGCTGATACTGTGACGCTGTAAGCCAGAGACCGGCCAACCTGTATAAGAAAGGAAATCCTATGGCACTTATACCACTAGCTGATAGTGTGATACTGTCAACCAAAGACCGGCCTACCTGTATAAGAAAGGCCATCTTATGGCACCTATACAACTAGCTGATAGTGTGACACTGTAAGCCAGAGACCGGCCTACCAGTATAAGAAAGGCAATCCACGGCACTTATACCCCTAGTTGATAGTGTGACACTGTAAGCCAGAGGCCTACCTGTATAAGAAAGGAAATCCCATGGAACCAATAACACTAGCTCATACTGTGACACTGTAAGACAGAGGCAAATCCTATGGCATCAATAACACAAGCTGATACTGTGACATTGTAAGCCAGAGGCCTACCTGTAGAAGACAGGGAATCCTGTGGCTGCAGGAGACCGGCCTACCTGTATAATAAAGGCAATCTTATAGCACCTTTACCACTAGCTGATAGTAAGCCAGAAGCCTACCTGTATAAAATCCTGTGGCAGCAATACCTCTAGCTGATAGTGTGACACTGTAAGCCAGAGACCGGCCTACCTGTATAAGAAAGGCAATCATATGCACTAGCTGATACGGTGACACTGTCAGCCAGAAACCTGTCTATAAGAAAGGCAATCCTATGGCACCTATACCACTAGCTGATAGTGTGACACAGTAAGCCAGAGACCGGCCTACCTGTATAAGACAGGAAATCCTATGGCAGCAATAACATTAACTGCTACAGTGATACTTTCAATCAGAGACCGGCCTACCTGTATAAGAAAGGCAATCCTGCGGCACCTATACCACTAGCTGATAGTGTGACACTGTAAGCCAGAGACCTACCAGTATAAGAAAGGAAATCCTATGGAACCAATAACACTAGCTGATACTGTGACACTGTAAGCCAGAGGCCTACCTGTATAATAAATGGGAATCCTATGGCAGCAATACCACTAGCTGATAGTGTGACACTGTAAGCCAGAGACCGGCCTACCTGTATAAGAAAGGCAATCATATGCACTAGCTGATACTGTGACACTGTCAGCCAGAAACCGGCCTACCTGTATAAGAAAGGCAATCCTATGGCACCTATACCACTAGCTGATAGTGTGACACAGTAAGCCAGAGACCGGCCTACCTGTATAAGAACGGAAATCCTATGGCAGCAATAACATTAACTGCTACAGTGATACTGTCAATCAGAGGTCGGCCTACTTGTATAAGAAAGGCAATCCTGTGGCACCTATACCACTAGCTGATAGTGTGACACTGTAAGCAAGAGCCAACCTATATAAAACACGAAATCCTATGGTACCAAAAACACTAGCTGCTACTGCAATACTGCCAGCCAGATGACTTAATAAGAAAGGGAATCCTATGGCAGAAATAACACTACCTGCTTCGTTGACACTGTCAGCCAGAGACCTAATTACCTGTATAAGACAGAAAATCCTATGGCACGAAAAACACTAGCTGATACTGTGACACTGTCCAGAGGCCTACCTACATGTGTAAGAAAGGGAATGCTATGGCAACAATAATCGTAGTTGATAGTGTGACACTGTCAGCAAGAGACCTACCTACCTGTGTATGCAAAGGAATCCTATGGTACCAATAACAATCTTATGGCAGCAATAACACTAGTTGCTACGGTGAAACTGTCAGCAACAGCCTACCTACCTGTATAAGAAAGGGAAACTTATGACATCAATAACACTAGTTGATACTGTGACACTGTCAGCCAGAAGCCTACCTACCATTATAAGGAAGGCAATCCTACGGCAGCAATAACACTAGCTAATACTGCGATACAGTCAGCCAGAGACCTAGCCACCCGTATAAGAAAGGGGATCCTATGGCACCAATAACACTAGCTGCTGCTACTGTGGCACTACCAGCCAGAGGCCTACCTACGAATTCTGTGTCACTAGAAACACAAAGTGATACTGTGACACCTCCAGCCACAGGCCTACCTTTCAGTGAAAAGAAAATGGAATCCTATGGCACCAATAACACTAGCTGCAACTGTGACACTGTCAGCCAGAGATGCACACACCTGTACAAGAAAGGAAATCCTATGGCAGCAATACCAATAAGTGATACTGTGACACTACCAGCCAGAGGCCTACCTACCCGTGACAGAAAGGGGATACTAAGGCACCATTAGCACTAGCCACTACTGTGACGTTGTCAGCCAGAGAAGCACCCACCTGTACAAGAAAGGGAATCCTATGGCGCCAATACCGCTGGCAGATACTGTGATACCATTAGCCAAGGCTCGCCTTCTCTCAAAATAGTAACTAATGATGGTAGAGCATGGCGCGAATGACAGTCCGTAACCCAGACCTGAAAGGAAACACTCTTCAATAACTAAAACTTAAATGCATAAGGAGTATCAGGGTCAAATGAAAAAGGTACTAATACTCTGAAGATTCAAACCTTTCTATTACGCGCCGAAGTGTATTCAGTTGCTCCTACATTAAAGTGTGCTTAATTTCTAAATACAGTATAACCTGTATTAAGCAAGCACTGAAGGGATAATGAAAACGTGCTTGCTTAAGACAGTTGCTTGCTTGATACAAGTGAATTTTAATGCATGTTCCCTTTTCGGGAACTGACGGCATACTTGCTGAAGACAGGCTGCTTGCTTAATAGAGGTGGCCAGTAAGACAGGTTTGTTGATTGAACAAAAGTGTTTTCAATGCGATGTACCCTCCAGATTAAGATTTGAGGGTTTACAGACCTGACGCTAAATTGTCTTGGAACGTTAGCAAAAAAAGGAACTTACCTGCAAATAGTCCGAAGGTAATAAACAAGTACTCTATTCTGTCAACCAAACAAGTAGCGCCATACCCAACACCCAGCAATATGCCACCTATGAACGCCATAGTTCGGAAGCTAGTTTTCACCGCAAGGTAATTCGCAAACGGCCCTTAAATGAAAAGAACGGAAACCTCGGTGTGAGAGAAAGTCACTTTCTTAACCAAGTTTGTACCGGAAACGCCAAAACGGGTAGTTGGCAAACAGTGCATGCCCAGATCAGACGCCGCAGAATGCAGCGTCAGATCAGGGCCTACACTGTTCGCGAAACGTTCAGCCAGTTTCCAAATAGATTTTGAAAAACCACAACCTGACACCCCTAAGACTTGAAATGGACTCCTGCTATATTCAAGGAGAAAGTTTCCAGTTGATATAAAATGGGTTAAGGTTCCTCAATACAGTTACTTAGCTATATTTGAGGTTCTAAAAAATCATATTTGCAAATAATTACCCAAAAAGATTTTTCATCAGATGGTAGTCCATGTAAATGAAAGAATATGGAAGCCAAAGATTTTTATTCTAAAGTCACCATTTTTGTAATTTATGGCATTTTTCCTTGGTTTTGCAAAAAATGGTATCTCAATCCGCAGAGCCACAATGTGTAAAATACTATCATAGAAATGTGGCTCAAGGTTGCCTTTAGGTACTGCAACAGAGGAATTTCAAGTAAAATACCTAAATAGTACTGAAAATTAATGATTCCCAAAAATTTAAAAAATGTAATTATCTCACCTGGTACTATTTTAAATTCAGTGTATGGTAGCCAAAAATGATCAGTTCTACCAATTTGGCAACAATCTCATTGATTGGGTTGAGGTGTTGAAATCTCTTGCATTTAGCTTGTAAAATGATTGCCCTTCTTTGGTGCTTTCAGTTATTCATTTTATATATTTCAGTCATGCAATTTATAACAATTCATGCAATCACTGCACCAAAGTTTACTGTGTTACTGATTGTGTTTACAGGATGGGTGATTTGATACTTGATAAATCAAAAACAAAAAATTGAAATTAAGAGAAACCAACAGTCTATCCCCATATTTGAACTGAAGGACTGAAAGCAGCCTGTTCAGCACCAGAAACTTTGTGCAACTGCCAATAACTGCAATGGTATAGAAATGATGTTTACCCATTGGTTTGTTACATTGGTTCACATGAGCCACCATAAACAAATCAGTGATTTTTTGACAGGTGAACTTCTGGACAACACAAAGGTTATATTTATCTAATCTATTAAATGATCTGTTGTGTCACCTACTTACCAATGTGTAGGCTGGTTAAAACTCACAGAAGCCCAATGCATGTAATATGTTTTGATGAAAAAAGCTTGAAAATTTTATTTTTTTCTATGTGTTTACTTGCAGCTGGACCGAACAACACAACCAGGACGATGTTACACAAAAAATTAGTTCGGAAAATGAATGCATACTTTTCATGAAGTAACAAACAAATTATGTTAGAAAGTATCTGAAATTTGTTGCAAGACAGTTTCAAATTTGAATATTACGTTTTAAATTAAAAACAATGGTGTGCCATTGTTACCATTGTTATTTTTGGGAAATTAGTTCTAAGGCGTATGAATACAATTTTAGTTGGCAAGATGGATAATTCCTCATTTTGACAGCTACAATAATTTATCAGTGATGACAGGCTTCCAAGATAGGCGATGTCATAATGCTGTATGCAGGGAGAAGGCTTTATAGCTGAATTTTCAAGGTATATTCATTGGTGATGGGCAAAATTAAATGTGGAATGCATAAATGATGAGCATTCTGAGCATTCAAATTTACCGCTAAAAAAGAAGATGGCGGCGCCCATGAAGAAAAACATGTCAAAGTTTTTTTTCTGGTTTTCAATTTAGGGAGGCTTTTTGATAGAAGGCTTGGTCCGAGTCACTAGTATTTGATGTGAACTATTGATCTGCAGCTGTTTTAGTAACTTGTAAAAAGGCTAGAAAGCAGTTTCATTTTTTTCCTGGTCAAAGTGAAAATACAGAATTGCATTTATTTTCAAAGGCACAGAGATGTAGCTAATGCAAGAAAGTACTTGCTGTAATAATCGTTGGTATCTCCAGACCTTTTTCTTCTAGGACAGGCACTTTAAAAGGAAATCAGGGTCATATTTTTGGAAAAAATAACATGCAAATCTCACACCTATATTTTTCTTGTGCAAATGTATTGAGGAACCTTAAGGAAATATCTTTAATCAAAGTACTGACAGTCATGGTGAGTCGATTGTGAGAGTACATGTAGACTGGAAACAAATATCCTGAATGTAGGTTGGAATGAAAATCTTGAACTGAGATTTAACTCCTAATTTCCAGTGTTTTGAGCAAACAGTGTAGACCCTGAAGGGATGGCAGCGTCTGATCTGGGTCTTCACCGTTTGTCAATCCCAAACCATGATTCAAGTCCAGAATATACACTCGTAGATAACCCTCTTACGCATCTCTAAAAAAATCGCAGCTATTTTCTATAAATAACCGTGGACTTCAGCATTGAAAAGCGTCGATTGATAAAAAAATGCTTTACAAAAAGGACAGATGCCGGAATTCAACAAAGACACATTTGAAAGGTAAAAGATCGCAAGCTTATTAAACCGTGTTCCTTGTGACCATTTCAAGCGTTTAAGCCACTGGACCGACCATCCAGATTTGCAATATCCCATAATGTTGCTAAAAGTAATTTTCCCTATATTGTGTAGTATAAATATTATCTCATCCGGCAAACAACGTGTAGGCAACGTCGTATCATCGGCCACCACCCATCGGTGCTTGGAGAAATAGATTGGGCTGCATGATGCTTCCAGGTAGAGCTGAAACCGACCGCACATGAGTACTGGTAATGCGCTTAGAAGTAGGTCTAAGTCTGCCCAGGCAAAGTGGTGCGCCGCAGTCGGACCGTCCATGCATATAAACTCTATTGGTTTCACTGGGCGACAGGGATTGAGATGTCATTTCATCTCAATGTCGGGACAAAAGTCCCACAAAATTGGTCTCCAAAATGACCTAGATAGTGTTCACGGGGATGTTAAAGCTCTTATCAAACAAACAAACGTCGTATTAACATCGATGCATCGATGTTGATACGACGTTTCATAAACGTCACGTGCCCAGTCGGATCGATCTTCATGTCGAAAGTGAATCTTTTGGCGGCATGATTGCTTAAAAGAAAATCTACAAGAGCAAGTGGCGAGGACATCACAAAAACCCGCATATATTATTTTGACTCCTTTAAACCCCACTTTTATCAAGTAGTAAACTTGGGTCTACAGGGGTGAGCATTGTATGTCTTGTTTCGGCTCAAAATCTAGGACTGTTGGTACTCGTTAGAACCGCCTCACTGAGGCGGTTCTAACGAGTTCCCACAATCTATGTTTTGAGCAGAAATATTAAAAAAATCATTTTATGATGGGTTTTAAATACAGTAGAATCCCTATATTAAGACCACCAGTCCCAAAGGTGGTCCCTGACCAGAGGGCATTACATCCAGAAAACACGCAGAAAGAATAGCCACACCCTTCAAAATAAGCTTTTTAAAGCAGAATTGGTCTTAATTTTAGGTGGTCTTAATTGCGGAATTACACTGTTTATTTGAATAGACATGTATTCGTTATGAATTCGTTCTATGTGTATATTAGTGATCAGCAAAACGAATAAAACGAACCCATGGTCTAACGGAATAACTGAAACAACTATATCAGCTGTTTGACAGTCTTCGGTATACTTTGGTATAATTAAAAGCATTGTTCGGCCCCGCCCATCGGTGCTTGAGATATAGATGGGCTACATGATGCTTCCACGCAAAGCTGAAACCGACCGCACACGTGTACTGGTAAATCGCTTAGAGGATCTAAGCCTGTTCAGGCAAAAAGGTGCGAGTCGGACCGCCCTACTTATAAACCCTGTTGGTTTCATTTGATCTTAGTGTCCGGTAAAAGTCCCACAAAATTGGATACAACGTTTCGTAAATGACCTATACATTGTTGGCGGGGAGGTTAAACCTCAAACCAACCAAACAAAAAAGCACTGTTTCAACTAGTTACTACAGTACAACTTGTCTAAATGTATTAAAAACAATACAAGCTGAAAGACCACTTTTCACATCGGAGAAACACTGTGTTTCATTCTTTGTTGGCGTAGGCATCATTTAGTGTATCTTTGATGTTTGTTTGTGTTTAACGTTCCCGTCAACACTATGTGGATTATTTTGGAAAAGTTGCCTTTACCCGACATTGAGATACCATGACATCTCAAGCCCTGCCGCCATATGAATCCAATAGGGTTTAAATGCATGGACTCGCACTACTTTGCCTGGGTAGGAATAAGGCAGATAATGTATACCCATGTAAACCCCACTTTTCTCTATATAAAGTGGAGTTTAGAGGGGTCTTCGACTCACGGACGTGTTATCGTGATGAAATATTGCGTAACGTCTGGTCCCGTCATCAAACCTTACCTAAACCCATCATACATAGTAGAATAACGCTACCAATGAAAGCCAGAGGACCTGATCCTACAGCAAAATACTCGTCTATCTCTGTGTATAGAATACCATATGACTTGATAGTACCCACTACAAATAGGTACATGACAAAACAACCTGAAATTATAAAACAACCATGTCACGTTTTAACCCATCGCATACCAGTGGACTGTTCCATTGCTATATGTTGGACAAGTCCATTTGTCATGAAAGGGGTGCCAGGCCAATTGTTTTCGTTTTTATTCTAATTTTGACGGAAAATTTTGTGAGCAAATAGTGCAGACCCTGATCAGACGCCGCGTTCTGCGGCGTCTGATCTGGGGCTGCACTGTTTGCCAAGGTGCCCCCTTTTAGGGATTTCCCGTATGTAATGGGTTAAGTTTAGCCTTTGCCCACCGTTCACGAAGTCAAGCATCGCGGTCACCCATCCAGGGGCTACCGCCATTGCAGGAGGTTAGGTTGGTGTGAAAGTGTTGTGTAGCTTTCAGTGCCGGGACGTTCTACGGTTTTGGCTTTAGTATGATGTATAGTAGTGGCAGATAACACTGACTAGGCGGAGCAATCATTTGTACCTGCCTTAGGAATATTCCATTAACAAAAAAGTAAACCACGTCACCCGATTGTGTGAATTCAACTGTAACACAAGCATAGCTGTGGCGTATATGACCATTTCGTCCGCTTGTAGAAAGCGTGCGAAAGGCACTCTACCGAACCTTGTAGTGGACTCAACAAATTTGACGCATATTGTCAACACCCGAATAGCTCCGCCTAGTCAGTTTATCTGCGCTTACTTTACGTAGGTAGGAAGGTGGGTGGAGCCGCCTCAATGTGGCGATCACATTTGAACACCATAATCTATGTTTTTCAGGAAAAAAAATAAGGTAACAAATGTATTTCTTTTGAAATCACATTTTCCGCTATAAAGTGTGGTGGTTGCAAAAACGGTATTCTTAATACGGACTTACAAGAATGATCTCTGACACTGAAGCCCGTCAATGTTGGGAGAAAAGGCCTATTTGGCTTCGTAACGACCTTTAATCGGTTTTGATTCTTTCTACCTTCCTACTTAAACTGCAATCTGTAACCTTTGATCATCGCTCGCATGTGTTCGTACGAGCTCTAGCATCGTTTTTACGTCCCCATCAACACTATTTAGGTCATTTTGGAGACGTTGCTTCCAATTTTGTAGGACCTTTACCCAGTGGAGAGATGAAATGACATCTCAAGCCTTGTCGCCTAAACAAAGCAGAAGAGTTTACATGTAGGGACGGTCCGACTCGCACCACTTTGTCTGGGCAGTCTTAGAGTCCGTAAGCGATTTACTAGTACTCATGTGCGATCAGTTTCAGCTCTGCGTGGAAGCATCATGCAACCCAATCTATTGCATCATAGGCAAATGAGCTGTGAAATTATCTGTGGGCGCGGGAGACGTGCGTAGCTGCAAAATCTGTTTTTATTGTTGTTTTTCTCTCAGTTACTTTCAGGAACGGTTACTCTTTGAGAAGCATCTGTCTCTTTATCAATACAGGTCTACTATTCAACTAAAATATATATACAGTGAAATTCCGATATTAAGACCACCTGAAATTAAGACAAAATCTGCTTTTAGAAACTTATTTAGTAGATTACAATTATTCTTTCTTTGTGTTTTCTGCATACAGTGTCCTCTGGTCAGAGACCACCTTTGGGACTGTTCAAAAGTGGTCTTAAAGACCACGTTTGAACAGATCAAAAGGTGGTATTAATGTAAGAGTTTTACTGTACTTGCAAATATCAGCACACGGCTTATGAATAAAACAGTGATTCCAATGTCTTTCGACAATGATTTCATTGCTGACGGAGGCAACTTTTATAGAGTTATTTCAAGTACTATTTTCTTGTTTCATTTGAGCCGGCGAACGACAAAACCTACAATAAGACATGTGCGCCCAGCGAAGACTAAGATCAGCCTGCACATGAGCACAGTCTGATCAGTCTTCGCTGGCTGTGCGGTCTAAGGATAGCTAAGGGTCCAATGCTCCTTCAGGCAGCAAGAGAAGTCTCTGATCAGGCTATATGGATGCGCAGGCTGATCTGATTCTTCGCTGGATGCACATGTAAATTGTAGGAAATGCTGTGGCCTGGCTCATATGAGCCAGCACATGACAAAACCGACAACCAGCGCATGACAAGACCTACAATAAGACATACGCACCCAACGAAGACTCAGATCAGCCTGTGCATCGGCGCAGTCTGAACAGAGTCTTCGCTGTGCGCTCTAAGGGTAGCTAAGGGAAATGCTGTGCCCCGACTCATTATAACTGCAAAGTCTGGTGCACGTGTAGCAAGCCCACCCTATAAAGACCTGAAGTTCACTGGGCTATACAGACACATTATTTTGTTTCTTGTGTTTTTTTTTATTTCTTGCGTATGATCCGACAGCCACCCACACGTGTTTGTTTGTTTTTTGTTTGATTTGAGGTTTAACGTCCCCGTCTCCCACACGTGTACTCAACGTCGTATCGACATCGATATAACGTCCAATAGACGTTGCTGAAACAAACATGGCGTTGCATAGACGATGCGACGTTGCTGAAAGGGCTTGCGCCCGGTGGGTTTGTTGAGTTTGTTTGAATTGAGGTTTTACGTCCCCGTCAACACCATTAAGGTCAGTTGGGAGAGGTTGCTTCCAATTTTGTGGGACTTTTACCCGACATTGGGATGAAATGACATCTCAAGCCCTGGCGCACAAACATACCAAAGGTTTTAGATGTAGGGACAGTCCAACGCGCACCACTTTTGCTTGTCAGGCTTAGACCCTCTAAGCAGTTTTCATCACATAGTTTTGACCCTCTTGAACCCCACTTTTATATAGTAAAACTGGGGTTTACAGGGGTAAACCTTATTTTTCTTATTTCTGTTCTAAAATACAGATTATGGGTACTCGTTAGAACCGCCTCGTCGAGGCGGTTCTAACGACTACCACAATCTAGGTTTTGATCAGAAATATGAAAAATATCAGGATTTTTATCTGACAATTTTCAGTTTTGGTCGTCAATTTTTACCAATTTTTGAATAGGCATGCTTTCAAAATGTAAGTTCATAAAGAAGAATATCCCATTTTTATCTAACTACGTCATTCCTAGGGGCATGAAAGATAAGATTATACTACATAGGTAAGTGGCGTTAATAAACTCGCGTACCTGCCAGTATGACCCAAGCAAACCCTTTGTCCATATCTTGCTTCTCTTCATTCCCTACCATCTTCTCTCTTCCTACCATGTGACACACCTGAAATAGTGAAATTATTGTTAAGCCTTAACCCGCTGAATAATTAATTTAGCCACACCCGTTTCCGACTCTGAACCAATCAGATAACTTAACGTCATTTATTCCTGCAAATTCAGAAACTGAATGTCAAACAGTGTAGATCCTGATCAGATGGCTTCTTCAGAAGCCATCTGATCTGGATCTACACTGTTTGCAAAGATAGGGGTTGTAGTAAACAGCAAGATAAGGGTTAAACATTAGAATGAAGCTTTATAGTCAAAACAATGTTACACCGAGGGCGTGGGGTAATTTCTCTACTCTTAGGCCAACCAGGAAAAAGCCGGGCTAACGTCGAGTCGACGTCTCGATGTCGGCGTGATGTGGATCCGCTGTATTGTACTGGCTGGGAAAGCCTGCAGCAAGAAAGCTTTGTTTTGTTTGTTTGATTTGAGGTTTAACGTCCCCGTCAACACAGTATAGGTCAATTTGGAGACGTTGCTTCCAATTTTGTGGGACTATTACCCGACATTTAGATGAAATGACATCTCAAGCCCTGCCGCTCAATGAAACCAAAAGGGTTATAAGCATAGACGGGCCGACTCGCACCACTTTGGGCAGGCTTAGATCCTCCAAGTGGTTTACCAATACTCGTGCGCGGATCGGTTTCAGCTCTGCGTGGAAGCATCATGCAGCCCATCTATTTCTTCAAGCCCCGTTGGGCGGTGGCGACCAAATAACAGTAAAGGGCTCTATATCCCAGCCAGCAAATACGCCGGGCCAACATCGGGCCGATAGCGGTACGACGTGGCAAGGCCGTACCGTTATCGGCCCGACGTTGGCCTCTCTTATTTTATACATATCACACATAAAATGATATAAGCTCTGGGCAAGAACTCTCTGGATCAGTAAACATGTTAATAAAACAAAAAGCATTTACACATGCTCATTAGAAAAGGAACATTACCACATAGACAACTAGAAAAGGCTCTGACGAGTCTTTGCGCATGCGCAGTATCGCCAGAGCCTTTTTTACTGGCCGTTACAAGGCAGTTCTACTGTCGCAGTTTATTTTTGTAACAGTAGTTCGTCTTTGAGTGTGTGTATCGCTTACATATTTTTGTTTCAGATAGCCAATTGGCCATTTTGTGGGAAAGTAACTGTCCTTTTGGCTTTTCCACTATTTATCTGTTTGTTTGATTTGAGTTTTAATGTCCCCGTCAACACTGTATAGGTCATTTTGGAGACGCAGCTTCCAATTTTGTGGGACATTTACCCGAAACTGAGATGAAATGACATTTCAAGCCCTGTCGCCCAATGAAACCAATAGGGTTTATAAGCATGGACGGTCCGAGTCGCACTGCTTTGTCTGGGCATGCTTAGGTCCTCTAAGCAGTTTACCAGTACCCGAGTGTGGTCGCTTTCGTCTCTGCGTGAAAGCATCATGCAACCCATCAATTTCTTCAGGCCCGATGGGCGGGGGCCAGAATTATGTTTCCATTACGGTCTAGCTGATACATGTTTGTGTTTCTTTCCCTTTGGTGTCTCTCATGGGAGGAGTGGGTTGGTTGTATTGATTCCTGGTCATTGCCTTCACTTCTATTTTTCTTATTTGGTCGCAGGCATGAAAAAGACATCTGAATGTAGTTTCGTGCGAACGATCACGTGTCTATCTCTATTAGATGCCTGTGGCACACGCAAAGTTGAAGAAAGCTAAACAAAAAAAAAACCTTTTCGCATGTTTCGGCCCATTTATTTTAACCCATAGTATACTGGCGGACTCTTCCAATGTTATACGTTGGGCAAGTCCATGTACCATTAAAGGGGTGTCATGTCAACTTTTTTTTCTATTTTAGGCGGAAAATCCTGTTAGCGAACAAGACATACCCTGATCTGCACACGTCGCTAGTGCAACGCCAAATCAACGTCGGTGCAATGTCATGACGTTGCGCCGACGTAGATGTGACGTTGCATATAGTGCCTACATCATGACGTTGCGCCAACAATGATGTCACGTTACAATTTAGTCATGTGCCCGCTGGGAGGTAAAACAAAGGTTAATGCGAGACGGAAATTCTTCGTTACACGTACTATCGCTCTTCAGTCTCCCTTCTAATGATCAAGATAATAACATAGCGTGCATCATAATCCATCATCTGTACTATGAGGTATATATGCCCGCCGGGAACAGTCCGGTTTGACCTTGAACACGGATTTTGAAAAAATACTAACATTAATTGGTTGAGCTATATAGTCCAGGCAAACTAGCGATATTTGGCCTAGACCCAGGCAAAATTGCAACACAAATGTTTTTAGCTTTTTTGTACTGGAGTACCTTCCCTTAAAGACATATCACAAGTAGGACGGAATCGGACGATATGAAATTTGTTTTTTTAGCATTTTGAAAGCACCTATGTTTGACAATCAATTTAGTGTTTAAATTCAATATTTTGCTATCTGACAAGGTATCTTTGAGTTTTATTTCTTCAAATCTAATCTGTCTACACCAGAATGGATTTTTTTCATGTAAAATGGTTAAACAAGTTTTTTTTTATTAATTACATGATTACCTATATGGATAAAAGGGGTAAAATTACCCCACCCACTTTTTTGCCCTTGTGACTGAACTCTAAACAATTTATATCGACTAATGATGATGTTACTTATCAAATGCATACCACAAACCAGCAAGACTACTGCATTGAAACTTAAAGGATAAAAACACCAAGAAACAACACAGAATACATTTCTCTACTGATACAAATAGTAGCAAATGTTTGGAAATTCCAAGGTGCAACAAAAACGAACTGTCATGATCAATGTTTCTTCACTCGCTGAAATCATATAACACTAAAATTGGGCTGAAGTCATAACTTGATCATCAAAATGATAATCTCAAGGTTCTTATCCTTATACTTGTGTATAATTCACATACATATAACCCAGTGGTGAGTTTTACATCATGCAATCAAAAGCTAATCAGACTAATCTAAGCCTGGTCATCCATCTGGTCTAAACAGCCTTCAGTGTACACTTGATGGCCCCAACTCATCGGGGCTTGAAGAAATATATGGGCTGCATGATGCTTCAACGCAGAGCTGAAACCGACCTGCAAACGAATTCTTGTAAACTGCTTAGAGGATCTAAGCCTGACCAGGCAAAGTAGTGCGAGTCCATGCTTATAAACCCTAGTTTCATTGGGCGGCAGGGCTTGAGATGTCAATTCATCTCAATGTCGGGTAACAGTCCCACAAAATTGGAAGCAACGTTTCCAAAATTACATTTACAGTGTTGACGGGGATGTTAAACCTAAAATCAGACAAAATCAGTGTACACTTGAAGTAAGCTAGGATCCTCAGCTACCCATTTAGTGCACATCCAAGACTGTGATAAGAATGGCCAGATGCCTGGGGAGATGTCATGCTTTAGTTGGTGCACATACCACATTGTTGGTTTTGCTACATGAATGTTCATATTACTAGACCTTTTATGTCAAATCACAATACAGACATGATGTACATCTTTTCCTTCAATACACTGTTCTGCTGAAGCTTGATTCTAATCAAAGTCTTCAGTGTAATCTGCAGTATCCATCTGAATGGAATTCAGACAGCTAGTTCACTTGCGTACTCCACACATTTGGGAGCATGTAAGGTCATGCTTAAGACAAGTGCACAGAAGAGTTTTGCAGTCGGCCTTACATTGACAGCTGACGACCTTGAGCAACTCTCAGGTGCTGGTGGTTTTTCTGTATGTACCGCCAGCAATTTGTCACCTTTCACTGCCCAACTCCAGTTTTCTGCAGGTGCATATGTCTCCATAGTCCTATTTCATTGTCGCACTATTGGCAGCTATCAGACCTTCATGATTAGATATAGGTTACTGAAATTTTGGTGGATGCTTCTGACAAAGCTTTTATTTATAGCTAAATATGCCAGTTACGTGTGTCTGCAGCTGTTTGAATCTTCATTATGTAATGTACATATTTCTCTAGTGTGTTCCTTCTACTATTAGAAGCTGGAGATGTTGAGAGCAATCCAGGTCCAGACAATGAGCACTCGTTATCTATCCTTCATCTAAATATTAGGAGCATACAAAACAAAATTGCCTATCTATGACGCATCTCGATGCCAACGTATGCTCTGAACTACTTACTATTTCAAATTATTTTAGTGACCCGTACAGGAACGACAGGAATAGGTATGGAGGTGGATTGCTCTTGTATATAAGTTATAGCCTCAGGCACCGACGTAGACCTAAGTGAAGAGTCAATTTGGACAGAAGTCGATGTTAATCAAGATAGCTTATTGATAGGTTTATTTTAAAGTCCTACCACAGCAGATAGTAATTTCTACAAAAAATTTAATGCAAATATCGAAAAAAGCCTCGGAAATTAGAATATCTTAAACATCTTGGATTGACTCTAAGTAAAAACGGACAGTGGGATGAGCGCATACAAAACATATTAACACGTGCTGCAAAGATTGTAGGTATAATGAGAAAATTAAAATTTACGCTCACTTGAGTTGCACTAAACCAGATATATCTTTCATATGTACTACCTATTCTTGAGTATTCTTCAGTCGTCTGGGATGGATGTTCTCTCCAAGACTCAAATGCTCTCGAAAAGCTTCAAAATGAGACTGCTAGAATAGAAACTGGTCTCACAAGATCGGTTTCTTTGGATAATTTGTACTGAGAATGTTGCTGGCCATCATTAGCAGATAGACAGAAACAACAAAAATTAATTTCATGTACAGATCAACGAATGCATTAGTTCCAAGCTACATAACTGATTTAATCCCTCCTGTTATAAGGGAAACCACCAATTATCGTCTTAGAAATCAAAATAATACTACTCAACCGTTTTGTCGTACCGGACTATTTAGGAAATCTTGTATTCCGTCAGGAATAACGCTGTGGAATTCTCTGGACGAAAACTTACGCAACAGCCCCTCCTTAAATTCATTTTAATTATCATACAAAAAGACACCATCTAGATGTTCAAAAAGAGTACCGCCTCACTATATTAATGGTGACAGATAGTTGTCAGTTATGCATTCTAGATTTAGAAACAATTGTATTAACTTATAAAATGATTTGTATATTAACCATTTAACAATGAATCCACTTTGTGCCTGTAATTAAGGAAGAGAAAACGCAGAACACTATTTCCTTCGATGCTCTAAATATGAAAACGAACGGTTGAGGTTTCTCCATGAAACGCGCGAGTTTCACCCTTTGAGTATCAACCTGATTTTATTTGTAGATGATCGCACATCCCTCGAAAGTTATACTTCAATTTTTAGAGCTGTCAGGAGTTACATTAAAATCACAAAACAATTTTCTGATTAGTATTTTAGTAGATCCCAATTTCTCCATGCTCACCCGAGAAGGCGCACACTATTTATTTATTTATTTATTTGTTCCTTCATATCATTTTCACGTGACTATAATTTATTGACGTCATTTTGTAGGGTAAGGGTCGTAACTAATGTTGAGTGAACTTGTGACCCAACCCCATTTTACACATATATATATGTATTGGTTGCAATAAAATATGTTTATACTGAAAGGGATAAATTGGTTTAAAGGACCTATAATAATCTCTTCACAGTGAAAACGCTGACACTAAAACTGCCCAAGAAACGAAGCAAAATCAAAATTGCGTTAGTGGGTGGGGTAAACCAACACGAATATTTAACAGTATTGGCTTGTAACACATTCCTTTTCATACTAAACATAGACTTAATAGATGGAACATGGCATGAAAGTTTTATTATCAACATATATGCAATAGAATCCATTTAATAACTAAATTGTAAGCTATACAAGCTTAAAACTCCAGTTATAATAGTTTTCACAGTGATAAAATCACCCATAAATATAAAGGCAAAATTCAAATTTCATATTCTCCGATTCCGTCCTACTTTTTATATGTTATTAACATATATCAGAGGTGGTCAAAACTAAAAAAGACATTTGTGTTGCAATTTTGTCTAGGTCCCCACACAGTTTGATCGGACTATATAACCACCACCTAATCATCTAACACTCGAAACGGTACAATTTTGCATAAGTAACGAGCTATTTACTAAATCGGCCTGCGCACTCATGCAATCTTATTAATGTATTCCAACGATTGACGTCTGCTTTGTCGAATTATGGTTACTTTATTTGTTTGATTTGAGGTTTAACGTCCCCGTCAACACTATATCGGTCATTTTGGAGACGTTGCTTCCAATTTTGTGGAGCTTTTACCCTACATTGAGATGAAATGACATCCCAAGCCCTCTCGCCCAATGAAACCAATTATGATAATATCTACAGAATCTTGGCTGGAAACATATGCGGTGTTTGGCAAACAGTGTAGACCCAGATCAGACGCCGCGAACGATCAGGATCTACACTGTTTGCTTACAGTACAGGAATTTAAGGACCAAACGAGACGATCTTATTCCTTGTTCAGAACCATTTTTCCAGCCTGCACGCAGAGACAGTCGACACACCAGTACTCTAAGTGTTTTGATTTCCTTCGCTGGTTCATTTAAGGGGAATGGAAACACCTTCAGGTGAAGCAACTCCTGCAAAAGTATTTTTTGTCTCCCATGCCAATAGGGGTCAACTCTTAAAGGAAAGAATTTGCTCCTGAGGAGCAAATTTGTTCCTTTAAGAGTAGACCCCATTTTTCAGTGGGACAGGGCTTATAGAAAAGCGAACGGGAAGACCCGAAAGTTGTCTCCCTTTGAAAAATGACGGAAAAAAATCTGTCAGGTGTTCCCATTCCCCTTAATAGAGTCCCCATCATTCATTCGTAGAGATTGATCATGAAATATTTTCTACATTAATTCCCTCCATTCTCCTAATTCAAGAAGGGCAGTTGTCAGTTTCAAAGAATGTACACTGTATCAGATGACCGCTTGTGTAGAAATGTGTGGTTAGGTAAACTGGCCGACTCGACATGACGTCGACAGTGTTGGCTGGGTCGTTAACGCCAACAAACAGAACTACTAGGCATGTTACAGAATTTCTTTTAACATTGGGTCGATATATATTTTGTAAAAATTCAAAAAATGCAGATCATAGAGCTGACAAAAATATTATAGTACTTCAAATATATTTGACTGACTGAGTGTGTGTATGTACTTTTGGTCAATAATTATTGTTAAAATTTAAAGCGATTCTGTTTAAATAAAACGCTTTAACCCTTTTTAGACAGAAAAGCCCGAAACGGGGTATTGGCAAACAGGCAGGACCAGATCAGACGCCGCAAAACGCGGCGCCTGATCTGGGCCTTCACTGTTTGCAAAACTTTCAGACATTTCTAAATAGATTTCTAATTATAACTTAACCTTGCACCCCTCAATTTTGAAATGGACTCTTCTATGTAGTAGGCGGAAGATTCTACTTAGTAAAAAATGGGTTTAACCCAACAATAACTGACAAATGCAAGACTTTTGACAAATCTAACTAAACGAGTATGTCATGTGGTGTTCATACAAATGAACCACAACTTACTTCTGAATACGACAACTTAAACTAGGTGTTACCTATTGTATTGCCTTAGACGTATTTAAACCAACTGATTTTATCTCACAATAATAAATAAAAACATACTAGACGGAAAAATAAATGTTGCGATGGTCTATGTATTTTGATAGTTCAGGAAGCATACACTAATGTTTAGTCTGCAAAAGCATTTACCAATATTTTTTTTTTTTTTTTTTTTTTTTTTGGTTTTGGTTTTACGGCCCTTTCAAGATTATTTCACTCATATCGAGCCGATCGTTAATCAGAGGTGGGCGAAAACCGGAGTACCCGGAGAAAAACCACCTGACCTTCCGTTGCAGAACTTGGCGTCTCACATGTGACCCGAGCGAGGCTCGAACCACATCGGTGAGAGACCTAATGATCAAGAGTCAGCGCTCTTAACCACTAGGCCACGGAGCCCCGTCTACATTTACCCATATGCGGTATATGTTTGTTTGTTTGATTTGAGGTTTAACGTCCCCTTCAACACTGTATATATCATTCTGTAGACGTTGCTTCCAATTTTGTGGGACTTTTACCCGACATTAACATGAAATGACATCTCAAGCCCTGTCGCCCAATGAAACCAATAGGGTTTATAAGCATGGGCTCGCACCGCTTTGCCTGGGCAGACTTAGATCCTCTAAGCGGTTTACCAGTACTCGTGTGCGGTCGGTTTCAACTCTGCATGGAAACATCATGTAGCCAATATATTTCTTCAAGCCCCGATGGTCGGGGGCTGTATGCGGCATATGGGACCATTCGGGCAGGTTACTGCGTTGAAACTGGAACTAGGAAAAGTAAGATGGGTGTCTCTCGAGAAAATCGGAAGAGATAGCAGGCTCATACTTTTATACAAAGGTCTAAAGGTTGCTGCCAGCATTCCAATAGATGACCTTGTTCCCCCAGCTAGGCACTGTGGAAATCATCATGCATTGGCGTTTCAGACATAACATTTATAAAGAGTGCCCCCGCCAATCGGGGCTTGAAGAAATAGATGGGCTGCATGATGCTTGCACGCAGAGCTGAAATCAACCGCACGCGAATTCTGGTAAACCGCTTAGAGGATCTAAGCCTGCCCATGCAAAGCGGTGCGAGTCGGTCCGTCCATGCTTATAAACCCTATTGGTTTCATTGGGCGACAAGGCTTAAGATGTCAGTTCATCTTAATGCCGGATAAAAGTTCCACAAAATTGGAAGCAACGTTTCCAAAATGACCTATACAGTGTTGACGGGGACGTTGAACCTCAAATCAAACAAACAAACAAACATTTGTAAAGAATCGTGCTTCCCCCGAACCATTAGAGTTTAGAATGCCCTTCCCGATTCTATTATTTCTCCAGCTGAAGGTGCTGCGGATTGTCCTCTTTGGTTAGAGCTAGGGACTAACTTTCCATATCACAGGTCCTGGTGTATGAATATCATCTGACGTGTCACCTGTAACAATCTGATTCTGATTCTGATTCTGGCATATTCCCCATTTTAAAGGTGCGGAATGGTTTGTTTTATTCATTGAAAGTTTTACAGAAATCCATGTTCTTTAAGCAAACAGTGACGGTCCGGATCAGGTGCGGCGTGCTGTGGCCTTGTGCGGCATCTGGGTCTGCGCGTTCTGCACCGCCTGATCTGGGTTGCCGCGTTTGTAGCTTCTAAGCTAGATCTCCGCGTTTTTTTTTTTTTTTTTTTTTTGGCATCTGATTTGGGTGTCCGCGTTCCGTGGGGTCTGATCTGGGCAGTTGCTGTCTGTGCCTGTCCCTTTTATGCGGGATATTAGGCATACATTATATTAACGCAGGGATGCCCCCCCCCCCCCCCCCCCCGAACATCGGGGGTTGGAGAAATAGGTTGGTCTGCATGATACGTTCACGTCAGAGTTGAAACCGACCGCACATGAGCGCTGATAAATCGCTTAGGTGTAAGCCAGCCCAGGCAAAGTGGCGCAAGTCGGACCGTCCATATATTTAAACCCTATTTGTTTCATTGGGCGACAGGTCTTGAGATATCATTTCATCTCAATGTCGGGTAAAAATCCCTCAGACGTGGAAGCAAGCTCTCCAAAGTGGCCTAAATAGCGATGACGGGGACGTTAACCCTCAATTCAAACAAACAAACAAACAAACAAATTAATGCACGCTGCGTAACTACTTATGCAATAGGCAGAACATATATAAGTTCCGATATCCAGGCTAGTAGGAAAAGTAGAACATTCTTTAATAGCAAAAGTTTTTGTTTGTTTGTATTGGAGTTTAACGACCCAGTCAACACTAGTTGAGGTAATTTTTGAGCCGGTCAGTTTACCTATGGCAGGCTTATACGTAAGCGGCGGTTAACCAGTACAGTGCACATTCTTTCACCAGAAACTGACAACTGCCCTTCTTGAATCAGCGGAAGGGAGAGAATGACCGTAGAAAATATTTCATGATCAATCGCCACTAAAGTGCCTGACCAAACGGTGTAGACCCTGATCAGATGGTTTTACACATTCGCAAACATAGGACGTTAAGCATGTATGTGATGATCATAACCTTACAATGACTGCAACCTACTTTTACTCGCTCTGGAATCTCCATGAGTGTCAGAAATCAGTTTATTCCAGGAAAAAACGCAATGACCGCTGAATCAGTTTTACAGTAAAATTCCTATATTAAGACCACCTTTGGGATTGTTCAAAATTGGTCTTTAAGACCACTTCTGAAAAGTCCCAAAGTTGGTCTCTGACCAGAGGACATTTTATGCAGAAAACACAAGGAAAGAATATCTGCAGTCTCCTAAATAAACTTTTCACAGCAGAATAAGTCTTAGTTTTAGATGGTCTTAATAGCGGAATTTTACTCAATATGCTTTTTTACAATGATTATTTAACAATTATGAAGAATGCATAGAACAGCAAAACATTGCGATCTCTTTACAACCAATCTTAGCTTACAACAATAATGATTACCTGTCAAATCACTTATTGTTCCAGCTTATTCTGTGACCAATATACAAGGATTCAAAGCCCTGAATAATAATGTCACTGTTATCCACATTTTTTCTTAAGAAAGTAAAAATTCGGCGACACGAATTGGTCGCTTCATCGCTCAAACATATCGAACACATTTATATTAAGATCGATTCTAGCATTCATGAATCTACAATTAAAGCCATAAGGACAATCAATTAATATGTATTTGGGGTTTTTACGACTCTTTCAAGATCATTTCACTTATTTCGAGCCGACCGTTAATCAGAGGTGGGTGAAAATCAGAGGTGGGTGAAAACCGGAGTACCCTTGGCTGATGTTCGCATTATCAGGGTAGTCCTAAGAAGATAAATGAAGGCAGGTAAGTATTTGTCATCACGAAAACACGGCTACATAATTTTGACCCTCTTGAACCCCACTTTTATATAGAAAAACTGGGGTTTCCGGGGGTATACCTTATTTTTTCTTATTTCTGCTCTAAAATATATATTGTGGGTACTCGTTAGAACCGCCTCGATGAAGCGGTTCTAACAAGTGCCAACAATCTATATTTGGAGCAGAAAAAAAGAAAAATATCACAATTTTTCAGCATAAAATTTTCATTTTTTTTTTCGGCGATAAAGGTGGCAATGTATTTGTATAGGCGTGTATGCGTAATGTTAAAAGATACTTGGTTTTGTCACAGAAAAGCTCAACCGAGCTTATGTTTTTTTGTTTCTACATATAATACGCAACGTTATTTTTGTATTAATGTTTAACGGCCCAATCAACACTATTTAGCTCATTTTTGAGCCAGTCAGTTCACCTATCCACACTTGTCCTGGGCAGGTTTATACGTAAGCGGTTTACCAGTACAGTGCACATTCTTTCGCCAGAAACTGACAACTGCCCTTCTTGAATCAGCGGAAGGGTGAGAATGACCGTAGAAAAGATTTCATTATCAATCTCTACGAAAGAATGTTGCCAACCTCGGCAGGTCCGCGTCCTGGTGATCACCAGTCAGACGCGCACCAGACTGAGCTACCGAGGCCGGCGCGACGTTAAATAAGACTTCTTGTCTTTTTTTACCCGAAGAAAAAACACACGACCTTCCATTGCAGAACTTGGCGTCTCACATGTGGCCAGAGCTAGGCTCAAACCACAGCGGTGAGAGACCTAATGATTGGGAGTCAGCGCTCTTACCCACCAGGACATATGCGCTAGCACAGGTCATCTTGTGCGACATCTCTTTGTGCGCCAGTGTGTGATTTCTTTGTCTCACACTGCTGTCTCACCCTGCTGGTGTTTATTAGCTGTCTCAGTCTGTCTATCATAGCTTAATATGGTAAAACATGTACGTTGCAGTGGAACCTTTTTTTCCAATTTGCCTCCTGCTGTTGGATGTTGTGTACCCCAGGAAAGTGCCTTTTCTGTTTCTTGATCACCCTTCAGTGAAATGAAAGTCATAAAATGTACATACGATGTCGTTTGTCAGAAATCAACAACTGTTTTTATTTTGAATGTAAAGGAATGTATTGAAAATGGATAATCATACGGAACCCGGGAAGGGACATGATTTTTTATTTTTACTATGTTGTGCGAACAAGATACTATCTTGAGCGGACAAGATATTATCTTGTTCGGACAACATATTATATTATGCGGACAAGATATTATCTTGTGCGGACAAGATATTATCTTGTGCGGACAAGATATTATCTTGTTCGCACAATATATTATCTTGTGCAGACAACACAATATCTTGTTCGCACAACATATTATCTTGTGCGCACAAGATATTAAGTTGTGCGAACATGATATTATCTTGCCCGCACAAGATAATATCTTGTCCGCACAACATAGATCTTGTGCGGACAAGATAATATCTTGTGCGCACAAGATAATATCTTGTCCGCACAAGATATTATCTTGTTCGCACAACTTAATATCTTGATGGGGTTGGGACCCGGAAAAGGATATCTCAGGCTCGTGTTCAGTTTATTTAAGTCTCATGCTCGGCATAGCCTCGTATGAGACTTAAATAAACTGAAAACTTGCCTGAGATTTATTTGTCTCGGTCTCAACTCCATCATAGATTCTATTAACCCATTTAGTACCGGAAAGCCCAAAACGGGTACCAGGGCAAACAGTGCAGGCCCAGATCAGACGCCGCAGAACGCGGCGTCTGATCAGGGCCTACACAGTTTGCGAAAAGTTACTGAGCCATTTTCCAAATAAATTTTGAAGAGAAAACAACCTGACACCCCCTTTGAAATTGACTCCTGGTATACGTGTATAAGGAGGAAGATTCCATTTGGTACAACGGCCCCCGCCCATCGGGGCTTGAAGATATAGATGGGCTGCATGATGCTTCCACGCAGAGCTGAAATTCGACCGCACACGATTACTGGTAAATCACTTAGAGGATCTGAGCCTGCCCAGGCAAAGCGGTGCGAGTCCATGCTTATAAACCCTATTGGTTTCATTGGGCGACAGAGCTTGAGATGCCATTTCATCTCAATGTCGGGTAAAAGTCCCCAAAAATTGGAAGCAGCGTCTCCAAAATGACCGGGGACGTTAAACCTCAAATCAAACAAAAAAATCTAATCCATTTGGTACAAAAAGGGCTGATCTCACATGGTTGTTATCCTAGTGGGAGTTAAAACGACGACTAATCATTTGTGAGAAATTGCGTTTATGCGTTTCCTATTATCATCATTGTTCGCATTATGTAATTTACTTGTCAGTTTAGGACGAAGAAAAGCGCCCTATACTGGTTTAACCGCTCATGTATAAAGTGAGGTTGTGTATTTTTCATTTCCCCCAAAACGGTAAGGCCTAAAAATAACCCTGTAGGCACAAAACGTTGACTCAACGTTGAACTAACGTTGAAACAACGTTTTCAACGTTGTTTCAACGTTAGTTCAACGTTGAGTGCCTGCTGGGAAAGCTGTTTTTCCGATAACCCGACCGATCCTGATTTTTTTTAGCCAGCTCTGCATTTTTTATGGCCATCCAGAAAAAATAAAAAATAAAAAGATTTTCTGACCCACCGACCTTAATATTTTCTAGCACCTTTGATAAAATTTCATAAAACTGTCAAAAAAGCAAAACTAATAATTTAAAAAAATCCTGTTCGTTTGCTTCCTTGATGCTCTAATCCTCATTATTTGAATGTTTCGTGGTGATGTGGTTGTAATTAAGCCCTTTTAAAGATTTTTTTACGAATAAAAGTTGACAAAAATAAAAAGTTTAATCGACCTAACGACCCTAATTTTTAGCTCACCTGTCACATAGTGACAAGGTGAGCTTTTGGGATCACTTTTTGTCCGTCGTCCGTCGTGCGTCCGTCCGTGCGTGCGTCCTTGCGTGCGTCCGTAAACTTTTTCTTCAAACAACATCTCCTCCTAAACCACTGATCGGATTTTGACCAAACTTCACAGGAATGATCCTTAGATGGTCCCCTTTCAAAGTTGTTCAAATGGTTCCGGTCTGTTGCTCATCTAGGTCACAGTAGCTAAAAATAGATTTTTTTACTGAAAATCTTTGAAAATCTTCTTCACTGAACCCGCAAGGCCAAGGTCTTTGATATTTGGTATGAAGCTTCATCAAGTGGACCTCTACCAAGATTGTTCAAATTATAGCCCTGGGGCCAAAAATGCCCCCGCCCCGGGGAGGGGGGGGGGGCCTTAGGTTTTACATAGGCTTATATAGGGAATATCTTTAAAAATCTTCTTCTCTGAGACCGCACGGCCCAAGTCTTTGATATTTGGTGTGAAGCTTCATCTTGTGGACCTCTATCAAGATTGTTCAAATTATAGCCCTGGGGCCAAAAATGCCCCTGCCCCGAGGGCCTTTGTTTTACATAGGCTTATATAGGGAAAATCTTTAAAAATCTTCTTCTCTGAAACCACAAGGCCCAGGTCTTTGATATTTGGTATGAAGCTTCATCTAGTCCTTTACCAAGATTGTTCAAACTATAGCCCTGGGGCCAAAAATGCCCCCGCCCCGGGGGCCTTTGGTTTTACATAGGCTTATATAGGTAAAATCTTTAAAAATCTTCTTCTCTTTTACCACAAGGCCCAAGTCTTTGATATTTAGTGTGAAGCTTCATCTAGTGGACCTCTATCAAGATTGTTCAAATTATAGCCCTAGGGCCAAAAATGCCCCCGCCCCGGGGCCCTTTGGTTTTACATAGGCTTATATAGGGAACATATTTAAAAATCTTCTTCTCTGAAACCGCAAGGCCCAGGTCTTTAATATTTGGTATGAAGCTTCATCTAGTGGATCTCTTCCAAGGTTGTTCAAATTATAGTCCTGGGGCAAAAAATGCCCCAGCCCTGGGGGCCTTTGGGTTTACATAGGCTTATATAGGGAAAATCTTTAAAAATCTTCTTCTCTGAAACTGCAAGGCCCAGGTCTTTGATATTTGGTGTGAAGCTTCATCTAGTGGACCTCTATCAAGATTATTCAAATTATAGCCCTGGGGCCAAAAATGCCCCTGCTCCGAGGGCCTTTGGTTTTACATAGGCTTATATAGGGAAAATCTTTAAAAATCTTCTTCTCTGAAACCACAAGGCCCAGGTCTTTGATATTTGGTATGAAGCTTCATCTAGTGGACCTTTACCAAGATTGTTCAAATTATAGCCCTGGGGCCAAAAATGCCTCCGCCCCGGGGCCTTTGGTTTTACATAGACTTATACAGGGAAAATCTTTAAAAATCTTCTTCTCTGAAACCTCAAGGCCCAGTTCTTTGATATTTGGTGTGAAGCTTCATCTAGTGGACCTCTATCAAGATTGTACAAAATATAGGCCTAGGGCGAAAAATGCCCCCACCTGCAGGCCCTTTGGTTTTACATAGCCCTAGGAAATAGAAGTCAAGGCAATGAAAACCTTTGAAAATCTTCTTGTCTGAAAGCCGATGGCCAAGGTCTTCGATATTTGGTATGAAGCTTTGTCTTGTGGCTTTCTACCAAGATGGTTCAAAATATATCCCTGGGGGGGGCAAAAATGGCCCGACCCGGGAACCCCAAGGTTTATAAAGACTTATAAAAGGAAAACGTTTAAAAATCTTGTCTGAAACCAGAAGTCTCCATTCTTTGATATTTGGTATGAAGCTTCACCTTTTAGACCACTACCAAGATTAATCATATTATAGCCCAGGGCCAATAATGGCTCTCCCAGGGACCCACTTGATACCCTATGGATCAGGTGAGCGATCCAGGGCCATCATGGCCCTCTTGTTTCCGGCTTCTTAGCGGAAACACAGCTATTTTTAGGCCTAATATGTCTGACGAAAATGTATGATAATTTTCTTATTTTAAGTCCAAACATAGGTTGTGGGTGCTTGTTAGAATCGCCTCATTGAGGCGGTTCTAACGAGTACCCACAACCTATGTCCTGGAGCAGAAATAAGAAAAATAATGTATACATCTGTAAACCCCAGTTTTCACTATATAAAGTGGGCTTTATAGGGGTGTACATTACATGGACTTGTTTCATGTTGTGACCAGATCGATATGCCCTATATAGTGTTGCCTGGGACGTTAAACTCCAAATAAACAAACAAAAGTGTAAGTATTCATTAGAATATCAACAAAATTTATCAGAAGAACGCCTCAGGTTGACAGTGATACACACTGCCACCTTGGCTTGACCCTGTCCATGTGAAGACATCTGGTCGTCAGCCAGGGAGGCCGGTTCGTGCACAAGTGATGCTCCCCGTGCTTAGGTTGCGGATCATTCTAAATCAACAGACAAATCCACAGCCGTCTAAACGCTCCATTTATGGGTTGTGGTGTCTAAAGCCGTGTTTATATGCACAATTTACACCCGGGTGCAAATATACACCGGGAGTGTAAATTTACACAGGGGGTGTATTTTTGGTCATGTAAACGGTGTTTTAAGGAAATACTCCCCCGTGCAAATTTGCACCCTGGAGCAAAGTTGCTCCAAGTTCCGAGGTGGTGCAAATATTTTACACGGGGGTGCAATTTTGCACAGGGGTGTAATTTTGACATGTGAACCCAAAGTTTTTTTCTTTTAGTAAGTTTGTTTTAAAAAAAAAAATCCGCTATTTACTATGCAACTCCTAATGCAAACAAGCTATTCTACGGTCAGTGAATTAAAGCGGTGACTTTCTTTTTGTGATATTGGATCGCACCACCGCAGTTTCAGGAAATTTAACGTATTCGTCAAAAAGTTTATCCACAATCACGGAACAGACTGTCCTAACACACTGACAAACAGTCGACTTTGCTATGCCGAATAGGTTCCCATTCGTTCTGTATTCGGAGGTCACTGCAAGGTTATACAAAGTCACTGCTACTTGCAGTTCAACGGAGAGAACTGGTCGAACGCACGCTGAAGATGAATGCGAATCCTGTCGCATCACAGATACATATACTTTCTTGCAGTTAGTAGAGCGGATGGTCCAAAACTGATCTCTTGGATTTTTTCTCTTTATTTTAGCATTTTAGTGTACTTGAAAAACACCTTAATCCATACATATGGTTGTGTCACGTCTAGAAATCGTTTACAAATGATGTATTTTTTAGATATGATGTTTATCCTATCCGTAAAATTACATTATTTTCACGTGACACAACCATTTGTATGGATTAAGGTGTTGTTCAAGTACGCTAAAATGCAAAAATAAAGAGAAAAATCCAAGAGCTCAGTTTTAGACCATGCAAGAAGGCTCTACGGACCCCAAGTATCCGCGTGTCGCATAGCATCTGAAAGGAGGCTCCAGACATTCTGAAATCTTCCCGCCACTGTGTTCGTCACTGTATGTCCCTTGCACAATATTGATTCAACAAGTTCCGACTTCGCGGCTTTGTCCACACTGTCCGTTCCTTGCTTAGAAAAGCTATTGCAGCAGCCATCCCAACTGCTGTTTGCATGACACGGGTTCTTTTTTGTCGTATGCGCAACAAATTATACATCTTTACACGGCAAATGTTAGCCCCTGCCCATCGGGGCTTGAAGAAATAGATGGGCTGCATGATGCTTCCACGCAGAGCTGAAACCGACCTGCGCACGAGTACTGGTAAACCGCTTAGAGGATCTAAGCTTGCCCAGGCAATGCGGTGCGAGTCGGACCGTCCATGCTTAAAAACCATATTAGTTTCATTGGGCGGCAGGGCTTGAGATGTCCTTTCATCTCAATGTCGAGTAAAGGTCCCGCAAAATTGGAAGCAGCGTCTCCAAAATGACCTTTACAGTGTTGACGGGGACGTTAAACTTCAAATCAAACAAAACAAACACGGCAAATGTCCAGATAAAACGGAATGATTTGTGTTAAATTTACACTGAACTTAAATGGCACCTGGCCGATTTTAATTGACATATGAACGCAACCCAGGGTGCAAATTTACACTGGGGTGTAAAGTCTGCATATAAACACGGCTTCTGAGAAGTGAGTGAGTGTTAGAGTTTCACGTCCCACCAACAGCTAAGGTCACACGGAGACGGGACCTCAGTTTAAAGACTCATCCGAAAGTCTGGAGAAGCACGGGATCGATCCTGCGACCCCTGGTTTAAAGGCGAGTAGCGTAACCACTACACCTTGGAGGCTTTTAGGTGTCTAAGAAGAAATCTCAAGGTATATTAGGCGCAGAAATATGATTATACCATGAAGTAATTCCTTGTGGAATTATGTCCCCTCACCGGAGGGGAGGGGGGCATATTGTTTGTGTTGCGGTTCCCGTCTGCGTCGGCGTCAGCGTCGGCGTAGCCTGTTTGAAGCATTATATGTCCTGAACCTATGCATGGATTTTGACCAAACTTGCATAAACACATCACTAAGATAAGGGGAAACAGTCATTAGGTCATGATGACCTTGACCTTATTTTCAAGGTTACAGCCACCCAAAAACAGTCATTTTGGGGCCAAAAAGGGCTTGCCTGCACTCTATCTCATTAACGAATTGATTAATTTTAATCAAACTTGGTACAATATATCATTACAATAAACCGCCGATTTGGGTAGATTTGGGTGACCTTGACCTCATTTCCAAGGTTACAGTGACCCAAATTACAGTCATTTTTGGGCCCAAAATGGCTTGTCTGCACTCTATCTCATTAACGAATCAATTCATTTCAATCAAACTTGGTGCAATATATCATTACAGCAAACCGAAGATTTGATTAGATTTTGGTGACCTTGACCTCGTTTTCAAGGTCACAGGCGACCTAAAAACAGTCATTTTTGGGCCAAAAATGGATTGTGTGCGCTCTGTCTCATTAACAAATTGATTAATTTTCATCAAACTTGGTACAATATATCTTTACAACATACCGCAGACTTGGTTAGAAATCGGTGACCTTGACCTCATTTTCAAGGTAACAGCGACCCAAAAACAGCCATTTTTGAGCCAAAATTTGCTTGTCTGCACTCTATCTCATTAACAAATTGATTAATTTTAGTCAAACTTAGTACAAAATATCATTACAACATACCACAGATCCCCCGATATGATTAAATTGTGGTGACCTTGACCTCATTTTCAAGGTAACAGCGACCCCAAAACTGTCATTTTTTGGCCAAAAATGGCTTGTCTGCACACCAGCTCATTAAAGAATTGACAAAATTTCGTCAAACTTGGTACAATATATCATTACAACAAACCGCAGATACGATTAGATTTTGGTGACCTTTGGGCGAAAAAAGGCTTGTATGCACTCTAGCTCATTAACGAATCCAACATACCACGGACTTGATTAGATGTTGGTGACCTTGACCTTTTTTCAGGTTCACAGGCCCCCTAAAACAGTCAATTTTGGGTCAAGAATGGCTTGTCTGCACTCTAAGGCCAAGGTCTCCCGAAACCTGTTCTTTTGGCGCTAAAATGGCTTGTCTGAAACCTATATCATTTAAGAATTTATGATCGGTACAATATTTAATTACAGTCTACCAAATTTGTCTGGTGATCTGAGCTTTTTAATGACTGTTTGTTTTTTAAGGTCACAGGCTCCCGAGAAAACTGTCAGTTTTGGGCCGAAAATGGCTTGTTTGCAGCTTACATTTTGGTGACTTTAGCCTAGTTATTAAAGTCAAATAGGCGTTTTAAGATATATATTTATGGTGGGGGATTGTTTTCCTCAGAGGGAGGATCGAACCACAACGGTGTGAGAACCAATGGTTACACTAGACCACGGGGGTCGTTATTGGAATGACGAGAAAAAAATACAGTAAAATTTGTATGTTAAGACCACCTTCATGCCTGTTTAAATAGTAGTGACTCTGTCTTAAAGGCAGTCCCTTACGGTGTAGAATAACTGAAGCTTTCTAGATACGCTTTAAAAAGCAGAATTAGTCTTTATCATATATGACGTCGTTGATAAGCAGTGGATAACGTCGTGTAATAAAAATCGTATTACCACACGTGTTGCAACACTTTGGGAGGATTAAGTAACGTCATGACGACGTCCATTGCACGCAACCAGACACCGTCGTGATAAGACTGAAAAATTGTTGAAAGCGACATTAAACCCGAATTCACACACACACACACACACACGTCCATTGCAACCATGCTTTTTTTTTTTTTTTTTAATTTTGTCCAATTTAAAGGCGATGAAATCCAATTTAAGGTGGCCATATGATAAACAGAAGCTTACACTCGTGGTCATTTCGTATGATATTTACATTGCAACCATGCATTTTTTTTTTGAAAATTTTGTCCAATTTAAAGGCAATGAAATCCAATTTAAAGTGGCCATATGATAAACAGAAGCTTACACTCGTGGTCATTTCGTATGATATGAAACTTGCCGAAGGCTCGTTTCATAAATTTCATATGAAATGACCACGCGTGTAAGATTCTCTCTGTATTAAATTTTAGCTGAGCTTAACAATGTCGGAGCTTCACTGTTTACAGTTGATAATGTTATTTTGGATAGTGAAAACAAAAAGAAAGTAAAAAGAAACAACAACAAAAAAAAAAAAAAAAAAAAAAACCTAGTCTAGTTACTTACCTGTGTCATCGACTATCCATCATGTCAGCACGCTGAGAGGATGGTTTAGGATACAACTAAAGTTTGGTGTATGTAAATTAATAGGTTTTACAATATCCCTTAAGTGCACAAAATCTATAAAAATAACCACAAATACAATTTAAATGCATTGAATCCTGTTTACCTGCCTTTCAGTTTCTAAACTTTCTTAAAATTTTTCGAAGTGACCGGTAAACGCAAAACGTCATAATCACCAGCAACCGGCATCTCCTTAACACGTTAAGAATTCCGTGTACTTAATTATCTTATAAATGCCATTTTATACCGAGAAAATATGTGTTTACATCGGAGCCCATTGAAGTCTAACTGTTTGTCTTCTTTTGCTCCAGCATTTCAGTGGTTCCTCGCCGTTGCATCACGAAAACACGCCTATATAATTTTGAACCCCACATTTATGTCGTAAAACTGGGGTTTCTGCGGGTATACCTTATTTTTCTTATTTCTGCTCTAAAATATAGATTGTGGGTACTCGTTAGAACCGCCTCAATGAGGCGGTTCTAACGAGTGCCCACAATCTATATTTGGAGCAGAAATAAGAAAAATGTCACAATTTTTCAGCATAAAATGTTCATTTTTTTCGGCGATAAAGGTGGCAATGTATTTGTATAGGCGTGTTTGCGTAATGTTTCATTGATTTTTGTGTTCACGATGTTGCACTGATGAGTTAGTAGGCCTTCATGCGGACTGTCTAAATCGCGACGGAAGTATTAAAAGGCGGGGATTGTGACCACGTAAAATCGATTTAAGTCCCCCCAGTGGAATTCGTTTCACTGACCGTTTCAAGGCGGTTCTTCTGTCGCGGTTTATTTTTGTTATGGTTTGTCTTTGAGTGTATGTATCGCTTATATTGTTTTGTTTAGGATAGCCTTGGCCATTTTGTGGGAAAGTAACTGTCCGTTTGGCTTTCCGCTTTTGATGTTTCCATTAGGATCTGTTGTTTCATATTTGTGTTTCTTTCCCCGTGGTGTCTCTGATGGGAGCTGTGGGTTAATTGTATCGATTCCTGACCATTGACTTCACATCTATTTTACAAGGGCATGTATTATATTTGCAATATCTTCTCCAAATTTTAGACTGTGGGTTTTCTCGTGAGAAGGGCACTTCAATCAGGCGGCCCTAATCAGTACAAACAACTTATATTTTGAAAATTAAAAAAAAAAGATTCTGAAATTTTCACCAGGAAAATGGCATTTCTAGTGGCGGTCGTAAAAAGTCTCCCTGTCCTTCATCATAGTGAGGATTAGATTTTCTAGTCGATTTCACTGCTGAATTCAGAAAATACTTCAGGGTCACTGATGAGGCCTAATTGGCTGAAACTAGCTAGTCTGGCCCAGAAAACTTGTACACTCCATAGTTTTCACTTCTGTGCCGTAGTAATTTCTTCCAAGGTATTACCCTTTTTCAGAATTTTGAAAGGCGTGGCTTCCTAATACTATGTTCATAGTAATAAATTCCAAATAAATATTCATTTATTTATTGTTTACCAAATTCACAGGGGTTGTTATTTGTCCTGCTCCTGCTTATAAATTTTAAAATGCCAACAGTTGTTGGCATTTTAAAATTTATGAGCAGGACAAATTCCATGCTCAAGTTACCTGAGCATAAAATTGTCATGACCTCGGGGTCCGGACTCTTGCCCTTTGCGTTGGCATCTAGCTTCCTATTCAGTTCTTTATCCTAAAGTCTATGCCAATACTTTGTTTTTAGCTGTTGTGAAACAGGTTCTTGCTAGGATCCGACATGACTGATTGAATGGACACATTGAACAGCCATGCACTTGCGTGAACGTCAAAACTTTGCGACAGTATATTCTGCGATACCCAACGCATCATGTAACGTCGCTTTCCATTGGCTGGTATTTGGTTTTTACGCAGCTCACAGCGCTTGCCGCTTTGAGCAAAATAGCACACTTTATAAAGGAAACAACCGAATAAATGCATAAGAATGGGGATAACTGTATTGAAAATTGTCATTTGGGGAAGTTTTACAGTCGCCGCCGATGTACCTCCCCAAATGACAATTTTGAATACAATTATCCACTAATTGTCTTTACTAGAGGTCAAGGTGGATTTAGTGAGAACACATGAACAATTGGACAGTTTACCAATGTATGACTAAGTAATGAATCACTTCCATACAATATTTCTTAGAAAACTGCTATAGATTACGATTCCAGACACAGACGTCCTGAAAAGGGCAGGGATGTAAAGTGCACGTCCTCTTCTGATATAATTATTGTCACAGTTAGGATACACAGGTCATCCTTACAGGCACACACGTCCTTTGGGAAACGTCAAATCAACGTCGATGCAACGTAATGACGTTGCACCGACGTAGATGTGACGTATAAATGTCATGACGTTGTACCGATGTTGATGTGACGTCACAATTACGTCATGTGTCTGCTGGGATGTTACCAGAATGCATATTATAAATGGACGTGTGCTAAAGAAAATCGCCTATGGAGAAATACAATTCGGGAAAACGCTCTCATTGTGATCTGAAGAAGCGAAACAATGGCACCCTTACAGCCTCCCTCATGGACTCCAACATAGCAACAGAGTCGTAGGAACAAATAGCACAGCCTTAAAGTGTCGAGGCCTCATAAGATAGAGCGCTGGTGAATACAAAGTTAAGAGAATCAGCGAAGCCAACCATAAGCGTTTTCAGCTGAAAGCCAGAATTTAGGCAGCATCCACAGAGCCTCTCTTGTTCTATCTGCAACAGCAGTTCATAGATAAGATTGGTCTCATCGGCCATATCAAAACAGATAGACAGCAACACTGTTTGTTTGTTTGATTTGAGGTTTAATGTCCCCGTCAACACTGTAAATGTCCTTTTTGGAGACATTGCTTCCAATTTTGTGGGACTTTTACCCGACATTGATATGAAATGACATCTCAAGCCCTGCCGCCAAATGAAACCAATAGGGTTTATAAGCATGGACGGGCCGACTCGCACCGCATTGCCTGGGAAGGCTTAGATCCTCTAAGCTGTTTACCAGTACTCGTGTGCGTTCGGTTCCAGCTCTGTGTGGAAGCATCATGCAACCCATATATTTCTTCAAGCCCCGATGGGCGGGGGCCGCCAGCAACACTGTAGACGTTTGAGGGATTAAAGTTGGTCATTGTAAGTACCGTGAAATCTCAAATATTCGGGTACCTTGAGGACTTAAACAAATTTGTTTCACGATCTAGCAAGAGTCCAAAAAGGGCAGCTGGAATGGCAACCAGTGTAGATCCTGATCAGACTGCTCCTTCAGACAACTGCGAAAACGCTGGGTGCAAGATAATGTGACCAACTAAACGTAGGGAAAACAATGTTCTTATACGTAACTTTAAATAAGGGTATATATACCGCGCTCTTGACAAGCCAGCCTTTCCTTACTAGAAACAGGTTGAGTATTGGTCCTGTTTACATGCACTATTTAAACTCATATTCCGCTGCATAATTAAGTTAGCCACACCCATTTCTGGCTTTGAACCAATCTGATTATTCGATGTAATTATTGCTGAAAATTCACAAACTGAATGTCAAACAGTGTAGATCCTGATCAGATGGATTCTGAAGAAGCCATCTGATCTGGATCTACACTGTTTGCAAAGATAGGGTTGTCAAGAACAGCAGGTTAAGGGTTCTGCAGAAGCCATCTGATCTGGATCTACACGGTTTGCAAAGGTAGGGGTTGTCGTGAACAGCAGGATAAGGGTTCAGCAGAAGCCATCTGATCTGGATCTACACGGTTTGCAAAGGTATGGGTTGTCGTGAACAGCAAGATAAGGGTTCAGCAGAAGCCATCTGATCTGGATCTACACGGTTGGCAAAGGTAGGGGTTGTCATGAACAGCAGAATAAGGCATCTTCAGAAGCCATCTGATCTGGATCTACACGGTTTGCAAAGGTAGGGTTTGTCGTGAACAGCAGGATAAGGGTTTATGGAATATGATTTTTGAGAGTATTGTTATTACTTACAAGACAAAAATGAGCCCCGCCAAGCGAATTTGTGTCTTCGAGCGTTCCGTCATGACAAATTTTAACTGCGCATGCCCAGCCATTCAGAGGGGCCAGGGATATGGCTTTCTGTCTGAAGGTTCCTCTTGGTTCACTGCTTGTACCAGCGAGCAGCAAAGGTTCTGGCGAGACTGCGCGGATGCGCAGGCTCGCCTGAACCTTCGCTGCTCGCATAGGCGATAAGTACCAAAATCGCTTGACGGGGCCCAAGTGGTATCAACACACTTAGAATCTTCCCCCTGACCACGAGTTTCTTTCTTTTCTTTATTGAAAAATTTACTTAGGAAATGGTTAAAATTTCTACAAAAAGTGAAGGCCTTAATCATAAAATGCCGCATTCCACGCCCAGGTGTGTGTGTGTGTGTGTGTGTGTGTGTGTGTGTGTGTGTGTGTGTGTGTGTGTGTGTGTGGCGGGAGGGTGGGGGCGTCTCTGAAGTTTGCCTGCTTTATAGGTTGGGACCCGGCATTTGGAATTCGACCAAAATACCAAGATTGACAGTATACACCCCCCCCCACACACACACACACACACACACACAGCCACAAAAAATATCCAGTATATATCATGCCTCTAAAATATATCTGCAAATTTTAACAAACCACCACCACTAAAAAAAATGCTAAATTATAATGGCTTGTTTTCTGTTAAAAAGTGTTTATTTTATTTTATTTTTTTTTTTACTTATTGCTCCCGTCTAATGATTGTGTTGGTAACAAAAGTGCTTTATACAGTTTCTAACCGTATAGCTCTGTTATTACTATAAAGCCACTAAAGAAAAAAAAAAACACAAAAAATAAATAAATAAATAAAAAAATAATAATAAAAAAAAAAAAAATACTGAAACAGCTTTTATAATGAGTGGAATAATGTGTCAACAATGCTTATCAAGCATTTAAAGCCCCAAAAAAAAAAAAAATGCCATAGATTTTGGTCAGTCCCTCACAAAATAGCCAGTTTTAGAAGTAACCCAAAAACAACGTATCTGCTAAATGGTCTGTACCCATAAAATACAACTTTAACCTGAACCCGAAAAAAAAGTAAAATTTGAAATTTTAAACCCACTAAAATAGTGCTAGCCTATATAACAGTCAATATGCAGAGTACTGCCCATCCCGACCCACACTGGGGTTCTGTGGCGCCTAAGTTGGGCCTGACGACAGGATTTGGGATTTCCCGCATACACTATGATAGTAGTTTAGCGAGTAATTTTGTAAATATGACATTGTGCGACATCTGATATAGTAGTGGTAACATTTTTTTTGCCAAAAAAAAAAAGTGAAGTGATGAAAACCGCGTCAATTAGTCTTGTGACCTTTTCTGTATCATTTGAGCCAGCGCATGACAAAACTTACAATACGACATGTGCGCCCATCGAAGACTCAGATCAGCCTGTGCATCCATATAGTCTAACCAGAGACTTCTCTTGCTGCGTGAAGAAGCATTGGGCTCTTAGCTATCCTTAGAGCGCACAACGAAGACTCTGATCAGACTGCGCGGATGCGCAGGCTGATCTGAGTATTCGTTGGGCGCACGTGGCTTATTGTAGGTTTTACTGTGCTCTGGCTCATTCGAAACGAGGAAGATCCTGTTTTTGCAAACAGTTTTATTTTCCCGAAAATGGTAATGCGATCCGATTTTCAAAGACGTGGGCCTTTTTGTTGTCGAGGTGTGGTCCGTGCTTTCGAGTAGGTAAGGATTATAATAATAAGCCCTGATGTATATATATCCTTGACGCCCACCTCCACGCAATTTAATATTCAACATTCAAAGTGCTTTTTCACACACTTAACTTGTTAACATCTACATGGATTGCCGACCCACATTTCGTCTAAAAGGTCACCGCTGTTAGGCAGGCTATATCCACACTATTCAGTCCTAGTCTTCCATTCATCAATAAATTCTCATCAAAATGATAATCCATATACAAGTTCATGGCTTTTTTGGTTTGATTTGAGGTTTAACGTCCCCGTCAACACTGTAAAGGTCATTTTGGAGACGTTGCTTCCAATTTTGTGGGACTTTTACCCGACATTGAGATGAAATGACATATCAAGCCCTGTCGCCCAATGAAACCAATTGGGTTTATTAGCATGGACGGTCCACCTCGCACCGCGGTTCCTGGACAGGCTTAGATCCTTTAAGCTTTTTACCAGTACTAGTGTGCGGGCCGGATTCAGCTCTGCGTGGAAGCATCATGCAGCCCATATATTTCTTCAAGCCCCTATGGGCGGGGGCTGACAAGTTCATGGCAACATTCATTTTAGACATTAGGCAGAACTGGAAAGGGCTGGTCACAATGGGCTCAAAAGTTTCACATCTATATTCCCTACAGTGCAATACAATTTCGAAGAGTAACATTCCCAAAATGCATATCCCCGAGACAACATGTATGTAAACCAAGAACAAAATCCCTGAATAAATGCTCAAATTATTGATCGGAAATGAACTGCGGACGGACGGACAGACAGACAGACATACAGACTGACGGACGGACACCGGATGATATATCATAATACCCTACCACGTTCGTGTGCCGCGGTATAAAACAATTTACATGTCGCTGGTATCACGTGGGCACCAGTAATGACGTTGCCGATAATAGTAAGCCCAGGGGCCAGTTGTTCAAAACTAACGACGTCGTTAGTTAACGTATCGTTAAAACTTTGATCATTAAATATGGCAAATATGCTAATATCCCCATTCTAATGCACTTATTCGGTTTTTTTGTTAAAAATGGTACTATTTTGCACAAAGCGGCAGGCGTTGTGACCTGCGTAAAACCAAAGGTCAGCCAATGAAAAACGACGTTACGTGGTGACGTCGGATTTCCGACAGTATATCGTGGAATATACTGTCGCAAATTTTTGACGTTATCCAATCAGACGTCGCGTTACATACGTAAGTGCATTAGAATGAAAAATAACCAGCTTTCCTGTTCAAATTAACAGACTTGTTCTGCTACTAAATTATGGCAGTCTAAAATTTATGGACAGGACATCACGAAAACACGCTTATATAAATTGGACCCCCTTGAACTCCAGTTTTATATGGTAAAATTGGGGTTTACAGAGGTAAACCTTATTTGTCGTATTTCTGCTCTAAAATATAGATAGTGGCTACTCGTTAGGACCGCCTCGGTGAGGCGGATCGAGGCGGTTCTAACGAGTAGCCACTATCTATATTTTGAGCAGAAATAAGATAATTATCACACTTTTTCATCTTAAAATTTTCTTTTTTTCGGGGTATGTACAATGCATTTGTATAGGCGTATTTTCGTGATGTAATTACATCATGAAAAAAAATGTTATAACCTCGGGCCCTGGTGCCGCTGCAACAGAGCTTCAGGCCAGACTGAGGTCTTGTTCATCGTGGAGCGCTGTAGTGCACTGGTAAAGCGCGATCGTGAGATACCGGGTTCGATCCCCATTTTTTCCTTACCCACATTGCTTGGTACTGGTGTCTACCAAGGAAAACATTACGATAACACACCCGTACGACATATTGCATTTTTCTCACATCTCCAAAATTGCTACTTTTCTGATGAAAGTCCTTGATATTTTTCTTATAAATGCTCAAAATATAGGTTGAGGGTGCTGATTAGAACCGCCTCAGTGAGGCGGTTCTAACGAGTACCCGCAACCTATGTTTTGGAGCAGAAATAAGAAAAAATAATGTTTACCTCCGTAAACCCCAACTTTCTCTATATAAAGTGGGGTTTAGTTGGGTCTTCATTTCACGGACTTGTTCACGTGATGAAAGGACCACATGGAAGTACTACTTTACTAAATGTGTTAAATATCTAAGCCTGCCCATGTAAAGCGGTGAGAGTCGGACCGTCCATGCTTATAAACCCGTTTGGTTTCATTTGGGCGACAGGGCTTGAGATGTCATTTCATCTCAATAACGGGTAAAAGTCCCACAAAATGGAAGCAACGTCTCCAAACTGACCTATACAGTGTTGACAGGGACGATAAACCTCAAATCAAACAGACAAATCCACAGCTGCCAGGTGCCAGTTGTTTCTAACTAGCGATGTCGTTAGTTACCGTATCATTAAAATCTTGAATATTAAATATGACATATACATAACTATATATTTTTGCTGCAACAAAGTGAGTAGCCTTTGTAACTACAAAAGCTACTCACATTTTTCCATCAAAAATCACCGTGTAGCATCGACTCCGGGACTTGTTACTCAAACGTACCAGATCAATGAGGAAAATGATTATACCGACGGTATGTAATCGCTTAAGTTGGCGTTATTACGTAGTGTCAGAACTTAAACCCACTTCCCATATTTACTCAACTTATTTTTCTCTGAAATTCTTAAAAAGAAATTTTGGAAAGCGTTGTCAGCTGCCATTTAAACACACAAATGAGTCGGCTGGTACATGGCTGGTACCGCGAAAATTCATGACAGCTTCAACAATCTGTGAATTTATTACAGAAACGGCTTTGACAATCTTCAATTCAGTGGCATCAATAGAAGCCGAATCCTTCGCTGCTTGTAATGTTTTAGTTGTTTTCCCCCAAAGAATATTGTGACTGAATCAACAAGCCGAAACGCCCGAAGGCCAGGGTACGGCAATTTGCGTCACCAGGTAAAATACTGGACGGCAGTTTGCTGGGAATAGTACGGCGATTTGATTTGAACAATTATACATAAAGTGCTATGGCGGAGAAGTGTTCTAACTAGTTTCACAACTGTCAATCTTAATATAACCAAAGGTTTGTTGGGTTCGTCGTTACTTTCATTGTCGGCCTCCTTTTTATCAGTAATTTTAAAGGGGCAGAAGGGTTGGGGATATAAGAAATTAGTAATGACAACAGATTGACCTGTTGTTGTCCTCTAGTTCTGTTTTTCGACTTTTATCGATTTTCTTTCTTTCTTCCAGTACGTTTAAACCCCCGAGGGGGACATAATACGGGTTCCGGCGAACCAAGTGTTGAAGGGTGTTAGCTGAAATAAAAGGAAAGGAAAGTTGGTGAAATGGGTTTGTACAGTGGGAATAGAGAGTGTTAGTACAGTTAAAAGATAAAAACAGAATTGGGTCTTTTAAGTAGAAGCATGGGCCTTCAGGCTAACAGCACTCCTAAACTGCGCCAGAGTGGGTAGCGTTACAACAAAGGCAGGTAGAGCATTCCACTGAATAATAGTCCACGGAAAGAAGGTGTACTTGTAGTAGTCTGTGAGGGTGTAAATCTGTCTGTATGCAAGGGGTGATTGTGGGCTGATGGTCTAATATTGAGGATGAGATCATAAGATATACGTCATGGCAAGACGGTTATTAATTCGGCGTTGTTCAAAGGGGCACCAATTTAGGTCTTTCAGCATTGCTGTAACACTTGAAGTGTAGCTATAGTCATGTGTTGCCCACTTGGCAGCCCTTCGTTGGACTGCTTTCACTTTGTATATGTCAGTGGCAGTGTGGGGATACCATACAGTGAACGCATACTCCAGCTGCGGCCTGACAAGAGTCTTATATGCAACTGATTTCAGGTCCTTATTATGGACCCGAATGTTTCTTTTCAAGAATCCAAGGGTCTGATTTGCTTTTGTAGTTATGTTGTCAATGTGGGGGCTGCTGTATCGATCATCAGAGATGGTGACCCGCAGGTACTTTGCTGTTTCTGGTGCCATGCAAGAGGTACACATTTGGTATGGGGTTCTTACGTCGGGTAACATGAAGGGCCTGGCATTTAGAAGGATTAAAGTTTATGCCCTACATCTTTTCTCTGTGACATTGCGCCGCCATGAAACCGTATGTTTGTACAACGTTTTGGTTCTCATGTTATCACATTGTATAACCGGAGAGAAATAAATTCGATTTGATTTGATTTGGACATACCTTTATGATCGCGAAATACTTAACTGCCTGGGAGTGCAGATCTTGTGACACCCATGTGATTCAGCTTCTTTATGACCTTGCCAGATTATGATTAAATGGCCAACAAATAGTTCTTAACTTGGGTTGAGCCAGGCTTTTGGCTAGGTGAATCACCTGAAGCTCCTTCGCAAGCTACAGGTACATCGAAACAGTAACATTGATTATCCAGTCGGTTTTCTGATTGGGAGAGGTCAGGCAGTTGAACTTGAAGGTGGGTCCTCAGATGAGGTTCCAGTTACTTCAAGTGTACCGCAAGGATCAGTTCTAGGCACCTTGTTATTGTTATTATACCTAAACACCTAAACGACCTATCCCATTACCCAGCACCCCCACCCGTCCAATATAGACCGTCCAATCATAAGAATCTCACTGGGACATGGGATTCAAACATAGAAAGTTCAAGGTTAATCAGAAATAAGTTATTGGTTTAGACCCATATTCTAGACAAGTTTTTAATTATTTGGACCCCTTTTTGATTTATATCAGTCTTTGAATCGACTGCCTGTGCGAGGTTCGCGGGATTGCGATGTGTTTCCTCTGGCTTTCTTTGCCGGATCATTACAGGGTCGCTGATGAGGCTTTATTGGCCGGGACTGCGTGGTGTGGCCCATCTTCTTTCTTATGAATGTTTATATTGCTCTTAAAGGAACTCATTTTTGATTTTTATTTGCACATAACCTGGCCAAGAACTCCAACCCTTACACCATATATACTGCATAATCATGCGCTCGAAATTGTTTCATCTGCAAGGTACTTAGGTTTGATCTTTCCACCAACATGAACGTCAACATACACGTCGATAGAATCTCTTAAACTTTTAATTAAGTACTTTGTTTTATTTATCTAATATCAGAACAAAATAAAACTGCGTTCGGGAAGCAGCATACAAGACAATATTCCGAAACACTTGAATACGTCCCCACAGTATGGAGCCTATGCACACAGTCCTATGCCCATTAACTCGAAATGATGTAGCGTTAAGCCATCCACTTGACTCTGAACAATTATTTAATCTACGACATGCAGCCTTATCCTGGCTAGTGATCCTTGCAGCAGAGAAGGCCACTTGCCTGCCTCATTTATTTATATAAAAATATTCATGGCATAGTTGCAGTATCTCCCTCCCCTTATTTCTAGCAACCAATCGAAACACGCGTCACAGCATGAGTCACTCACTCGTTTTACGTTAATTGTTACATGTATGGCAATGGAACAGATTTACTCCCAATATTATTTTGATGCCTGCATTAACTAAGTTCAGCGTGGGAGTCCGGCCTCTTGGTCAGAAGTTGCCATGAACACAGCATACCTGTTTTAACCTGCTTTTACCTAATCTATTGTTAACATTTAACACCATCGCCTTTCTTCATTTCACTTTCATACTTTTAGTCTCACCATTCATATTCATTTAACACTAAGAACGCGCAGTCATCCTGTACACATTCAAGCAAAAGTTACTAATTACAGAAGCTTCCCGCTTGCTATTGTCTATTTGACTGGCGCTGGCCTTGTATAAAATCAAGGTACCGGTAATTTATAGCATCGCTAGTCCACCTTTTAGCTTTTTATTCTCCCTGTGACGTGCGATCTCTGTGCAAAAAGTAAAATATATAGACTTGGCTCGTGTGCTGTGGCATTGGCAAACAGTGGATACCTAATCAGACGCCACATAACGCAGAGAATGACCAGGTCTACACTGCTTGTTTAAAATGCTGGACCTTAAGGGTTAAACTAACAGTTTAAGTCACATTTCAGGGCTATTGTTCCAGCCTACACTCAGAGATAATCGATTACAACCAGGAGGAAACTTATTTTAGCTGTCCTTTATACTAAAGCGAAAGTAACCCCCTTTTGTGAACGGATAAGAAATTTATGAAATGACTTTTTTCAGGACATATTAAATCAACTTCTTGAAGGGGTTTAACACTTTTAGATAAGTAGCCAGTTGGCAATTTTGTGGGAAAGTAACTGTCCTTTTGGCTTTCCGCTATTGATGTTTCCATCAGAGTCTAGTTTTTTCATGTTTGTGTTTCTTTCCCTTTGTTGTCACTGCTGGGGATTGTGGGTTAATTGTATTGATTCCTGATCATTGCCTCCACTTCTATTTTGTTGTCTGTGTTGTTGCTTAACTGTACAAATGTGAAATAGATAGAATATTCAAGATCTGAAAAATGCAACATGCAGGCACTTTCGTGCCCGTCGATTTCGAAAATAATAATAATAATAATAATAATAATAATAATAATAATAAAACCATTATCCATGACATAGAATGCGATTTCAAAAGACTTACGGAAGACCAGCATGAAAACATGCCTAGATACAACTTTGACCGCCATAAACCCCAATTTTATTGATTACTTAAAACTGGGGTTTTTAGGGGTGTACATTATTTTTCGCATTTCTGTCCAAAAACAGTGCCCACACTATATGTTCTGAACTGCAATATGTAAAGTATCAGATTTTTTATCTGAAAATGTTCAATTTTTGGTGGATTTTTTTAATATATTTGAATAGGCATGTTTTCGGAATGCAAACAAGCGAACAAATAATAGCCGCAGTCATGATTTAAAATAACTGGAGTATAGCATGCATACACCAGGATCTTCGTTAGAATAAAGTCTCTTTCGCAAAAGGAATAAATACATCAAAAATATAAAATAACTATCACAAGAACGACGTAGAAACTCTTTGAGCTCATTAAAAAAAAACACTTTATTTCGTAGAAAAGATAATAAACTTCATTTCACGAAAGTAAAGTAGAAGTAAAACAAAGATCAGGAATCGATACAATTAACTTACTCCACCCATCAAAGACACCAAAGGGAACGAAACACAAACATGAAGCGACCAGACCATATTGGAAACCTAAACAAAGGAAGGCCATAAGGACAGTTACTTTCCCACAAAATGGCCAAATGGCCATCCAAAATAAAAAGACACAAGTGATACACACAGTAAGTAACAAACAACAACATAAATAAACCGCCACAGAAGAACCGCCTTGGAACGGTCATTGGAAAGAATTCCAATGGGGGGCTTAAATCGATTTTACATGGCCATAATCCTCGCCCTTACCTCTGTCGCAGTATACACTAATTTTGTTTAGTCCGCATGAAGGCTTCCTAACTCATCAGTGTAACATCTCCGAGAACATACAAATAAAAAAACTACAGAGATGAAGCAAGGTTGAGGACTCGACAGCATACAACAACAGAATTGATGGAGCAAAAGACAACAAACAGTTAGACTCCGAGGGGCCAGACCAAAGACCGAGTATCAGGCGCCAACCAACATAAAGAATACTAAAATAAAATAAAATTCCATTTATGTTTTTACGCTGAAACCGTCATATAATCTTAAGCCCGACCCACTGGTGTGCAATCAAAGAGGGAAGCAAAGTTGCCAACCGTGATTGGGTTAACCACCATGCATGCAGTCTGTTTTATAACATTTATGTTGTACCCAATCTTTATATATCGACGAACGATTTTACGAAATTGGGTACTGAAATCATTACAGTATAGTAGAAGTAAAACAAAGATCAGGAATTGATACAATTAACTTACTCCACCCATAAAAGACACCAAAAGGAAAGAAATACAAACATTAAGCAACCAGACCATATTGGAAACCTAAACAAAGGAAGGCCGTAAGGACAGTTACTTTCCCACAAAATGGCCATATGGCCATCCAAAATTAAAAGACACAAGTGATACACACAGTAAGTAACAAACAACAACATAAATAAATCGCCACAGAAGAGCCGCCTTGGAACGGTCAGTGGAAGATTTCCACTGGGGGGGGGGGGGGGCTTAAATCGATTTTACGTGGCCACAATCCTCGCCCTTACTTCCGTCGCGATTTAGACAAATAATTTGTTCAGTCCGCATGAATGTATTTTTCTAAATTTTTATACTAAGTCACCATAGAATTCGGGTTCCGATAGGCCTTGTTGCAGAACTGTTTTAAGTCCAACATTGGGCTTTGAAACCAAATCAGAATGACGTCTTTAAAACTTCGAAAAGGCTTTACGTAGTTTATGATACCGATGCCCCTGATTAAGAAGTTTAGCTGTTAATAATTTATTACGAGTGTTGAAGTCGGATAGTCTGAAGTTCCGTTTAAAGGGGGCAGACTTTGTTTCTACATTATTTCCTAAGTATTTACAGTTATACAACAAAGCAAAAGCAATGACAAATAATTCTCAAGAGGAAATATGGCCCTGGTGTATATTTCACAACTCCAGTTGCTACATACACAAATAGATTGGTTTACGATCAGTACTAGCATTAGAAACAGCCCCTGGCTGAGTGATGAAACCAAACATGATAATAATCATGGTTGTTTGTTCACAACGATGTTAAAATGCTGTCAGCAATTTCCAAATTGGCAATATTGTGATACAAGTTGCCGTACTGTTAATTCAGCATTTTTCCCAAGTTGCCGTACTTAAAAATCCAAGTTGCCGTACTCCTTTGTTTTGTGTTTTCTGAAAGAAAACAGCAGCATAAAGCGAACCTTTCAATTAAAACTTATACACAACAACTTTTCTAACCTTCTGAATGTTCCGGCATGGAAAAAAGAAGGCCAGTGGTCTTGAATCAAAGCAAAAACCAGTACTTTCCACGAAAGAGAATATTTGGTCTTGGTACCAGCTGTCAATATTTCAGTTTGTTTAGCGGTATCCAGTGAGTTGTTATCAGAATCATGAAATCAGGCAAGAGCTAGATATCTCCCCGACACATATCCATTTTTTTTTAAATGTCAGAATTCTGTAGAAACATGTAAACAGCTTTTTACCTACCTTACTGTGCGCCATGCTTGCGATAAATATTGATTTCGCTGGTACTTTTCAGTAACAAGTTCCGGAGTCGATGCTGCACGGTGAAAATACCTGAGTATTAGATATTGTTCTCGCTAAAACAGTTAACAGTTTGACTACTAACGAGCTCGTTAAGCTAACGATGCATTGAACAACAGGGCCCTAACTGGCCGTTTAACGCTTAAACAGTGTCGACCCAGATCAGCGCCACAGAACGCAGCGTCTGGGTTTACACTATTTACTTAAATTACAAGATTTTGTTTATGTAAAAACTTAAATGCAATTAACCAATAAGTCGCATACAAAGAATAACTATCGCCTGCTTTGTTGCCTGCTGGTTTCTTTAAAACCTTCTGCACTCAGATCGGACTGCAGTCTGATCAGGGTTTACACTGTTTGCTTGTAGGCAAAACTATCCAGGTTTTAAGACGTTTGCAAGAAGGTGCGGACAGACACAAACAGACGACATTTCAGACATTACGAAAACACGCCTATACAAATACATTGTAAACTTTACCGCCGAAAAAAAGAAAATTTTAAGATGAAAAATTGTGATATTTTTCTTATTTCTGCTCAAAATATAGATTGTGGGTACTCGCTAGAAACGTCTCATTGAGGCGGTTCTAACGGGTACCAACAATCTATTTTTCGTCTCCCTGCCCTACATCATAGTGTAAATTATATTTTCTTGTCCTTTGGGATCATTGATTCCATTGTGGAATTTTGAAAATATCTGAGGGTCACTAATGAGGCCTAATTGGCCGAAACTAGCTAGTCTGGCCAAGAAAACATGTACACTCCATATTTTTCACTTCTGTGGTGTATTCATTGCTTCCAAAGTACAACCCTTTTATAGAACATATTACCCCTGTAAACGCCCGTTTTACTATATAAAAGTAGGGTACGTACAAGGGGGTCAAAATTATATAGGCGTGTTTTCGTGATGTGCAATTTTTCTCGGCGTCTTAAGGGTAAAATCGTTGTATATAAAAACCAACATACCCGGAAGAAGATGCAATCCTAATACATTTTAAATCCTTTATTTTTGTTGCCTGGCAGCAGTCCATAAATGAAGCATAATATTTGCTAACCTTCACCTCATTCTCAGTATATTGCCAATATAAAAGTACAGTTTAGTGGCTGTCAGTAACACGCCCTCTGAATGCCGGAAGCCGAAACATAAGTTAGCATGTCTTATGCTACGGGCGGTATCAGCCTTGCCAGACCCTATGGTACATTCTAACACAGCGCGCCTATATAGGCAAGGCAAAATAACTGTGTTTTATTCTGCAACAAATCACAGCTCGGAAGAGCGTGACGTATGGCGTCATTAAAAACTGCAAATTTATTACGTCACTAGTCGATTTACTTGACGTTAGACGGTGTAACGTCATTTTCTCGCATCGAAAACGTCAGAAAAGGATATAAATGCATGTGTTTCAGTCGATAATTTTAGCGGGATTTCTTCTAACAATGGCGAAAAGTTGTGAGATTTTGAATGAAACAACAACATTATTGCCGATTTTCAGCGTGTTAGAATCGAAATAGATCAGCTCTAGCCAGTGATTTGTTGGGTAATAAATCACAGTTTGTCGGTCAGTTGTAAGTAGACAAATCACGCGCGCTACGCGCTCGTGATTTGTCTACTTTACAACTGACCTCCAAACTGTGATTTATTACACAACAAATCACAGTTAGAGCTGATCTATTTCTTAAATAAAACTTCGATAACTCAAACACGGATAACTCGTTTACCATGGCTAATTCGAACTCGTTCCGGATTCCCTAGAGAATTCTACAAATACCTCCAGGTATCATTATATATACAGTCGAACTTCAATGGCTCGAACACCTTTAGGACCTCGAAAATCTGTTTGAGACAGGGGTTGTTCGAGCCACTGAGGTTTACTGCCAGGAGGCATAACGAGATACTTTTGGACATCTTTTCGGTGTTCTATAATGAAAAATGTATGCTGTGTGTACTCATTAGAATCGCCTCATCGAGGCGATTCTAATGAGTACACACAGCATACATTTGCAAGATAAAGGACGAAAATATCCTAATTTTTACTCTCCCTATTTCTTTCGTACAGAAATTCCCTAGGGACTCAAGAACGAGTTCGACTCAGCCATGGTAAACGAGCCATCGGTGTTCGAGCCATCGAAGTTCTACTTTCAGACCACTTTTGAACAGTCCCAAAGGTAGTCTCTGAACAGAGGACACTCATTGCTTTGTTTGTTTTACCTGACGTTTAACGTCTCAGAAAACACTGTATAGGTCATTTTGGAGACGTTGCTTCCAATTTTGTGGGACTTTTACCCGACATTGAGATGAAATGACATCTCAAGGTCTGCCGCCCAATGAACCCAAAAGGGTTTATATGCATGGACTTGTACTACCTTTCCTGGGCAGACTTAGGTATTTCCCTTTGGTGTCTGGGTTAATTGTATCGACTCCTGATCATTGCCTCCACTTCGATTTAGGACATCTAAGCAGTTTACCAGTACTCATGTGCCGTTAGTTTCAGTTCTGCGTGGAAGCATCATGCAGCCCAATCCATTTCTTCAAGCTACGATGGGCGGGGGCCAATATCCATATGTATCAGGACCCTTTATGCACTTTTTCTGATTTCACCTTGAAAAGGCATGTGGTAAGTACTCAATAAAATCATGCTAAATCTCCACGGAAGAATCTTGCCGACCCTGGAAATTATCGAACTCCCGTCCCCCTGATCACTAGTCATCCGACTGAGCTACCGAGGCCTAGGTATATTGACTGGCTCGACTTGACCTTAATGGTGTTGACCGGGCCCTCTGAATGCCGGGAGCCGATGGGCGGGAGCAACATATGCTATGGGCGGTACTGCCTGGAAACAGGCTATAGTACAGCGAAATGTCGTTGACTCTAACATGGATATCTCGTATACCATGGCTAATTCGAACTCACTCTGTACGCTATGGAGAGTTATTCCAATAGTGCAAGATATCAATATATATTTGAGTTGAAGTTTAATATCCCCGTCAACACTGCATAGGTCATTTTGGAGACGTTGCTTCCAATTTTGTGGGATTTTTACCCGACATTGAGATGAAATGACATCTCAAGGTCTGCCACCCAATGAAACCAATAGGGTTTATAAGCATGGACGGTCCGACTTGCACCACTTTTCCTGAGCAGGCTTAGAACCTCTACGCAGTTTACCAGTACTCATGCGCCGTTAGTTTCAGCTCTGCGTGGAAGCATCACGCAGCCAAATCCTTTTTTTTCAAGCCCTGATGGGCGGGGGCCAATATCCATATATATCAGGTCCTTTATGGACTTTTCTGATTTCACCTGGAAAAGGGATGTTGTAAATACTCATTAAAACCATGATAAATCTCCACGAAAGAATCTTGCCGACCTTGGCAGTTATCGAACCCGCATCCTTCTTATCACCAGTCATCCGACTGAGCTACCGAGGCCTAGGTAAACTGACCTGCTCGACTTGACCTTAATGGTGTTGACCGGGGCCTCTGAATGCCGGGAGCCGAAACACGAGAAAACACGTTTTATGCTATGGGCTTTTTGTTTGATTTGAAGTTTAACGTCCCCGTATATGTCATTTTGGAGACGTTGCTTCCAATTTTGTGGGACTTTTACCAGACAATGAGATGAATTGACATCTCAAGCCCTGTCGTCCAATGAAACGAATAGGGTTTATAAGCATGGATGGTCCGACTCGCGCCACTTTGCCTGGGCAGGCTTAGATCCTTTAAGGGGTTTACCAGTACTCGTGTGCTGTCGGTTTCAGCTCTGCGTGGAAGCATCATGCAGCCGATCAATTTCTTCAAGCCCCAATGGGCAGGGGGCCAGTTGACAGGGCTGATGAACTCCAAATGAATAACACACATGAGCTGAGCTATAAAATGCCAGCTGTCGATCGCAGATAACTGAGTTGTAAAGATTTGGCATCCCACTTCTGACACCATGTTTGTGGGCTTTGTGACACTCAGTAATAACAATTACAACTTTATATACTGAAGACATGTTATCACTAGGATTCTAACACTATATCTATTTCTGAACTGCGCTGGTGGATAAGAAGCTGCATTGCTATACAATTTCAGCCAGCATAACATAAAACCAACAACCGAAGTCGCAGATATGCCTGTGCATCAGTGCAGTCTGACCAGTCCTGCTTATTGCATGAGCCTTCCAGAGCCTTTGGGGTATCTTAGGAGAGATAAGTGAACCTATAGGTTTTGATATTTTTGTCAGCTACTTTAAAGTATTTATACTTTTATCACCGTTACAATCTAAGTGATCTATCTTTTTTAGTTTTTGCCACCAAACATTAGTACTGGTATAGTTTTCATGGTGTCCATCCATTTGTCTGTATTTTACCAAGTGGGCCCCGTCAAGCGATTTTGGTACTTATCGCCTATGCGAGCAGCGAAGGTTCAGGCGAGCCTGCGCATCCGCGCAATCTAAGTGATCTATCTTTTTTAGTTTTTGCCACCAAACATTAGTACTGGTATAGTTTTCATGGTGTCCATCCATTTGTCTGTATTTTACCAAGTGGGCCCCGTCAAGCGATTTTGGTACTTATCGCCTATGCGAGCAGCGAAGGTTCAGGCGAGCCTGCGCATCCGCGCAGTCTCGCCAGAACCTTCGCTGCTCGCTCACACAAGCAGCGAATCAAGAGGAACCTTCAGAATGGCTGGGCATGCGCAGTTAAAATTTGTCATGACGGAATGCTCGAAGACCCAAATTCGCTTGGCGGGGCTCAAGTATCATTAATCAAGCCCTTACAGTCCTTGAGAAATGGGCTTGAACAGTAGGGTAAAAGTTGGGGTAAAAGATGGGTTTATCACAGTAGTTCACCAAGTCAGTATACCATAAAATGTAGGTCAAGGTAAAATATGGATTGCTTGCAATAAAGTTGCCACCGATAGCTTCAAGTATATGCACCTAGTATAATACATGAAGCTCTTATAGTACTTGATAAATGGACTTGAACATAAGCGCCAAAGCAACGGTTGACGCAACTGTTCACAAACTCAGTGAACCATGAAATGTTGGTCAGGCTCATATATGGATTCTTGCATTAAAGTTGCCATCCCCAGATGCAAGTATTTACCAAGAATCAGCAGTGAAGTTCTTGAGAAATGGACTGTTACACTAAGATAGAAGTTAGGCTGTCGCAAATGTTGACGGTTTCAGGAACGGAAAACCGGACTCCCATACTGTGCCTTGCTCAAAGCAGATGTTACAAAAACCATGCTATAACGAACCGTGTTAGTGTCATTGTCTGTATAATTATCTCGCTCTGAATTCAGCTTCTCAGTAAATATATACTGAACCGAAAAAGAAACGCAACTCCAAATATAAATGCGAGTATTTGCAGGAATATTCATGTTTGCAGAAAATCGATTTAACGACGCAATAATATAATCATTCCTAAATGTAACTACCAAAGAGAGTTTAGAAGCCTCCGTGGTGTAGTGATTACGCTACTCGCCTTGTAAACCAGGGGTCGCAGGATCGATCCCGGGCTTCTCCAGACTTTCGGATGAGTCTTTAAACCGAGGTCCCGTCTCCGTATGACCTTAGCTGTTGGTGGGACGTAAAACTCAAACACTCACTCACTCACCATAGAGAGTTCAACTTCCTGTGAGAATGTTTTGAACACAAATCCGTTTTGTCATAGAGGTAGTCATTTCACAAGTTCAAAACATAAGCATTTAATAGCGAGTATGTCCTCCGCTTGCATTCAGTCCTGCATGCACACCCCTGGTCATGGACATGATTAAACAATTGATCTCTGCCTGCGGAATAGCATTCCACTCCTGTATGGGCGCGAGATGCAAGGCTTGACGCGTTGTTGGCGGCTGGGGGCAGTTACGTACGCGCCTATCCAAGACTTCCCACAAATGTTCTATAGGAGAGACATCTGGACTATACGGAGGCCAGTGCATCACGTCAACGTTGTTTTGCTGAAGAAACGCCATGCTGAGCCTTGCTACATGCGCCCGAGCGTTATTCTGTTGAAACGTAACCCTGTGCTGTCGTACATACGGAACAACTACCGGTCGTAAAACGACGTCAACGAAACGCTAAGCCGTAAAAGATCCATCAATGAATACCAGACGCGTTCTATGACCATAAGGTATGCCAGCCCACACCATCAAACCACCGCCTCCAAATCGATCACGTTCAGCAATTGTCACGATAACGCTCTCCGTCATGCATATACACACGTTGACGGCCGTCAGCTCTGTACAACAAGTACCTGGACTCATCAGAAAACATTACGTTACACCACTTTACGAAGGGGAAACAGGTTTTGCCTTTGTTGTGTGAGCCACGCCATTCTAACCTGACGTCGTCGTGGTGTTAATGGCATACCACTTACAGACGACGTGGACGTAAGCCAAACTCTCGAAGGCGATTCCTGACAGTATCTGCCCTTATTCGATTGTTGTGCGTTCCTAGTGTCACCTGAGACGTCTCGACGGCTGTACGGAACCGATTACGAAGGTGGGTTAAACAGATGTATCGGTCCTGTCGATGTGTCATGACGCGTGAACGTCCACTTCTGGGCCTGTCATTTGTCGTTCCCGTTTGACGTAGACGCTGGTACAAGCGAGTTTTCGTCGATTTAGTCACTTGGAAGTTCCTGGCGATGACAGCCTGAGACTTCCCATTTAGAAGCATTTGGACCGTTACGTTACGTTGATCTTGCGTCAAACGTACCATATTCCGTAGAGAAATTTTACCGAACTTTTGAAACCTAAACTCCAGGTAACACAATATGCCAATATGATGAGGTTACTGTATACATTTAATGTACTGCACGAGGAAATGTTGAAAACAACGAATTGCCAAGTGGGGCGTTAAACTGTACAGATATCGCCCAAATGTTTTCTGCATTAGAAAGTTTAAAAAGTATTGAAGTAAATCGCAAAATGATTTTTCAGTCAACCTGATGGTTGCATGAAAATATTTTGGGTCAAAAAGTTGCGTTTCTTTTTCGGTTCAGTATACATCCACCGAGTTGTAGAGCTGGCTAATCGGAACTGAAAAGATAATCGATTATCAGCCCTGCCATTGTGATCCATAATCGATTGGTAATCAGTGATTTGGTAATAGTTTTACCTGTCTGGCTTCTGTCTGAGCATGACACCTACTATTTTTTGTAGTTTACCATATGTATTTGAACAGACAGGCCTGACAAACAGTGTAGAGCAAGATGAGATGCTGCAGAACGTGGAGTCTCTTCAGGGTCTGCACTGTTTGCCAGTCATCCAGCTATTTTAGGCACAACTTTGGGTAGTAAATTGTACATGTCAAATAATCGATTACAAGCAAATCAGTAATGATAATTATTTTTTTGGAATTTATGGATTCATTAATCAATTATCCAATTAATCGTGCCAGCCTTACCTAGTTGTGTGGAAAACTGTAAGAAGACCATCAGGGTCCATCGTGCTAGTTAGTAGTCAAAATGATAACTGTTCTTGTAAGAATGATTGATAACTGTTCTAGTAAGAACAATGTCTACTACAGTGGTATTTTTGCATTTGCAAAAGCTCCTCACATTTTTTTTTCAGCAAAATTATTAGCATATTTGCCATAAAGATAAAAGATAAAGAAGCTTATCCGTAGCAACTAACATAAGCTCTGTCTAAGAGCTTTTATTGCGACAAACAAAGTATCCTGTAACAAATACTTACCTGCCTTCATTTATCTTCCTAGGACTACCCTGATAATGCGAGCGTCAGCCAAGGGAGCGCCTAGTACCATTTTCATGCCTTTGGTATGGCGTGGGCGGGGATCGAACCCGCGACCTCCCATTCCCGAAGTGGACACTCTACCACTGAGCTATCAGGGCCGGCCATATTAAATGATCAGAGTTTTAATGATATGTTAACTAGTGACATCATTGGTTTTGAAACTCAGTTGTCCAAAACATTGTTAGCTTAACGACCTTATTGATAGTCAGTGTTAACTGTTCTGGCAAGTTCAATATCTAATACTCATCTTGTTTTATTTTTCAGCAAAAATATGAGCATACATGCCATATCAATATTAGCCTTTTGACTGAGGTTTTACATCCCCTTTGACACTATTTAGGTTATTTTGGAGGCATATCTTCAGATTTTGTGAGACTTTACCCGACATTGAGAAGAAAAGACATCTCATGCCCTACCACCCAAAGAAACTGCAAGGGTTTAACCCTTAACCTACTGTGCAAGACAACCCCTACCTTTGCAAACAGTGTAGATCCAGATCAGATGGCTTCTGAAGAAGCCATCTGATCAGGATCTACACTGTCATGCAGTTTAGGAAATTTAATGAAAACATAATATCCTGTATTCTGATTGGCTAATAGTCAGATATGGGTGTGGCTAATAAAAATACTCAGCAGAATAAGGAACAGTCCAACTCACACAACTTTTCCTGGGCAGGCTTAGACCTTCAAAGCGGTTTACCAGATAAGCTTGGTTTTAGCTCTGCATGGAAGCACTATACAGCCCAGTCTATTTCTCCGAGCCCTGATGGGTGGTGCATGCCCAACAGTTAATATATGTAATACATTAACTAAAAACATCATTAGTTTTGAAAATTCTCTGACCTTTCCATTACAATAACACATCCTCGTGATAGAGTACAATTTTCAAACCTCAAAAAGGGCAATTTTTCTGATGAAAATTAGATATTGTTCTTATCATACTCCAAACATAGTTTTTGTGTACTTGTTAGAACCGCCAATGAGGCGGTTCTAATGAGTACCCACAAACTATATCTTGGAGCAGAAATAAGGAAAATAATGTCCCCCCACCTAAACCCCAGTTTTCTCTATATAAAGTGGGGTTTAGGAGGGTCTTTATTTCACAGATTTGTGCATGTGATGCTGGTTACAGGTGGGGATGGGTGGGAGGCATAAACTCAATGGTCCAATTTTTTGCTGAATGTTAATGTTCCTGACACGACTAATTTATGTGTCAATATTGTATATATTAACCCTTCTTGTACCAAATGGAATCTTCCCCCTTATATAAAGCAGGAGTTCATTTCAAAATTTAGGGATGTCACGTTGTGTTTTCATCAAAATTGATTTGGAAAATGACTTAACTTTTAGCAAACAGTGGAGGCCCTGATTAGATGTCGCGTTCTGCGGCGTCTGATCTGGGCCTGCACTGTTTGCCAGGGTACCTGTTTAGGGGTGGGTTAAGGGCATGTTACTTGGCTCTAGGAATTATAACACGGAACAACAATCATTCAATACAATTATTCTCTTTATTTAATATTGTCAGTATAGCAGGATACTTAACAAACAATAATTTATTACCTATAATTCAATAAATAAATATCACTAGCTTAATACAACACATATAGTGGCAGTTTATAAACTAACTAAAATCACAAAAGGCTCATTCACCAATGTGATTTTTTTTTTTTTTTTTTTTTCTTTTTTGTTTTTTTGGGCCTTTCAAGATTACAGTAAAACTTCAATAACTCGAATATGGATAATTCGTTTACCATGCCTAATTCGAACTCACTCTTGGGTCCTTAGGGAATTCTTCCTATAGTTCGAGAAATCCGTGTATTGAGGTAAATTAATGGAAGTTTGTTTCATTTTTAACTTTAAACATATATTGTGTGTACTCATTAGAATCGCCTCATTGAAGCGATTCTAATGAGTACACAGTCACACAGCATACACTTATTTAATAAAACTTCGAAAATATATCCTTAGGTCATCCCAATATGTCTCAGCTAGCAGTATCAGTAACCCTCAATAACTCGAACTACCCCTATTTCGAACAAAATTTCATGGTCCAGAAGGTGTTCAAGTTATCGAAGTTTGACTGTATTTCTCTCATTTAAAGGTGGCTGTTTATCAAGGGGTGGGCGAGAAATGGAGTACTCAGAAAAAAGGCACCTGACCTTCCATTGCAGAACTTGCCGTTTCACATGTGACCTCAGTGAGGCTCAAACTCACAGCGGTTAGAGACCTAGTGATTAAGAGCCAGTGTTTTTTTTAACCAATAGGCTACAAATGCAAAAGCTGCTCACATTGTTTCAGCAAAAATACCCAAATTTTAGATATTGTACTTGCTAGAACAGTTAACAATATGACTACTAACGAGCTCGTTAAGCTAACGATGCTTTGAGCAACTGGCCCCAGTAACTCAAACACTAATGCCTCATTTTGCATGTTTTTTTCAAACTCCTTCTTAACTCCAAAGGGAGTTGAATGATTGATTGTTTTGGGTTTAACAACATGTCAACCCCTGTGGGTCATTTTGTGTCACCTCCCAAAGAAAGGGAGACAAGAAAGATGTGTTTGTTTGTTTGTTTGATTTGAGGTTTAACGTCCCCATCAACACTGTAAAGGTCTTTTGGAGACGATGCTTCCAATTTTGTGGGACTTTTACCCGACATTGAGATGAAATGACCTCTCAAGCCCTGCGACCCAATGAAACCAATAGGGTTTATAAGCTTGGACGGGCCGACTCGCACTGCTTTGCCTGGGCAGGCTTAGATCCTCTAAGTGGTTTACCAGTACTCGTGTGGAAGTCAGCATCAGCTATGCGAGGGAGGATCATGCAGCCCATATATTTTTGCAAGCTCCGATGTGCGGGGACGAAAGATGTGTTTGTGAAACACGATCATGTCCCCGGGCAAGGCATTTTTTTTTTTCAAAGTTGGTCACAAGGTCAAGGTCACAGGTCAAAATATTTTGCATGAATGTGAAGCTCTTGTCACAAGGAACCTACATGCCAAATATGAATGCTCTACCTCAAACGGTTCAAAAGTTATGACCAACATTAAAGTTGTGCACATACAAACAAACAAACAAACCAACAAACAGACATGGCAAAAACAATATGTCCACGCAATCAGGGACATAAAAAAAGAGATAGAAGATATAGTAGAGTTGATGAAAGAGAAGGGAGAAAGAGGAAAATGGATGGAAGTGTAAAACAGAAGAAAAAACAACACTCCCCCCCTCTACCGGACAGCAGGCCTTGCCCAACTGTAAGCCAAGATCAGCCGACGCCCCAGTGATGCAAGATATACGTCACCTTTGCCTCACCCTACTACCCCACCAAAGAGATTTCTTCCCATAGCCTCAAGTAGCAAATATTTGGAATTTTTCTTATCTTGCAAAGGTATGTTGGGTGTACTCATTAGAATTGCCTCGATGAGGCGATTCTAATGAGTACACACAACATACCAGTATTTTATGGAACATAAAAAAGATAAAGCTAAATCACTCTGACATGGCTCTGTGAATAACAAAAAGTTTGAGATTTATCTTATCTTGAAAAGGTATGTTGGGTGTACTCATTAGAATTGCCTGGATTGGGTGGCAGGGATTGAGATGTCATTTCATCTCAATGTCTGGTAAAAGTCCCATAAAATTGGCAGCAACATCTCCAAAATGACCTAAATAGTGTTGATGGGAAAAATCAAACAAAAAATCAAATCAAACAAAAAATCAACACAAACTGTCTTTGTTTGTTTGTTTGTTTGATTTGAGGTTTAACGTCCCCGTCAACACTGTAAAGGTCATTTTGGAGACGTTGCTTCCAATTTTGTGGGACTTTTACCCGACATTGAGATGAAATGACATCTCAAGCCCTGTCGCCCAATGAAACCAATAGGGTTTATTAGCATGGACAGTCCGCCTCGCACCGCGGTCTTTGTTAAGTTAATGACTAAAGGCTCTTTTTTTCCTTGCTACGGCTTGTTTAATGGTGTGATGTATTCAACCCTTATCCCAATAATTAAGCCACTCCCATTGCTGATTATCAACCAATCAAATTATTTGATATAATATATTTGTTCATTTTACAAGCGGCATGACAAACTGAAGATCCTGATCAGATGGCTTCTTCAGAAGCCATCTGATCTGGATCTACACTGTTTGCAAAGGCAGGGGTTGTTGTGAACAACAGGATAAGAGTTCTTCAGAAGCCATCTGATCTGGATCTACACTGTTTGCAAAGGAAGGGGTTGTCCTGAACTGCAGGATTAGCATTAATGTATATTTGAGTAGGTTTAACATATTGGAACACATAGGGATATTATGGCATTACTAAAACACGCCTATACAAATGCATTGTAAACTTTACCGCCAAAAAATGAACATTTTAAGAGGAAAAATTGTGATATTTTTCTTACTTCTGCTTAAAATATAGATTGTGGGTACTCGTTAGAACCGCCTCATCGAGGCGGTTCTAATGAATACCCACAATCTATATTTTAAAGCAGAAATAAGAAAAATAAGGTTTACCCCTGTAAACCCCAGTTTTACTGTATAAAAGTGGGGTTCATGGGGGTCAACATAATATGGGCCCCGTCAAGCGATTTTGGTACTTATTGCCTATGCGAGCAGCGAAGGTTCAGGCGAGCCTGCACATCCGCGCAGTCTCGCTAGAACCTTCGCTGCTCGCTCATACAAGCAATGAATCAAGAGGAACCTTCAGACAGAAAGCCATATCCCTGGCCCCTCTGAATGGCTGGGCATGCACAGTTAAAATTTGTCATGACGGAATGCTCGAAGACACAAATTCGCTTGGCGGGGCTCATATGGAAATTTGACAACAATGGATACAGCTTACGAAACAACAGAACATTTAACCCTTATAATGACTTTTGCAGCCATTGTTTTTCTTTACTATTTTTTTATTACTAAGGCTTGACAAGTCATGTGAATTGACTGCTGGGTAGATGGTTCACATGTAATTTTAAACCTTGTTCTCATTACGATAACACATCAGTGTGATATAGTGTATTTTTTCATACCTCCAAAAAGGTACTTTTTCTGATGAAAATTTGTGATATTTTTCTTATTTATACTCCAAACATAGGCTTTGGATGCTCGTTAAAACCGCCTCATTGAGGCGGTTCTACCTATGACTTGGAGCAGAAATAAGGAAAATAATGTTTACCCCCGTAAACCCCAGTTTTCTCTATATGAAGTGGGGTTTAGGGGGGTCTTTATTTCACGGACTTGTTCACGTGATGCTTTTTGCACCACCTTATTTTCTCTGAGAAACATTGTTTAACACTTTTTGTACAAAATGGAATCTTCCTCCTTATATATGACAGGAGTCCATTTCAAAATTTAGGGGTGTCAGGTTGTGTTTTTTTCCAAAATTTGTTTGGGAAAAGGCAGAACTTTATGCAAACAGTGTAGGCCCTGATCAGACGCTGTGTTTTGTGGCATCTGATCTGGGACTGCGGTGTTTGCCAGGGTACCTGTTTTGGGGTTTCTGGTACAAAATGGGTAAAACAAAATTCTCATATGCTGTAAAAAACAATTTACATATACAGTAAAATTCCTACATTAAGACCACCTTTGGGACTGTTCAAAAGTGGTCTTAAAGACCACTTTTGAACAGTCCCAAAGGTGGTCTCTGACCAGAGGACACTGTTTGCAGCCAGCACCAAGAAAGAATAACTGAAACTTTCTAAATAAAGCAGAATTAATCTCAATTTAAAGCAGAATTAGTCTCAATTTTTGGTTGTCTTAAAAGTGGAATTTTACTGTATTCTGAAAGGTTTAATGAAGCAATGAGGCTTTATAAGCCCTGCTGCAAGACAGCAATGATCCGATGGGAAAATGGGGATGCACAGGCAAATATGTGTCTTCTCTGACCAAACATTGCAACACTTTTATCATTTATCCATTGCAGGCGGGAAGCTAGCCCAGATCAGATGCCGCAGAATGCGTGTTTGATCAGGGCCTGCACTATTTGCTAAAAAAAAATTTCAGTTGAAAATAGAAAATTTAAACAAGAGGCTCAATGAGCCTAAACCGCTCACCTGAGGAACTTAAGTTTTAACAATTCACAGACTTGACTACTAAATCTGCTAATAGAATCCAGCCCATTGACCCTTACAGGATATAAGTCATCATTATTGCATTGCATTCCAAGTTTGAGACTTCTAGCTTCTATAGTTCCTGAGAAATCTTTGACGAAAATTTAACATTGGTCAAAATGGAGAGAAAGAAGAATGAAAGAACAGATGAACAAATAAGCTGAGAAAGCCCAATGTCTCTTACACAAAATAAGTCATCATTATTCTATTGAATACCAAATTTGATGCTTCTAGCTTTTATAGTTCCTGAGAAATCTTTGATTAAAAATTTAACATTGGTCTATTATCTCTATATGGAGAGAAAGAATAATGAAGGAACAAATGAACCAGACTAGCTCCAAAACCTAATGCAGCCTTTCCCCTTGCCCAATGGTGCTACACATAAAATTTAAACAAGATTGGTCGACTGCCTTCTGAGATATGCTTCATTGAAAGTGTGGACGACGGATGGACGGACGACAGACGACGGACTCCGGAGCCTTGGTATACTATCAGCTCACTGGAGCCTTTGGCTCAGGTGAGCTAAAAATTCAAGTCGCTATTTCTGTCACAACATTTTCCCTACGTTAAGTCTATGGGCAAATTTTTTTGTCTCTCAAGGTAACGTAACTCCGAGGTCAATATTCCGATTCGGCCCAAAATCGAACTTAACCGAGATTTTATGCCTGTCCTCGTTACCTGCAAGTTTGAAGCTGATATGAATAAAAATAAAGTTGCTATCATGGTCACAACGTATTTTTTTATGCTCAAGGGCAGGTAACTCCAAGGCAAATATTCCGATTCGGCCCAAAATCGAACTTAACCGAGATTTTATGTCTGTCCACGTTACCTGCAAGTTTGAAGCTGATCTGAAAAAAATTCAAGTCGCTATCGTAGTCGCAATATTTTCCCTAATTAAGTCTATGGGCAAATTTTTTGTCGCTCAAGGTCACGTAACTCCGAGGTCAATATTCCGATTCGGCCCAAAATTGAACTTAACCGAGATTTTATGCCTGTCCTCGTTACCTGCAAGTTTGAAGCTGATATGAATAAAAATAAAGTTGCTATCGTGGTCACAACGTATTTTTTTATGCTCAAGGGCAGGTAACTCCAAGGCAAATAATCCGATTCGGCCCAAAATCGAACTTAACCGAGATTTTATGTCTGTCCTCGTTACCTGCAAGTTTGAAGCTGATCTGAAAAAAATTCATGTCGCTATCGTAGTCACAACATTTTCCCTATGTAAAGTCTATGGGCAAATTTTTTGTCGCTCAAGGTCATGTAACTCCGAGGTCAATATTCCGATTCGAACTTAACTGAGATTTTATGCCTGTCCACATTACCTGCAAGTTTGAAGCTGATCTGAATAAAAATAAAGTTGCTATCGTGGTCACAACGTATTTTTTCATGCTCAAGGGCAGGTACCTGCAAGTTTGAAGCTGATCTGAAAAAAATTCATGTCGCTATGGTAGTCACAACATTTTCCCTATGTAAAGTCTATGGGCAAATTTTTTGTCGCTCAAGGTCATGTAACTCCGAGGTCAATATTCCGATTCGAACTTAACTGAGATTTTATGCCTGTCCACATTACCTGCAAGTTTGAAGCTGATCTGAAAAAAATTCAAGTCGCTATCGCAGTCACAACATTTTCCCTATGTTAAGTCTATGGGCAAATTTTTTGTCGCTCAAGGTCAAGTAACTCCGAGGTCAATATTCCGATTCGGCCCAAAATCGAACTTAACCGGGATTTTATGCCTGTCCTCGTTACCTGCAAGTTTGAAGCTGATCTGAATAAAAATAAAGTTGCTATCGTGGTCACAACATATTTTTTCATGCTCAAGGGCAGGCAACTCCAAGGCAAATAATCCGATTTGGCCCAAAATCGAACTTAACCGTGATTTTATGTCTGTCCTCTTTACCTGCAAGTTTAGAGCTGATCTGAAAAAAATTCAAGTCGCTATCGTAGTCACAACATTTTCCCTATGTTAAGTCTATGGGCAAATTTTTTGTCGCTCAAGGTCACGTAACTCCGAGGTCAATATTCCGATTCTGCCCAAAATCGAACTTAACCGAGATTTTATGCCTGTCCTTATTATCTGCAAGAATGAAATCGATCAGAAAAAAATTGACGGAGCTAGAGTGATGACAAGCTTTTTCCTATGTTAAGTCTATGGGAGCTATATGTTGCCATGGTAACCAAAGTAGCACTCAGATCTGCATGAAAACCTTATGCAGTCTTTCCACTTGCCCAATAATGTTACACATGAAATTTGATCAAAGTCGGCCAAGTAGTCTTCAAGATATACATTTTTGAAATTCACATTAACCCTTATGCAAAAATGCACAAGGGCAGGTAACTCCTAAGTGTATGATCCGATTCTGCCAATTATCGAACTCGACCGAGATTTCATGGCTGTGCTGGTTATCTGTAAGAATGAAGCCAATCCGAACAAAATTGAAGCAGCTACAGTGATGACAACATTTTCCCATGTTAAGTCGATAGGCAATTTTTCGGGCGCTCAAGGGGACGTAACTCTTGAGTAAATTATCTGATTCGGCCCAAAATCGAACTTGACCGAGATTTTATGCCTGTACTGGTTATCTGCAAGAATGAAGTCGATCAGAAAAAAATTGACGGAGCTAGAGTGATGACAAGCTTTTTCCTATGTGAAGTCTATGGGAGCTAGATGTTGCCATGGCAACCAGAGTTCCACTCAGATCTGCCTGAAAACCTAATGAAGCCTTTCCACTTGCCCAATAATGCGACACATGAAATTTGATCAAAGTTGGCCAAGTAGTCTTTAAGATATACATTTTTGAAATTCCCATTAACCCTAATGCAAAAACACACAAGGGCAGGTAACTCCTAAGTGAATGATCCGATTCTGCCAGTTATCGAACTTGACCGAGATTTCATGGCTGTGCTGGTTATCTGCAAGAATAAAGCCAATCTGAAAATAATTGAAGCAGCTACGGTGATGACAACATTCTCCCCATGTTAAGTCAATAGGCAATTTTTTCAACGCTCAAGGGCACGTAACTCCTGAGTGTATAATCCGATTCAGCCCAAAATCGAACTTGATCGAGATTTTATGCCTGTCCTCGTATTCTGCAAGAATGAAGTCGATCTGAAAAAAATTGACGGAGCTAGAGTGATGACAAGCTTTTTCCTATGTTAAGCCTATGGGAGCTCTTTGTTGCTGTGGCAACCAGAGTTCTCATCCGATCTGCACGAAAACCTAATACAGCCTTTCCCCCTACCTGATGATGGTTCATATGAAATTTGATCAAGGCCGGCCCACTGGTTCCAGAGATAGACTTCGTTGATAGTGTGGACGACGGACGACGGACGCCGGCTCGTGGTATACTAATACCTCACATGAGCCTTCGGCTCAGGTGAGCTAAAAATAGGCCTGACATCCCTTATATGACAAATGGACTTGTCCAACATATAGCAATGGAAGAGTCCACTAGTATACAATGGATTAACCATAGATGCTGTTCTGTTTATCAAATCACCTCCCTAAATAAATCATTGCCATCTTTAGATTGGGATAGGTTTCCGGTGTTTTTATGTATGCATGTGTGTTCGGTAGCAGCAGACCAGTGTTTTGATGTATGCATGTGTCTTCGGTAACCAGCAGACTTAAGTCAACCATGAGACCAGTGAAAAATAATTGAAGACCAGACATGCGCAGTATTACCAACCAAGGACATTGTACATCACATTAACAAGTCTGTGAAATGAACACCCCTCTAAACCCCACTTTATATACTGAAAACTTCATATACTGAAAACTTGGGTTTACAGGGGTATACATTATTTTGTTTATTTCTGCTCCAAGACATAGGCTGTGGGTACTCGTTAGAATTGCCTCGATGAGGCGATTCTAACCAGTACCCACAACATATACTTCTGACAAGAAAAAAGGATAATTATCCCATAAATATCTTTTGTTACTCCTCCTTATATGGAGCTATATTAAAATGTGATGGATAGATGTAACTTTATGTTTGTAGATACAGACATATGTACAACGTCTCTAAAATGACCTTTACAGTGTTGACGGGGACGTTAAACCTCAAATCAAACAAACAAACAATGGTGAAACTAGACTTAAGGGCCTCCGTGGCCTAGTGGATAAGAGCGCTGACTCTTAATCATTAGGTCTCTCACCGCTGTGGTTCGAGCCTCGCTCGGGTCACATGAGAGACACAAGTCCTGCAACGGAAGGTCATGTGGTTTTTCTCCGGGTACTCCGGTTTTCGCCCACCTCTGATTAACAATCGGATCCATATGAGTGAAATAATCTTGAAAGGACCGTAAACCAAAACCAAAAAAAAAAAAAAAATAGACTTGTTTTCTGAGAAAACAAATGTCTACACACCAAATACCCCTTAATTTAACAGCACCACTGTGACCTTGAAAACCTAATCAGTTCTTCATCCTGTCCCATGCAAATCCATGCAAATTTGATCGAAATCCACCCAGTAGTCCATGAGAGAGCTTGGATACAAGAAAGTGTCACACCGACGCATACGCCGACGCTGTGGGATCGGCACCAAAAACAATATGTCCCCCTCCCCTTCTGTTGAGGGGATATAACTACAAACCCTCTATCACAAAATGGGAGAGGGCATAAAACTGCTAGTCCCCCACTATCAAGACACTGCTTCTTCATCTGATGTGACATGAAGAGACTCTAATTTCTCATTAGCGTCTATAGCCTCTGCAAGTCCTGTATGTTGTCGTAGTTTAAGTATACTTTTTCTCAGATCATCTCTTATTCTCATGTTCTCAGAGTTTGCTGCCTGCCACATTGCTTCTAGTTCATCTTCTACCTCTCTGAAAGGAAAATAGACACCAGACATAAGATACAGTCAAACCTGTCTTAGTGGCCACCTCTATTAAGCAAGCAACCTGTCTTAAGCAAGCAGGCATTCAGTTCCAGAAAAAGGGAAATTCTTTAAAATTCACCTGTGTTAAGCAAGCACCTGCCTTAAGCAAGCACTTTTTGAATATCCCAAAGGTGCTTGCTTGATACAGGTTAGACTGTAATGTCATATTTCCAGAAATAACAAGAAAAATGCTAAATGGCATTATGGACGGGTTTTTTGGGGTTAACCAAAAGGTTAACTGGGACGCAGACACCCGGCCGGCCGCCCGCACGGACATTGCTATTCTAAAGGACGGAATTTTTCCTTGAAAAACCTGTCCAAAAGGAGTATTGAGGTTAATTTTGGGACACTTTTTTTGTTGTGGGTACTTAACATAATCGCCTCAGTGAGGCAATTGTAACAAATTCCGTCAACATCCATTTTTAATAAGAAATACTGTATTTACCCTTAACCCTTGTCCTGCTGAATATTTATATATGCCACACCCACTACTGATGATCAACCAATCAGATTACTTGATGCAAATTATTGTGACAAATTCACAAACTGAATGACAAACAATGAAGATCCTGATCAGATGGCTTCTTCAGAAGCCATCTGATCTGGATCTTCATTGTTTGAAAGATAAGACATATCCAGGCTCAGCACACAAGGGTTAATATTCAAGACACCTTAACTCCTTATCATACTTGTTCTTAAAGTTGAGCAAGAAATATTTACTACCCGATGCTGGGTCTAAAAATAGCTCAGTGGTTAGTGCACTTGCCTCAAATGCTAGAGGTCCCAGGTTGGATCCCTGGCAGCAGTGATCCAATTTCGGTGTCCAAACTCGCTCCATTGGCGTCATTCGCAGAGATGAATGTCATGAAGTGCACCGTCCTTCGGATCAGGACGTTAACTGTAGGCCCACTGTGCAGGGAGAACCATTCCCTGTGCAGGTTAAAGATCCCTACCATAATTACATGATTACTGTGTAGGCTTTCATCCTGCAAACCTGGAGTGTATGTAATGTACACCTGCGGTAATGGTCAAATGTGACTGGCGCAGTATCAGTAGAAAGAAAGGAAGAACGAAAGAAAGAAAGAAAGAAAGAAAGCTGAATCAATGGCAAACAGTTTAGATCCTGATTAGATGCCACAGAACCTGGGTTTACACTGTTTACTCAGAATACATATGGTAAAATATATTAAAGAGTGAGTGAGTGAGTGAGTGTTTCAGTTTTACGTCCCACCAACAGCTAAGGTCATACGGAGACAGGACCTCGGTTTAAAGACTCATCCGAAAGTCTGGAGAAGCCCGGGATCAAACCTGCGACCCCTGGTTTACAAGGCGAGTAGCGTAACCACTCGACCACGGAGGCTTCTAAAATATATTAAGGAAAATTATTCCTTAATAATCTTCATTACTTCTCCTTATCTGCAACTATGACAATACAAAACTGTCATAGGATAGTTGTATGCAACTCCTAATTCTTTAAATCTTTAGTTTAAACATACATGTGATTATTTCAATTATCAAACGTACCGTATGTATTTCGACAGACAGGCCTAAGCAAACAGTGTAGACCCAGATGAGATGCCGCAGAACACAGTTTACACTGTTTGCCACTCATCCCGCTATTCTTAGACACAACATTGGGTAGTAAATTGTACGTGTTCAAATTTTAGAACAAGTATGGTATGGAGTTGAGGTGTCCGAGTATTTAGGGTAAATACTGTACTTCATACACACAATTCACAAATACACAACTTGAAGGACTCAAACGAAGGACTCAAACGTAGTGTTCATTTCCAAGTCAGTCTTTCACATATTCGGAAAACAATGCATGCACTGCAGATTGAAAATAGGATAGACAATGCTTTTTTTAGTGTCTGTTACATTTCTTAATTTCTGCTCACTCATCATAATGAGACCGTGCAACGAACATCTCTTTAAACTCCACATTATATAGAGACCAGAAATTCAACTTCGGTGAAGTTGATGTCGCACCTGCTCCCCACCTGCCCCACACAAAAAAATAAAAGTTTATTTAAGGCAGAAGAAATGAATATAGGGCTTTGAGAAGAATCCATAGCCTATATATGTGAGGTAAAAAACTGACTAAGTTCACAATGTGGAAAAAGTGATAAAAATTGATCCCAAGATAAAGTCAAAACCACATGCACATCCTCATACCATAGGTAAAAACACACACAAAGTTTTAAAATGATCAATATAAAACTGTAAGAGAAGTTGCGATGACAAGAGGTACCTATTGTATATCAACTAAAGCTTAAAATTGGCTAAGTTCACAATGTGCAAAAGTGATAAAAAAATATTCTGAGAATTATGTCGAAATCACATGCACAACCTCATACCATGGCGAAAGCACACGCAAAGTTTCAAAATGATCGGTATAAAACTGCAAGAGGAGTTGCGATGACAAGAGGTACCTATCATATATCAATTGAAGGTTAAAAATGACTTAAGTTCACAATGTGGAAAAAGTGAAAAAAAATGATCCGACGATAAAGTCCAAACCACATGCGCATCCTCATACCATAGCGAAAGCACACGCAAAGTTTCAAAATGATCGGTATAAAACTGCAAGAGGAGTTGCGATGACAAGAGGTACCTATCATATATCAATCGAAGGTTAAAAATGACTAAGTTCACAATGTGGAAAAAGTGACAAAAATTTATCCGAAGATAAAGTCCAAACCACATGCGCATCCTCATAGCATGGCAAAATCACCCACAAAGTTTCAAAATAATCGGTATGAAACTGTAGGAGGAGTTGCGATGACAAGAGGTGCCTATCGTATATCAAATGAAGCTTAAAAATGGCTAAGTTCATAATGTGCAAAAAGCGGAAAAAAATATTCTGAAAATTATGTCGAAACCACATGCACATCCTCATACCATGGCGAAAGCACATGCAAAGTTTCAAAATGATCGGTATAAAACTGCAAGAGGAGTTGCGATGACAAGAGGTACGTATCGCATACCTAAAAATGACTAAGTTCACAATATGGAAAAAGTGACAAAAATTGATTCGAAGATTAAGTCCAAACCACATGCGCATCCTCATACCATGGCGAAAGCACATGCATAGTTTCCAAATGATCGGTCTAAAAGTGTAGGAGGAGTTGCGATGACAAGACATCCAGTGTAAAATGTTGACGGACGGACGGACGGACGGACGAACGGACGAACGGACGGACGGAAACTTGCACGCCTATGTCTTCCTGCTAAAGCAGGTGCGACAAAAAGTGACAAAAATTGATTCGAAGATTAAGTCCAAACCACATGCGCATCCTCATACCAAGGGGAAAGCACATGCAAAGTTTCCAAATGATCAGTATAAAAGTGTAAGAGGAGTTGCGATGACAAGAGGTACGTATCGCATACCTAAAAATGACTAAGTTCACAATATGGAAAAAGTGACAAAAATTGATTCGAAGATTAAGTCCAAACCACATGCGCATCCTCATACCAAGGGGAAAGCACATGCAAAGTTTCCAAATGATCAGTATAAAAGTGTAAGAGGAGTTGCGATGACAAGAGGTACGTATCGCATACCTAAAAATGACTAAGTTCACAATATGGAAAAAGTGACAAAAATTGATTCGAAGATTAAGTCCAAACCACATGCGCATCCTCATACCAAGGGGAAAGCACATGCAAAGTTTCCAAATGATCAGTATAAAAGTGTAAGAGGAGTTGCGATGACAAGAGGTACGTATCGCATACCTAAAAATGACTAAGTTCACAATATGGAAAAAGTGACAAAAATTGATTCGAAGATTAAGTCCAAACCACATGCGCATCCTCATACCAAGGGGAAAGCACATGCAAAGTTTCCAAATGATCAGTATAAAAGTGTAAGAGGAGTTGCGATGACAAGAGGTACGTATCGCATAACTAAAAATGACTAAGTTCACAATATGGAAAAAGTGACAAAAATTGATTTGAAGATTAAGTCCAAACCACATGCGCATCCTCATACCATGGCGAAAGCACATGCAAAGTTTCCAAATGATCGGTCTAAAAGTGTAGGAGGAGTTGCGATGACAAGACATCCAGTGTAAAATGTTGACGGACGGACGGACGGACGAACGGACGAACGGACGGACGGACGAACGGACGGACGGACGAACGGACGGACGGACGGACGGACGGAAACTTGCACGCCTATGTCTTCCTGCTAAAGCAGGTGCGACAAAAACTGGGGTTGGTGGTGGTATACAATATTTTTCTTGTTTCTGCTTGAAGACATAGGTTGTGGGTAGGTACTTATATGAACCGTTTCAATTCTAACAAGCAATCTCAACCTATGTTTGGAGCATAAGTAAGAAAAATATCACAAATTATTAGAGTAAGTGAGTGAGTGTTTGAGTTTTACGTCCCACCAACAGCTAAGGTCTTACAGAGACAGGACCTTGGTTTAAAGACCCATCCGAAAGTCTGGAGAAGCGCGGGATTGATCCTGTGATCCCTGGTTTACAAGGCTAGTTGCATAACCACTACACCGTGGAGGATTCCAAAAATTCTTAGAAAAGTAAACATTTTGGAGATATGAAAGAATGCACTAAGTCACACAGGTGTGTTATTGTACTGCCAAAAATTCATGTAAAGAAGGCATTTTGAAAAGTACAGTCGAACTTCAATGGCTCGAACACCTTTGGGACCATGAAAATCTGTTCGAGACAGGGGTAGTTCGAGCCACTGAGGGCTAATGCCGGGAGGCATAACTACATACTTTAGGACATTTTTTCTGTGTTCTATAATGAAAAATGTATGCTGTGTGTACTCATTAGAATCGCCTCATTGAGGCGATTCTAATGAGTATACACAGCATACATTTGCAAGATAAAACATGAAAATATCCTAAATTTTACTCTCCCTATTTCTTACGTACAGAAATTCCCTAGGGACTCAAGAAGGGGGTCGTCTCAGCCATGGTAAACGAGCCATCGGTGTTCGAGCCATCGAAGTTTTACTCATATGTTTTTGAGAAGAAATAAGAATACTAATGTGAGCCCATGTAAATGCCAACTTCTACATCCAGTTGGGTTTAGCCCATTTTGTACCAGAAACCCCAAAACGGGTAGCCTGGCAAACAGTGCAGGCCCAGATCAGATGCCGCAGAACGCGACGTCTGATTTGGGCCTCCACTGTTTGCAAAAAGGTCATCCTTTTTCCAAATAATTTTTGAAGAAAACACAACCTGACACCCCTAAATTTTGAAATGTACTCCTGCTGTATATAAGGAGGAAGATTCCATTTGGTACAAAAAGGGTTAATGGCTATTCTATAAGCCTGCCCAGAAAAAAAGTGTGGTTAGGTAATCTGACCAGCATGATATGCCCTAAATGGTGTTGACTGGCCTGTTAAATGCCAAAAGAAACAAACTCCAAAAATAAATTTATAGTGGCATGTGCAAACAGTTGGAATAGGACATGGGTTTGAGACCCATTTGATCTACAGGGTCTGGGTATGAGATCTAGTTGGTCTATGGCATGTTCATTTTCCTTCCAGTGATCTTCAATCACTTACTGAGAGGCAGAGTTCTTCAAAAGTGACTTAACCCATTTAGTACCGGAAACCCCTAAAAGGGTACTTGGCAAACAGTGTAGGCCCAGATCAGATGCGGAGACGCCGCTGAATGCGACGTCTGATCAGGGCCTCCACTCTTTGCTAAAGGTTCAGTCATTATCCAAATAAATTTCGATGAAAATATAACCTGACACCCCTAAATTTTGAAATTTGTTTGAGTTGAGGTTTTACATCCCCGTCAGCACTATTAAGGTAATTTTGTAGACATTGCTTCCAATTTTGTGGGACTTTTACCCGACATTGAGATGAAATGACTTCTCAAGTCCTACCGCCCATAAAAACCGCTAGGGTCTAAGGAGCTTTCCCACTCGCATCATTTTCCTGGACAGGCTTAGACCTAAGCTGTTTACCAGTACTCAAGTTCGGTCAGTTTCAGCTCTGCCCGGAAGTACCTTGCAGCCCAATCTATTTCTCTGGGATGGACGGGGGTGCACCTAAATTTTGAAATGGACTCCTGCTATATATAAGGAGGAAGATTCCATTTGGTTCAAAAAGGGTAAAACAAATGTACACAGTATCAGGCCATGTCCTGATGATCATCTTCAGTGATGTGTCTTAAATCAATTTTCCAACTGAATTACATGTTATCCTGCCAATGCGAAAATGAACTCAATACATGTCGCCTCATGGTTGTTTCAACATGCTGGATTCTTCTGTGTTAAACTTGCATTACAGGTTATCATTAATGAGATAAACAGAATTTATCACAATCAAATGTGGTTCTTAATACATATAGAGACAATACAGGAACATACACAAATTTCTCGCGCCCACGCCCATCAGGGCCTAGAGAAATAGATTGGGCTGCACGGTGCTTCCGGGCAGAGCTGAAACCCACCAAACTCGAGTACTGGTAAACAGCTTAGGTCTAAGCCTGCTCAGGAAAAGTGATGCGAGTCGGACCGCTCCTCAAACCCTAGCGGTTTCTATGGGCGGTAGGGCTAGAGATGTCATTTCATCTGAATGTTGAGTAAAACTCCCACAAAATCGGAAGCAACGCCTCTAAAATGACCTTTATAGTGTTGATGGGGACTTGAAACCTCAACTCAAACAAAACAACAGCACATTTCTCAATATGGGCAAAAAAAATTCTCTAATCTTAAGACAAAAATGTTTCAAGTGCATCTGTAGACTATTTCCTCCTATCCCACAAAATTCTCTCAACATTTTATCAGTAATACTATGAATCTATTTAACCCTTCTCCTGCTGAACAAACAAGTGTAGATCCAGATAAGAGGGATCTACATGATTTCACAATTACAGTAGAACTTCGATAGCTCGAACACCGATTGCTCGTTTACCATGGCTGAGTCGAACCCGTTCTTGAGCCCCTCTAGGGCATTCCTCTACATAATAAATAATAAAAAATAGTGGGGGATAATTTAGGAGCTTTTTGTCTCTCATCTTGCAAATGTATGCTGAATGTTCTCATTAGAATTGCCTCGAAGAGGAGATTCTAATAAGTACAAAGAGCACACATTTTCAACGATTCTAATGAGTACACACAGCACACATTTTCATTACAGAACACCAAAAACGTGTCAAAAAGTAGTATCTCATTATGCCTCCTGGCAGTAAAATATGTTCTAGAAAGGGTAATCCCTTGGAAGCAAGGAATACACTACAGAACTGGAAAATATGGAGTGAACATGTTTTCTGGGCCAGACTAGCTAGTTTCGGCAATTTGGCTTCATCAGTGACCCTCAAATATTTTCAAAATTCCACAATGGAATCAATGATCCAAAGAACAAGAAAATATAACAAGAAAATAAAAACTTCACTATAATGTAGGGTAGGGAGACTTTTTACGGCCGCCACACATTCCCAGACACCAGTTGTAGTGACGTCAAATATGTTCTAGAAAGAACATTGGCTCGAACAACCCCTATCTCGAACAGATTTCTGAGGTCCCAAAAGTGTTCAGGCCATTGAAGTTCAACTGTAGTTAGTGAATCTGAAGTAATACATTATATCAAGTTATTTGATTGGTTAATAGTCAGAAATGGGCGTGGCAAAATTAATTCATTCAGCAGGATAAGGGTTGAAACCAAACCACACTCTAGTATGTGAGCTACATGTTGTGGGTGCATTAGTGGCCATTTTACCTTGATTTACACTTTAGGTCTACCGTTTAGTCTGAAATATAATTGGTTGATTGACTGACTGGTTTTTTACACTGCATCAGCACAAAGTGGGCTATACTGTGCAGATGAAATATAATTGGAGGAATTCATAAATACAAAATACAAATAGGGAAAAACACGATTCAAAATTGTCATTTGCACAGTGAAATGAAGACCCCCCTAAACACCACTTTATATAGAGAAAAGTGGGGTTAATGGGAGTATACATTACCGGTCTTATTATTGCTCAAAATCATAGGTTGTGGGTACTGGTTAGAACCGCCTCATTGAGGCGGTTCTAGCCAGCACCCACAATCTATGTCTAAAGCAGAAATAATAAAGATGTTATCAGTTTTTACCTGATATTTGTCATTTTTGACACCATGTTGGATGCCATTATTTCTCAAGGACATGTTTTCCTAATGTGGGGAGCTAAAATGATATTTTTAATGTAAAATTAATTTTAATTAATAATATACCTACCCATCACTACAATTATAGCCTTTTCACCAGACGCAGGTCTGGGACAGTCTGACACAAAAAAAAATTTAGCCAGAAATACCACTGGCATGTCCCTTTTCCCGTGACCTCCCCAGCGTCGAGTCCTGATTGGTCGCTGATGTCACATGACCTATCAGACCAATAGGCAGACGATACAGGTCACGTGACCGCGATTTTCGCGCCGAGAAGGTCATTATTTCTTTCAGGAAAACAAATATTTCAGGCGGGGCTGGGAGGCGGGACATACCATTGTAGTGATGGGTAGGTATATTATTAATTAAAATTAATTTTACATTAAAAATATCATTTTAATATCAAATATAACTACCCATCACTACAATTATAGCCTGAATTCAAAGCAAGTGGAGGGTTGGATGAAAAATAAAGAAACACATACCTAACTCCTCCAACCTTGGTTGTTTATACCCCTATTAAAACCATCCAATGATGGTAATGTAAGAGAGTATCCACCATGACTGCAAGGGATCCAAATCCAAAATTCACAAGTGGAGAAGATAAATGGACAGGAACCGGAGTCAAAATAGAAGGTTCATACCTATTCAAACAGGCTAACAAACAACCAAGGGAAATAAAATCCCAAAATAAGTGCTGCTCATAATAGATTGAGAAGCTACTAAACTACCCAAGGAATGAGTACCACTACGAATGGGAACCAAGCACCTTAGGTGAAGGGATGAAAAGTAGCGTTGGAACATCCATTACACAGTAAGAAAAAACATTCTGAAGAAAAAACGGAGTTCCAATATGCCCAAAATGTAGAAGGTTCTAACCTCATACTGTATTCTGAATGATAATAGGGCAGAAGTGAAATTAGCATATACTGGTAGAAGCTTTATCACTTTACAAATCCACTTTGCAATCAAGGATGGTTAGAAATATATCCAAAACCCCTTGATTGAAAAGAAAAAATTCTCATGATAATCTCGAAACGTTTTAAACATTCTAATGTATACAAAAAATTCACATTAGCCTACAATCCACGAATCCTGGAAATGACAGGACAAAAAGTAGTTTCAGACAAGGTTATTTATAGCCTGAAACAAAAATAGGTTGAATGAGACGAGAAAAAGAAGTTATTGTTCTTCTCATACCTGAAAACAACCCTCTGTAATTGGCAAAGCATGACTATAACTTCTACGAACTGAAGCAAATGTCAAATGAAATACAGCTTGACTATCAAATGAATAAAAGAAGCTGAATTCACCGGATCCTAATAGTAGAAGCTCCCGTGTGACGAAAGCTCACAAAAATGCATTTTGAGTGGCCACCATGGTACCAAAATTCTCTTTAGTATATTATTTTAGTACTATATCTGGGCAGTATGAAACACAATATTTCCCATTTTTTAAGTCTTGCAAAACATGTTTTATATCATGCCAACATGCGGTACGCAAGTTCACGAATGTGCCAGTTATGTAATAAGACTAACATTAGGACAATGTTGAAATATTAAGGTCTTTTCAGATGTAGTCATTAACAGTGGTGCATTTTACATTTGTTTAACTTGTTGCATGCAGGAAACTCATTAATGAAGTATAAATATAATACACACCATGATTTTAACCAGTAAAATGGTCCAAAATGGGACTATGGTAAGCATATTTGGGGCAAACTTTTCACGAAAAACTTGTTTTAAGTTCACATAGGCAACTTGTATATTGCTAAATAGTAAATACGTTATAATGTGTTTTTGTAACCAGCATATGCCATGCACACACCCCTTTCTGGAATTTTTAGGAATAAAATAATAGATTGTTTGAGAATTGAGAATACTATTCTCTATTTGGCATAGAATGTGTAAGTATAGCCGCTCCAAAAGTGGTACAATAGTGATAGCTGCTTCATAGAAATATGTTCACACAGGATTAGATCAAACTGTGTAGTTTAGCTGCTTAACATTTGCACCAATCTGTTCATACACTTTTATCATTAATATATTATAGACCATAATGAATGAGCCTCATCATGAGAAAACCTGCAAATTTCAGGTATGAACGATAAATATGCAGATAAGCATGTGTGTACACACAGTGTAATCAGCATCTTTGGCATTAGCACAGTCTTGTCTGGTCCTTCCCTGTTGAATCTCATGGGATGGAAACCCTCTATGAAATTTCCAAACAAAGGATAAGACCTATGACCCAGGTGTGCAATTAGTGTCCCAAAACTAAATAATCCAAATCGTTGTTTTTGCTAAATTATATTGCTCATATTGGTGCTATAAATTGTCATGATATTAATATTGTTATTGATGCCCTGGATAGAAACTGATTGTTGAAACATATGGTGTTTATATACTAAATGCTCATATTTTAAATATTTGGATTATGGCACCGACAATAAATACTTTAAATGATGATATTGCCATTGATGACAATGATGATGATGATGATGATGATGATGATGATTTCATCAAAAAGTTTAGCTCCATATACACCAGTGAGGCCTTTTCATTTGAATGTGAATTGTATGTTAAACAGTGAACATTTTTAGCTCACCAGAGCCGAAGGCTCCGGGGGAGCTTATGTGTGTGTGTGAATTCGGGTTTAACGTCGCTTTCAACAATTTTTCAGTCATATCACGACGGTGTCTGGTTGCGACAGGGAGCTCAATGCTCACTTTTATAGTGCTGCCTCACTGAAGTATCATGTCCCAGACACATTACATGATACCACACCCAGTCACATTATCCTGACACTGGGTCGACCAGTCCTAGCTCTACCCCGTAAATCTGAGTGCCAAGCGAGGAGCAGCTAGTACCATTTTTTTAACGACTTTGGTATGTCGCGGCCCGGGATCGAAACCGTGACCTTCCGTTCCCCGGAGCGGACACTCTACCAATTGAGCTATCGGGGCCGGTCAGGGGGAGCTTATAGGATAGGCAGTTGTCCGTCGTCGTGCGTCGTATGACGTATGTTGTCTGCGTCAACACTTTCAAACGACGTCTCCTCTGAAGCCACTGAGCCGATTGGGCCCAAATTTTATCTGTATTATCCTTGGGCTGTGGGATTGAAAGTTTGTGTTTTTTATCAAAATCGGCCCATTAGTTTGGTTGCTATTGCAACTTGTAGTTTCCATAGACTTATAATGGGGAAAAATGAAAAATGGCATTTACTGCCAAGCCACTGCAGATATTTTGACACAACTGTCATAGAAATGTTCCATCTGCCGTATGATTTTAGGACTTCTGCCCATTTTTATTGGTTGCCATGGAAACAAAATGCAACAAAAATAGACAAAAAAAAAAAATACTTACAAAATCATCTCCTCAGAAACCATATGCTCTAGGAGGCTGAGATTTTACGAAAATATTCACCATATTTGCCTTTACAGGTTTTGTGTTTTTTATGAAATTTGGCCTTTCAGTTTTGTTGCTATGGCAACTTAGAGTTTCCATTGACTTTTAATGGGAAAACTAAAAAATGCCATTTACTGCCAAGTCATTGCAGATATTTTGACAAAACTTACATAAACATGTTCCTTGAGTAAACTTCTCTCAGCCATATGCTTTTATGTCAACCTGTAGGGGCCTGTAGGATGTGCCGGGGCCATGCCCCACCCCCACCACTTCATAAAATGCCTTATATCTCAGAAACCTTACAGATCCCAACCCCTAAACCATATATATTCTTGTTCCTTATGATAAGATGCATTAAGTGACATCAACCTGGGGGTCCCCCGGGATGTGCCGGGGACATGCCCTGCCCCCTCTATTTCATAAAATGTCATTTATCTCAGAAACCATTCAGAGCCCAACCCCTAACGTATATATATTCTTGTTCCTTATGCTAAGATGCATTAAGTGATACCAACCTGGGTGTCCCCCGGGATGTGCTGGGGACATGTCCCACCCCCTCCACTTCATAAAATGCCATTTATCTCAGAAATTATTGAGATCCCCACCCCTAAACCATATAAATATTCTTGTTCCTTATGATAAGATGGACTCAGTGACACCAATCTGGGGGTCCCCTGGGATGTGCCAGGGCCATGCCCCACCCCCTCCACTTCATAAAAAGGCCCAATATCCCAGTAACCTTACAGATCCCCACCCCTAAACATTATATATTCTCGTTCTTTATGATAAGACGCATTCAGTGTCACCAACCTGGGGGTCCCCAGGGATGTTCTGGGGCCATGCCCCACCCCCTCCATTTCATAATATCACAATATCTTGGAAACCTTACAGATCCCCACTCCTAAACCATATATATTCTTGTTCCTTATGATAAGACACATTCATTGACACAAACCTGGGGGTCTCCCAGGGCCTTGCCCTTCCCCTGCACTTCAGAAAAGGCATTATATCTCAGAAACTGGTCCAAGCCCCACCCCTAAACCATATATATTCATCTTCCTTATGATAAGACGCATTCAGTGACACCAGCTTGTGAGTCCCTGGGGCATGCCCCACCGCTTGACTTCATTAAAAGCCATATATCTCAGAAATCGTTCAGCTCCCCACCCCTAAACCATATATATTCTTCTTCCTTATGATAAGACTCGTTCAGTCACACCAACTTGGGGGGGGGGGGGGGTCTCTTTGTGCTGAGGCAATGTGCCCCGACCTTCCACTTCATAAAAGGCCATATATTTCAGAAACCATTCAAATCCCCACCCCATAATCATATATGTTCTTGTTCCTTTTTATCAGCACACCTACTGTAGGGGTGTCCGTAGGGGCCTTTCCACTTCATACCAGAAATTCAACTTCGGTGAAGTTGATGTCGCACCTGCTCCCCACCTGCCCCACACAAAAAAATAAAAGTTTATTTAAGGCAGAAGAAATGAATATAGGGCTTTGAGAAGAATCCATAGCCTATATATGTGAGGTAAAAAACTGACTAAGTTCACAATGTGGAAAAAGTGATAAAAATTGATCCCAAGATAAAGTCAAAACCATATGCACATCCTCATACCATAGGTAAAAACACACACAAAGTTTTAAAATGATCAATATAAAACTGTAAGAGAAGTTGCGATGACAAGAGGTACCTATTGTATATCAACTAAAGCTTAAAATTGGCTAAGTTCACAATGTGCAAAAGTGAAAAAAAAATATTCTGAGAATTATGTCGAAATCACATGCACAACCTCATACCATGGCGAAAGCACACGCAAAGTTTCAAAATGATCGGTATAAAACTGCAAGAGGAGTTGCGATGACAAGAGGTACCTATCATATATCAATTGAAGGTTAAAAATGACTAAGTTCACAATGTGGAAAAAGTGAAAAAAAAATGATCTGACGATAAAGTCCAAACCACATGCGCATCCTCATACCATAGCGAAAGCACACGCAAAGTTTCAAAATGATCGGTATAAAACTGCAAGAGGAGTTGCGATGACAAGAGGTACCTATCGTATATCAATCGAAGGTTAAAAATGACTAAGTTCACAATGTGAAAAAAGTGACAAAAATTTATCCGAAGACAAAGTCCAAACCACATGCGCATCCTCATAGCATGGCAAAATCACACACAAAGTTTCAAAATAATCGGTATGAAACTGTAGGAGGAGTTGCGATGACAAGAGGTACCTATCGTATATCAAATGAAGCTTAAAAATGGCTAAGTTCATAATGTGCAAAAAGCGGAAAAAAATATTCTGAAAATTATGTCGAAACCACATGCACATCCTCATACCATGGCGAAAGCACATGCAAAGTTTCAAAATGATTGGTATAAAACTGCAAGAGGAGTTGCGATGACAAGAGGTACGTATCGCATACCTAAAAATGACTAAGTTCACAATATGGAAAAAGTGACAAAAATTGATTCGAAGATTAAGTCCAAACCACATGCGCATCCTCATACCATGGCAAAAGCACATGCAAAGTTTCCAAATGATCGGTCTAAAAGTGTAGGAGGAGTTGCGATGACAAGACATCCAGTGTAAAATGTTGACGGACGGACGGACGGACGGACGGACGGACGAACGGACGGACGGACGAACGGACGAACGGACGGACGGACGGACGGACGGAAACTTGCACGCCTATGTCTTCCTGCTAAAGCAGGTGCGACAAAAAGGGCCTCATATCTCGGAAACTGTTCAGATTCCCACCCCTAAACCATATGTATACTTGGTCCTTATGATAAGACACATTTAGGGACAACAATCTTGGGATTTCCTGGGATCGACAGGGCATGCCCCAACCCCTCCACTGTTTAAGAGGCCTTATATCTCCAGCCATACAGATCCCCACTGTTAAACCATCCTAGTGTGATAAGACACATTTAGTGATACCAACCAGGGCTACATTGGGTCCATGCCCCGCCCCTCTACTTCATAAAAGGCCTAATGTTTCATATACTGAATCCACATGGGTGCTCATTTGAATATTGGGGTTCTCTTGGCAGATTAAAATGATACCATGTTAAAATACATGGCTGCAATTGGGCAGTGCCCACCTGAGCTATGGTGAGCATAGTGGCCCATGGGCCTCTTGTTTATATTATGGCAGCAATTCGGGACTGTGTGTATTTGATTCACCAAAGAGTTCTTCAGTACATCAGAAATGGCCAAAAATGTTTTTGACTAAAGCAAATACTTTGTTTGTAGTGCATATATCATAAATCATAAAATATAAAGACACTTTGCACTGGAGAAAAAGCATAGCTTTCCACAGCATTCTGTCACACAGTGATATACAATAAATTAAGGTACTTTTTACCATGTCTCGACTCAGAAAATGCCAGTAGCTATTGAAAACATGGTAAATTTGCCATAACCCTATATTGTGGTGTGAGTTATGGTTAATAAATGCTTTTTTGAGTTGTCAGTGTATCTTAAATTTCGAATTCTGTCATTTAACATGGCCAGTCAGCAAATTTCGAATAAGCGCAACAGTACCTAAATGTATCCCATAATTTCAAAGCTTTTGCAAGACGTAAAAGTTGGGAAACATCTGTTTTCTACCTTCCAATTTGTTGATCTTAAAAGGGTTATGGCTTAAATTTTTGGTACTTTCAGACCACCTATTGCTCAATCTCAATAGCTTGGAGCTCTTACTATAAGGTGGTTTAGAAAAGACCACAACACCCATGCAAGATTCCATTTGGATTCAAAGTCCTGAAAACCTGTCGGCATAGTGAAAAACCCCTTTAATAAGCTGGTGATGGAAGGGTTTAATGAAAAAGTGTGAAGCCGACTAAAATTTTAACATGTTCGAGATTACTGATCTGTACCCTTCTCTTAGATGAAATAGAAATTGAAGGGTAGAGAACAGACAGAAAAAGAAATCAAGTAAAAAACCTCCCTAGAGGAATTGTCTGGATTTATTTCCCTTTTTCTACACCAACTAGAAAATATCTTCCATCTTCCAGAGTAAAACTTGAGAGTGGAGATCTTTCTATATTTGAAGATACACTCGGCAGAGAAAACCAGAAAAATGTCTACCTCTGGTTTGATTCCTGACAACATCTAGATGTGTAAGTAAAGCATTTCTGGATTGAAATGGAATGCCTGACCCACACCTTTTAGATATTTGATCTGGAACTACTGGAAGACTGGTTGCAAGTCTTGAGACTAGGCTCAGAATGACTAAAAACCAAGATCTCTGAGGCCATAGGAGGCGTAATCAGAATGGCTCGGCTTTTGGACGCTTGAATTTTTACCTAGAACTAGAGGAATTCAGTTGAATGGTGTAAACGCATATGTAAAAGATTCCCCCAATCTAGAGATTTTAAATCAACTGCACGTTCCAGGTGATCTGAAACTTGAAACACAAAGGAAGTTGATTGGAGAACCGAGTTGTTTGGACATTTGATTAAAAAAGGCCCAATAAAGGTTCTCTCCATTTGAGAAAACGCCCTGTAGAGAACGGATGGTGAACTGGTCTATAGGGGCGATCCCAATGACATAATCTGCCCTGGAGGTGTCCGACAAGGATAGACATACCTTCCTGAAGACACCAAGTTATAATCTTCCATGTAAAAACCAACAGGGAAGAGTAATGAGTCACTCCCTGATAAGTAGAAAAAACTACACTATTCATTTGTCTGGAGTAACAATAATGAAGCTGTTCCTCAGTTTGGAGCTATGAAGAACTGATAAACCAAGGAAATTTTTCTGAAGTTTCAGAATGTTTATACACATATACATATATACATACATATACGCATACACCACATATATATATATATATATATAGCCCCGCCTAATATAGGCCCCACGTTCCCTGAACAACTAATCCCTGAGGTTCGAAGTGGGAAACCAACCTGAAAGGCTGGCATGCGAAAAAACAAATAGGGAATAGTCTCTAAAAGAGGAGACCCCATTTGATACTGAGGGATTCATAAATCGTAGAGAGCAATCTTGATAATGGAATTTATTGCTCCTTTAGACCGTATGGTATTTCCAGTGATAATATTAGCAAAAATAAACTGGAAAGGTCTAAGATGAGATCGTCCAGGGAAACTGGATCCAATTACTAAGTTCTAAAAAGGGGAAACAAACCCCTGACATAAATCGAAAGTTTTTCGGGGCGTGAAAAAATTTGGAGAAGTATCTTTGAGGTAGAGTCAATTTCAACTTCTCGATAAAGTGTATGAAATCTAAATTCACAATAACCTGTACACGTTAGGACAAGGTATGATAAACAGTATCTGTAAAAATGATGACCAAACCCATCATCGGAACACTACACGAGATTGGGGCCTAATTCTATGATGAGAGCTGCTTAATTAATTTCCATTAAGTTGGTGAACAGGGAAAACATTGATCCGTTGACAAATCCAACAAAGGAAAGGCAACGGACTGATACACAAAAATTCCATCCAAGGTGAAACAAAAGTATTTGCGTAATGACCTATGGATGGAGATGTGAAGGCTAGCGACCTTTAAAACTACAGAAATCGTCCCCGAATTTGGGAAATTTGACCTGACTAATCGAGGACGAAGTTTCCATTTTGAGACGATCGACTCGCATCATCTTGTTAAGTGTGAGAAGTCGATGATGAGTCGATTTTGCCATTTTCTTCTTTTCTTTTCATTGATCCGTTGACAAATCCAACAAAGGAAAGGCAACGGACTGATACACAAAATTCCATCCAAGGTGAAACGAAGGAATTTGCGTAATGACCTATGGATGGAGATGTGAAGGTAAGCGTCCTTTAAAACTACGGAAATCGTCCCCGAATTTGGGAGAATTGACCTGACTAATCGAGGACGAAGTTTCCATTTTGAAATGATCGACTTGCATCATCTGTGTTAAGTGTGAGAACTCGATGATGAGTCGATTTTCCCATTTTCTTCTCGAACAGAAAGATCCGCCTGTAGAAGCCTGGGGAAAGGAGAAATTTTTCTACTTACACGGCTTTCTTTTGGAGAAGAACCCTTCCTCTTCCAATAAAAAGATTTCTTTTCTTAATACTATTTACCAGAAATAGTATTTGCATGTGAGAAAGAGAAAGGATTCCTAACGAACGCAATCCAGTAACCCTTTCTCACAACTCATAAAACTCAAAAAATATTTAATAAAAGAAGCCAAGGCTTGATAGAACTGAAATAGCTCGGCTCCTACTGGGAGAAGATGAAGAGGAGGGGAAGGAAGAAAGTCATTTGTTAGACTTGTGTCTTCCTCTATTGGGAGATTTCGTTCCAGTCCGACCTCTGGAACGAAAGGACCGTGTACCCTGATCTGAGAATGATCTATTAGTAGACGAGGACTGATTGAGATCTTCTAGTCGAGGGTGATAAGCACTTAAAAGTCATCGGAAGTAGTCGAAGAGCGTCTCTTGGTTGCGGTACCTGTACTTGATACGCTCTCCGAAGACTTCAAAAAAGACGAGTGCCCACGGTCTTGAAGCTTGATTCTGAAAACGTTGGGAAGACATGGTCCGCTTATAGTTTTAGAATCAAGAGGCGCTGAGGCTCTAAGTTTTCATTGACTATGCTCAGTAAAAACTGAACCAGTTATCAAGAGCAGAGTTGCGCCAAACATGCAACATGGTGGTAGACAGCCATGGCATGTGAAAAAATGACCGGGAAATAAACAAAAGCATTAGAATAGCAGCTATATGGTCGGAATGCTCTTGTTTGAAGGCAAAGTGGGTAGAATTAGAATACCAGTCATAATGAGAACCCACTTAATAATAGTCCTGGTAAGAAGCTCCAATGTTAGAGCGTCGAAACAGGAAGTAATGCCAATTTCCCTGACGTCATATATACAGAGTCTGAATCTGGATAGAATTTTGGAATTTCATAAGAACAAAAAATTGATGTTTTTTTTTGTTGTTAGAACCAATGTTCCAAGTTCTTTTCGCACGAGTGCCCCCGGACTTGAAGCTTGATTCTGAAAACGTTGGGAAGACATGGTCCGCTTATAGTTTTAGAATCAATAGGTGATGAGGCTCTAAATATGTCCTTCTCATAATCGCTAATTAGTAAAGACGAAAAAAGACCAACCTCTGAGTATTGATATATCCCCAGAGGATAATTCACTAGGCCCAGATTCAGCTCTAGGGGCAAAACACTCGAGGCTCAATTAAACTTCCCCAGTGTTAGGCCCTTTATTGTGTATCGTGCACTGAACATGCGAAATTGCCGAATCAAAATTGAGCATTCAAGGAGCCGTGCCTAAAACGATCAAGGCCGAATCGACCCAAGGCCGAATCGACACAAGGCCGAAACGACCCACCGAAATAGGCCGAATCGATCCAGGTGCAAATTCGGGTCGAAAACGACCCAGGCCGAAACGACTCCGTACCGAAACGTCCCGGACTCACTTGCAATAGTCACGGTATTCCAATAAACGATGCCCAAGTCTGTATGTTTTACAAGGGAAAACAATCCAATTTAATGATTATGATAACAAAAATTTATCATAATAAGAGGAAAGAAGCATATGACCAAGGTAAACTAAGTACCGAAGGTCCGGAAAGGTTACCCGATAAAAACCGGGATCGGAACCGTACCAAAATTCGTATGTAACATGGATTCGGAAAAAATTTTTGGGCATAGGTTCCCCGCACCCCGGAGTCCCCGCAATTATGAGCAGGGTCTCTACGGGGCGGTCGACGAACCTATCCTAGTCAACCCAGGCCCAAATGGGAGGAGGGGACATAGACTGGCTCATCTTGATTCGGCAAAGGTGACCCACACGAATTGGATGGATTCTGTTTAGAAGATACTATAGAAAGGCCACAAAGGGACCTGAATATTATCCATCTGCATCGTGGGATTTATAAGTGCTAAACGAAGACGGGTCTTGCACATGTTCAAAACTAAATTAATGCTGAGAATTTTTATTCAGCGATACAACGTCTTCCGATACCGGAAGTGGAAGGAACACGCACAAAAACCGTCCTCTTTTCTGGCAATTTAAGTTTCCACAACGCCGACTTCTATTAAAACATTACCAGGAATAATACGAGCGTATACCCTGGCACATAACATGAAAAGAAGTGTGGTGCTTATCAAAAACCAAAAACGGTTGATCACATGATAAACAAAACTTCCAAGTGAAAATTCAAAATGGCGGACAACCACTACACATGTAATGTCGGCAGAAAACACGCGAAATAAAGTCTCTAAGAATTTCGGAATAAACAGTAAGCTTAAAAAGCCTAAGTACGTTGTGGAAACTCAAGGTAAGTGCAAAATCAAAAAAGAATAAAACACTTATCCGTTTATTCATTCTTCCATGGAATGTAGTTTGACGATCCTATCCCAAGCAAGTCTGAAAAAATAATGACCTTCTCGGCGCGAAAATCGCGGTCACGTGACCTGTATCGTCTGCCTATTGGTCTGATAGGTCATGTGACATCAGCGACCAATCAGGACTCGACGCTGGGGAGGTCACGGGAAAAGGGACATGCCAGTGGTATTTCTGGCTAAATTTTTTTTTGTGTCAGACTGTCCCAGACCTGCGTCTGGTGAAAAGGCTATAATTGTAGTGATGGGTAGTTATATTTGATATTAAACTGGGTGTTTTATGGTCGCAAAGTTAGTTTTACAGGGACGGATTAGTGGAGCCATAAAATGAAATCTGTGGCCATAAAATCCAACAACTGACCTCCCAAAAGTACAATTTTCCAGACAGTTATCCTTGTTCTAATGCATTTATTTGTTTTGTTCAAAAATTGTTCTACTGGTATTTGTCCAAAAAGCAAGTGCCATGAGCTGTGTCAAACCAAATACCAGCCAATGAAAAGCGATGTTACATGATGACCTTGGGGTTCTAACAGTACAACACAGAATATACCATCATAAATTTTTTGTTATCCAATCAGACCTCGTATAACATACCTAAATGCATTAGAATTTTGGGTTTAAATCTGAATTTCAGTTTGCAGTGCAATAATCTTTGTAGTCTCCTTTTTCTGCTTGTTTTGATCACTCAGAACAGTACTGCTAGTACATGTTATGTTTTCTTGGGTATATTTAGTTTGTCTAGGTAAAGATGTAAAGAAGAGATTCTGTTTTCGTTAAAGAAGCCTATTTCTATTTCCAAAGCATCGTCAGCTTAACAAGCTCGTTATTGGTCATATTCTTAACTGTTCTAGCAAGTACAGTATATAAAATTTTGTTATTTTTGCTGATAAAATGTTAGCAGCTTTTGCATATCCAAAAGCTGCTCACATTTTTTCAGCAAAAATTTTAGCATATTTGCTATATTTAATGATCAAAGTTCTAAGGATTTGTTAACTAACAACGTCGTTAGTTTTGAACAACTGGCCCCTGTCTGCCAAAGCAATCATGACTTCAAAACTGAGCCAGTATCAAAATTTCAATACCAGAAAAGCTAAAAAGTTTCAGAGTTTTAAAAATGACAACTGTCTCTATCAATCCAGGAAGTGTGTGCTTCTTGTCAAAACTTTATATCAGTAACCAAGAATACTGTGTACATTTCTTTTTCATGTATGTCGCAAATCATCTATACTTTAATATCTTAATTGGATGCTATATATCCACTAAGGATGGAGCGTCTATAAACAAAACAACCATCCATCCCTAATGTTATTAGTCTGGAACAAGTTTTGATTTTAACCCATTGTATACTAGTGGACTCTACCATTGCTGTATGTTGGACAAGACCATTTGTCATAAAAGGGGTGGCAGGCCTATTTTTTTGTTTTTTATTCTATTTTTGATGGAAAATTCTGTTAGCAAATAGTTCAGGCCCTCATCAGACGCTGCGGCGTCTGATCTGGGCCTGCAATGTTTGCCAAGGTACCACTTTAGGCGTTCCCTGCCTACAATGGGTTAAGAATTTTTACCAAACAGCATCGTATCATCAATGACTTCCCTCGAGGACATAGAGGGTAAGGACCTGGGGCCAATTGTTCAAAACTAACCTCATCATTAGTTATGGTATCTTTAAACCTTTGATGATTGAATAATAATTGAGCCGGCACATAACAAAACCTACAATAAGATAGGTGTGACCAGCACAGACTCAAATCAACCTGCAAACCCATCCACTATGACAAGACCTTATGCTTATGCCTCTTTGTATAGACATTAGCCTATAGAAGGTACATGGGATCAGCGAAGACTCTGATCAGACTGCGCAAATGTGCAGGCTGATCTGAGTCTTTGCTGGTTGCTCAAGACTTCTGGTAGATTTTGTCATGCGCTGGCTCAATTTTGCTGAAAAAAATGTAAGTGGCTTTTGCAAATGCATATGCGAGACACTGGGCCTCCCGGACATCGCTATTTTAACGGACAGATTTTTTTTCAAAACTAGAAATGTGTCAATACAACACAAATGCCCCCGCCCAGAGGCCTACCTCCCCCTACCCCACCAAAAAAAATGACAAATTACAATAATACCTGACCTTAGGTCATTGGCATAGATTGGTGTATGGCTGATTAAACCTTGAAAAAATAACTATCAACATACCAAATAGGAACTCAATCCATCAAATGGTTTGGAAAATACAGGCCTTTAAAAACGTTAACATTAAACATTTTTAAGTCTGCAACCTTGACCTTAAGGTCAGGGGCGGGGTTATGGCTGAATGAAACTTTTGACCTGCACCAATCATCATTCCAAATATGTAGCAAATCCATCACATGGTTCAGGAAATATGGACTCTCAAAAAATATAATATAAAAAAATTTCTATGTCTGTGACCTTGACCTTTAGGTAAGGGGTGGGGGGTATGGCTCAATGAAACTTTGGACCAGCAACTATTGTCATACCAAATATGAAACAAATCCACTATAAAGTTTGGAAAATATAAGCTATTAACATACTTAAATTTGAAAATTTCTATGTCCACGACCTTGACCTTGAAGTCATAGGCATGGGTGGGGGTATTACTGAATAAAACTTTGGACCTGTATCTATCATCAAACCAAATATGAACCAAACTAATCATAAAAGTTCAAGTTCAACGTGGTACAAATACCTTAACCGAAGTCTTAAAGATTAAAAATTTTCTAAGTCTGTGACCTTGACCTTGAGGTCATGGGTATGGGTGGGTATATTGCTGAATAAACCATTGGACCTATATGTATCATCATACTGAATATGAACCAAATTCATTACACGGTTTGGAAAATATGAGCTCAAGTTCTACTTGGTACAAATACCTTAACCTGGGTCTAAAACATTAAAAATTTCAAAGTCCACGACCTTGACTTTGAGGTCTAGGGTATGGGTGGGGGTATTGCTGAATAAAACTTTGGACCTATATCTATCATCATACTAAATATAAACCAAATCCATTGCATGGTTATGAAAATATGATCTCAAGTTCTACGTGGTACAAATACCTTAACCTGTGTCTTAAACGTTAGAAATTTCTAAGTTCGTGACCTTGACCTTGAGGTCATGGGTATGGATGGGGGTATTGCTGAAAAAAACTTTGGACCTATATCTATAATCATACTAAATATAAACCAAATCTATTGTATGGTTTGGAAAATATGAGCTCAAGTTCTACCTTGTACAAAAACCTTAACCTGAATCTAACAGGATTACGTACGTACACACTTTCGTACAGAAGGACGTACATTCGGAAACCGTACGAACGTACGCATGTACCCACGGATGCACGTACAGAAAACCTAAAAACTATATGCCCCCGGCATCATACGATGCGGGGGCATTAAAAAAAATATAAATTTGTCATCTGCTGAACTAGCCTAGAAAATGGTATTACTTAGGACATTTTCACTCACATTACCTTTTGTCTGAGTAAACTGACTGTAACAGATCCTCTTTTTCTTTAACCAACAATCTGAGGTGAGTAATCTCCCTTTCATACTCTTTCTTCTGGTGGTTGAAAAGCTCATCTTGTTCTTTCAACCTGAGAATGAAAAAAAATTCATGACCTTAAAATTTGATCTATCATGCAACAAATTTTGATATGAACCAATATAAGCCAGTTTATGGGGAACATGAGCTGTCATCAGACAGCATAGCTCGCCTGGAAAGTGTCTTTGGGGCCATGGTATGGGTTTTGTTTGTTTTATTTGAGGTTTAATGTCCCTGTGAACACTGTAAAGGTCAGTTTGTCATTTTGGAGATGTTGCTTCCAATTTTGTTGGACTTTTACCAAACACTGAGAATGACTTCTCAAGCCCTGCTGCCCAATGAAACCAATAGGGTTTATTAAGCATAGATGGTCCGACTCGCACCGCTTTGCCTGGGCAGGTCCGTTTCAGCTCTGCGTGGGAAGCATCATGCATCCCATGAATTTCTTCAAACCCCAATGGGCGGGGGCCATCCATGGCATGGATATATATGTGGGGGTATTGCCAAAAACAACTTTGGACCTATATGTATCATCATACCAACTATAAACCAAATCTATCATATTGATTTGAAAATATAAGCTCTAAAAACTTTAACATTAAAAAATTTACAAGTCCATGATCTTGATCTTGAGGTCATAGGCAAGGCATATTGCAGAATAAAACTTTGGACCAATATCTATCATCATATCAAATATGAACCAAATCCATCATATAGTTGGAAAATATTAGCCTTTATTAATTGACAATCCTGTATTGTTCGGAGGTCATCCGTATTAACACTGAGGTCAAAAATCAATAATCATGTTTTTAATGGTGTCAATTAATAAAATTGTCATAATTGCCTATTGTCCCAGTTACAGGCCCTCGGTCTGCCTTTGGCCTCGGGCCAATACAGCAGACCTTGGACCTGTAACTGGCCAATACGAAGTTACTTGATTAATAACATTATATTATAAAATTTCAACATTAAAAAAATATTAGTCTGTGACCTTGACATCATGGGCATGGGTGGGGTTAATGCTGAATGATATTTTGGACTTATATCTATCATCATACAAAATATGAACCGAATTCTCCAGGTGGTTTGGAAAATATGAGCAGTTAAAAAATTATAACAAAGATTTCTTAAAAAACTTTAACATAAAAATTCAAAGTCCATGATCTTGACCCTGAGGTCATAGGCATGGGTGGGGAGGTATTGCTGAATAAAACTTTGGACCTATATCATCAATTCAAACATGAACCCAATCCATCACATACTTTGGAAAATATAAGCTCTTAAAAAACTTCAAAAGTGGACGCTGACGCCAATTCCAATGCCAATTCCAACACAATCTACCAAGGGTAGTGCAATAACACTGAACTTTGTCCAGCCTAGCTAAATAGGTACTTGATAACATCAGCAAACAGCAAAGTTGATGCCTGGCTGGCTCATATGCTTTTACTTAGTTGCAAACATAGGTCCTGATGAGGATAGTTAACCCATTGTATACTGGTGGACTCTGCCATTGCTATATGTTGGACAAATCCATTTGCCATACAAGAGGTGGCAGGCCGATTCTTTCGTTCTTATTCCATTTTTGATGGAAAATTCTGTAAGCAAATAGTGCAGGCCCTGATCAGCCACGCTTTCTGCGTCTTATGATCTGGGCCTGCACTGTTTGCCAACGTACCCCTTTAGGGGTTTCCTGTCTACAATGGGTTATGGGATAGTTTTTCTTATTTCTCCTTTAAAACATGTTGTGGGTACATGTTTGAACCCCTTTGATTAGGTGATTACTTCACATGCCCTCAACACACATTTCTAATATACAGTGAAATTCCTCTATTAAGACCACTTTTGCGACTGTTCAAAAGTGGTCTTAAAGACCACTTTTGAACAGTCCCAAAGGTGGTCTCAGGCCAGAGCACAGTGCATGCAGAAAGCACAAAGAAAGAATACTGAAACTTTCTAAATAAGCTTTTTAAAGCAAAATTAGCCTCAATTTTTGGTGGTCTTAATAGCGGAATTTTACTGTATATAGGCAGCAAAGTTTGTTTGTTTGTTTTATTTGAGGTTTAACATCCACGTCAACACTGTATAGGTCATTTTGGAGACATTGCTTCCAATTTTGTGGGACTTTAACCCAATATTGAGATGAAATGACATCTCAAGGCCTCTTTCCCAATGAAACCAATAGGGTTCAATAAGCATGGATGATCCGACTCGCACCGCTTTGCCTGGGCAGGCTTAGATCCTCTAAGTGGTTTACCAGTACTCGTGTGTGGTCGATTTCAGCTCTGCTTGGAAGCAACATGCAGCCCATCTATTTCTTCAAGCCCTGATGGGCAGGCACTGCAAAATAAATTATTTCTTAATTTTTGTCATAATGCTTCCAAATCTAGATCTCTGTTCAAAGACAGAGATGTTGCCCTAATGAAAGACCTAATACTGGCATTTGATTGGCCATTACCCAAATACAGTCCAATTTCAAATACCTCGAACACCTCGAAAATATATTTGAGACAGCAGGAGTTAAACCACTGAGGGTTGATCTTAGAGCCAGATCAGGAGGAAACATAATATAGACTACTTTACAATTTTCTTCAAAATGAATGTATGTTGTGTGTACTCATTAGAATCGCCTCGATGAGGCAATTCTAATGAGTACACACAACATACGTTCTCAAGCTCAAATAAGACCATTGTCCCAAATATATTTATATCTACAGATATGAAATTTTTCCTGGGGAATCAAGAACATGTTCGAAAGAGCCGTGGTAAATGAGCAATCCGTGTTCCAGCCATCAAAGTTTCACAGTATGGCATAGGGTCGTTTAAATATTTTCTTCTCCCTTTTTTTCCAGTTGCAGTTTTTTTGTGGCTTTTGTGGTTTTTTTTATTGTATTCTTTTCCACTTGAAAAAACTATAAGACAAGGTCAAGTTAATTTGCACAGGGTCACATTACAAGTACTTATTAATTGATTATCCTGTATTACACCAGGTCAACCAAAATTCAACAATCATAAATCATGTTTTTTATTGCACTAATTAATAAAATTGTCATTAATCAAGTAATTTAGTATTGGCCAAGTTACAGGTCCTCGGTCAGCTGTATTGGCCTCGGCCTTCGGCCTCGTGCCAATACAGCAGACCTCGGACCTGTAACTTGGCCAATACGAAATTATTTGATTATTAACCCTTGTCCTGCTGAATATTTAAATATGTCACACCCACCACTGATTATCAGCCAATCAGATTACTTGATGCAAATTATTGCAACAAATTCACAATCTGAATGGCAAACAATGTAGATCCTGATCAGATGGCTTCGCCAGAAGCCATCTGATCTGGAACTACATTGTTTCAAAGATAAGGCATATCCGGGATTAGCAGGACAAGGGTTAACATTATATTATTGCTGAAGTAAACAGTCACCACTAATCCATGACTTGTCTGGTCACACTCTAAACTATATGAGCCACATCATGAGGAAATATATCTTCTGGGTTTATGACCAGTTAGGCACAAAAACTGACCAACTCAGCTACACAGAGAAGCAAGATTCTTGAAAAGTCAGACATAGAAATTAATATTATCATGTTATTAATCAAGTAATTATCCCCACGCTTTTAAAAAAAGTGTTCGGGGATATTGTGAACGCCTCCGTCCGTCTGTCCGTCTGTCACGCTATCTCCTCCTTAACCACTGGTCAGAATGTAACCAAATTTGGTACATGGTCAGAATGTAACCAAATTTGGTACACAGCTTCTTTACATGATGAGGGCGTGCAACATCACATTTATTTTTGGCCCCGCCCCCAGGGGCCTTGGGGAGGGGTCAAAAGGTCAAATATCAATTAAATTCAATTTCAAAGTCAATTTTATAGATTTTGAAACCAAACTTTGCATAAGTAATGATTAATGATATATGTAACACATACTGAACGGGATTTTGGCTGCGACCCCTGTGTCATGTCCAATGGGTCCGACTTGTGGGGGGGTGGGGGGGTGGGGGGGGGATAGTCATGGGTCAAAGTTCAAACTTTACCAAATAAAGTCATATGGAATATCAAATTGAAGGGGGTGATTAGTAGAATACAAGTAAAATTTTGACCCTGGGGTCAGATTGGGGCCCTAGGGGATGGGTCAAAGGGTAAAAATTTAAGTTTTTTGGAACATAGTCATGTGGCATATCAAATTGAAGGGCATGATTAGTAGAATATAATACAGGAAATATTTTGACAATGGGGTCAAATTAGGGCCCAGGGTGAGGGGTTTTTGGTACTTGGCCCCTCTGTAGAAAGCGTGGGGATTTGCGATGGCGCGCCATTGACAGTATTCTAGTTTCATAGTGGCCCATGTACAGGTCCGAGGTTTGCTGTACTGACCTAGGACCTGTAACTGGGACAATACAAAATTTCTTAATTAATGACAATTTTATTAATTGAAACAATGTAGATTTTTGACCTCACATGACCCTGGGTTAATATTAGTTGACCTGGAGTTAATATGGATGACCTCCCATCAATACAGGATAGTCAATTAATAATATACTATTCAAGCATCAATCACTAAGGTGCTACTCTGTGTGGATGTGCACCATTGTTGCTAGGAAATGACAACAAGAATTCCACCATGTCACATGTGTGTTTGTAGTTCTTGGGAAATGTACTAGAGTATTTGGATTGGGGCTAGGGTTGACAAAGACCAATGTAGAAAGCTAAACTCTTATATCAGGCCATGCTTAAAGCAGGTGCCACAAAAACAGTTTTTATCATGTTGTGGCTAAGCACCACAACCTCATTATAACATGGTTTGGCTCCTGCCCACCGGGGCTTGAAGAAATAGATGGGATGCATGATGCTTCCACGCAGAGCTGAAACCGACTGCACATGAGTAGTTTTAAACTACTTAGAGGATCTAAGCCTGCCCAGGCAAAGCTGTGCGAGTTGGACCGTCCATGCTTATAAACCCTATTGGTTTCATTGGGAGACAGGGCTTGAGATGTCATTTCATCTCAATGTTGGGTAAAAGTCTCACAAAACTGGAAGCAACATTTGAACATTCATTTTTTTCCTAGGCAGAAAATTTGCTGTCTCATAAGGTATAAAACATCACAAGAACGTTTTGTTTTGTTTGATTTGGGGATGCTTAACGTCCCAATCAACACTATTTAAGTCATTTAGGAGACATTGCTTCCAGTTTTGTGGGACTTTTACCCGACATTGAGATGAAATGACATCTCAATCCCTGCGGCCCAACGAAACCAGTATGTTGATATACATGGACGGTCAGACTCACGCCACTTTGCCTGGCCAGGCTTAGACCTTCTTCTAAGCTGTTTACCAGTACTAATGTGCAGTTGGTTGCAGCTCTGCATGGAAGCATCATGCAGCCCTATCTATTTCTCCAAGCCCCGATGGGTGGGGGCCATCACTAGGAAGTGAAACAAATTTATGATTATAGGGAAATAATTAACACAATGCTTCTGTCATTTTTAGAAATGAGACAATTTTCTGTTTCCTATAAACTCAGCCCCTCCGAAAAATGTGGAGCAAATTCATTCCTATAAGAGAACACCCCAGTTGAAATTATAGAAAAAAAAGTTTTGAAGGAGTTGCCTCCCATGAAGGTGTATCAATTCACCTTAAATCTTTGAGTCCTTGCAATATTTACACTCTGTGAAAAATATATGGTATGTTTGTCTTTATTTATACTACATGGCTGTTTTTATTTAAACTTGAAGTTTTACCATCATAATCATAAAAGGAAAGTAAACATATACAGTGTATTTTAAGTCATATTTGTATTGTATTGAATCTTATCCAAATATAAAATCAAACGCTGCTCACATAAAATCATTGCTTTTAAACCTTTTTGTACCAAATGGAATCTTCCACCTTATATATAGCATGAGTCCATTTCAAAATTTAGGGGTGTCAGGTTGTGTTTTCTTCAAAAACTATTCGGAAAATAGCTTAACTTTTTTGCAAACAGTGTAGGCCCTGATCAGATGCCGCATTCTGCAGCATCTGATCTGGGCCTGCACTGTTTGCCTGGGTACCCGTTTTGGGGTTTCGGGTCCAAAATGGGTTAATCCAATCAAAGTAGGTTTATGAATTCACAAGTTGACAAAGTAGTCCTGTGTTGCTCCCATGAGTGTAATTTTTCATTTAATTTTTTTCATTATTTTATTTTGATCAATAAAATGCATAATGCTTTTGTTTGTTTGATTTGAGATTTAACATCCCCTTCAACACTATTTATGTCATTTTGGAGACGTTGCTTCTAATTTTGTGGGACTTTTTTTACCCGACATTGGGCTGATATGACATCTCAAGCCCTGCCACCCAGTAGGGTTTATAAGCATGGACAGTCCGACTTGCACCACTTTGCCTGGGCAGGCTTAGACCTTGTAGGCAGTTAACCAGTACTCATGTGTGGTCCGTTTCCCCTCTGCATGGAAGCTCCATGCAGCCCAATCTATTTCCCAAGCCCTGATGGGTGGAAGCCCAAATATATAATGATAGTCCCTAGGTGAGGATAGACAACTTCCATAGACCTTTTTTCTCAAATTTTGTACGCTTTCTAGAACATATTTGATGTCCAAGTAGACTTGTATACAGGTAAGTACAACCTTTCTAAGTATGACCGTCATATCCACATCAAATAAAGAAAAGAGTTAGTTTGTTTGCTTGACTTGAGGTTTAACATCCCCGTCAACACTGTATAGGTCATTTTGGAGATGTTTCTTCCAATTTTGTGGGACTTTTACCCGATATTGAGATGAAATGGCATCTCAAGTCCTGTTGCCCAATGAAACCAATAGGGTTAATCGGCATGGATTTGCACCGCATTGCCTGGGCAGGCTTAGATCCTGTAAACGGATTACCAGTATTCGTGTGCAGTTGGTTTCAGCTCTGCATCATGCAGCCCATCTTAGTTATTCTATTTCTTCAAGCCTCAATGGGTGGGGGCCGAGGAAGCCCAAATGTATAATGATAGTCCCTGGGCGAGGATAGACAACTACCATAGAACTTTTTTTTCAACATTTTGTAGGACTTCATCACGTTAACACGCCTATATAATACTGACCCCCTCGAACCCCATTTTTATATAGTAAACTTGGGTTTACAGGGGTGTACAGTCATGATCTTTATTATTTCTGCTCCAAAAAATAGATTGTGGATACTGGTTAGAACCGACTCATCTATGTTTTGTGCAGAAATAAGAAAAAATATCTCAATTTTTTGGGTGTTAAAATTTACCATGTATTTAAATACACATGTTTTCGTAATGTGATGTCCAAGAAGAGTTGTATACAGGGATGTACAACATTTCAAATAAAGAAAAGAGAACATTTACCTTTCTGCTACTGTTTTGATTCTAGCTGCAGCTTTCATTTTATATAACTGAAATAATCAAATGCAAATACAGTGAAAATCATAAAAAATTCGGACATTTTGCTATAATGCTCCTAAAATTTTAACAAATTTGGTTCACGATTCAGCAAGGAGCCCGAAAGGTGCAGACAGAATAGCAAACAGTGTAGACCCTGATCAGACTGCTCCTGAAGGAGCAGTCTTATCTGTGTCTGCACTGTTTGCTTAGGTCTATCTGTCTCAATATCTACAGTATCATGAATTTGTTTGTTTTGAGTTTGTCTAGTCAACACTATTAAGGTCAAATGGAGCCAGTCAGTTTACCTAACCACTTTCCCGGGAAGGCTTATACATAAGTGGTTAACCAGTACAGTGCACATTCTTTTGCAAGAAACTGACAACTGCCCTTCTTGAAATAGCAGAAAGGCAAGGATAACCATAGAAAAGATTTTATGATCAATCTCCACAAATGAATGTTGCAGACCCCACAGGCATCAAACTGGCTGGCTCTTGATCCCAAGTCATACTGAGGTACCGAGAACGGCAAATATATCATGAAATTTAAAGGGTAAAGTTGTGCAAATATACAAGCATTTGTTCTAGTTCACACTGAAAATCTGTGTTAGTTGCAGGTGTCCTAGTCAAAGAGTGTCAAAATTTGTGATATTTATATATAAGTCTATATAAACCAGGGGCGTCGTGGGTTCCATCCCGGGCTTCTCAAGACTTTCTGAAGTCTTTAACCCTTTTCGTACCAAATGGAATCTTCCTCCTTATATAGGAGTTCATTTAAAAATTTAGGGGTGTCAGGTTGTGTTTTCTTCAAAATTGATTTGGAAAATGGCTGACATTTTGCAAATAGTGTAGGCCCTGATCAGATGTCGCATTCTGTGGCATCTGGTCTGGGCCTGCACTGTTTGCCAGGTTACCCGATTTGGGGTTTCTGGTACTAAATGGGTTAAACCAATGTCTCGTCTCCATATGACCTTAGCTGTTAGAGGGATGTAAAACTCAAACACTCATTCATAATATGACTGACAACTCTGTCTTTGATTGTTTGATTTGAGGTTTAAAGTCCCCGTCAACACTGTAAAGGTCATTTTGGAGACTTTCTTCCAATTTTGGGGGACTTTTATCTGACATTAAGATGAAATGGCATCTCAAGCCCTGCCGCCAAATGAAACCAATAGGGTTTATAAGCATGGACAGTCCGATGCGCACCGCTTTGCGTGGGCAGGCTTAGATCCTCTAAGGGGTTTACCAGTACTCATGTGTGGTCGGTTTTAGCTCTGCCTGGAAGCATTATGCAGCCCATCTATTAATTCAAGCCCTGATGGGCGGGGGCTTGAAAATTCTTCGAAATTGTACTTGTCTTACATGACCAAGGGCATGCAGGATTTTTTTTTGTATTTTTTTTTTTTTTTTTTCAAATTTAATAGGAACGAGGCAAAATATTTATTGTCCTCCAAAAATTTTACTTATGACAGAAGCCACCATGGCGTATTGGTTATGCTTCTCGCCTTATAAACCAGGGATCATTGGGTTCCATCCCCGGCTTCTCAAGACTTTCAGATGGGTCTTTAAACAAAGGTCCCATCTCCATATGACCTTAGCTGTTGTTGGGACGTAAAACTCAAACACTCACTCACTCTTAACATTAATACAAATTTGTTTCACAATCCAGCAAAGAGTCCAAGAAGTGCAGATGGAATGGCAAACAATGTAGACCCTGATCATTTTATTTGATTTCAGGTTTAACGTCCCCGTCAACACTGTATAGGTCATTTTGAAGACGTTGCTTCCAATTTTGTGGGACTTTTACCCGACATTGAGATGAAATGACATCTCAAGCCCTGTCGCCCAATGAAACCAATAGGGTTTATTAGCATGGACGGTCCGCCATGGTTCCTGGACAGGCTTAGATCCTCTAAGCGGTTTACCAGTACTTGTGTGCGGTCGGTTTCAGCTCTGCCTGGAAGCATCATGCAGCCCATCTATTTCTTCAAGCCCGGATGGGCGGGGGCTTGAAAATTCTTCGAAATTGTACTCGTCTTACATGACCAAGGACATGCAGGTTTTTTTTTTTTTTTTGGTTTTCTTTTTCAAATTTAATAGGAATGAGGCAAAAGATTTATTGTCCTCCAATTCCTTTACTCATGACAGAAGCCACCATGGTGTGGTGGTTATGTTTCTTGCCTTATAAACCAGGGGTGTCCTGGGTTCAATCCCGGGCTTCTCAAGACTTTCGGATGAGTCTTTAAACCAAGGTCCCATCTCCATATGACCTTAGCTGTTGGTGGGATGTAAAACTCAAACACTCACTCACTCTTAACATTTATACAAATTTGTTTCACAATCCCGCAAAGAGTCCAAGAAGTGCAGATGGAATGGCAAACAATGTAGACCCTGATCAGACTGCTCCTTCAGGAGCAGTCTGATCTGGGTCTGCACTGTTTGCTTATGCTTGTCTGCCTCTACAATTACCAATATTACAGTATTTAACTTCAAAAGCAGTACTATAAGGTTAAGGGATAAAATGACTTAAGGCTTTGCTGGTATGGACATGTGGAACGCTCCAACGGTGCAGTCAAGACTGCCTGTGACATACAGGTAGGTGGAAAGTGGGGGCCTGGAAGGCCCAAGATGACCTGGAAGCAGCTGACAGAAAGAGATTGCAGAGAATGGAAGCTCTCTGCTATAGATCCTCATGATAGACAAGCCTGGAGATCTGGTGTAAGATCTGCCATGCATGCAGCAAGCTAGCTACCTGGAAGGGGACCCACTTATGAGGACGTTGCCCCTGTACCTGCATGTTAATAAAAAATCTGTGGATGATGATATGACCGACAACTCTGTCATCATACCTTTAGTTTTTCTTCCATCTTTCCAACAGTCATACTGCCTAGGAGAAATTTCTTCATTGCCTTTTTGGCCTCTACTGCCTGTTCTTCTGCCTACAAGACAGAGAAAATGTGTTTGAATAGAATTTACCATATGACGTCACTTCTGAGCATGTAATAATGCCGTGTATTAAATTTGATAATCCACTCGTGGGTTAACTATGCAAATTAGGTAGATATGCGCCATAATGTTACACGTACTGTGTCCTTAACGATGTCACATTTACTAATGGTGGAATATTGACATTTTTGTTAAAAAATTGTGAATAAAATGCGTTTTTAATGATATATGATAAAAAGAATCATGCATTCATGTTATTATTGAATTTATTCAACTTGCTGAGGAAAAGGGATAAAATGCGAGGCTCGGAAGAGCCTCCAATTTATTCCTTTTCCTCACCTCGTGTAATGAATTCAGTGATGCATGAACACTCACATAAGATCTTCTATATGAGCCAGCTCATGACAAAACCTACAATAAGACATGTGCACCCATCGAAGACTCAGATCAGCCTGCGCATCCATATAGTCTAACGAGAGACGTCTCTTGCTGCATGAAGGAGCATTGGGCCCTTAACTATCCTTAGAGTGCACAACGAAGACTCTGATCATACTGTGCAGATGCGCAGGCTGATCTGAGTCTTTGTTGGGCGCACATCTTATTGCAGGTTTTGTTATGCCTGGCTCATATAGAAGTTCTTACGTGAGTGTTCATGCATTATTGAATTTAATACACAAGGTAAGGAAAAGGGATAAAATGCGAGGCTCTGCCGTGCATTTTATCTCTTTTCCTCAACAAGTTGAATAAATTCAATAATAACACAAATGCACAATTCTTTCTATCAAATGGCATTAAAAATGCATTTTATTCATGATTTTTTGACAAAAATGTCAATATTCCACCATTAGTAAATGTGACATCGTTAAGGACACAGTACGTATTAACATTACGGGGCATATCTACCTAATTTGCATATAAAACCCACTAGTGGATTATCGAATTTAATACATGGCATTATAACATTATCAGAAGCAACAGCATATGATAAATTCTGTTCCAACATATTGGTCTAAACTTTATCTTGGTTGCTTCAAACATTGCGATAACACACCCGTGCGACATAGTGCATTTATCATATCTCAAAAAAATGGCTACTTTTCTTATGAAAATCTGTCATATTTTCTTATTTATGCTGCAAACATAGGTTGTGGGTGCTCGTTAGAACCGCCTCATTGAGGTGGTTCTAACGAGTACCCACAACCTATGTCATTTAGCAGAAAAAGGAAAAATGTTTACCTCCGTAAACCCCAGTTTTCTCTATATAAAGTGGGGTTTAGGGAAACTTGTTCATGTGATTTACAACACAATGTATAAACATCAACACAATATTTTTCAGGACCTGACAGTAAGCATTTAAACATATTAATACTTGTCTATTGAACATAATAACTAACATATCTGAAAACAGAGTAGATCCTGATCAGATGGAAGCCATCTGATCAGGATACTAAAATCTGTTTTTCTCATTTGCAAACAAAAAAGGTGCAACAGATCAGCCTGTATATCTGCACAGTCTGATCAGCCTCTTTTGTGTTTGCCGCTTTGCTAGCCCAGTTGTTCAAAGCATTGTTAGCTTAACTAGCTCGTAAGTGGCAAAACTCTTAACTGTTCTTGTAAGTCCAATATCTAATACAGTGCCATTTTTGCTGAAAAAAATGTGAGCAGCTTTTGCAGATGCAAAAGCTGATCACATTTTTTTAGCAAAAATATTAGCGTATTTGGCATATTAAATGATCAAAGTTTGTTAGTGGTAAAACTGTTCAAGTTAGTACAATATCTAGTACAGTGGTATTTTTGCTGAATAAATGTGAGCAGCTTTTGCAGATGCAAAAGCTGCTCACACTTTCTTCAGCAAAAATAATAGCATATTTGCTATATTAAATGATCAAAATTTTAACGATACATTAACAAACAGCCTTGTTAGTTTTGAACAACTGGCCCAAGGTTTTTTTGCTAGTCTATGTAGCTGGGTAGGTTAGTCCGAGTCATTTACAACTAGCTGTTCATGTTACAAAGTTTCCGTGTACAAGATTTAATGGTGATATACAAGTTGATCTTTCCCAACATTTCATCACGTGAACAAGTCCGTGAAATGAATACCCCCTAAATCCCACTTTATAAAGAGAAAACTGGGTATACATTATTTTCCTTATTTCTGCTCAAAGACATAGGTCGTGGGTACTCATTAGAATTGCCTCAATGAGGTGGTTCTAATGAGTACCACAACCTAAGTTTGCAGTATAAATAAGAAAAATATCATGGATTTTCATCAGAAAAGTAGCCATTTAGGAGATTTGAAAAAAATGCGCTATGTTTCACGGCTGTGTTATGGTAATGACAGATTTTGGCTACTTTTTAGAACCATCTCAATGACGTCTTTTCAATAAGTACCTCCAAAGTTTTTTTTTACATCAGAAAAAATATGTCATAATAAGAGACATTGCAAACAACTTTAACATGAGGGTTCGGATCTCGTAAGGTATACTTAAACCCGCCAGTAATTTTTTCTGACCGTTCCAAGTCGGTGCTTTTGCTATGGTTCCTACATGCTTAATGTTTGTTATGTTGGTGATTCTGATTCTCACCCCCCCCCCAACCAATTATGTATCTTGTTCCTTCTAAGTTACATTTGGATTATCCGAGTCATCACCTGTTTGGGAATTGGCCCCCGCCCATTGGGCCTTGAAGAAATAGATGGACTGCATGATGCTTCAACGCAGAGCTGAAACCGACTGCACACGAGTACTGGTAAACTGCTCAGAGGATCTAAGCCTGCCCAGGTAAAGGGGTGCGAGTTGGACAGTCCATGCTTATAAACCCTATTGGTTTCATTGAGCGACATAGCTTGAGATGTCATTTCATCTCAATGTCGGGTAAGTCCCACAAAATTGGAAGCAATGTCTCCAAAATGACTTAGACAGTGATGATGGGCATGTTAAACCTCAAATCAAACAAAACAAACAACAAGAGGCCCATGGGCCAATACACTCACCAGAGGTCATGTGGTTTATACCATATACAGGCAAGGTGCCCATCTTGGTCAAGTGACAACAATACCACGAATAATGTTTAATTGCCTCACCCCCATAGAGGCTTTTCATGTAATTTGGTTTAAACCAGCACAGCTCTTTTACTGGAGAAGAAGATAAAAATACTGAATCTGAGCCATCCAAGACAAAGGTCAGTAATGATCTTGAGCTTTGGAATTAATACACTTCCATTCAGCTAACTGCAAATATCATTTTTGATGTCACAGCCTACCAGGCAATCAGAAATAGCCACTACTTTGCCATTTTTCCATACAAATGTCTAAGTGACCAAATTTGACATTGTCATAAAACAGGTCAATGTCAACCAAAGGTCATCATTTGAACAAACTTGGTAGGGCCAGAGTCCCTGATGCTGCATACCAAGTTTCAAGATCATTGGCCATTCGGTTCTTGAGAAGATTTTCAAAGGTTTTACCATATATGGGCATGGCGGCCATATTGGTCATGAAACCCAGTCCTCCCAAACAAACTTTCGTTCCCTCATTCCATAGAGGCTCCACATGTAATTTGGTTTCAACTGGCCAAGTACATGTAGTTTAAGTAAAGAAGAAGATAAAAATACTGAATCTGAGCCGTCCTGGACAAAGGTCGGTTAATGACCTTGACCTTTGGAACTCATAACCTTCCATTCAGCTGATTGTAAATACCATTTCTGATGCCACTAGCTAACATACAATCAGAAAAATCCACTGTTTTGCCATTTTTCCATACAAATGTCTAAGTGACCAAATTTGACCTTGACGTAAAACAGGTCAAGGTCAACCAAAGGTCATCCTTTGAACAAACTTGGTAGGGCCAGAGTCCCTGATGCTGCATACCAAGTTTCAAGATCATCGGCTATTCAGTTCTTGAGAAGATTTTTAAAGGTTTTTACCATATATGGGCATGGCGGCCATATTGGTCATGTGACCCAGTCCTCACGAACAAACTTTCATTCCCCCTTTCCATAGAGGCTCCACATGTAATTTGGTTTCAATTGGCCAAGAACTTTAAGTGAAGAAGAAGATAAAAATATTGAATCTGAGCCGTCCTGGACAAAGGTCTGTAAATGACCTTGACCTCTGAAACTGATAAACTTCCATTCAGCTGATTGCAAATGCCATTTCTGATGCCACTAGCTAACATACAATCAGAAAAAAAATCACTGTTTTGTCGTTTTTCCATACAAATGTCTAAGTGACCAAATTTGACCTTGACGTAAAACAGGTCAAGGTCAACCAAAGGTCATCATTTGAACAAACTTGGTAGGGCCCGAGTCCCCGATGCTGCATACCAAGTTTCATGATCATCTGCTATTCGGTTCTTGAGAAGAAGAGTTTTAAAGGTTTTTACCATATATGGGCATGGCGGCCATATTGGTCCTTCCGAACAAACTTTCGTTCCCCCTTCCCATAGAGGCTCCACATGTAATTTGGTTTCAATTGGCCAAGTAGTTTCAGAGGAGATGCTGTTTGAAAATGTTGACGACGCAGAGGCAGACGCAGACGACGACCGACCAATGCCTATACTATAAGCTCCTCTGGAGCCTTTGGCTCTGGTGAGCTAAAAACCTGTTTCGGAAAGAGGTGCTGGCTTGGTTTGCCAGCTGTATATTTTGTTTACAATCATAATTCCATGTTTCGACTCCTTTTCCTTGAGATATTGTGTGGGGTACCGTATTCGGGCGTGTATTACCCGCACTTTTTTCCCTCAAATTACAGGCCCAAGTTCTGGGTGCGGGTAATCCGCCCGAATTATTTTTGGACCATTTTTATTTTTACTTTTTACAGCTGAAAAAACGATGCATCTCATGTTATGCTCTATCCTTTTACGATTCCCGACATAAATAACGTTTAATTGTCCACTCAATTTTACTTACACATGAGTAATATAACAATCTCTATTACTAGCAAGCCCGATTTTGTGAGTATTATTCCTAAAACTCTGATTTTAAACAAAATAAACAAGCAAGTTCAATGCAAACATCAAAGTTTTCCGGCATCCAAACTGCCGCCCACAAATCACCGCTAGTTTTTTTCTGCACGCGATCGGTAAATGACGTCATCGTACCCCAGCAACCCCACACGTGTCAATTGTTTTAGCTTAATGGGCCGTATCTGTCTCATAAAAAAAATATTTGGAAACGGTAAAAGTATTCTCGCTAGCAAAACAGCGCTTTCCGTAAGCTCCGTGTCAATAACCAACAACAGAATACAGATGTGTTAACACAAGGAGTTCAACTTTTCTCGCCAAGCGTCTGCTATTTGGCGCCAAAACATAACCATTCACGAGATAGCAGAATAGTCGTAGCAACTCGTCTTAGGAGCAATTAAATAATTTTCACACTGATTGCGGATTAAATTTTATGATTGGGGAATAAACGCAAATTAGAGACATAACTTGACCATATTTTCACACCTTATCGACACGCACCGCAGGGTGGCAATTATATGACAGGGATTAACAATAGTGTCATAATTGAACCGTTATAAATCAATAAACAGTGTAAATCCAAATCAGACATCTGCGGCGTCTTTCTGAGGTGTCTGATCTGGGACTGCACTGTTTGCCGATGTCCCAAAAAAGAAACGTCTGCGGCGTCTTTCTGAGGCGTCTGATCTGGGACTGCACTGTTTGCCGATGTCCCAAAAAAGGGCCGCGGTGGGTTAATAAATAAATAACACTGGTGAACAGGTAAAGTTTTTTCAACATTTTAATCAAAATACATGCTTTCTGGTGATACTCGCACGCACGTGCATTTTCCCGCCTTTTGTAGACGATCGCGCGTTCCGTTGTGTGCTACAAAAACCGGCCAAATTCTTACTTTTTCTCACTTACGCATCCACCAAAATTTCAGCAAATGTTCCATGCGGGTAATACAACAGTATAACAGTTTTCCCCCAGATTTTGGCAAAAAAGGGGGTGCGGGTAGTACGCAAATGCGGGTAATACACACCCGAATACGGTACTTGGGATATCTGGTTATATCAGTTCCTGATCATTTCCCTCTTCAATGTGATGCTTATGTCATGGGACTGGCCTTGCTTTAAAATAAGGATTTCCATTTATTTAGAATTACCACGGTAAAGAATTGGATTCTCACCTCTATCTGCATCACTGAATAATGTAATTAGAGAATTTAAGAGAAGCAGAAATAGGTTTGCTTTTTACCTAATTTTAATTGACTGGAAAAAAAAAAAAACAGGAAATTTCAGAAATCTACAAATCAGAAATCAATATTTACTTACGGCTTTTTCGTACTTGTCTCTTTCCAAAGCACTTTCTTCTGCCTGAAAAATTATAGTCATCAAGTTTTAGATTAATGTGATAAAATTTCAGCAAACAAAGTCTGGCCAGAAAGCTTTTTAGTTTAACCCATTTTCAAATAATGGAATCTTCCCCGCTACCTAGATCAAGGCCTGATCGCCCAAAGCATCATGAGCTTAACAAGCTCATTAGTTGTCAAATGTTTAGCGTTCTGGTAAGTACAATATCTAATACACAGGTATTTTTGCTGGAAAAAAAAATGTGAGCAGCTTTTGCAATAGCAAAAGCTACTCACATTTTTTTCAGCAAATATAATTAGTATATCTGCCTAAATAAATGGTAAAGGTTCTAACGATATGGGGCCAGTTGTTCAAAGCATTGTTAGCTTAATGAGCTTGTTAGTGGTCAAATATTATGTGTTCTAGTAAGTTCAATATCTAATACACTGGTATTTTTTATGAAAAAAGTGCGAGTAGCTTTTGCATTTAGCCAAGTTTGATATTCATATTCTGAAACTATCACCCTCTCAGGAATGTAATACATATATTTATTTTATTACAACAAACAAAACTACTGATATCCTTTTACTGATTTTAAACAACTAATAATATAACAGGCTTTTTAACTTTTAATATACAGAACAGAGATAGAAAAATAAAAGCTTTGTTTGTTTCAGTTGAGGTTTCAAATCCACGTCCGCACTATTTAGGTCATTTTGGAGACCTTGCTTCCAATTTTGTGGGATTTCTATCCGATACTGAGATGAAATGACATCTCAAGCCCTGTCACCCAATGAAACCAATAGGCTTATATGCACTGGATATTCTGACTCACACCACTTTGCCTGTGCAGGCCTATAAGAATCTGATATGGGGTTCTGTTGTAGATGAGCGTTTCCAACCTGAGGGATGACCTTGCTGAGCGGAACCGAGGCTACGCCGAGGTTCCGCTCAGCACGGTCATCCTGAGGGTTGGAAACGCCCATCTACAACAGAACCCCATATTGGATTTTTTTTCTTGCACAACACCGGTTAGTTTTGACAGCTCGCATATGTATATTGTTCACAAAATAAAAGTAGTGCGGAAGTAGTTCCGGCAGTTGAGTAGAATTGAAGCGCATTTATGTTAGTTGCCTGGGTTGGAACACCAGGGTCAGAACATAAATTTCTATCCCAGGGTAAAATCACGGATTTCCTTGTCTGGTGTGCAGGCCTAGTTCTTCTAACTGGTTTACCAGTACTCATGTGTGGTCAGTTTCAGCTCTGCATGTAAGCAACAAGCAGACCTCTGCTCTCTCCAATCTACTTCTCCAAGCTTGATGGGTGGGGACGAAAGAAAAATAAATGCATGCATTGATTTAGATAAGATATCAATACTTTTGTTTTGAAGAAAGCATCTTCTCAAGAGCTATGAGAAAGTACTCGTGAAACCTCTCTTAAACGTACAGTGAAACCTGTCTTAGTGGTCACCTCTAATAAGCATGCAACCTGTCTTAAGCAAGCTTGTATTTGGCTCCCAAAAAAGGAAAATGCATTAAAATTCACCTGTATTAAGCATGCACCTGTCTAAAGCAAGCAAATTTTTATTATCCCTTAGGTGCTTGCTTAATACATGTTGGACTGTACTGAACGCTTATGAGATCAAGACATCACTAGGGGCAAAATCTGTCCCACAGGGGCATCCATGCAGGGCAGCGCAAGGCAACTTTTGGCGTGATGACCTCTCAAATTATTGGATTATGTCGGCTTTCTATATTAGCTATTTCAGCTGGTGAAACAACAATTCAGAACTTCGAAGATCTGTAACTCCTTTATCTCCATATAAACACCTGGGGCCAGTTGTTCAAAGCATTTGGCTTAACAAGCTCGTTATCACAGAAATTATCCCTGATATCACTGAGATTATCACTGATATCACAGAGAGATTACCGCTGATATCATAGAAATTATCAATGACACCACAGAGATTATCGCTGATATCACAGAAATTATCCCCTATATCATGGAGATTATCACTGATATCATGAAAATTATCACTGATATCACAGAGATGATCACCAATATCACAGAGATTATCCCTGATATCACAGCAATTATCCCTCATATCAGACATTATCCCTGATATCAAGATCATTCCTGATATCACTGAGATTATCCCTGATATCACTGAGATTGTCAGTGATATCATGCCGGCCTCGATAGCTCAGTCGGATGCGCGTCTGATTGGTGATCAGGAGGACATGGGTTTGATACCTGCCTGGGTCAGCAACATTATTTCGTGGAGACTGATCATGAAATCTTTCCTACGGTCATTCTCCCCCTTCCTCTGATTCAAGAAGGGCAGCTGTCAGTTTCTGGCGAAAGAATTGGCACTGTACTGGTTAACGGCCTACGTTTAAGCCTGACCAGGAAAAGTGTGGATAGGTAAACTGACCGGCTCAAAAATGACCTAAAATAGTGTTGACTTGGCCATTAAACTCCAATACAAACAAATCAGTGACGTAATGAAGATTATCACTGATATCACAGAGGTTATCCCTGTATCAAGGAGAATATCACTGATGTCACGGAGATTATCCCTTATATCATTGAGATTATCCCTTATATCATTGAGATTATCCCTTATATCACAGAGATTTTGAATCCGATGGACAGTTTCTGTGATTACTCACCACTTTGATAACTTTAGAGAGATAATCCTGGACTGACATCTCTTTGTTTTCTGAGACTTCAATAGCTCTCTGTAGTAACATCATCTTCTGTTGGGCCTTCCTATAAATAACAGGAACAACAATTAACCCTTATCCTGCTGAATATATTAATCCTTTTTGTACCAAATGGAATTTTTCTTTTTACATATAGCAGGAGTTCATTTCAAAATTTAGGGGTGACAGGTTGTGTGTTCTTCAATTTTTATTTGGAAAATAACTGAACATTTAGCAAATGGTGGAGGCCCTGATCAGAAGCCGCGTTCTGCGGCGTCTGATCGGGGCCTGCACTGTTTGCCAGGGTACCCGTTTTGGGGTTTCTGGTACCAAATGGATTAAGCCACACCCATTACCAGCTATCAACCTATCAGATTACTATATATACTGTACTCATTTAATTCACAAACAGCATGACAGTGTAGATCCTGATCAGATGGCTTCTACAGAAGCCATCTGATCTGGATCTACACTGTTGGCAAAGGTAAGGGTTGCCGTGAATAGCAGGATAAGGCTTCTTCAGAAGCCATCTGATCTGGATCTACACTGTTTGCAAAGGTCAGGGTTGTCCTGAGCAGCAGGATAAGGGTTCTTCAGAAGCCATCTGATCTGGATCTACACTGTTTGCAAAGGCAGGGTTGTCGTGAGAAGCAGGATAAGGGTTCTTCAGAAGCCATCTGATCTGGATCTACACTGTTTGCATAGGTAAGGGTTGTCGTGAGCAGCAGGATAAGGCTTCTTCAGAAGCCATCTGATCTGGATCTACACTGTTTGCAAAGGTCAGGGTTGTCCTGAGCAGCAGGATAAGGGTTCTTCAGAAGCCATCTGATCTGGATCTACACTGTTTGCATAGGTAAGGGTTGTCGTGAGCAGCAGGATAAGAGTTAGCAACCAGTTTCCAACAGTTAAAAGCTAACAATGTCATAAGTTAATATATCGTCAAAAGTTTGTGATCATGTAACATGGCAAATATACCATTATACCTCCTGGTATAGCATTTAGATTATAATTCAGAAGCTCAAACAATTCAGGGCCCAATTGTTTAAAGCATTGTTAGCTTAACGAGCTCATTAGTGGTCATTTTGTTAACTGTTCTTGCAGTAACAATATCTAAAATTTTGGTATATTTGCTGAAAAAATGTGAGCAGCTTTTGCATTTGCTGCTCACATTTTTTCAGCAAAAATATTAGTATATTTAATATAATAAATGATCAAAGTCTTAACGATATGTTAACTAATGGCGTCAATAGTTTTGAACAGCTGGCCTCAGGTCTCCAACAAAAGTTTCATGGTCCCATCGAAATTCTGCTGAATATGGTAAAAGAAAAACATAATCCAAATAAGACTTGTTTATTTATCTATACCAGGCAAAAAAAGTTCTGCACAACTGGGGTTTTTGCCAATTTATTTTACTCACATACAGTATCTGTTTACATATTACATATCAGCTTTTAGCTTACCCTTTTGGAAACAGTTTGCTTTAAACAGAATCAAAATCGCACAAGAAATGCTGGAGATTTGGCTGGACAAGGCACCATGGGTTGGCAGTCAAAAATGAAAAAATTATTGATTTTCAATGTGATCCTTTATTACCTGTCTGTCTGTTGGCTTAAGATGTTTAAACACGTATAGGACGAAAGGCATTATTTTAATGGGTCTTTGGATAATTTTGGTAAATACTGCTCTTGTTGTTGCTGCTACTGCTGCTGCAGACGTTTGCTTGCGATGTTCTGTTACCTGGATTTTCTAATATTGGTGCTGCATGCAATTTTAAGAGTGAACATTTCTGTCAAAAGTCACCATCAAATTTCTTATCCAATAACATGCATGGAATTAAAAGTGCTCACCAGGCTACATATCCAACTGCATTTTTTTGCATGATTTTTTAAAGATGTTCATCATTTCATTAAATCAATTTTAATTGCCCATTAGTAAGCATTTGGTTACAACAATGGCGAATGCTAGACCTTTCAGAGCTTTGAGAAAGCTAACTGATCAAGAAAGAGACCGGGCACTTGGGCGTTTAGAGGTGGGGGCTCATCCGAAAGATGTTGCTAATCAGTTCAACGTGCATCGCAGCACTATTTCCGCATTCGTCAAGCAACGGGGGCTGTTTCGGACCGACCCAGATCAGTACGACCGAGAGTTACCACCTATCGTGAAGACCGATATATTGCGGTAACTGTAGCAAGGCGGCGTTTTGTTGATGGTCTCAGTCTGGAGAGAATGTTGAGACAACAACGGGGGCCTGGCGCACGTTGAATCTCGGTGCAGACAGTCAGGAACAGAATTCAAGCCTCGGGGTTCAAATCCAGAAAACGGCTAGGAAGCATCAGCTTGCTCAACGGAACAGGGCTCTACGGCGCCAGTTTTGTGCACGACATGGCAGATGGAACTGATGGCTGTGGTCGGAAGTTCTTTGTTCTGACGAGTTGAGATTTTATCTTCGGAAGATTGATGGTCGGATCAGAGTTTGGCGTCGCACATGGGAGAGGCACCTTGAGCCTAATGTCCTACCAACAACAACTTACAACGGCGGCAGTGTAATGGTTTGGCAGGTATCAGTTCTATTGGCAGAACTGCCCTTGTCGTATTGCCCAGAAACTTGATTGGTCGTCGGTACATTGATGAAATTCTAAGACCTCATGTTGTACCGTATCTCAGACAGATGGGCCAGAACTCCATCTTCCAGGACGACAATGTGAGACCACATCGTGCCAGGATTGTTGATGCTTTCCTGCAGCAGAATGGTGTCCAGAGACTTGAGTGGCCACCGATGTCCCCTGACTTGGCATGCATTGAACATTTGTGGGATACTCTTGGTCAATCAACACACAAGACTTCCAGACTTGCAGAGACATCTACTCCAAGAATGGGCTGCGATTCCTCAGCATCATATACAGAGACTGGTGAATTCCATGAGGAGGAGACTTGACGAGTGTCGTGTGAATCTTGGTGGCTATACCCATTATTGATTATTGAGTTACAGTTCAGAAACTGTGATTTTGTCATTTTTGACAAACTACCCCATGTGCCTTCGGAGAAGCATTTTTCATGACTCAGTGATGATATTCTTGTTTTGATTTCTGTTTATTATCAGGATTGAATTAATTTTTCTTGTGGTGTAATTATTTTTTCTGTATATTTATGTTTTAGGCAAAAAGGTAAAAAAAAACCCAGTTGTGCAGAACTTTTTTTGCCAGGTATATTACAAAGTTACTGTAACGATCCTAAGTATTGGGACAGATAGGCCTGAATCATCTAAAAGGCTTGACATTTCATAAGAATCAGCTGAAGAGGGCTTGACATTTCATGTGATTCAGTGATTCACATGATGTCAAAGCTATTTTTGGAAAAATAAAAAAGATAATTTCACAATGCCACCTGCTACTCATTATCAGCGCTTGAATTGTTTAAAACAAATCAGCTAACACTTAAGGGGAATGGGAACACCTAGCACATTTTTCCGCCATTTTACAAAGGGAGACAACTTTCGGGACTTCCTGTTTGTTTTTCTATAAGCCCTGTCCCACTGAAAAGGGGTCTACTCTTAAAGGAAAGAATTTGCTCCTCAGGAGCAAATTCTTTCCTTTAAGAGTTGACCCCTATTGACATGGGAGACAAAAATACTTTTGCAGGAGTTGCATCCGCTGAAGGTGTTCCCATTGCCTTTAAGTGTGTGTTTGGGTTTAATGGCACGTCAACCTGTAGGTCATTTTGTGTTGTCTCTCAGAGAAATTGAGAAAAGAGATAGTAGAGGAGTGAGGGACTAGGGAAAAAGAGGCAATTAAACAGAAGTGTAGAAATGGAAGATATAACAACATTCCCCCTCAATACTCAAACTCATTATGCCCATACCCACTGAAAGGACAGCATGCCTTACAAAACTGTATGCCAATATCAGTGGGTCACCCCAGTGACGCAAGATACATATCACCTTTGCTTCACCCAATTACACCAATAATACTTGCCTCTACATACACAGGTAACTAGCTATACAAGCCGGCCTTGGTAGCTCAGTTGGATGCATGTCTGACTGGTGATCAAGAGGACGCGGGTTCGATACCTGAGGGTAACGGCAGCATTCTTTCGTGAAGATTGATCACGAAATCTTTTCTACGTTCATTCTCTCCCTTCCACTGATTCAAGAAGGGCAGTTGTCAGTTTCTGGCGAAAGAATATGCACTGGACTGGTTAACCGCTTATGGATAAGCCTGCCCAGGAAAAGTGTGGATAAGTAAACTGACCGGCTCAAAAATGACTAAAATAGTGTTGACTGGGCCGTTAAATCCCAATACAAACAAACAAACTACAGAAATTCCGCTATTAAGACCACCTAGCATTAAGACTAATTCTGCTTTATAAAGGTTATTTTGAAGGATGGACTTAATCTTCCATTGTGTTTTCTGCCCGCTGTGTCCTCTGGTCAGGGACCACCTTTGGAACTGTTCAAAAGTGGTCTTAAAGACCACTTTTGAACAGTCCCAAAGGTAGACCATATTTGAACAGTCCCAAAGGTGGTCTTAATATACGAACTTTACTGTAGTTATACGAGTAAAAGTGACAAGATGTAGGCTTACTTGACAGATCTGTGCATTGCTTTGATCTCTGCCTGAAGACGTCTATTCTCAGCTGAGGCATCAACAACTTGATTGGTCAGAGCCTTCCTTTCTATCTGAACAGCCTGTCAGGTTAAAGATAACATAATCTTAAATCATATAAGCCACAGCAATAAACTCAAAAAAAAAAAATCCGCCTCGCCCACTGGGGCTTGAAGAAATATTTGGGCTGCATGATGCTTCCATGCAGAGCTGAAACCGTCTGAACACTAGTACTGGTAAACCGCTTAGAGGATCTAAGCCTGTCCAGGAACCGCGGTGCAAGACGGCCCGTCCATGCTTAAAAACCCTATTGGTTTCATTGGGCGACAGGGCTTGAGATGTCATTTCATCTCAATGTCGGGTAAAAGTCCCACAAAATTGGAAGCAACGTCTCCAAAATACTGTGTTGACGGGGATGTTAAACCTCAAATCAAACAAACAAAAACCAAAAAAAAAAAAAGAAAGACAATATTTGCATCACTTGTTTATCTTTCAACTGATGTTGTGTCTGAAAATTTACCAACATTTCTACAATTCACTGGAGACATTAAATCTAGCCAAGGTCCATCACATGGTTTACAGTATCTATTGTGAGACTGTAACGGGCATGGGTTGGTAATCTTTGTTTTTCTTTCTGTCAAAACTCACTTCTTACTGATGTAAATATGTTCTATAAACAGGTTATCCTTAGGAAGCAATGTATGCCACAAAGAACTGACATCACGAAAACACGCCTATATAATTTTACCCCCCTTGAACCCCGCTTTTATATAGTAAAACATGGGTTTTCGGGGGTATACCTTTTTTTTCTTATTTCTGCTCTAAAATATACATTGTGGGTACGCGTTAGAACCGCCTCGATGAGGCGGTTCTAACGAGTGCCCACAATCAGGGCTCGAGAAACTGAAGAATCCAAATCGGTCCAGCCAGATTTCGCCAAAAAATTCCGGAAATCGCCGATCGGTTTCGGTAATTTCCGTAAACGTCCTTTGCAATTTCAAAATGTGTTATTAGCGTAACGAATGACATACCAATGTTGCTCTTACACTTATCAACTGATATGAGCACCAGTATCTCGATTATTAACAGCAATTATTGCTCACATCGTTCCGATTTCATCTACTTTCATTTTCTACGCCAGATTTCACCTACTTTCATTTTCCCAATAACTGGGTCACTCACAACCTGAAGACCGCTAAAGGGAAACAACCGACGTCGGGCAGTCAGAGACCAGTTCGATGGTCACTATATAAACCTTTAAAATATTTCTCTTAATTCACGCATTTTATTTTGCCCAAATTGGTTTGTTTGCAAATTGCGACCGATTTTGCAGCCACGTGGTCGGAAAATGACGCCATACGGTTTCCGGTTACACAATACACATTTATGCAGCCATGGACGTAACACACACGCCTGTTTTATGTCACAAATTTTAATAGGGCGTATTTCTAAAAACAATCGTTTTGAATGGGTTGAAAAATCGAAAAAAACATTTCTTTAATCTCAAACCAAAACATGACCGAACGAGAGTCATTGAAAATCTTACATGGCCGAACCGAGTTCTACAGAATATAAATACATATTTCACGGTTACACAAGCCTGAAACAAATAGCTTTGTCTACAAATGACGACCGATATTGAAGCCACGGGATCAGAAAATCCCGTCATGCGGTTTCATTTTAATTCATACACACATGTGGTTTGTTATTGGTTTCAATGGAGCGTATTTCTTAAATAAAAATATCGTTCAAAATGGGTGAAATAAGGCATTTTCCCTCGAAGGAAATGTTCAGACATGACAGGTGTGTATTGAAAATTGCGCCCTGTGAATAAAAAAAACAACACAACCACAAACAATTTTATATTCAAATACCGTTTCTGTAGTAAGCCAAAAATTAATGACTTGTGTAAACAAACTAGCGTATGTCCTGCATTGATTGACCTTATTTTCTCACCTTGCCAGCTTGCCGATAACGCCTGAGGCCAGTGTTCACGGTTTAATAATTTTGACACACGGGTCAAATTTCGCTGCGATAAGATCAAAGAACCCGACGTGGATTTGTCCAATTTTCACCTAGTTAGATAATGACCCAGTCTAACACCTTGTATTGCAGGCGTTTTTTGTATACATGCTTGGATTATCAGTGGCAAACGGTCAACATATTGGTTTAGCGAAATTTTCGAACCGATTTTTTAAAAATGTTATAGAATTATGGACCGATTTTTTAATCTTCTTCTGAAGTCCAAATCGGTTTATGGAGGGCAAATTCGGTCCAGAACCGGAAAACCGATATTTTCTCGAGCCCTGCCCACAATCTATATTTTGAGCAGAAATAAGAAAAATATCACAATTTTTCATCATAAAATTTTCATTTTTTTGGCGATAAAGGTGGCAATGTATTTGTATAGGCGTGTTTTCGTAATGTAAATGTGAAGTGTACAAGTTATTCTGGGCAAGACCAGGGGCCAATTGTTCAAAACTAACGATGCCATTAGTTAACATGTCATTAAAACTTTAATCATTTAGTATGGCAAAGATGCTAATACTTTTGCTGAAAAAAATGTGAGCAGCTTGTGCTGCTCTAATTTTTTCAGCATAAAATAATACTTTGTTAGATGCTGCACTTGCTGGGACAGTTAACATTTTAACCATTAACAAGCTTATTAAGCTACTGCTAATTTTGAGCAACAGTTACTGTCCCCACAAAGTTTTGGCCAATTGGGCCTCTTCATAATCCCAGCAAACCTGTTTTCAGTGCACTTTTTTTTTTCTTTTTTTTTCCCCCTCACCTATGATGTACCCTAAAAATTCTGACACCTTTCAACTTTCAACAAATTTGTTTAATGATCTAGCAAGGAGTCCAAAAGGTGTAGACGGAATAGCAAACAGTGTCAACCCAGATCAGACTGCTCAGGGTCTGCACTGTTTGCTTAAGCCTATCTGTCCCAATACTTAGGATTATTATAGTACCAACTATACTCACATTTTTCTCAAAACTTAGTTCTCATGTTTTAGTATACAGCTGTTCACAGTTTTAGTTCCCTTGAATTCAAAACATTTTTCTCAAAACATTTCTTACATGTTAAAGAAAACCTGTTTTTAGTTTTCTGTCCCTCACATTCACTGGAATTTAAAGAAGCCTCTGTGGTTTAGTGGTTATGCTACTCGCCTTGTAAACCAGAGGTCGCAGGATCGATCCCGGGCTTCTCCAGACTTTCGGATGAGTCTTTAAATCAGTGGGACTTAAAACTCAAACACTCCTCACTCACTGGAATTTAATGTACTCTTTGATTCATGATAACAACAACAACGTACCTGTAGTTTAGAGTTGAGTGAATCTATTTCTTGTTTATAAACCTCTTCTTGGTCCCCCATCATTCTACAACAGGTAAACATGATTCATTCAAATAAAACACACTATGCTGTCAGTTTTCGGCCCCCGCCCAAAGGGGGCTTGAAGAAATATATGGGCTGCATGATGCTTCCACGCAGAGCTGAATCCGGCCCGCACACTAGTACTGGTAAACTGCTTAGAGGATCTAAGCCTGTCCAGGAACCGCGGTGCGAGGCGGACTGTCCATGCTAATAAACCCTATTGGTTTCATTGGGCGACAGGGCTTGAGATGTCATTTCACCTCAATGTCGGGAAAAAGTCCCACAAAATTGGAGGCAACGTCTCCAAAATGACCTTTACAGTGATGACGGGGACGTTAAACCTCAAATCAAACAAATAAATGCTGTCGGTTTTAGCAAAACCAATCATTGCATATGAAAATGGCAAGAAATACCTTATTTAACATGTTTGGACAAACAGACCTATGCAAACAGTATAGACCCAGACAAGATGCCACAGAAGACAATTTCTTGCACACCAGACAAGGAAATCTGTGATTTTACCCTGGGATAGAAATTTATGTTCTGACCCTGGTGTTCCAACCCTGAATCGAATATAATCCCGTGTTTGATAAATGCACTGGTTGATTACGACCTTGTGTGCGCCGTCGTTAAAGTTGACGTCATGCACGATCCGTGACGTCACTTTATATTCCTGCAGTGTCAACACAATATGGCGGACGTTGGTAACCAAAGTGACTGCAACATTGAAATTCCGCGCAAAGAAATGGAAGGTATGCAAGAAAAAGAATCCAATATGGATGTGAGGGGTCGATAGAAAAATCTGTCCCTCGGGATCACTGTCCGGCATCATGATGCCGGACAGTGACCCTTGGGACTGATTTTTCTATCCATCCCTCACACCCATATAAGATTCTTATAATCCAACACAAAGCCAAGACTGACCAGACTAATCTGAATTTTCATTGTATACACTTTACTAATACACATAATTTTTTTTGCCTGTTACATGAAAAAAAAAACTAGAGCCAATAGATATCTATCTAGTGATTAGACTGAGTGGAAGTGCAGTCTGTGCAAACTTCCAAAACCACATTTTTGCTTGCTGCAAGAAGAAACTTAGTGCCAATGGACATCTATCCAGGTCATAGCCAATACTGATTACCATTATGATCCTAAGAATTGGGACAGATAGGGCTAAGTAAACAGTGCAGACCAAGATCAGAGTCTGATTAGGGTCTATACTGTTTGTCATTCTGTCTGCGCCATTTGGATGCCTTGCTGGATCATGAAACAAATTTCTTGCACACCAGACAAGGAAATCCGTGATTTTACCCTGGGATAGAAATTTATGTTCTGACCCTGGTGTTCCGACCCAGGCAACTAACATAAATGCGCTTCAATTCTATTCAACTGCCGGAACTACTTCCGCACTACTTTTATTTTGTAAACAATATACATGTGCAAGCTGCCAAAACTAACCGGAGGTTTTGTGCAAGAAAAAGAATCCAATATGGGGTTCTGTTGTAGATGGGCGTTTCCAACCCTTGGGATGACCGTGCTGAGCGGAACCTCGGCATAGCCTCGGTTCCGCTCAGCACAGTCATCCCTGGTTCCGCTCAGCACAGTCATCCCTCGGGTTGGAAACGCTCATCTACAACAGAACCCCATATCGGATTCTTATATTGTTACAAATTTAGGAGAATTACAGCAAATCCTAAAGGTGTCAGAATTTTTTGGATTTTTACGGTAGACAGTGGAAGCACAGACTGATCTGAGTCTTCACTGTGTACACAATTATTGAAGACACATTTTTGTCTGTGGCAAAAATTTTATGATCACACTTATTATGATGCTTCCACGCAGAGCTGAATCTGGCCCGCACACTAGTACTGGTAAACCGCTTAGAGGATCTAAGCCTGTCCAGGAACTGCTGTGCGAGGCGGACCGTCCATGCTAAAAAACCCTATTGGTTTCATTGGGCGACAGGGCTTGAGATGTCATTTCATCTCAATGTCGGGTAAAAGTCCCACAAAATTGGAAGCAACGTCTCCAAAATGACCTTTACAGTGTTGACGGGGATGTTAAACCTCAAATCAAACAAACACACTTATTTACACAGACAGGTTAACCATTCAACTGCCAATCAAGATATTTGCAGCTATCATTTCCAAATATTTTTTCTCATTTTTTACAGTAAAAGTAATGCTTGACACGTGAAATGTCTGCTGGGTAGAAATGTCAAGCCTTAATTTAGTAATTATTGACATTACATCTAGATTGTCTATTGGGCAGACAATTCACATGAAATGTCAAGCTTTATTTCTAAGAAAAATAACTTTAAAAATAGCCATCGGAAGAGATGGCAAATCCCCCGACCAAAAGCCAATATGGCCTTCAGAAGATTCTTCACCAATAGAGGTTGCACCAGAATTAAACCAGCAATATATCACAAAAGTAATGCAGTTATGGCCATCACAAGATTATACTTCAGGAGAGATAACTAAAAAACCAGGGTACTCCGAACATAGTTCTTGCGCATGACATGCCTGCTTAAGCTCATGCATTTCTGTACAAAGTACCATTAATATGTCTCAAAGGGTGTTAGAGATCACAAGCTGGTCATACTGTTATATTGGAAGGGTAGATAACTCAAATATTTATCATAGCACCCAGAATTGTGGTTCTTAGGCATGAAGCGCCGTCTCAACCTTGTATACAATTGTGCCAAGTACCATCAATATATCTCAAAGGGTATTGGAGTTATGGCCACCAAAAGGTTATATTGTCAGGGGAGATAATTAAAAAAACCAGGGCACCATGAGTTGTGGTTCTTGCACGTGACACACCTGCTTAACCTCATGTACAACTGTACCAAGTACCATCAATATATCTCAAAGAGTATTGGTAGTGATTCTATAATATTATTATTGGAAGGGGAGATAACTCAGAAACCATGACACCCAGAGTTGTGGTTCTTGTACACGACACACCGTCTCGGCCTTGTGAACACTTATGCCAGGTATCATCAATATATCTTAAAGGGTATTGGAGTTATGGCCATCACAAGGTAATCACTCTATTTTATTGGAAGGGGAGATAACTCAAAAACCATGGCAGCCAGAGTTGTGGTTCTTGTGCATGACACACCCTCTCGGCCTTGTAAACAACTGTGCTAGGTACCATTAATATATCTTAAAGGGTATTGGAGTTATGGCCATCACAAGGTAGTCACTCTATTTTATTGGAAGGGGAGATAACTCAAAAACCATGGCAGTCAGAGTTGTGGTTCTTGTGCATGACACACTGTCTCAGCCTTGTGAACAACTGTGCCAGGTACCATCAATATATCTCAAAGGGTATTGGAGTTATGGCCATCACAAAGTAGTCATTTTATTTTATTAGAAGGGGAGATAACCAAAAAAGTATGGCATCCAGAGTTCTGGTTCTTGCGCATGACACGCCATCTCAGCCTTGTGAACAATTGAGCCAAGAACTATCAAGAAAATCTCAAAGGGTATAGGAGTTATGGCCATCACAAGGTTGCGTCTACGGACAGACAGACGGGTGTTCTCACGGATGTATACTTATGTGGCTATTTTTGGCAGGACTGATATTTAAGTGGCTACTTTTAGCCACTGAAAAGAAGTATTTTCGGTGTCTAACGAAATAAATCCCATATACTTACATTGATTCTGTCCATTTACATAGCCACTAACTATACATTTGTTAGTGTTGACAGACGGATGGATGGACAGAAGCCAGGCTGATCGCTATATCCCCCGACCGATCGCTATATCCCCTGAACCTATTTGGTCAGGGGATAAAAATAAAATTGCCCTCTGCACAAAAATTATGTGGCTTTAAGGGTTAATGGGATGCTTTACAGGATAAACAAACCTTTTCAAGTCTGCCATTTTGTTTATATGGTCTTCCTGAGTCACATGACCTTCGCTGTCTAGCACCAGTTTTTCATTCTTCTGTTTGAGATCTCGAAATTTTTGCCGTAGTTCGTCTAACTCCTTCTCCACCTCAGTTTTCTCAGAGTTCGTCAGCACCAGTTGTTTTGTGAGTTTGTTCACTGAAAATAGTGATGTACAGTAACAAGACGCACAGTGAGCAACGATCGCTCACCTGAGAAATAGCACAGGGGGTCAGACTCAAGCCAAATCCGAACTCATCTGAGATATAATGCTTTTCCTTATTTACTGAAAGTTTCATAAAGATCCTATCGAAAACAACTGAGAAAAAATGAAGACACCATTTTTCGGTCATATTTATACTCAAGGGCAGGTAACTCCAAAGCCGTTGGCCCTGCGAGGCCCAAATTTGAGCTGGACATAGACTGTATGCCTCCCCTGGTTATCTCAAAGTTTGATAACGATCAGATCAGAAAAGGATGGGAAAAGCTGGAGACATCGTTTTTCAATTGTAAGCCTACGGTAAAATTTTTCAAGCTGAAGGGAAAGTAAATGCAAGTTGTCAGTTGTAAAGTATATCAAATCACGAGCATGTAGCACGAGTGTTTTGTCTACTTACAACTGACCGACAAGAGGTGATTTATCACTCAATATACTAGCTAGATTTTACATTTGGCTATATAGCCGTGCTGTGTTAGAATTTATTATTTTTCCTACCTTCTTTGAGATGAGCTTGATGGAGATCATAGGCCTTGTTATCTTTGACATTGATTTGTTCTAGAAGGTTCTGGTTCTCCTCTAAGACTAGGCGGGCATTGTCCTTCATCGTCTCCCTGTAAATATAACAGCTCCAGCTACCCAGAAGTACCTCAATGATCCTAAGTATTGGGAAAGACAGGCCTAAACAGTGGAGACCCAAATCAGGCCTAAACAGTGCAGACCCAGATCAGATTGCTCCTGAAGGAGCATGATCCTAAGTATTGGGAAAGACAGGCCTAAACAGTGGAGACAGATCAACTGCTCCTGAAGGAGCATGATCCTAAGTATTGGGAAAGACAGGCCTAAACAGTGGAGACAGATCAACTGCTCCTGAAGGAGCATGATCCTAAGTATTGGGAAAGACAGGCCTAAACAGTGGAGACAGATCAACTGCTCCTGAAGGAGCATGATCCTAAGTATTGGGAAAGACAGGCCTAAACAGTGGAGACAGATCAACTGCTCCTGAAGGAGCATGATCCTAAGTATTGGGAAAGACAGGCCTAAACAGTGGAGACAGATCAACTGCTCCTGAAGGAGCATGATCCTAAGTATTGGGAAAGACAGGCCTAAACAGTGGAGACAGATCAACTGCTCCTGAAGGAGCATGATCCTAAGTATTGGGAAAGACAGGCCTAAACAGTGGAGACAGATCAACTGCTCCTGAAGGAGCATGATCCTAAGTATTGGGAAAGACAGGCCTAAACAGTGGAGACAGATCAACTGCTCCTGAAGGAGCATGATCCTAAGTATTGGGAAAGACAGGCCTAAACAGTGGAGACAGATCAACTGCTCCTGAAGGAGCATGATCCTAAGTATTGGGAAAGACAGGCCTAAACAGTGGAGACAGATCAACTGCTCCTGAAGGAGCATGATCCTAAGTATTGGGAAAGACAGGCCTAAACAGTGGAGACAGATCAACTGCTCCTGAAGGAGCATGATCCTAAGTATTGGGAAAGACAGGCCTAAACAGTGGAGACAGATCAACTGCTCCTGAAGGAGCATGATCCTAAGTATTGGGAAAGACAGGCCTAAACAGCGCAGACCCAGATCAGACTGCTTCTGAAGGAGCATGATCCTAAGTATTGGGAAAGACAGGCCTAAGCAAACAGTGTAGACCCAGATTAGACTGCTCCTGAAGGAGCATGATCCTAAGTATTGGAGAAGACAGACCTAAGCAAACAGTGCAGACCCAGATCAGACTTCTCCTGTAGGAGCATAATCCTAAGTATGGGGAAAGACAGGCCTAAGCAAACAGTGCAAACCCAGATCAGACTGCTCCTGAAGGAGTAGTCTGATCAGGGTTTACGCTGTTTGCCAGTCTATCTGCACCTTTTTGGAATCTTTGCTGGATCATGAAACAAAATTGTTGAAATTTTAGGAGAATTACAGCAAGTCCTCAAGGTGTCCGAATTTTTCAGAATTTTTAAGATACTGTCAGAAGATAATTTCGAAATAGTTTTTCTTATCTCTCCCTGTACATGTATGTTATGTTTACTTGTGATTCTTTGCTTACCAGATAAGGAAATCCAGGACTTAATCCTGGGATAGAAATTCTTATCCTACCCAACAACAAGAATTCCACCGAAGGCTATGTCGCATCTGTGGGGGGGACTCTTACATTAGGGTGAAAGTTAGGGTGGTCGCAAATGTTGACTGCTTGACCAAAGAACGGAAAGTTCAACTCCTATGTCGCGCCATGCTTAAAGCAGGTGCAACAAAAATGGAGATCTTTTATGTGCTAAAGAGTACCCACAACTTAGGATTTCATGCAGAAATAATAAAAAATTCGGTACTTTTCAGGTGAAAAAAGCGCTTTATCTGGAGCTAGCTGGAGCTAGGGAAACATGTATGGACATAAATGCATTAGTATGATTACTCATTTAACCCTTCTCTTGCTGAATATTCATTTAAGCCACACCCATTTCTGTCAATCAACCAATCAAATTACCTAATGTAATTTATTGCAACAAATTCATAAATTGAATGCCAAACAGTGTAGATCCTGATCAGATGGCTTCTTCAGAAGCCATCTGATCTGGATCTACACTGTTTCCAAAGATAGGGGTTGTCGTGAACAGCAGGATAAGACTTCTTCAAAAGCCATCTGATCTGGATCTACACTGTTTCCAAAGATAGGGGTTGTCGTGAACAGCAGGATAAGACTTCTTCAGAAGCCATCTGATCTGGATCTACACTGTTTCCAAAGATAGGGGTTGTCGTGAACAGCATGATAAGGGTTCTTCAGAAGCCATCCGATCTGGATCTACACTGTTTCCAAAGATAGGGGTTGTTGTGAACAGCATGATATGGGTTCTTCAAATGCCATCTGATCTGGAGTTACACTATTTCCAAAGATAGGGGTTGTCGTGAACAGCATGATAAGGGTTCTTCAGAAGCCATCTGATCTGGATCTACACTGTTTCCAAAGATAGGGATTGTCGTGAACAGCAAGATAAGAGTTAATATCAATTTGTAACCGAAGCTTCTGTTTGTAAATTATAGCATTTATTTCTTCTCTTTGATACTGGACTTTAACAAGATTTATTTCTGGGACTTTAACAAGAAACTGTCTAATCATTATTCACCCATCAATAACACTTCAATCAAACAATGTATCAACCCATTCCAACTCCCTCAGATTCTACCACTATGCAGATAGCATTTTGTGTGCTTGTTTTGGATTTTTATGACCCTTTCAAGGTTATTTGAATTATATTGAGCCAATAGTTAATCAGAGGTGGGAAAAAAATGGAGTAACCAGAGAAAAACCGTACACTCTTCCGCTGCAGAAATCTGCATCATACATGTGACCTAAGCAAAGCACGAACCCACAGTAGTGACAGACTTAACGGTTAAGAATCAGCAATCTCAACTATTAGGCCACTGAGGCTCATAGGTTGTATTTTATATTTTGTTTTGTTTGTTTGATTTGAGGTTTAATGACCCCGTCAACACTGTAAAGGTCATTTTTTTTGGAGACGCTGCTTTCAATTTTGTGGGACTTTTACCCAACGTTGAGATGAAATGACATCTCAAGCCCTGTCCCCCAATAAAACCAATAGGGTTCATAAGCATGGACGGTCCGACTTGCACCGCTTTGCCTGGGCTGACTTAGATCCTCTAAGCTGTTTACCAGTACCCGTATGCGGGTCGGATTTAGCTCTGCGTGGAAGCATCGTGCAGTCCATATATTTCTTCAAGCCCCGATGAGCGGGGGTCGCTTTATATTTTGTATGATAATCTTGTTTTCTGTCTAATATCCCTTCCCATCACTCTACATGTATTTCCAACCCTACCCCACCCTACAAATATTACCATCCAGTGATATCTGTTAGCCCTGATCCACTCTGTTCCAACTCTAAACCTACTCTACCCCACCCCAAAAGTATTACCATTCAGTGATATCCACTCTATTCCAACTCTACCCCTACCCCCCACTCTACAAATATTACCATTCAGTGATATCTGCTGGCCCAGATCCACTCTGTTCCAGTCGTAAATGCAATTGTTCATTTTCTTTAATGATTTCCTGAGTTCTCTGTCGAAGACTGTCAACATCAACCTGGTAAATATATAGTCAAAACAATAAATTTGTACTGCTAAGTGTCTTGAATCACAATTTTTATAGGTAATTGACTTTATATTTTGAAATATTTTGTTTGTATTGAGTTTAACGGCCCAGTAAACACTATTTTAGGTCATTTTTGAGCCGGGAAGTTTACCTATCCACACTTTTCCTGGGCAGGCTTATACGTAAGCGGTTAACCAGTACAGTGCACATTTCCTTCCCCAGATATTGACCACTGCCCTTCTTGAATCAGCAGAAGGGAGAGAATGACCGTAGAAAAGATTTCATGATCAATCACCACAAAAGAATGTTGCCGACCCGGCAGGTATTGAACCCGCATCCTCCTGATCACCAGTCAGACACGCATCCGACAGAGCTAACGAGGCCGGCTCGACAATTTTGTAAGTAGTTTTATTGTGAACTAGACTGTTTATCCATGATCAATATGAACTGGAGTACGGGCAATATGGAAAATTATTATTTGACTATGTACTTTATTGTTTGGAGTTCATCCATATTAACACTGAGGTCAAAAATCAATCATCACGTTTTTAATGGTGTCAATTAATAAAATTGTCATCAATCAGGTAATTCGTACTGGCCCAGTCACAGGTCTTCAGTTTGCTGTATTGGCCTCAGTGTAGCCTGTATAGTCTTTGGGGATCGATCTTAAATTATATTGTGTTGTGGTTTTATGGCCCAGTCAACAGCTAAAGTCATGTCAGGCTGGTTAGTTACCTTTATTGATCCTGGACAGACTAAGACGCTCTAAGCAGTTTCCCAGTAATTTGTGAGTACCTGCCACTGTCCAGTAACTGACAACAGCTGGTGGGTCAACGAATGAGTCCTCAAGCAACCACCAATCTCAAGCAGTCTCCCATGAGATTGAGCATTCAAACAAGGAAAGACAGATTAGAAGAAAAAAACAGCAACCCATACCACACCTGCTGAAAACACTACAGGTCCTTGCCCTATTGAAGCAAAATCAGTAGTGTGCCCAGGCACTGAAAGCTACACAGTATCTTCATACTGACCCAGGGCACCTAGCCATTGGGGCTTGGAGAAAAAGATTGGGCCACATGGTGTTTCCATGCAGAGCTGAAACCAACCAAACCTAAGTGCTGGTAAACCACTTAGAAGGTCTAAGCCTGCCCAGGAAAACTGGTGAGTGCCGGATCACTCCTAAAACTAGCGGTTTCTTTGCATGGCAGAGTCTGATATGTCATTTTATCTCGATGTCAGGTAAAAGTCCCACAAAATCAGAAGCAACATCTCCTTTTAATGACCTTAATAGTGTTGACAACATAAACAAACAAACAAGAAGCAACCCAACCTCACAAAGAATCCATCTTTATTTTGTTTGTTTGAGTTTTAACGTCCCCGTCAACACTGTAAAGGTAATTTTGGAGACATTGCTTCCAATTTTGTGGAACATTGAGATGAAATGACATCTCAAGCCCAGCCACCCAATGACACCAATATGGTTTATAAGCATGGATGGTCTGACTCGCACTGTTTGCCTGAACAGGCTTAGATCCTCTAAGTGGTTTACCTGTACTCGTGTGCGGGTCATTTTCAGCTCTGCGTGGAAGCATCATGCAGCCCATCTATTTCTTCAAGCCCCCATGGGCGGGAGCCGGAATCCATCTTTAAACCTTCTTATATCTAATACTGTGTTGTAATGATTAGTGTTATAAAGAGGTTGCTGTGTACAGTATTTGCTTGTACACATGAAAAACAACAAACTGACATGTGTGTAAATTTAAACCAGCTGGTGCAACCATTCTGTTATATCACTTTATCATATGGGCCCAGTCAAGCGATTTTGGTACTTATCGCCTATGCGAGCAGCGAAGGTTCAGGCGAGCCTGCGCATCCGCGCAGTCTCGCCAGAACCTTCGCTGCTCGCTCATACAAGCAGTGAATCAAGAGGAACCTTCAGACAGAAAGCCATATCCCTGGCCCCTCTGAATGGTTGGGCATGCGCAGTTAAAATTTGTCATGACGGAATGCTCGAAGACACAAATTCGCTTGGCGGGGCTCATATGATGTCGTGTCTGAGAATGAAATAAAGCCATGTAATAAATCTGGTAATCCACTAGTGGAATAAATATGCAAAATTACATGTAGTTAGATATGTCCTACAACGTTACACATATGACATCCTTAACGTCACATTTCTTAATGGCAGAATATTGAAATTTTTGTAAACAAATTCTGAATAAAATGTATTTTAAATGCTATATAATAAACAGAATCTTGCATTGGTGCTCATGTATTATTAAATTTATTAAACCCATTGAGGAAAGAGATAAAATGCTCGGCCTTGCATTTTATCTCTTTTCCTAAACTCCCTTATTAAATTCATAGAGGATCTTACATGAGTGCTCTTGTATTATTGAATTTATTAAACGAGTTGAGGTAAAGGGATAAAATGAGAGGCTTTGCCGAGCATTTTATTCCTTTTCCTCAACGAGTTTAATAAATATTAAACGAGTTGGGGTAAAGGGATAAAATGCGAGGCTTTGCCGACCATTTTATCTCTTTTCCTCAACGAGTTTAATAAATTCAATAATACATGATTCTATTTATCATATGACGTTTAAAGAGCATTTTATTCATGATTGTTTACAAAAATATCAATAGTCCGCCATTAGTATAGGTGACTTCGTTTAGGACATCGTACATGTAACGTTATGGGGTGTATCTAGCTAATCTGCATATTTAATCCACTAGTGGATTATCGAAAATATTACATGACGTTATTACACTCTCAGACGCGACGTCATATGATAAAATAGTATATGAATACTCATATCACTTCCACTCAAAATCTATGACACTCTACCAACTGAGCTATCGGGGATGGTTATATCTACGGCAGCCATACACAAGTAGCAAAGATTCTAACCAGACTGCAGAGTATCTCTGTGCCAGCTGCCAACATGCACCTTTTCTTGTCTCTATTAAAGCTTATACAGCGTTGCTACCCTCTCACCTGGAATTGTTTTATTGCCTCATCCCGTTCTTTTAACCTGTCATCATAGGCCAGAAATAATGGATTCAGATATCTGATGTTTAACTGAAAGCAGAAAGTACAAATCTGGGTGACAATCAATGCTTTATCATCTTTCTCCCAAAAACTAAATTTTGTGAGTTTACTCGTATGATAGAATCACCTGGTGGAGTTGGCTACAGTCAACCCTCTTTATAGCGACATTCGATATAGCAACAAAAATTGTTGTAAGAGTATCAATGGAACAAATCATTCACATTTCACACTCCAAGAAACAAATGTATTGAATATTTGTTAGAATCACCTCAGTCGCCTCAGTGAGACAATTCTAATAAATGCCGAGATTTCGAGGCAATTCTAACAAATATCCAAAACATTTTTTTCTTGGTGTAATTAAGGGAGGAAGTCTTTTATTAACTGCTATACAACTCCATATTGGGATTCGTTATAGCGGCACATTCCTTATAGCGGCAAATTCTTAGGGAACAAACACTGTCATTATTGTGTCATGTCAAAAAAGAACTGCTATGCAGCCCAACATTTACATTTATATATATATATTACAGTAATGATCCTAAGTACTAGGACAGACAGGCATTAGCAAACAGTGCAGACCCAGGAGGAGCAGTCTGTTCCGGGTCTACACTGTTTGCCATTCCATCTGCACATTTTGGACACCTTGCTTGATCGTGAAACAGATGTTAAAATTTCAGGAGAAGTTAAGCAAGTCCTCAAGGTGTCCGAATTTTTAGAATTTTTACAGTAAGCAACGATTAACTTTGGAAATCCAGAAACCGTAAAAATGCTAAGAATTCAGATGACTTGAGGACATGCTGTAATTCTCCTAAAATGTTAATAAATTTGTTTCAAGATCCAGCAAGGAGTCCAAAAAGTGCACACAGAATGGAAAACTGTGTAGACACTTATCAGACTGCTCCTGGAGGAGCAATATGATCTGGGTCTGCACCGTTTGCTTAGGCCTGTCTGTCCCAATACTCAGGATCATTACAGTACGGGTAGTAAACTTCATTTAAAAATCACCATAAAAATTTGAAAAATTATGTAAGGTTGATTTTGAAATTACTTCTTTACCTCACTGTTATGAGCATTTTATTAAGCAAGTTATTTTTAAACTCTAAATCTGCCATATTATCATTTTCTTTTTAACCCATTTAGTACCAGAAAGCCCAAAACGGGTACCCTGGCAAACAGTGCAGGCCCAGATCAGACGCCGCAGAACGCGGCGTCTGATCAGGACCTCCACTGTTTGCAAAAAGTTCAGCTATTTTCCAAATGAATTTTGAAGTAAACACAACCTGACACCCCTAAATTTTGAAATGGACTCCTGTCATATACAAGGAGGAAGATTCCATTTGGTACAAAAAGGGTTAATGAGCATTTTATTAACCATGTTATTTTTACATTATAAATCTACCATATTATCATTTTCTTTCTAAGAGGATAAGTGTTACTTATTTTATCATTTGGACATGTAATACAGAATTACAAACATCAGTCATTACAAAATCAAACTTTGTCATCTATCGACAAAAACGTATTGATACACTATGAACGGCGGACCTCATTTGCATTTAATACTTCATGCAGATTAAAAAAGGTCATAGCAACGGAAAAGGTGCGTATTTTGTGATAATTGAAGGATAATTTTCCTTATTTCTGCATACAAACCTATGTTGTGGGTATTCATTAGAACAGCCTCGACGAGGCTGTTCTAATGAATATCCACAACATAGGGTTTTATGGAGAACTGACAAAAACTATCCTTCAGTTATCACAAAATACACACCTTATCTGTTGCTATGGAAGGATATTAAATGCATGAATTATGTGATAGTTTTCCAGAGGCATATGAGAGATTTACCATTCAAACTATGGCAGCCCCCGCCCATCGGGGCTTGAAGAAATAGATGGGCTGCATGATGCTCCCACGCAGAGCTGAAACCGGCCGCACACTAGTACTGGTAAACCACTTAGAGGATCTAAGCCTGCTCAGGCAAAGCAGTGTGAGTCGGACCGGCCATGCCTATAAACCCTATTGGTTTCATTGGGCGACAGGGCTTGAGATGTTATTTCATCTCAAAGTCGGGTAAAAGTCCCATAAAATTGGAAGCAACGTCTCCAAAATGACCTTTACAGTGTTGACGCGGCTGTTAAACCTCAAATCAAACAAAGAAATCAAATTCAAACTAGAGCTGTCAGAGGATCTGACTATAGCCCCGCTTCAGCGCTGTCAGAGAAGAAAGTTATTTAAGCTGCAGAGAAAACAGTTATGAACAAGAAATAACTGTTGAAAATTTTACATTATCTGGAAAAACTCTAAGAGTTGTGAGCCCTTGTCCCTCATTTCAATGAGCATGATACATTACCAGAATGTCCATGTTTATACTAAATTTCATCTTCCATTTTTCAATGTTCAAAGGGTAATAACTCCTAAAGTAGGCAAATCAGAGTCAGGGTTCCTGCGCTCTGCACATTGTCTCATGGTGCTTTACACTTGTGTGAAGTGTCATGAAAATATCTCAAATGGTTTGTGAGTTATGGAGCCGACACAGTCAAAATTGCCTTTTTAAATGTTCAAAGGGCAATAACTCCTAAAGTAGGCAAACCAGAGTTATGGTTCCTGCACTCTGCACATCATCTCAAGGTGCTTTTCATTTATTTGAAGTTTCATGAAAATATCAGGAACGGTTATGGAGCGGACATAGTTAAAATTGCCATTTTTTAATATTCAAAAGCCTATAACTGAAAAAGTGGACAATCCAGAGTTTGGGTTCCTGCGCTCTGCACACGTAATATGGTGCTTTACATTTGTGTGAAGTTTCATAAAATTATCTCAAACGGTTTTTGAGTTATCGAGCAAAGACGGCTAAAATTGATATTTTTCAATATTCAAAGGGAAATAACTCAAAAATTAGGCAATCCAGAGTTATGGTTCCTGCACTCTGCACACCATCTCATGGTGTTTAATGTTTGTGTGAAGTTTCATGAAAATATGTGAATGGGTTTTAAAGTTATGGAGCGGACACGAAAATTGTTAACAGACACAGACAGACACACAGAAAATACGAAAACCAGAGTTATGGTTCTTGCGCTCTGCACATTGTCTCATAGTGCTTAACATTTGTGTGAAGTTTCATGAAATTATCTCAAACGGTTTTCAAGTTATGAAGCGGACACTGTTAAAATTGCCATTTTTCAATGTTCAAAGGGCAATAACTCCAAAAATAAGCAATGCAGAGTTATGGTTCCTGCGCTCTGCACATCATCTCATAGTGCTTAACATTTGTGTGAAGTTTCCTAAAAATATCTCAAACGGTTTTCGAGTTACGAAGCGGACACAATTAAAATTGCCATTTTTCAATGTTCAAAGGGCAATAACTCCAAAAGTAGGCAACCCACAGTTATAATTCCTTCGCTCTGCACATTGTCTTATGGTGTTTAACATTTGTGTGAAGTTTCATGAAAATATGTTAAGCAGATACAAAGTTATGGAGCCAACACAAATTAACGGAATCACAGAATTACGGAATTACGGAAAATGTTCAAAGGGCAATAACTCCAAAAGTAGGCAATCCACAGTTATAATTCCTTCGCTCTGCACATTGTCTTATGGTGTTTAACATTTGTGTGAAGTTTCATGAAAATATGTTAAGCAGATACAAAGTTATGGAGCCAACACAAATTAACGGAATCACGGAATGACAGAAGGACATGGCAAATCCAATATAGCCCCACTTTTTCAAAGCGGGGCTATAACAAGGTTTCCGATGACTATGTGTAGTCTTTTAAAATGATTATTTGCAAATAAAAGTCTGTTTCAATACTAGCAAAAAATCAATCCATGTTAGAACTTTCAGAATATCCTATACAGTAAACTTCCGCTATTAAGATCAGCTAAAGTGAAGACTTATTCCTATTTTAAGTGCATATTTTGAAAGGTTTCGGCCCCCGCCCATTGCGGCTTGAAGAAATATATGGGCTGCACGATGCTTCCACTCAGAGCTAAGTCAGACCCGCACATGAATACTGGTAAACCGCTTAGAGGATCTAAGCCTGCCCAGGCAAAGCGGTTAGAGTCGGACCGTCCATGCTTATAAACCCTATTAGTTTCATTGGGTGACAGGGTTTGAGATGTCATTTCATCTCAATGTCTGTTAAAAGTCCCACAAAATTGGAAGCAACGTCTCCAAAATGACCTTTACAGTGCTGACAGGATGTTATACCTCAAATCAAATAAACAAACAGTTATATGTACATTGTGTTTCCTAAACCCAACTAGAGCTGTCAGTGAAACTGACTAGGGCCCCGGCAGCGCTATCACAGGAGTAGGAAAATTTGTGGATGGACAGACGGACAGACAGACAGACAGACGGACGGACAGAGTGATTACTATAGGGCACCCACACTTTCAGTGCGGGGCCCTAATAACCTCTTGCATGAGATCACCTTTGGGACTGTTCAAAAGTGGTCTTTAGACCACTTTTGAACAGTTCCAAATGTGGTATTAAATAGGACTTTTACTGTATATGCTAGCTATTCCAAATACACCTCAAAGAAAGCCATACCAATGAAAGTTCTCTTATTAAAAACAATCCTTGTAAGTACTGACAATATAAGCATGAAAAATGGTGATGATAATAATGATGACATCTTTTATCCTAGGGTAGTCACAAATTAGACACTCAGAAAAACCTTCAAGCATGCACAGCCAGCTGTATAATCCACCGGTGTGTGTTGGATTAAGGTGCTTATGTTGACAATGATGGCCATGACAATGTTGACGATGATGGCCATGACAATGTTGACGATGATGGCCATGACAATGTTGACGATGATGGTTATGACAATGTTAACAATGATAATGACCATACCTTGGAGATGACCATGTTGATGATGATGGCCATGACAATGTTGACAATGATGGTTATGACAATGTTGACAATGATTATGACCACACCATGGAGATGACCACACCATGATGATTGTGACAATGTTGACGATGATGGTCATGACAATGTTGACAATGATGGTCATGACAATGTTGACGATGATGGTCATGACAATGGTGGCGATGATGGTCATGACAGTGTTGACGATGATGGTAAAGACAATGTTGATAATGATGGTAATGACGATGACAGCCTTGACAATATTGACGATGATGGCCATGCAAATGTTGAAGATGAGGATCAAGACAATATTGACGATGATGGTCATGACAATGTTGATAATGATGGCCATGACAATGTTGAGGATGATAGCCATGACAATGTTGACGATGATGGTCATGACAATGTTGACAATAATAGGAAAGACAATGTTGATGATGATGGTTATGACAATGCTGATGATGATGGTCATGACAATGTTGACAATGATGGTGAAGACAATGTTGACGATGATGGTCATGACAATGTTGACGATGATAGCCATGACAATGTTGATGATGATGGTCATGACAATGTTGATGATGATGGCCATGACAATGATGGTCATGACAATGTTGATGACGATGGCCATGACAATGTTGATGATGATGGTGACCATGACAATGTTGTCAATAATGATGATGATGAGGAGGAGGAGGACGATGACCACAACAACAATAATGATGATGGCAATGATTATGATGTTGATGACACTGACAGTTTCAATGATGATGAAACTGGTTTAGTTGATGAGCAAAATGATTACACAGCCAATACTCAGATAACAATGTGTCAAGCAGTAAAATTGACAATCTAGCCACACCAAACCACTCCGCCTCTCCATGTGGCACCATACTTACTTCCCGTATGATAGGCGTGTCAGCATGAGGATCCCCATGCTTAGGCTGTGGTAATGATAACATAATAACTATAGAAATTATAATACAAAACTACAACTAACAAGAAATCTACTTCTAGGCCCAGTTGTTCATGGCATCGTTAGCTTAACGAGCTTGTTAACCCTTTTTGTACCATATGGAATCTTCCTCCCTATATATAGCAGGAGTCCATTTCAAAATTTAGGTGTGTCAGATTGGGTTTTCATCAAAATTTATTTGTAAAATGACTGAACTTTTAGCAAACAGTGGAGGCGTCTGATCTGGGCCTGCACTGTTTGCCAAGGAACCCCTTTAGGGTTTTCTGAAACTGAATGGATTAAAAGTCAAACTTGTTAACTGTTCTGGCAAGTATAACATTGAATATTCTGTTGTTTTTTTTCTGGAAAAATGTGAGTAGATATGCAAAAGCTACTCATATTTTTCAGCATATGCAAAAGCTACTTATATTTTTCAGCAAAAATATTAGCATATTTCCCATGATGAATGATCTAATATTTTCGGCCCCCACCCATAGGGGCTTGAAGAAATATATGGGCTGCATGATGCTTCCACGCAGAGCTGAATCCGGCTCGCACACTAGTACTGGTAAACCGCTTAGAGGATCTAAGCCTGTCCAGGAACCGCGGTGCGAGGCGGACCGTCCATGCTAATAAACCCTATTGGTTTCATTGAACGACAGGGCTTGAGATGTCATTTAATCTCAGTGTCGGGTAAAAGTCCCACAAAATTGGAAGCAACGTCTCCAAAATGACCTTTACAGTGTTGACGGGGATGTTAAACCTCAAATCAAACAAACAAACAAATGATCAAATATTTAACGATATGACAACAAATAACATTGTTAATATTGAACAACTGGACCCCTTCTTTGGTAGACATTTGAAGCTGTGTACACAAAAATGAGTAAGTTGACTTGTGCAATCAGCAAAGACTCTGACTAGCCTGTGCAGAGGTCCAGTCTGATCAGATTCTTCACAAGTTGCAAGAGTTACATGTGATTCTTGAGTCATTCACAGAATGAACAATAAAGATGCTGATGTGGTCACAGTAAATCTACGAAACTCGCCTAAGGTTTGTTTCTTGAATTTCATATAAAATAACCATTTCAGCGACATCCTCTTTATCTGTACAACATATTAAATGTGAGCTAATCTTAAAAATTGCTTCCAGATGATTCCAAATATTTTCTTTACTGTTGGCCAATTCTTGTTTTTAAGAGTAGCCACCCACATAGAATGGGATTCTGATGTTTTTAGCTGAACAGAGCCAAAGGCTCTAGGGGAGGAGCTTATATGAGGTAAAATCCTTTGAAACTCTTCTCCGAAACCAAATGGCCAAAGTCTTTGAAACTAAATATGCAATATTGGAGGCTCTGGCCCAACTGAGTGTTCATATGATAACATTAGACTGTTCGGTTTATGAGAAGAAGATTTACAAATGTTTTTACCATATATGGATATGATAGCCATCTTGATAGTGTGGCCTCACAGAGTAACTTGGTTTCAATTGGCGCAACAGTTTCAGAGCAGATGTGATTTAAAATGCTGATCATGGCACAGATACCATCAATGGACAACAGGCCACTGTCTATCCTATAAGTCTATAAGCTCCTCCCCAAGAGCCTTTGGCTCTAGTGAGCTAACAAACTAGAGAAAGTGACCAGTGGGTCACGTATACCCCCGGCCAGTGCCACCCTCTGATATATCTTATGAGCTTGTATGTAATATGAATGAAGTCAAGAAGCTATAAGAATCTATAAATGTGCTTGTAAAAGCTAAACCAAACATAAAATTTCGAAATGGACCAAGGGAGTGAGGGCATCAAATAGAACATACAGGCATCTATAAACTTTGACATAAAACTTTAACCAAATGTAAAATTTCTAAGTCCGTGACCTTGAGGTCAAGGTCACCGTGGGTGGGGCAAGGGGCATGCATCATGAAATCATTTATCAAACATGAAGAGAATCTAACATGTGGTTACAGAGATATCAGCCATGAAAAAGGTTTAACACAAAACTTTGACGTAAAAGAAGATGAAAAGACAGACAGACAGCCCACCCAGGGGCTTGACCCAGAGGCTTAGATATTCCATATGAAAGGTAATGCTATAGAGATATCCTTTACCAAACATGAAGAGAATCTTACATGTGGTTGCAGAGATATCAGCAATGAAAAAAGGTTTAACACAAAACTTTGACGTAAAATTAGATGAACAGACAGACAGACAGCCCACCCAGGGGCTTGACCCAGGGGCTTAGATATTCCGTATGAAAGGTAATGCTAAAGAGATATCCTTTACCAAACATGAAGAGAATCTAACATGCGGTTGCAGAGATATTAGCAATGAAAAAGGTTTAACACAAAACTATGACGTAAAAGTAGATGAACAGACAGACGGACAGACAACCCACCCAGGGGCTTGGATATTCCATATGAAAGGTAATGCTATAGAGATATCCTGTACCAAATATGAAGAGAATCCAACCTGTGGTTACAGAGATATGAGCAATCAAAAAGGTTTAACGCAAAACTTTGACGTAAAGGTTGACGAACGAACGTACGAACGAACAAACGAACATCCGAACGAACCAACGAACGGACGAAAAGACGAAAACTATATACCCCCTGACATACTTCCTATGCCGGGGGTATAAAAATCAGAATCCTTTTCTAAGTGTTTTCTTTTGTTTTTTGGGGGAGTGGGGGTGGGGGTGGGGGGGATTGGCAACTTGTAAAGACAAGAATTTGCCAACAGTAGAGGAAATATTTTTTTTATCTGGAGGTAATTTTTTTAAGATTAGCTCAGAATGAAAAGGGAGACAACTACTATATTATGAAAGAGTTTCCTACATTTAGACTATAACCCTTATCTTGCTGTTCATGACAACCCCTATCTTTGCAAATAGTGTAGATCCAGATCAAATGGCTTCTGAAGAAGCCATCTGATCAGGATCTACACTGTTTGACATTCAGTTTATGAATTTGTAAGAATAAATTTCATCAAGTAATCTGATTGGTTCAAAGTCAGAGATAGGTGTGGCTAAAATGAATATTCAGCAAGAGAAGAATTTAAGTGAATCATTTGCTGTTTCTATAGGTGTACTGAATTTCTGGTATTTTGAAAGTGCAATGCATAATGACAAGAAAACTGTAATAAAAATCTATGTGCGAACTACTGTATCGGGTCTGACACGTGAAATTACGTATGTATTCGTGCAGAACAAAGTATCAGATCAGCCCGTAAACCTGCTCAGTCTGATCTGAGTCTTTGCTGTTTACCCATGGCTTCTTCAGGTAGTGAGGGAAATCTGTATCATTACATAAACACACCCACAGAACATAGTGCATTTTTTCACATCTCCAAAATGGCTACTTTTTTGATGAAAATTTGTGATATTTTTCTTATTTATACTCCAAGCAAGGGTTGTGGGTGCTCCTTAGAACCACCTCAATGAGGCAGTTCTAACGAGTACCCACGACAGATGTCTAGGCCGAAAAAAGCAAAATAGTGTATACCCCTGGAAACCCCAGTTTTCTCTATATAAACTGGGGTTTTGAGGGTCGTTCATTTCACAGACTTGTTATCATGATGTCTGACTGTGTGAGTAGGCAGCCTCATTCTGTTCCATCATGTAAAACAAGTCTTTGAAATGAACACTCCTTTATTGCACACCAGACAAGCAAATCCGTGATTTTACCCTGGGATAGAAATTTATGTTCTGACCCTGGTGTTCCGACCCCAAATCGAATATAATCGCGTGTTTGATAAATGCACTGGTTGATTACAACCTCATGCGTGGCGGCGTCATGCGTGACGTCACTAAACATTCCTGTTGTGTCATCACAAAATGGCGGACGTCGGTAACCGAAGTGACAGCAGCATTGAAAATTTGCAATAGAAATGGAAGGTATGCAAGAAAAAGAATCCTTTATGGGTGTGAGGGGTGGATAGAAAAATCCGTCCCTCGGCAAGCCTCGTGATGCCGGACAGTGACCCTCGGGACGGATTTTTCCATCCACCCCTCACACCCATATAAGATTCTTATAATAAACCCCACTGTATTATATAAAGAAAATTGGGGTTTACAGGGTATACTTTAGTTTTCAAATTTTTCGCTTTGACTCATAGGTTGTGGGTACTCCTTTGAACTGTCTCAATGAGGTGGTTCTAACAAGTACCGATAATCTATATTTGGAGCATAACTAAGAAAAATATCACATTTTAAATGTATTTGTTTGTTTGTTTGCTTCCAATTTTGTGGGACTTTTACCTGACATTGAGATGAAAAGACATCTCAATCCCTGCCGGCTGCCACCAAAAAAACCCAAAAGGGTTTATATGCATGAACGGGTCGACTCGCAACACATGCCTGTGCAGGCCTAGACCTTCTAAGCACTCTACCAGTACGCATGTGCAGTCGGTTTCAGCTCTGCGTGGAAGCATCATGCAGCCCTATCTCTTTCTCCAAGCCCCGATTGGCAGGGGCAATCACATTTTATCATATGACGTCGCGTCTGAGAGTGTAATAACGTCATGTAATATTTTCGATAATCCACTAGTGGATTAAATAAAAATCAAAAATGAGTTCCTTTAAGAGCAAAGAAAACATTCATAAGAAAGAAGATGGGTCATACTACGTAGTTTCGGCTAATAAAGCCTCATCAGTGACCCTATAATGATCCGGCAACGAAAGCCAGAGGAAACATACTGCAATTTTGCGAATTTCGAATAAGCAGTCGATTCAAAGACTGATATAAATCAAAATGGGGTCCAAATAATTAAAAACCTGTCTAGAATATGAGTCTAAACCAATAATTTATTTCTGATTTCTCAGAATATTCACGCTGATCTCAAAGGACCAAAAGTAAAATATAAACTGCACTATGGTTGATGTACGGGGAGACGTTTTACGGCCGCCACACGGCACAACACCAGCTGCAGTGAAGGCAAATAAAAATCAAAAATGAGTTCCTTTAAAGGCATTTATTCTGTAACAGTAGAACACACGGTGTGTCCATAATTGTTTTATTGCCCCCTGTGATATACTGACTATAGCAGATCAAAGGTGGCCCTTAATAGGGTGATTAGTAGCTCTTGTTGAATCCCTCGACTGAGACACTTAAGGGGAAAATCAATAATGTACACCAGTCAAAAGTAAGTAATTTATTGATTTTCCCCAAGGCGGCCCCTTACCTGTTGATGACAGAGGGCTTGTCTTCAGTGAGCACTGAGGGCTACATAATATTATGTAATGAAATGATAGTCCTCAATAATCAAGAATAAATGCCTTTAAGAGCAAAGAAAACATTCATAAGAAAGAAGATGGGTCATACTACGTAGTTTCGGCTAATAAAGCCTCATCAGTGACCCTATAATGATCCGGCAACGAAAGCCAGAGGAAACATACTGCAATTTTGCGAACATGCAAATTAGCTAGATACATCCCGTAACGTTACATGTACGATGTCCTTAACGACGTCGCGTTTACTAACGGTGGAAAATTGACATTTTTGTAAACAACCGTGAATAAAATGTGTTTTAAATGTCATATGATAAATAGAATCTTGCATTCGTGCTCATGTATTATTGAATTTATTAAACTCGTTGAGGAAAAAGGATAAAATGCTCGGCAGAGCCTCGCATTTTATCCTTTTCCTCAACTCGTTTAATAAATTCAATAATACATGATCACTCATGTAAGATCCTCTATATAATTTTTGAAAAATAACCATTTTGGAGATATGAAACTATGCACTATATCACACAGATGTGTTATTATAATGGTAGCTGTGTTCATATGTGAAAAGACATATTTTCCCTTTTTGCAGAACATATAAGACTGGGTAAAACTACTACTAGTGTGCTGAAGTACTATAAAGATCCATCTGGCATAACTTCATTTGGCCTGATATACATTAAAATTCCTATATTAAGACAACCTTTGAGACTGTTCAAAAGTGGTCTTTAAGACCACTTTTGAACAGTCCCAAAGGTTGTCCTTGACTAGAGGACACTGTGGGGAGAAACACAAAGAAAGATTAAGTGCACCCTTAAAAAAGCTTTTTAAAGCAGAATTAGTCTTAATTTTAGGTGGTGTTAAAAGCGAAATTTTACTGTAATATATTTGGGACAATTAAGGAATTTTTTTTTCATTTTACCATCAAAATGTATGTTGTCTGTACTCAATGTACAATCATCTCAATGAGGTAATTCTAATGAGTACACACAACACTTTTTCTGTCTTGAGGGAAATGGGAACACTTGGCAGATTTTCTGCCATTTTTCAAAGGAAGACAACTTTTGGGACTTCCTGTTCGATTTTCTATAAGCCCTGTCCCACTGATAAAGGGGTGTACTCTTAAAGGAAAGAATTTGCTCCTCAGGAGTAAATTCTTTCCTTTAAGAGTTGACCCCTATTGACATGGGAGACAAAACTACTTTTGCAGGAGTTGCCTCCCCTGAAGGTGTATCCATTCCCCTTAAAGAAAATCAAAAAGATATCTCTATGCTACTTGACTTGACACTCTGATAAATTCTCAATGACTCCAAATACCCCTGACTAAAACGAATTCCATGGCCCCTAAAGTGTGGGGGCCATTGATCTTTGTATTTCACATTATGTATTTTCATTGATGTATTTTACATTTTATATTCATTTTTTCATTACCATAAAAATCCTAAAAATTTTGACACCTTGAGGACTCGCTGTAATTCTCCTAAAATTTTAACAAATTTGTTTCATGATCCAGCATGGAGTCCAAAAAAAGCAGATGGAATGACAAACAGTGAAGACCCTGATCAGACTGCTCCTTCAGGAGCAGTCTGATCTGGGTCTGCACTGTTTGCTAAGGCCTGTCTGTCCCAATACTTATGCTATGTATTTATTTTACAATTCTGCTGTTCTCCCTTTAAAACTTCTCATAAACAAACACTTGAACACTTAGAAACAGGAGCCCCGACCATCAGTGCATGGAGAAATAGATTGGGCTGCAAGATGCTTCAAAGCAGAGCTGAAACCAACCCAACAACAGGAGTACTGGTAAACTGCTTTAACAGTGGGTCTAAGCCTGCTCAGGCAAAGTGATGCAAGTAGGACCTTCCCTACATATAAGCCCATTGGGTTTGTTTGGAAGGCAGTGTTTGAGATGTCATTTCATCTCAACATCGGGTAAAAGTCCCTCAAAATTGGAAGCAATGTTTCCAAAATGACCTAGATTTTTGGTTTTGGTTTTACGCCCCCCCTCAAGATTATTTCACTCATATCATGCCAATCCTTAATCATAGGTGAGCAAAATCCGGAGTACCCGCAGGAAAACCTCCTGACCTTAGTTGCAGAACTTGGCGTCTCACATGTGAACACAGCCAGGCTTGAACCACAGCAGTGAGAGACCTAATGATTAAGAGTCTGCACTCTTACCCACAAGGCCATGGCGGCCTGTGCAAAATGACTTAGATAGTGTTTACAGGAATGTAAACCCTCAATTCAAGCAAATAAACTAAAACATAATACATACAGAAACAAAATGCCAGATGGAATTAATCAAAGAAACAACTACCCAGTAGATTTCAATTGTTCCACATTTCAAAACCTACTCCTTTAACCCGTATCCTGCTGAATAAATTTATAAAGCCACATCCATTTCTGACTATCAACCAATCAAATTACTTGATATAATGTACATCGTATTCATTCAAATTTGCAATGTGAATGACAAACAGTGTAGATCCTGATCAGATGGCTTCCTCTGATCTGGATCTATACTGTTTGCAAAGGTAGGGGGTCGTCGTGTTCAGCAGTAAGAAGTGAGTTTTAATCCTCCCTGCATGTGTTTTAACCCTTTTTGTACCAAATGGAATCTTCCTCCTTATATATAGCAGGAGTCCATTTCAAAATTTAGGGGTGTCAGGTTGTGTTGTCATCAAAATTTATTCGGTAAATGACCGACTTTTTAGCAAACAGTGGAGGCCCTGAGGGGCGTCTGATCTGGGCCCGCACTGTTTGCCAGGGTACCCGTTTTTGGGTTTCTGGTACTAAATGGGTTAAAACACTATGAGCCAGGGCAAACCTGTTTTGATTGGCATTTTAACCCTTGTCCTGCTGATCCTGGATATGTCTTATCTTTCAAACAACGTAGATCCAGATCTGATGGCTTCTGAAGAAGCCATCTGATCAGGATCTTCATTGTAAGTCATTCAGTTTATGAATTTGTTGCAATGATTTGCATCAAGAAATCTGATTGGTTGAAAAGCAGTGGTGGGTGTGGCATATATAAATATTCAGCAGGTCAAGGGTTACAAGCTTTTTTATTTCCTTCTTTTTCAACAACAAAAAAAAACAACAACAACTGAAATCAACCATATTCATACACAGAACTAAAGAAATCTAACATATAAGGGTTGGGAATCATATAAAACTAAATACTGGGATAGAAATTTAAACAAAACAACATGTTTTTAACTGCTTGGAAATGGAGTAGTCTGATCAGGATCTGTAAAATTTGTTGTTTGACATCATGTCTTTGACCCAACCCACTACCAATGTGTTAATAGGACACAGACGTCCCTTCCAAGGCTCGAGCTGCCTGGCACAAATGCCTTAGGTTAACCCGAGGTTACAGGATCACGTATGTACAGACAGACGTATGGAAAACCAAAAAACTATATGCCCCCCCCCCCCCACCCCCCCTGAATCATAACTAAAAAAAGATTCTGCTTTTGACCCCAACCATAGCATTATAAAGGGGATTGGGGTTTTCCTAACTAAGTTAATACTTGTACACACAGGGGATCTCCTCTGAAAGAAAGCATTTGCTCTGTAGGACCAAATGTTTTCTTGGAGAGTACAGCCCTGCAGATATGATAAGCATTGAAAAATTTTGTATAGTTTTCTCCCTTAGAAGTATATTAATTCCCATAATTCCCTTTTTGTACCAAATGGAATCTTCCTCCTTATATATAGCAGGAGTTCATTTTGAAATTGAGGGGTTTCAGGCTGTGTTTTCTTCAAAATTGATTTGAGAAATGGCTTAACTTTTTGACGCTGCATTATGGGGCATCTGATCTGGGCTTGCACTGTTTGCCAAGTACCCGTTTAGGGGTTTCCGGTACTAAATGGGTTAAGGGGAATAGATACTCCAGGGGAGGCAACTCTTGCAAAAGTATGTTTGCCTCCCATGCCAACAGGGGTCAACTCTTAAAGGAAAGAATTTGCTCCTTAGGAGCAAATTCTTTCCTTTAAGAGTAGACCCCTTTTACTGTGGGACAGAGTTTATAGAAAAGCACACAGGAAGTCCCAAAAGTTGTCTCCCTTTGGAAACTGGCAGAAAAATCTGCCATGTGTATCCATTCCCCTTAAGTAATTTACTCAATGTTTCCCAGTATTTAGCTAAACTACACGAAGGGGAGGTAATAATGTTATGATCTTACCATCCATGAAGGTACAGGCCCCTTTGTAGGGAGGCCCAGAATATCACCCTGAAAATCAACTTTTAATTAATAAAAACTCGTTGAAAAACACAGTGATAGGCTTTAGTCACCTGTAAAAAAATATATGCTAGAATGCATATTACAGTAAAACTTCGATGGCTCGAACTCAGATGGCTCGTTTACCATGGATGAGTGGAACCCATTCTTGAGTCTGTAGGGAGTTCCTCCAAATACAATATAGGGGTAATTTAGGAAGATTTTCTTCATTTATCTTGCAAATGTATGCTGTGTGTACTCATTAGAATCGCCTCGATGAGGCGATTCTAATGAGTACATACAACGTACATTTATAAAATAGAAAATCGAAAAGATATCCACAAATATCTCCATTATGCCTCCTGGTATGGCACTAATAGTATCCCTCTGTGGCTCGAACTACCGCTGTCTCGAACAAATTTTCATGATCCCAAAGTGGTTTGAGCCATCAAAGTTTGACTGTACATAACTTTTTGAAAGGTACTACGGTAATGATCCTAAGTATTGGGACAGATAGGCCTAAGCAAACAGTGCAGACGTAGATCAGATGGCTCCTGATGGAACAGTCTGATCAGGGTCTACACTTTTTGCCATTTCATCTGCACCTTTTGGACTCCTTGCTGGATTGTGGAACAAATTTGTTAAAATCTTAGGAGTATTTAAGATGCCATGAAAAGCTGGATCTGAAAATGGCATCTGTTTATGTCGTCTGCTGCCTCTACCCACAAAATTTTCGAACATATTTTTGCATATAGGCAAACAGCATGGACCCTGATCAGACTGCTCCTAGAGGAGCAGTCTGATCTGGGTCCACACTGTTTGCAACAATGACTTCTAAAATTCCAACAGACGACAATGCAGACAACAATTTTTGTGACTGGCATTTTAAGGGTTAAGATTATTTCAGCTGTGTATAAAGCCAATCACTTATCTAAACAAAAGGACATGTTTGGAAAACATTAATTTCAAGATGTGCATTTATTCATCTAAGGCAGACAAAATACCATTAACACAGCAAAGAATATTTTTTCCTTTCTCAAGACTTCTATGTAGTTTGTTAAATTCATGAATTCACCCCCGTCCATCAGGGCTTGAAGAAATAGATGGACTGCATGATGGTTCCATGTAGAGCCGAAACCGACCACACGCAAATACTGGTAAACCGCACAGAGGATCTACGCCTGCCTAGGCAAAGCGGTGGGAGTCGGACCGCCCATGCTTATAAACCCTATTGGTTTCATCAGGTGGCAGGGCTTGAGGTGTCATTTCATCTCAGTGACAGGTAAAAGTCCCACAAAATTGGAAGCAACGTCTCCAAAATGACCTGTACAGTGTTGACAGGGACATAAAAACTTAAATCAAACAAACAAACAAAATTCATAAATATCTGTTATATATGCACACTTCTTTACATCTGAACCAGCGTCATCTAAATGTGGCTCTGAACTGCATTGAACAATTTGTTGAAAACAGACGGCAGACACAAAGCTGTCATAAAAGCTCACTCTGAGCACTCAAAAATGTTTGTGTGAAACTATTTACAAATTGGCTAAATTAGCGGTTTAGGGGAAAATGTCATTTGAAGAAATTGTTGATGATGGACCATGGGCACCAAGTGGATGCAACAGCTCCACTGAGCACACTCAGGTCAGCTAAAAAAATATGCCAGTTCTTTCCAGTCGTTGAGCTATGCAACTGACATTGGATTTAACCTACTGTATTCTACTAGTGGACTCTTCCATTGCTATATGCTGGACAAGTCCATTTGTCCCGCGCCCACCCATCGGGGCTTGAAGAAATAAATGGGCTGCATGATGCTTCCATGCAGAGCTGAATCTGACTCCAAACGAGTACTGGTAAACCGCTTTGAGGATCTAAGCCTGCCCAGGCAAAGCGGTGCGAGTCGGACTGCCCATGCTTATAAACCCTATAGGTTTCATTGGGCAACAGGGCTTGAGATGTCATTTCATCTCAATGTTGGGTCAAAGTCCAACAAAATTGGAAGCAATGACCTTTATAGTATTGATGGGGACATTAAACATCAAATCAAACAAAATCAAACAAAAGTCCATTTGTCATATAAGGGGTGTCAGGCCTAATTCATCGTTTTTATTCTATTTTTGATGGAAAATTATGTTAGCAAATAGTGCAGGCCCAGATCAGACGCTGCATCCTGTGGCGTCTGATCTGGGCCTGCACTGTTTGCCAAGGTACAACTTTAGGGGTTTCCCATATACAATGGGTTAATTCCTATTTTTGTTACTACATATCAACATTCCATACATTTCAACATCCCAGCAAGTTTTGAATTCCGATTTTTCTGAAACTGCTTCAACATGACTGTTTGTTTTGTTTGTTTGATTTGAGGTTTAACGTCCCTGCCAACACTGTAAAGGTCATTTTGGAGACATTGCTTCCAATTTTGTGGGACTTTTACCCGAAGTTGAGATGAAATGACATGTCAAGCCCTGTCACCCAATGAAACCAATAGGGTTTATAAGCATGGCCGGTCAGACTCGCACCACTTTGCCTTGGCAGGCTTAGATTCTCAAAGCGGTTTACCAGTAGTCGTGTGCGGGTCAGATTCAGCTCTACGTGGAAGTATCCTGCAGCCCATATATTTCTTCAAGCCCCCAAGGGCGGGGGCCGATTCAACATGAATATCTGATTGGTTCATGTGACAAACAGCTGTCCAATCAAAATCTTTCTATTCAAAACTGCAATGAGAATAGCTTGGAAAACAGTGTACAGTTGAACTTCAATGGCTCAAATACCAATGGCTTATTTATCCCATTGTATACTAGTGGACTCTTCCACTACTATATGCTGGACTAGTCTATTTGTCATATAAGGGGTGTCAGGCCTAATTTTTCGTTTTTATTCTATCTTTGATGGAAATTCTGTTAGCAAATAGTGCAGGCACTGATCAGATGCCGCATTCTGCATCAGGGCCTGCACTGTTTGCCAAGGTACCCCTTTAGGGGTTTCCCCTCATTCAATGGGTTATCATGACTGAGTAGGACCCATTCTTGAATCCCTAGTAAATTTCTCTAAATAAGAATAGTGAGGGAAAATTTTGGATATTTTTTCGTTTTTTATCTTACAAATGTATGCTGTGTGTACTCAATAGAATTGCCTCATTGTGTATACACAGCATACATTTTGTACTCAATGAGGTGAGGAGATTCTAATGAGTACACACAGCATGTGTTTATATAATAGAACACCAAAATGAAGTTCCAGACTTAGCCCGTTATGCCTCCTGGAAGTAGCCCTCAATCATTCTACCTACCTGTCTTGAACAGGTTTTCCGGGTCCCCATAACGAAAACACGCCTATATAATTTTGACCCTCTTGAACCAAACTTTTATATATTAAGACTAGGGTTTACATACAATCTACATTTTCAGCAGAAATAAGAAAAATATCACAATTTGTCATCTTAAAATGTTTGTTGTTTTCGGCGGTAAAGTTTACAATGTATTTGTATAGGCCTTTTTTCGTAATGCAAAGGTGTTCAAGTCCTGAAGTGAAACTGTATTTCTTAATTGATTCTAGCCATGTAATAACTCTGCTAGGTTTCAAATTATTTTAGACTTTATCAGAATATATGTGTATGTATCCTAAACAAATTAACCCATTTTGTACCAGAAACCCCAAAACTGGTACCCTGGCAAACAGTGCAGGCCCAGATCATATGCGGCCTCCACTATCTGCTAAAAGTTCAGTCATTTTCCAAATAAATTTTGAAGATACCACAACCTGTCACCCCTAAATTCAGAAATGGTCTCCTGCTATATATTAGGAGGAAGATTCCATTTGGTACAAAATGGGTTAATACCACTCAAGATTTCTTTCACTTTATTATGCAATTTTATATTCACTTATTGACAATACTTACGGTTTGTTCGGGGTTAATGGGTCTATATTTAGCCTGATATGAACTGAGTTCTACACTCAGTCTATGAACTGATGATTTTAATGATTCATTCTCCTCCTTCAAGTCACTGAGCTGTTTCTTCACTAGCAGTGACTGGGCATTCTCACTGGCTGAAAACAACACAGCATTAGATCAATCAGTAGCAGTGACAGGGCATTCTCACTGGCTGAAAACAACACAACATTAGACCTATCAGTAGCAGTGACTGTGACTAGGCATTCTCACTGGCTGAAAACAACACAACATTAGATCAACCAGTAGCACTGACTGGGCATTCTCACACAAGATAAGATCAATCGGTAGCAGTGACAGGGCATTCTCACTGGCTGATACAACACAACATTAGATTAATCTGTAGCAGTGACAGGGCATTCTCATTGGCTGAAAACAACACAACATAAGATCAATTAGTAGCAGTGGCAGGGCATTCTCACTGGCTGAAAACAACACAACGTTAGATCAATCAGTAGCAGTTACAGGGCATTCTCACTGGCTGAAAACAACACAACATTAGATAAATCAGTAGCAGTGACAAGGCATTCTCACTGGCTGAAAACATCACAACATTAGATCAATCAGTAGCAGTGACTGGACATTCCCACTGGTTGAAAACAACACAACATTAGATCAATCAGTAGCAGTAACTGGGCATTCTCACTGGCTGAAAATGACACAACATTAGTTCAATCAGTGGCAGTGACTAGGCATTCTCACTGGCTGAAAACAACACAACAATTCATCAGTAGTAGAGACTGGACATTCTCACTTGCTGAAAACAAAACAACAATATTGGGCCATGCTAAACAATCAGCAGTAGAGACTGTGCATTCTCAATCGATGAAAAGCATAATTACAGCAACACTGACTGGGCATTCTCACTGAAAACAAACACTGCAACATCACAGAATCACAAGCTAGTCTAGTAATAGTAATGGGCATTTTTGCTGACTGAAAACAACATTTCTTTGAACAGCAGTGATTGAGAATTACAGCAAGTCCTCAAGGTGTCTGAATTTTTAGGTTTTTTTGCGGTAAGTTGTTATGGACTGAAATTTTCTGTAAACAGGAAACAGCTGAGTAAGGCTGTGATCCTCAGACCTCAGGATATATAGACTGAACTTATCCACATACTTCCACTCTCCCATTATGAAAACATGCCTATATAATTCTGACCCCCTTGAGCTCCACTTTTATATAGCAAAACTGGGGTTTACAGCGGAATGCCTTATTTTTTTTATTTCTGCTCTAAAATATACCGAGTACCAATAGTCTATATTTTGAGCAGAAATAAGAACATGGGCGGTTCTAACGAGCACCAATAATCTATATTTTAGAGCAGAAATAAGAAAAATATTCCAATTTTTCATCTTAAAATTTGCGTTTTATCGGCGGTAAAGTTTACAGTGTATTTGTATAGGCATTTTTTCCTAATGCCTATCTTGGGAACATCCCCCGTATGAGTGTGGCCCTGTTTTAACAATTGTTACCATGTAGCCAAATAATACAGCATTATCTCTACAAAGTAACACTTACCTCCACTCTCATAAGTTGAAACCACCTCCCTGTATGAGTGAACCTCACTCTCCAGTTGTTGTGTCAGTGTAGATAGATGATCTTTCTCAGCCTCTAGAGTTCTCAACCTGTCCTCTGCCATACTCACACTTCTCGCTGACAGTGAAGTCCTGGACCGGGCACTCACAGGCTCTGTCAATACACAATGATAAACACCTCAACCTCTTTATAACACTATTAGTGGGGTCCAAAGCTGAAACCATGTTAGTTAAACAACCATGTTATATCGAAACAAAAAATGTATAGATTATATAGAAAAATGACCATTTATGGTCATTTTTCTGTATAATCTATACATTTTGGGATCCCTCTTGAAACCATGTTATATCCAAAACCGTGTTATAACGAATCGTGTTATAAGGAGGTTGTGGTGTACCGAAAAAATCTTAAAAATTTGAACACCTTGCTGTAATTCTAAAATTTTAACAAATTTGTTTCATGATGCAGCAAAGAGTCTGAAAATTGCAAATGAAGTGGCAAACAGTGTAGACCCTGATCAAACAGCTCCTTAACGACAGTCTGATCTGGGTCTGCACTATTTACTCAGGCCTATCTATCCTAATACTTGAGATCATTATTGTAGTCTCATTTCCGGCTTTTTCTGGCCCAGAAAAACAGGTAAACACGGTAATTTTCAGTTCTGTGGTGTATTTCTTGCTTCCAAAGGATAACTCTTTCTTAGAACATATTTAACGTCACAACAGCTGGTGTTAAGGGAATGTGTGGCAGCCGTAAATTGTCTCCCTGCTCTTCATCATAGTGTAGTTCATATTTTCTTGTTCTATTGGATCATTGTCATACATGTGATATTTTCTTGGACCCAAATAGGGAGATTTTGATTTTCAGATAGGGAGATTGGGGTCCAAAATCGGGAGATTTTTCCGCGGTAAAAAGTGATGTTATTTTTGGTTAAAATTTACCTCTGAAGCACTTTTTCACCCATAACATGCCAACACGACAATTGTTATCTGCTTTGTCATCTGCATTAAAAATCTTTTTTGAAAACAGTGTGGGCCCAGATCAGACTGCAGAGCATTCTGATGACGATCTACACTGTTTGCCTTTCTGCAAAAATATGCTATAAAAGCTTGGAAAAAGAAAGCAGCAGACGACAAACTTCCATTTTGTATTTTAATAGAGAGACAATTTCTCGGAAGAACGATCAAAGAACAAGCACTGACCAATAGATCGGTGTTAAATACCCACCTAGCACCTGGCAGAAAAAAAACAACGTTCAGAATACCCGCATAGCAAAAAATTACTCATACTCTTACACCCTTTCTCTTATCATCCCCAAAACGTGCCTCGGAACTTAGTCGGAACTAATAAGCATGCATGATTTTTATTGATTTCACTTGGTCATAAAAGATCCATTAAAAACACGGCAAAAATAATTTTTCTCGCAAGCTTAAAATGAAACAGGTTTGAATAGAAAAGTTCACCCTGCAAAACTCCGGTTCTATGTTTATTAATAAATGAAAAACTACATACAGATGCTTAGAAAATACCAGCGTCTGCTCTGCTCTGTTTTGGCGGGAAAAATATTTAGCGCGTTCACCTGTCAAAGGCCAAAAAGCATGCACGAATCCTCATTGGGGCATATTTCTTTCTTCCGTTAAAAACGGCAAAAATATTTTTCTCGGGTTTAAATAGAAAATGTCACTAAGTAATTACCCAGTTCTATGATTAATAAAAGAATAACGGTTTACAGACGCGTAGAAAAAAAACAGCGTCTGCTTTGCTCTGTTTTGGCGGGAATAATATTTAGCGTCTACACGTGTCAATTACAAGGGGATTAAATAAGCTATAATTGGTATATCTTGATTGACTAGTTTTCACACCTTGTCACATTGTTAATTGTCGGCTTATCAATAAGGCCCGCCTAGGGTGTAAACGGTTTAATAGCGTTGGCAACTTGAGCAAATCGGTGATCAGTAATAAATGTATGCAAACATCACATTTCTTCCTTATTGAATTTCTCGCTTTTTATCACATTGTTTGCGGCTTGTTTGCGGGTTGCATTTTAATAATTGTATTTACCGGTACGTTCTTTTCATATTGCGATATTATACTTGTGCAGGTGTGTATTGCAATTTACCTGCATACCGCCTAGCGTAAATACACTGACAGTTAACCGCATAGGTATTTTACAGTGGTTAACACTAAATTGGTCGGTCGGCGGAAAACTACTATAGGAAAATTGTCGTGTCGGGAGATTAGGGCCGTCGGACGGGAGACCGGGAGATGGGGTTCGAAATCGGGATATCCCGACGAAATCGGGAGATATCACATGTATGCATTGTTTCCATTCTGGAATTTTGAAAATATTTGAGGGTCACTGATGAGGCCCAATTGGCTGAAACTAGCTAGTATGGTCCAGAAAAACATGTACACTCCATAATTATCAGTTCTGTGGTGTATTCCTTGTTCTTAGAACATTATTTGTTTGTGTGTTTGATTTGATCCCCGTCAACACTGTATAGCTCATTTTGGAGACGTTGCTTCCAATTTTGTGGGACTTTTACAGGACATTGTGATGAAATGACATCTCAAGCCCTGCAGCCCAATGAAACCAATAGGGTTTATAAGCATGAACGGGCGGACTCGCACCACTTTGCCTGGGCAGGCTTAGATCCTCTAAGCGGATTACCAATACTCATGTGCAGTCAGATTCAGCTCTATGTGGAAGCATCATGCAGCCCATTTATTTCATCAAACCCCGATGGGTGGGGGCCGTGTTCTTATAACATATTAGATGTGTTCTTTATTACTCTCTAACACTGATGGGCTTGCCTATCACAGTTTTAGACTAGTCTATTGTCTGCTTAATTATGCTGGCCTCTTTCAGAAATCTCTAACTTTATGCAAAATGGTGTAGATCCTGACCAGAATCCACATTTCGAAACAATCTTATCTAGGTCTCCATTGTTTATCAATGACCCTCAGGCCAAAAATGAATGAATGAAACCTACTTTTTTGGGACCTATTCAAACTTTTTTAAAAAAGATCCAAGAAATTTTCATCTATTTTTGGAGTAGTTTTTAAAGATTTTATGCTTTTTTCAATATTAAAAAAAAAATTGTCCACCAATCCCGAAAACTTTTGACATGTTTCTGGAAACAAGACCAGTTTTCTCTTATGTGTACACAAACAGATTATCTTTAACCCTTGTCCTGCTGAGCCCGGATATACCTTATTTTCCAAACAATGAAGATCCAGATCAGATGGCTTCTGATGAAACCATCTGATCAGGATCTACATTGTTTGCCATTCAGATTATGAGTTTGTTGCAATAATTTGCATCAAGTAATCTGATTGGCTGATAATCAGTTAAGGGTGTGGCATATATAAATATTCAGCAGGTCAAGGGTTAAGATGTCCACAAAAAACTGCATCTGAAAACATCTGCCTGTTTATGTTGTATGCTTCATCTTCATGTAATTTTTTTTTTCAAAATATTTTGGCACACAGGCAAACAGTGTGGACCCTGATCAGACAGGGAGCAGTCTGATCTGGGTCTGCACTATTTGCTTACGCCTGTCTGTTCCAATACTTAGGATCAGTACTGTAAAGCAAATTTCATTTAAGTTATGAAATGTTTTCTTTGCCCCCTCCCATCGAGACTTGAAGAAATAGATGGGCTGCATGATGCTTCCACCCATAGCTGAAACTGACCGCACAAGAGTACTTGTAAACCACTTAGAGGATCTAAGCCTGTCCAGGCAAAGCGGTGTCCATGCTTATAAACCCTATTGGTTTCATTAGGCGACAGGGCTTGAGATGTCATTTCATCTCAATGTCGGGTAAAAGTCCCACAAAACTGGAAGCAACGTCTCCAAAACGACCTATACAGTGTTGACGGGGACGCTAAACCTCAAATCAAACAAACAAACAAACAAACAAAATGAAATGAGCCAGCGCATGACAAAACCTACAATAAAACATGTTCGCCCACCAAAGACTCAGATCAGCCTGCGCATCCATACAGTCTAACGAGAGTCTTCTCTTGCAGCATGAAGGAGCATTGAGCCCTTAACTATCCTTAGAGTGCACAATGAAGACTTTGATCAGACTGCGCAGATGTGTAGGCTGATCTGAGTCTTCGTTGGGTGCACATGTCTTATTGTAGGTTTTGTCATGCGCTGGCTCAAATGTTTTCTTTATTAAGGTGCACTGTAGAGACATTATAACATGGACACTTAAAACGCGGAAATCGTTCTAACGCTGCTGGTCTGTGGCTCTCATTTTTGGGCCTTTTTCACCAGTTTTGAAAATTTGGCCAAAAATTTTGCCCTTTTTCCGAGGAACTTGGCATCAAAACATTGTCAGCCATGATAATACATGTATACTCGCTGATTAACTCCCAAGCTGTCAACACTGTAAAACTCAAGTAGAAGGTACCAGCCCCCACCCCCCACCCCTTCCCCCACCACCAAACCACCTTTTAACTAGAATTTGTTTTTCTACAAAAACACAGATGTCTCCCCCGTTTTTGACTGCTAAGTATAACCTTGACATTGGAGGTATTGAGCTGGGTCTTGTGTGCAACACATCATCTAATGAAGATGAACATTTCTGCATAGTAACTTTAAAAATGTTCATAGAAAAATAAAAAAGTTATTGGCCGTAAACCAAAAAAGCACTTTTTTACCTTTGACCTCTAAGTATGGCCTTGACCTTTGCGGTACAACACATCGTCTCATGATGGTTAACATTTCTGCCAAGTAATTTCATAATCCATCAAAGAATAAGGAAGTTATTGACTGTCCTTTTTTTTACCTTTGACCTCTAGGTATGACCTTGACATTGGAGGTATGGAGCTTGGTCTTGCATATGACTCATGGTCCAACTTTCAAGCCTCTAGCTCCAACAGTTTTTGAGATATCTTGCTGACAAGATTTTATTTAAAAAAAAATTCAAAGGGCAATAACTCTTGAAAGGGGCATAATCCGGATGAGAAAAAAATATGTGTCAGCTTATTTTCCATTAGGAATGCATATATGAAATTTCAAAACCATAGCATACACAGTTCTAAAGTTATGCTATGCATCACTTTTAGGATTCATTACAATGGGCACAAATTACCAAAATGACAAAGGGCCATAACTCGCAAAGTATTTTTCGGAATTTTGTCAAAAGTTAATCAGTTCATATACTCATCACCACCAATATACACAACAACTTTCAAGGCTCTAGCTCCAATAGTGTTTGAGATATTTTGCTGACAAGATTTTATTAAAAAAAATTCAAAGGGCAATAACTCTTGAAAGGGGCATAATCCGGACGAGAAAAAAAATACGCGTCAGCTAATTTTTCATGAGGAACCCATATATGAAATTTCAAAACCCTAGCATACACGGTTCTAAAGTTATGCTATGCATCACTTTTAGCATACATTACAATGGGCACAAATTACCAAAATGACAAAGGGCCATAACTCACAAAGTATTTTTTTTGAATTTTGTCAGAAGTTAATCAGTTCATCTACTCATCACCACCAATATATTCACCAACTTTCAAGCCTCTAGCTCCAATAGTTTTTGAGATATCTTGCTGACAAGATTTTATCAAAAAAAAATTCAAAGGGCAATAACTCTTGAAAGGGGCATAATCCGGACGAGAAAAAAAATACGCGTCAGCTTATTTTCCATCAGAAATGCATATATGAAATTTCAAAATTATAGCATACACCGTTCTAAAGTTATGCTATGCATCACTTTTAGCATACATTACAATGGGCACAAATTACCAAAATGACAAAGGGCCATAACTCACAAAGTATTTTTCGGAATTTTGTCATAAGTTAATCAGTTCATCTACTCATCACCAACAATCTATTCACCAACTTTCAAGGCTCTAGCTCCAATAGTTTTTGAGATATCTTGCTGACAAGATTTTATTAAAAAAATTTCAAAGGGCAATAACTCTTGAAAGGGGCATATTCCGGACGAGAAAAAAAATATGCGTCAGCTAATTTTCCATGAGGAATCCATATATGAAATTTCAAAACCCTAGCATACATGGTTCTAAAGTTATGCTATGCATCACTTTTAGCATACATTACAATGGGCACAAATTACCAAAATGACAAAGGGCCATAACTCACAAAATATTTTTTGGAATTTTGTCAAAAGTTAATCAGGTCATCTACTCATCACCATCAATATAATCACCAATTTTCAAGGCTCTAGCTCCAATAGTTTTTGAGATATCTTGCTGACAAGATTTTATTAAAAAAAAAAAATCAAAGGGCAATAACTCTTGAAGGGGGCATAATCCGGACGAGAAAAAAAATACGTGTCAGCTAATTTTCCATGAGGAATCCATATATGAAATTTCAAAACCCTAGCATACATGGTTCTTTAGTTATGCTATGCATCAAACGCGTAATGGAGGGACGAACGGACGAACGAACCAGAACCAAAATGCTCCTTAAACTTTTTCAAAGTTGGGGGCATAATAAGAAAGTTATTGACAGAACACAAAAAAGGCCCTTTTTTTACCTTTAACCTCTATGTATGACATTGACCTTTCAGGTATTAAACTGGGTCATGCGTGCAACACATCATCTCATGGTGGTTAACATTTCTGCCTAGCAATTTCAAAATCCATCTAAAAATAAGAAAGTTATTGACCAAACACGAAAAAAGGCCCCTTTTTTACCTTTGACCTCTATGTATGACCTTGACATTTTAGGTACCAAACTGAATCATGCATGCAACACATCGTCCCATGATAGTTAACATGTTTGCCAAGTAACTTCAAATTCTATTTAAAAATATGCAAGTTATTGACAAAACCCGAAAAAAGGTCCCTTTTTTTACCTTTGACCTCTAAGTATGACCTTGACCTTTGAGGTACCAACCTGGGTCATGCGCGCAACACATCGCCTTATATTGGTTCACATTTCTGCCATGTGATTTCAAAATCCAACTCAAAATAAGAAAGTTATTGACCAAATACAAAAAAAAGGCCCACTTTTTGACCTTTGACCTCTAAGTATGACCTTGACCTTTGAGGTACCGACCTGCCTCATGTGCACCACACATCGTCTCATGATTGTTAATAATTATGCCGAGTAATTTTAAAATCCATCTCAAAATTAGAAAGTTATTGACCAAATACGAAAAAAGGCCCCTTTTTTGACCTTTGACCTCTAAGTATGACCTTGACCTTTGAGGAACAGACCTGCCTCATGTGCACCACACATCGTCTTATGGTTGTTAATAATTATGCCAAATAATTTTAAAATCCATCTCAAAATAAGAAAGTTATTGACCAAATACGAAAAAAAGGCCCCTTTTTTTTTACCTTTGACCTCTAAGTATGACCTTGACCTTTGAGGTACCGACCTGCCTCATGCGCACCACACATCGTCTTATGGTTGTTAATAATTATGCCAAGTAATTTTAAAATCCATCTCAAAATAAGAAAGTTATTGACCAAATACGAAAAAAAGGCCCCTTTTTTGACCTTTGACCTCTAAGTATGACCTTGACCTTTGAGGTACCGACCTGCCTCATGCGTACCACACATCGTCTTATGGTTGTTAATATTTCTGCCCAGTAATTTTAAAATCCATCAAAAAATAAGAAAGTTATTGACCGGACACGATTTGCCCATACATATATACATACCAACAAACTTCCAAGGGAGATAATTCAAAAAGTATAAATGCGAGAGTTATGGTTCTTGCGCACTGCACGTCGTCTAATGCTGATTAATATTTATACGAAGTTTCGTGACGATAGCTCTAACGGTTTTCAAGTTACAGAGCGGACACGAAAGTGTGACAGACGGACAGACGGACAGACGGACAGACAGACAGACGGACAGACGGACAGACAGACGCCCGGGGGAAAAACAATATGTCTCTCCGAAAAAAAATTTTTCGGGGGAGACATAATTACACCCACCCATTGAGTAGACTGGCTAAGTGGTTAGATTATTGGATTTTCACTGAGAGATCTTAGCAATATGTGTTACTGGAAAAAAAACAAAGGATGCTGTTTCCTATCGGCTTGGTACGGAAAATATTTATGTCATGTTTGGACTATTCATTTCATCTTGTTCATTTCTACAACAAAATCAAATGAAGCAAATTAAAGTCTCTGTACTCTACCATTTTGAGCTTTCTGTTGCCCCACTGTCGTAACTTGAATTATCTCCTCTCTGACTGGTTCCTGTCTTTGTGTTTTCTGGTTCCCAGTTTGTGCATAACTACTTGTGTCAAGAAGAGGGGCACTAGAGGCCCTGTCTATCAGGTGCAAGAAAGTGAGAGAAAATTATGCACTCAACACAATACAAGTCAAACAGATGTAAAATGTAAAAGAGAGTAGATAGCAATATATATGTATATAAAAGCACTGTCAATAAACCTTAAGAAGCCAATCACAACTATTGGCATCTGCTTTGTTGTCTTCCGATTACTTTGGAAGTTATTGTTGTAAACAGTGTGGACCCAGATCAGACTGCTTCTCTTGGAGGAGTCTGATCAGGATTCACACTGTTTGCCTGTATGCAAAATATTTTTGAAAAGTTTGCAAACAGATCTGGGCTTAGAGAAGTACATTGTAGATTGGGCTGCATAATGCTTCCAGGCGGAGCTGGCACTGACCACATATGAATACTGGTAAACCGCTTAGAAGGTCTAAGCCTATCCAGGCAAAGAAGTGCGAGTCGGACCGTCTATGCATATTGACCTATTGGCTTTATTGGGTGGCAGGGATTGAGATGGCATTTCATCTCAATGTCCGGTAAAAGTCCCATAAAATTGGAGGCAACGTCTCCAAAATGACGTATATAATGTTGACGGGGATGTTAAACCTCAAATCAAACAAAACAAAGCAAAGAGATTATATGTCACAATTCACATGGACAGACATTTTCAAATGCAGTTTTTCTTGACATCTTAAGGGTTTAACCCATTTTGTACCAGAAACCCCTAAACGGGTACCCTAGCAAACAGTGTGGCGTCTGATCAGGGCCTACACTGTTTGCAGAAAATTCAGCTATTTTCCAAATAAAATTTGAAGAAAACACAACCTGACACCCCTAAGTTTTGAAATGGACTCCTGCTTCATATAAGGAGGAAGATTCCATTTGGTACAAAAAAGGTTAAGTAAGGACATTTTTCCTGGTAGTAACATATTTTGTGGGTAATTAAAATCTTCTCTTTGTAATTCAAACATTTACCCTATATCAATGTTTTAATGCAGAAATAAGAAAACTAGAAATGTGTCCATTGGACACGGATGTCGCCGCCTGAAAATATTCTATGTTCGTTTTAATCCATAGAAAGTTATTGATGGTGTTTAAGTTTTGGACCCTTTTTTCACATTTGACCTCTAAGTATGACCTTGACCTTGGAGGTAAGGACCTTGGTTTTGTGTGAGGCAGATTGTCTCATGATGGCCAACATTTCTGCCAAATAATTTCAATATCCATCCAGAAATAAGAAAATTATTGACTGCGTTTAAGTTTCAGACATTTTTTTTTTTTTACCATTGACCTCTAAGTATGACCTTTGAAGTACGGACCTGGGTTTTGCAAGTGACACATTGTCTCATGATGGTTAACAATTCTGCAAAGTAATTTCACAATTCATCCAGAAATAAGAAAGTTATTGACTGCGTTTAAGTTTCAGACCCTGTTTTTACCTTTGACCTCTAAGTATGACCTTGACCTTGGAGGTACAGGCCTGGGTTTTGCACGTGACACATTGACTCATGATGGTTAACATTTCTACAAAGTAATTTCAAAATCCATCCAGAAATAAGAAAGTTATTGATTGCGTTTAAGTTTCGGATGGACGGACGGATGGATGGAAGAACGAACGGATGGACGGACGAACGAACAAACGGACGGACAGGGGCAATGCTATATGCCCTTCCATCATTCTTCAAAGGGGGGGGGGGGCATAAAAATGTCCTAATAACACATCTTTATCAGGAAATGATATTAACACTTATCCTGCTGCATAAATTAATTAAGCCACTCCCATTGCTGATTATCAGCCAATCAAAATACTTGATAAAATATATTTGTTCATTTTTTAAACTGCATAACAAATAGTGTAGATCCTGATCAGCTGGCTTCTGAAGAAGCCATCTGATCTGGATCTACACTGTTTGCAAAGGTAGGGCTTGTCGTGAACAGTGGGATAAGGGTTAACACAACATTTTGAGCAGAAAAAGACATTCAAATTGTACCAATATTAAAAGCTGTGTTTGTGGCATCTGCACCCAATTAAGATCAATACAGGGCTGGAAAATTTCACTCCTCCACTCACCATGGCAAGTAAAAATGTTTGGAGGACAAGTAAAAATTTTGTCTCTTCCCCATGGAATTTTCCAAAATCAACATGCCCTTGCTCTACATCACGTTAACAAGTCCATGTATCAAGCATGCCTTAAACCTCACTTTATAAAGAGAAAACTGAGGTTTATAGGGGTAAACATTATTTTTCTTATTTCTAATCCAAGACATAGGTTGTGGGTACTCGTTAGAACCGCCTCATTGAGGCAGTTCTAACAAGTACCCACAGCCTATGTTTGCAGCATAAATAAGAAAAATATCACAGATTTTCATCAGAAAAGTAGCCATTTTGGAGATGTGAAAAAATGAAGTATGCCGCACGGGTGTGTTATCGTAATGAGCAGGATGAGTGAAATTATGAAGAATTTTCCAGCCCTGCAATAACAGTTTATGTGTCACTGCATTCAGGCTATTTGCTCTGAGCATGAAAGATAACTGCCAACCTGCATTGAGTTAGGCTTGTCAGAGTACCTCCTGACTACTTCTGACATAGAATAAGTGTGCATCAAGCAACTGAAATGTGCTAAGAATCCCACACAAAATCAGAAAAAAAAGAAGAAAGAAACAGAGTGATATGTGAAGTACAGCTAATACGGATATGCTAAATGCAGCCGATACAGATATAAAAAAAAACAGCCATCAGTAGAGTTGGCCAAGCCCCAGACCAAAAGCCAATAAGGCATTCAGAAGATTTTATACATGCAGAAAGTGCACTAGAATTAAAACACGCTGGTCAGCTAATCCTCAACTATACTGCTGCTAATAAGAGCAAGACATCTGCAAGATATTGCATAAATTACATGGTCAAAGACTATTTGGGTTATGGCAATACCAAAGTTTTACTAAAATACCAGAGCATCCAGAGCTGTGGTTCTTGCTCATGACATGTTTTCTTAACCTCATGTACAACTATACCAACTACCCATTAACATATCTCAAAAGGTGTTGGAGTTATTATGACCACAAGGTTAAATTGTCAGGGTAGATAACTAAAATACCATGGTACCCAGAGTTAAGGTTCTTGCTCAAGACACACCTGCTTAACCTCATGTATATTTGTACCAAGTCCAATCAATAGATACCAAAGGGTATTGGAGTTATGGAGATCACAAGGTTATATTATCAGGGGAGAAAACTAAAATATCATGGCACCCAGAGTTTTGGTTCTTGCTCATGACACATCTTAACTTCATGTACAACTATACCAAGTACCATCAGCATATCTCAAAAGGTGTTGGAAGTTATTGCAATCACAAGGCTAAATTGTCAGGGGAGATAACTAAAATACAACGACACCCAAAGTTACGGCTCTTGCTCATGACACACCTTCTTAACCTTGTGTACAATTGTACCAAATCTTATCAAAGGGTATTGGAGTTATTGTGATCACAAAGTTATTTTGTCAGGGGAGATAACTGAAATACCATGGTATCCATTAAGGTTCTTGCTCATGAAACGCTTTGTTCTTGACCTCATGTACAACTATACAAAGTTCCAGCAATATAACTCAAGGCTGTGTCTACAGACATATGTATGGACAGACATCTTGATGGACGCCAAGCTGATCGCTATAAAAGGTTATGGAGGATCATGAGATGCCTCAAGTTTGACAATGTTGTAAAAGCTGCGCAGTCTAAAGTGGGGTGAATGCTCCCTGCTAATCACTTAGACTGTCGACGTCCGCCATATTTTGATAACAATAATGCGGTATCTTGTAAGTCACTTTATCATATGATGTCGCGTCCGAGAATGTAATAACGCCATGTAATAAATTTGATAATCCACTAGTGGATTAAATATGCAAATTAGTTAGATACGCTCCGTAATGTTACACGTTCGTCGTCCTTAACGTTATCGCGTTTACTAATGGCGGAATAATAACATTTTTGTTAAATAATCGAGAATAAAATGCGTTTTTAATGTCATATGATAAATAGAATTTTGCATTCATGTTCATGTATTATTAAATTTATTAAACTCGTTGAGGAAAAGGGATAAAATGCTTGGCAAAGCCTTGCATTTTATCCCTTTACCTTAACTCGTTTAATAAATTCAATAATGCATGATCACTCATGTAAGATCCTCTATGTACGTACTTTGATGTCAAACTTAATGAAGGCGTATGTGACATCCTACTCAACAAGTGAACATCAAACATGTGAAAATTCTTCATTTTTATCCTATCCCTGGGTAGGATAACCTGTGTAGGAATATAAGTATCTTATATGGGTGTGAGGGGTGGATGGAAAAATCTGTCCCGAGGGTCACGGTCCGGCATCGCGAAGCTTGCCTCGTGATGCCGGACAGTGATCCCGAGGGACATAGAAAAATCTGTCCTGAGGGTCACTGTCTGGCATCACAAGGCTTGCCTTGTGATGCCGGACAGTGATCCCGAGGGACTGATTTTTCTATCCACCCCTCACACCCATACAGGATTCTTTTTCTTGCATACCTTCCATTACTAAACTTGTTTTTTTAATGCTGCAGTCAATTCAGTTACCAATGCCTGCCATATTGTGATGACACTACAGGAATGTTTAGTGACGTCACTTAATGTGCAATGACGTCAACCTTAACGACGGTGCATTTGAGGTTGTATTCAACCAGTGCATTTATCAAACACGCGAGAATATTTGATTCTGGTTAAGAACACCACAGTTAGAACAGAATTTCTATCCCAAGCCAAAACTATGAATTTCCTTATCTGGTGTGCAAGAAAAGAATTTCTATTCCAGGGTTATGTACAGGATTTCCTTATCTGGTGTGCAAGAAAAACATACATTTGCTAACACAAGAAAAGCTGGCTATATAATAACAATAAAACTACTAACCTTTGAGACCAGTTTCATGTTCCACTGGGAAGTGAAGACTTCTAGCACTAAGTCTGTTCTCAGAGCTCTTGGTCTGTCGATGAACCTGCTCAGAAAATATAATGATACTGTTCACTTATCACTAACAGGGGTAACAACCTACGTCATAGCAGAGATGTCGTACCCATTTCAGAAGCGGCCATATTGGTGTAAATAGGGTAAACAAAATGCTTCAAACTAGATATGTACATTACGAGTCTTCAGAGAACATACTTCAGCTGGTAACGAGCAATATTTGCTTCCACCTAGAAACATTGAAAATGCTTCGATAGCCTCGCCACAAGATTTGATTCGGCGCTGTAAACAAAGATAGTTCCGACATCATTGCCAAATCAGCTTGTGTCGAATTATTTAAACAGACGGCCACATTTCTGGGACAGATTTCAGTATGTTTGATTCATTTATGACCTAATGCACCGACTGCGCCTACTTGTTGTGACAAAAGCCTTTTGTGTAGTAAACGCCGGCAAACCTAAGAATGGTAATGACGTCACTGCTCTGACGTAGGTTGTTCCCCCTGACTAAGCCACAGCAACAAGACCTGGAACCAGTTGTTCAAAGCACAATTTTGGAACTATGTGTTGTTGAGGGTTTGACGACATGTCTACCCTTCCACACTTGTGGGTCATTTTGTGGCATCTCCCAGAGAAAGGGAGAAAAGAAAGAGAAGAGATAGAAGAGATGAAAGTTAGGAACATGTACAGGTGAGAAAGAGGAAAGGAATGGAAATGTAGAAACAGAAGAAATAACAACATCCCCCCTCTACCCTTATCTGCTGCAAGGACAGCAGGCCTTGTCCAACGGTAAGCCAATATCAGCTGGACGCCCTAGTGATGCAAGATACAAGACAGCTTTGCCTCACCCAAACAACCCATTTGGAACTGTGTATCATAAATTATCTGTATATTGAGAGGGTACTGCCTAAGTATCTTTGCTGACCCAGATCAGATGACTCTTGATGTTAGGTAGTACCTTTACTAGTTCAGTGAAGCAAGTTAGCAAGTCTGTAAGATTAAGAGCCCTGTATACCCCAGTTTATACAGAGAAAAGTGTGGTTTACAGGGGTATACATTATGCTTCTTATTCTTGCTCAAAAAAATAGCCCAGGCAAAGCAGTGCAAGTCAGCTCGTCCATGCTTATAAACTCTATTGGTTTCATTGGGCGGCAGGGCTTGAGATGTAATTTCACCTCAAGGTCGGGTAAAACGTCCCCGTCAACACTGTAAAGGTCATTTTGGAATGTTGCTTCCAATTTTGTGGGACTTTTACCGGACATTGAGATGAAATGACATCTCAAGCCCTGTCGCCCAATGAAACCAATAGGGTTTATAAGCATGGACGGTCCACCTCGCATCGTGGTTCCTGGACAGGCTTAGATCCTCTAAGCAGTTTACCAGTACTAGTGTGCGGGCCGGATTCAGCTCTGCGTGGAAGCATCATGCAGCCCATATATTTCTTCAAGCCCCTATGGGCGGGGGCTTGTATTTTCTATGTCCAGTGTGCTCTAGTGGAAGACCACCTTTCGGATTGTTCAAAAGTGGTCTTTAAGACCACTTTTGAACAGTCCTAAAGGTGGTCTTACTATAGGAATTTTACTGTATAGGGAAATTCTCAGTTCAAATTAGAGAGACTCCAAAATTTTACTAAAATTTAGCGTAAATTTGGTAAAAATTAGCATCAAAATGAGGGAGTCTCCCTCCTGATTAGGGAGGTATCACAGGTATAATATTGTAATATTAAGTTATTTGTGAGCACAAAAAAATATGCAGAAGAAATAAATATACATGTAGTTGATTTTAAAATTGTTATCTGAAATGAAAGCATGTCTTTATTAAAAGTTAAATTGACCAGTGCTTTCAACCAAACAGAAGAAAAAGTGCCACAAATGGGTGCACAAACAAAAACATGCAAACAAAAGTGTGAAACTTGTCATATGTCTAAATAAACAAGTCCTCAGTGATTTTTATCCTCGCGCTTTTTCTTCACGCTTTTCAAAGAAAAAGCAGGAATATTGTAATACCACCCCCATCTGTCCATCCGGATGTCCATCCGAGTTTATTGTCCCACCATTGATCCTAGACCATTTAATCTAGAATCTCGAAACTTTCACAGGCAAAAGCCCTGTGCCTGAGGACTATACATAGAATTTTTATCTGACCCCCTCCCCCCCACAGGCAGGGGGTGGGGCCTAACACTCCCAGAGGGGTCAAAATTCATTTTGTTCAAACATAGTCAAATCGAAGGTAATGAAGCGTAGAATACAATGGGAGGGGGGATGTCTGGGGGTCACCAGATGTCTAAAAGTAGGATTTGGTGCCCTCTTTTTTCAATTGTCACACAACTCCTCCTAGGCTTTTTGAACTAGAATTTTAAAACTGTCACAGCTGATAGCTCTATGGATGAGGACTGGAGGAACATAGTTGGAATTCTCTTGTGACCCCATACCTCACTCCCCCCACCTCCACCCCCAACCTAGGGGTAGCCCAGGGGGATGAAACCCAGGGGTATAAATTCTTTTTTGCACAAACATAGTCATGTTGCATATCAACTCATAGGTAATAATGAAGTGTGGAATACAGTAGTGCAAAAATTTTGCCGGGGGGGGGGGGGGGGGGGTCATGTCTAGGGGTCACCAGAGGTCAAAAAGTAGGATTTCAGGTCCTTTTCTCTTAGTCTTTTTGAGCTAGACTCTTGAAACTGTCACGTATCAGCCCTATGGATGAGGACTGGAGGAACATATTCAGAAAGTTGTAGTGATTCCCCACTAGGGTAGGGGCCTGACCCCCGCCCAAAGGGTCAAAAATCTTTTTTGTAGAAACATAGTCATGTTGCATATCAAATCAAAAGTAATGAAGTAGTAGAATATAGTGGTGCAAAATTTATGTCCAGGAGGCATGTCTTGGGGTCACCAGAGGTCAAAAAGAAGAATGTTGGGTCCTTTTACTGTGACATGATTTTCACAGCGCAGGGATATGCGATGATGGGCAATCAACCTGCTCTAGTTATTACTGCCAATATCTTTTATGCATCTTATAGCTCATATATATATACATTGCAAAAAGGATCTATACCAAAAGCTTGGCATATACTAGATATACAACATAAACATTTATATTTGTACAGCAAATTTTGAGCTTTTGATGCTTTTCATCTGTCATCTGGTCATTTAATCTGTGGTCTGCTAAACACTACAATCCCAAACTTTTCAAACAATCCAGTTCCAGATCAGATCATGGCTTCTGATCAGGATCTACACTGTCTGTCATGCAGTTTGGGAATTGAACAAACATATTGTATCAAGTTATTTGATTGGTTGATTATAAAGATTAAGAAAATTCAAATGGGTGTGGTTAAATTGATTTATTCAGCTGAACAAGGGCAACATTATTTCCAAGATCTGAGACAAGGTACATGTATTGAATGGATATTATGATTTCCCAGTGTTTAGAAGTTAACAGAAAATATAACAGAGATAGAGTAAATTAATAGGAAATGGCTGAGCATGAAATCTATGCTCTTTATAAACTCAGTCAAATGTTTGTGCAAAATATTTAATCATTATTGTTTGCAGTGAATATTATAAAACCTTGCAACTCACAACTGTATCAATGTGAGTGAACTAAAATACCGATTGAGACAGACAGACCTAAGCAAACACTGCAGACCCAGATCAGACTGCTCCCAAAGGAGCAGTCTGATCTGGGTCTACACTGTTTGCCATTCTTTCTACACTTTTTTGACCCCTTGCTGGATAGTGAAACAAATTTATTTAACTTTTAGAATTACAGCAAGACCTCAAGGTGTCTAAACTTTTAGGATTTTTACATTATATACAAATCAATGTGAAAAATGAATGAATCAAAATTATTTCTTTTATTTATTTAATAGCTCCCTGCCAGTATTAGGTACTGCAAAAACAATATCAGAAATGAAAAGAACAGGAAAAATTACATAAGTATGCCAAATTTCATTGCGATATCTTGAAAATTAAAAAAAGTTACAGCAGTTTTCTGTAATTTTCAATCACTACGGTTCAGACGTTGCGCGCTGCAAAATCAGTCTACAGCATAGCAAAAAAATTCCAGAAAATGAGCCTTTTTCTGAAACTTTAAACTGCTGTAACTTTGGTTCTAGTAAAGATATTTTCAAAATTTAAAATTCAAAATTCTGTGCAGGTTTTTGAAAGCTTTATAAAATGGTCTTGTTTTAAAGACATATTTTGGACTTAAAAAAATCAGCTGGGGTTGCTACATTAATTTTTCAGACAAACAAATGATGATGTATTGTTTATGTATTGGTAATGTTTGCAATTATATGTATGGAAAAAGAGAGAAAAATGAAGAAACAAAAGGAAATACTAGAGCTGTCAGTGAAACTGACTAGGGCCCCGGCAGCGCTATCAGAGGAGTAGGAAAAAAATTTGTGGACGGACAGATGGACAGACAGACGGACGGACAGAGTGATTACTATAGGGCACCCACACTTTCAGTGCGGGGCCCTAATAATGCAAGAAAAAGTCATTATGAAAGACAGGAGGAAAAACTAAAACTGTTAAAGAATGAACTTTGAATTTTACCCTGAAATGAGGGTATTTTGTCAAGGGAAAGAATTTGCCACAGAAGAGCAACTTCTTTCCTATTAGAGAAGAGTACTGACATGGGAGACAAAAATACATTTCAACTAGTCATTTCCCATGTAGATGAATTGGTTCTCCTTTAAAACACAGCCCCAAATAATAGGGGATATCCACGTATTTTTTTTTATTTCTGCATGAAAGCATATGTTGTGGGTACTCAATAGAAGCGCCTCAGCAAGGCCCTTCTAATGAGTACCAACAACATATGTTTTTTGTGCAGATAAGAAAAATATCAGAACTTTTTGGATGAAAAATGCGACTTGTCAGGGGATGGCCCTTATCAGACCAAGTTTCATTGGCCACCAGAGGGTGTGCAACCAGTGCTCTTAATGCCTGAGAGATGCCTTAACTCTTATACTGCTGAATAAATTAATTTTAGCTATACCAATTTCTGCCTCTTTACAAAAACACGCCTATACAAATACATTGTAAATTTTAACAATGAAAAATGAAAATTGTCAGATGATAATTGTGATATTTTTCTTATTTCTGCTCAAAACAGAAATAAGAAAAAATAATGTATACCACTGCAAAGGCCAGTTTGACTGTATAAAAGTGGGGTTTAAAGGTGCATTATTGAGCTACCGGGTCTCAAAATTTTTCTTCTGGTTTTTATCTTCAATTCATACTCCTTTGTCATGTGTACACTTTTGGAGCCAAATACAGCTTCAGAACTTTGTGAAACTGGCCGTTTTCATTCGTGTTTACCATTCGCTCTGAACATGTGTTCGGAATTTCTGTTCTAAAAATAAATCTGTCACTTTACACATACATGGCAACAGTATCGTCTCTGAGTGTCGTTACTTATGGCATGGTATTCAGCGTCATATTTTTTCCGATTCAGGCATGGCCTAAGCAAACAAGGCCAAAAATGAACGTCGCATAACGTCATATATGGGGATTCTATTTTTGTCACGAACTAATAGGGATTATCAACTAAATGATAATCCCATTTATTTGGTGCGAACAAATTGAATGGACTGTCATTAATGTGTCATGATTGCAGCTTCAGGGTGGCTTGACCTCTCATTATTTAGGTTTAAACAATGTCTGATCGCAATTTCGATCTCGTCATCCACCATGACAGTTGGTCCAGGTTACTGGACGCTTGCACCGTGTTTGTTATTCAGCAGTCAAGCGTCTTAAGGGCCAAACTATGGTTTGGCGTCTTGCGCATGCTCAGGGAAACCTTCCTTTTCCGTTTTCAAATCCAGCAAAAGAAAGTTGTATTTTTTAAGAAGAATCTAAAACTAAAAATCCAGCAAGAGAAAGTTGTCGGGACTCGGTTGAGATATGTTTCATAATAAAAGATGAAGAGGGTGTCCTTTAGCTATAATATAAGAATTTCCATTGGTTGACCTCGAACAACAATAATAGTATCGGTACTTTCGTTTTGCAACCGGAAATGATAAAATGCGTTAGTGACGAGGTACAACTAAATAGGGAAAAGTGACAACTAAGACAGTTCACCGTTACGAAAATATTAGGAAAAGTGACACTACGGCGGCATAAAAATCGCCATTTTAATTGCAAAATATACATGGGTGACAATGGTGGCCCTGCGAGTTTTTGGTACCTTATAAAGCTTGGGGAAAAAGGTTATTATGGAAGATAAATAGTATGCAGCGAAGAAATTAAAGGGCTAAATATGATTTCTGATATAAGGACGGTCGGCCGGGAACTCTTCAGTAAAAAGAAACAAAGAACGGATATCTTTCCCGCCAGTTTCTCATTTGGTGGAGGTGAAAGCTTCGGTTTTTATTGCTAAAATTTGATCATTTTTGAACAGTTAAAAGCAAAATCTTTGCCAGAGGTGTGGGACTGATTGAAAATATTTCTTGTGTACATTTGGTAAGGGGAATTTCCACAGGGGTCATGACCTTTGGCACTCATTGTGTAACGTTATTTAACTTACAGTACCATATTTTAAGTAAATACGCTTTTAGAATTTTCTTTATATTTTTGAAGGGATTATGCCTCGACTTTCGGGTATAATAGCGTCAGTTTGGGTTGTCAGAGTTAAACAGCGCAGGCATTGTGGGATAGCTTGACGGCTCGGCTGACCAGCTATGTTATTTTTAAATATGCAAATGACCATGTGTTTGTCGAATGTTAGTTTATTTATGAACACCCGACCTACTTTTGAGCCGGACATAGCCGCTTGAATCACAGGTGTGATATACCGGTATTATCGATAGTAACCTGTCAATTAAACATATATTGGGAATTCAATGACCACAAACAATATATTTTCTAAAGGTAATTTTATTGACTTTCAAAACATATTTGAAGCCACAAACCTCATCTGATTCGATATGACAGAGTGGCTGGACCTTTTGACTCTTGTCCGCTATGAACTCTGCACATATCACCATTAGGTCTCGTATATTATATTGTGCAAATTGTACAAGCTTAAGGCTGTGGTTGCCTTTTGGTAAATTCCGATATAAAAGGAAAATTTGGGCTATTACTCGTCTCTCCTTTAGACTCTGATCAGCTCAGATTCAAGCTTGACGGGAAGTTTTATTTTGTTTAAGCAATGCCATTTGGTCGCAGCATAGCACGCCAGACTTTCGACTGTCGCTACTTTTTTGGAATTCTGGGTAGCTAGACATGTTTCTGAGGGACGATTCATATGTTCTCTTGACAGTTTCCTGCTTGGTACTAGGGAGTCCATTTTGTGGGCAATTTATAAATGTTACATGTGGTTTATCAAAGATACACTGTCACCTTCGCATCACAGCAGATATGAAGGAATTTGAACTTTGGGTACAATTTTTCAAAAAAAAAAAAAAAAAAAAAATTATGGTATTTCCGTTTCTCATGACCGGTTCTGGATGTCAAATGAGGACTTACAGCACTGCACCATTCGTGCAAGGGGTTTGAACTCGGTTTTGGTGCCTACTTTGTAGGTAATGAGATAAGACCAGTGGTCCAGTGGATAATTTTTCCATCTTTGGAGCATCTTCTGTTATTTATTTTTGATTTATAAAAAAAAAAAAAAAAACAGTAGTGTATTGGGAACTGCTTCCTGCAGTACACCACATTCTATTCAAAATTACAGACCAGCCTTACCAAGTCACGGAAGGCAATGTTAATCGAGATATTTCCATGACATATTAAAAATGTAGAGTGCCGAGCACTGAACTTTGCAGTACACAACATTCTTTTCAAATCTACGGATCAACCTTACCACTCACGGAGGGTAATGTTTAATGAGATATTTCCATTTATGTATTTATTTATTTTAATTTATGCATTTATTAAAATGTAGAGTACTGAGCACTGCACCTTGCAGTACACCACATTCTAATCACACATACCCACTCACGCAGGGTAATGTTGGATGAGATAGTTCTAATCAGATAAATAAACTAGATAAATATTTAATTCATCTTTAGAATTAGTTGAGACATAACTGCCCTCCAACAATATCCTGCATCCCACTTGCAATCAATGCATCTATATGTTGCCTTGGTTGTCAAACAATATATGATGTGGAAGCCTGAGGGTAGTCTAGACTTCTTTTGCCTCCGGAATGGCCATTCATTAAAGCACTGTCAGCTCAGTGGCATTCTTGTGACAGCTGTAGAAAATAAATTAGGACTTCCAAAGCAACTTTATGCTGCACATTCCTTTAGAATTGGAAGGGCTATTAATTTGGCAGCTAAGGGTATTCTAGTATAGCCATAAAAGAACTTGGTTGATGGAAAACTGGGGCCGTAACATAGTACATACTTTTTTAAATTGTCTGTTACAGATATATTGATTATCAGTGATTCCCTGGTTTCACACCTTGCTGACAGTGTATCAGCTCTCAGACCTCCAGCTAATGCAGTGATTGTTGGCTAAAATTTTTATTAGGGTTCAGCGGTGCACTGGGATCACTACGACACCGAGCTCCAATGGTTGCTGCAGTTTTATTCAACCCTTGTGATGATAATTATTCACCTCGGGGGCAACAACCTTGTTGAGTGGTCCCAAAGCAAACTTTTTAAAGACTTTTAAAAGCTAATTTGCATACATGGCTTCTATCTATCCCGAAGCCCAAACGGTATGATCAGACATCCTCCCTAATTGTCAGTCGTGGCTGGGGGCGGACAACACTCATGAAGGGCTTAAAAAGCTGGATCAAAGGAGGCGTATAAACCAATCGGGTAGACAGCCTGCTTTAATTGTAGTGACCGAACAATCAAGCATGTGCTCGATTTCAATACAACAGGGCTATTTAAGACGAATAGGGTTCATCTCACTGCTGTGGGCAATATCATATTTTTAAATACATTTGAGGAAGTAGTCAATCAATTTGTTACAGACCCTTCTTACCAAATGTAAAATCCTAATATGTAGTTAGAATAACAGGACAAGGATAAAAAGGCTATATTCATAAAAATGTTGACTTGCTGAATTGGGGGACAAATTTATGTGGGGCATCATAAATTTGCTGTGGCGGAATTCAGCATTCGATAGGGGGGACGCTTTGCTTAGACAGCTGTTTGGTTGTAATGAAACTTTACGCCTTGAGCCTAGATTCCAAATACTGGTTGCTGGGAGCAAGGCTGAAGTTTGTTTCTTTCAGGACTTCTACTTGGACTGGGTGGCATCTCCTTCATGGAAGTGGTCCGCCATAACCTGAAGATTTGTTCTTGAGCCTAGATTCCGGGTACTGGTTGCTGGGAGCAGAGCTGAGGCTTGTTTCTTTCAGAACTTCTTGAACTGGGTGGCGTCTCCTTCAGGGAAGTGGTTCGCCATAGCCTGAGGATGTGTTCCCCCCAGGGTCATACTAAAACTTTCTAAATTGCAAGTCATAACACGGGTGGTAATCAGGGGAACTAGCTCGAAAATGAGTCAATGGAAATTTGTTCCCTCGACACATCCGGGAACTCTCGAGCTAGCTCCATCACCAAGAATCTCGTAAACAAAGGTAGGTCTCGAAGAGTTTTATCACCATTTTTTTCTTTGTAAGCTATTTATAAAAAATCCGGCAATGCAGTTCCACATAGAAATGATTTAACTTTGTACTCCGCTAGAATTTGCCATGGAAATTTGCAGCGCTGGAGTATGAATGAAACCCAAACTTTTTATCACGGACCGGAAAAATTGTCAATTTATGTCATTACGGAGATTTTGACCGAAGATTTTTCATTTTCCGTCAAAAGTACGCCCTTGGCACCCACAGAAACAACATCCCTGGTGAAATGAAACATGGAAAGTGTGAAATAAGCAAAAAAATATGGCAGTGATTACGTAACTTGCGAGTTATGACGAAATTACTGTCCGAGCTAGTCTTCTCGACAAGGAGCTAGTTCACTCGACATAAAAAAGAAAATGAAACGTTCATCAGATTTGATGTCTTTCTATGGTCCCACCCAGGTTATCCAACTGGTTTCTTTACCTCTGGCTAACAAAGGTAGGTCTCGAAGAGTTTTATCACCATTTTTTGTCTTTGTAAGCTATTTATAAAATAAATCCGGCAATGCAGTTCCACATAGAAATGATTTAACTTTGTACTCCGCTAGAATTTGCCATTGAAATTTGCAGCGCTGGAGTATGAATGAAAGTAAACTTTTTATTACGGACCTGAAAAATTGTTAATTAATGTCATTACGGAGATTTTGGCCGACGACTTTTCATTTTCCGTCAAAAGTACGCCCTTCACACCCATAGAAACAACATTCCTGGTGAAATAAAACAGAGTCTTATCATAAGGAACAATGATATATATGGTTTAGGGGTTGGGAGCTGAATTATTTTCAAAATATTAGACATTTTGAGTTTTCCATACAAATGCCTATATGTCAATTTTACGTTTTATGTAATTTTACCCCAAGGCCCATCCAGGGGCAATTGTATCATGAACGGAAAGTTCTTTGGCTGAGTAAGTGTCATGCAAAATTTCAACTTTGTAGCATAACAGAAACGGGAATTATGGGCTCCAAGAGAAACGCGAACGTTAACTTTAACGTTTGTTAGACTCTGGTTAGGACTCTTGGGCAATGGCATCTGACACTCGGACACGCTCAGGAGCATGGCCCTGGGACAATCGTATCATGAACAGAAAGGTCACGGTCTGAGTAAGCGTCATACCGATTTTCAATTTTGTAGTATAACATAAATGGAAGTTATGGGCTCTAAGAGAAATGCAGACGTAAACTTCGAAATTTGTTAGACTCTGTTTATGAACGCGACTTTCCATTGCAGAACTAGGACATCCATATATGACTCAAGAGAGGCTCGAACCACACCGACAGGATACCTAATCGACATAGATTCATGTTGTTAGGTGATTAGTTGCTTAATAGATCACTGTCTGTCGGGCACAAGTGCAGAGATCACTCGCGGTACGTGCCCGTGATCACTCGCACTACGCGCTCATGATCTATTCACTATAACGACTGACTTCCAGTCTGTGATATATTAAGCAACTAATAAGCACCATCTTATCTTTCAACAATTTAGTCGAAAACTGTGTTGAGCATTTATGGGTATAGGGGAAACGATAGTTTGTTCGAGGCATCTGGGTCACATGACCAAGATGGTTACCATGCCCATATATGGTGAAACCATTAAAAATCTTCTCTAGAACCAGTGGGCTGATTTCAAGAAACTTGTAGTACCTAGGACTGCAGCACAACATAATTTGTATAAACGATGACTTTAGGTTTATTAAAAATAATCAGATCACCTGCGGGAACAATATGTGATTTCTGAGTGAAACAAAAATCATCAAAAAGATTACCGGTAGGAATCAAATACTTCATTTATTTAATCAAACCTTTACACGACACTGACATTTGTGTGCATATATATTTTCTCTCTTTTTCCATCCATCCTTCCATCCATCTACCCACCGACCCATCCATCCATCCGTCCGTCTGTCTGTCCGTCTATATGTTCGTTCGTCCATCCGTCCTCCAATTGACCAATCCTTCCAAATACCCACTCATCCCTTTCTATTGTGCACCCTTCCATCCATCAATCATTCCATCCATCCATCCATCCATCCAACATCCATTGATCCGCTCCAAATGGGAGGGGGCGAAGCAACTAGGTGGGCGAAATGACTAAGGGGGGCGAAAAGACCAGGCTCTGTTGGCAAAACAGGGGTGTAAAATGGGGGCGAAACGAACAGGGAGAAACGACTGGGGGACGCCTTTGGGGCATAGCATCTTGTTACCCAACTAGCCAGTGGTAAAGAAACCAGTTGGATAACCTGGGTGGGACCATAGAAAGACATCGAATCTGATGAATGTTTCATTTTCTTTTTTATGTCGAGTGAACTAGCTCCTTGTCGAGAAGACTAGCTCGGACAGTAATTTCGTAATAAGTCGCAAGTTACGTACCTAATCATGGCAAAATTTTTTTTGCTTATTTCAAACTGTCCATGTTCCATTTCACCAGGGATGTTGTTTCTGTGGGTGTGAAGGGCGTACTTTTGACGGATAATGAAAAATCGTCGGCCAAAATCTCCGTAATGACATAAATTGACAATTTTTCCGGTCCGTGATAAAAAGTTTGGGTTTCATTCATACTCCAGCGCTGCAAATTTCCATGGCAAATTCTAGCGGAGTACAAAGTTAAATCATTTCTATGTGGAACTGCATTGACGGATTTTTTTATACATAGCTTACAAAGAAAAAAATGGTGATAAAACTCTTCGAGACCTACCTTTGTTTACGAGTTTCTTGGTGATGGAGCTAACTCGAGAGTTCCCGGATTTGTCGAGGGAACAAATTTCCATTGACTCATTTTCGAGCTAGTTCCCCTGATTACCACCCGTGCATAAGTAAGGTTCGCACATGCAGCCGGGGCTATCTGAATATATGTAATATGGGATGGATTACATGGTATGCATTGCATAATGCAGAAGATGGTATGGAATGCGTGTCATGGAATGCATTTTGGAGTGCACATTACGGAGTGCTCACTGTCAAGATTAGTTGGAGTGCATAAATTGGAGTGCACAAGAGTTGGGATAGAATGGAGCGTACAAATAGGATGTGCGCAATATCTGGATTTTTACATAATTTGGAGCGTACAGTCAGGATGTGCGCAATATTTAGAATGCTAAAAAATTGTAAAGCATACAAACAAGATGTATGCAATATTTGGAATACTTGGAGCGTACAAATAGGATGTGCGCAATATTTGGATTGTTACAAAATTTGGAGCGTACAAACAGGATGTGCGCAATATTTGGAATGTTAAAAAATTGTGGAGCGTACAAACAGGATGTACGCAATATTTGGAATACTCTGTTACAAAATTTGGAGCGTACTATAGGAAGTGCGCAATTTTTGGAATGTTACAAAATCTTGGAGCACACATTAGAATGCTAAAAAATGGTAAAGCATACAAACAAGATGTATGCAATATTTGGAATACTTGGAGCGTACAAATAGGATGTGCGCAATATTTGGATTGTTACAAACAGGATGTGCGCAATATTTGGAATGTTAAAAAATTGTGGAGCGTACAAACAGGATGTACGCAATATTTGGAATACTCTGTTACAAAATTTGGAGCGTACTATAGGAAGTGCGCAATTTTTGGAATGTTACAAAATCTTGGAGCACACATTTGGAGTGTGCGCATATTTTGGAATACTCAAAATTCAAAATTGGACTGCACAATATTTTGAGTGCAAACAAATTAATAATTTGGTGCCCGTTTTCGTGCGAGCAAGGTTATATGCTGTCACTGCGTCCCCCCTTCGACCTGAATCTACTCGGTGTCCATATACTGCCAATAATGTTTACTGTGAAAAAGGAGATAAATAAAAGTAGTTGTATCTATATATATTTTGTTGTATGAGTGAGCATCCTTAATAATAGGGATTATCAACTAAATGATAATCCCATTTATTTGGTGCGAACAAATTGAATGGACTGTCATTAATGTGTCATGATTGCAGCTTCAGGGTGGCTTGACCTCTCATTATTTAGGTTTAAACAATGTCTGATCGCAATTTCGATCTCGTCATCCACCATGACAGTTGGTCCAGGTTACTGGACGCTTGCACCGTGTTTGTTATTCAGCAGTCAAGCGTCTTAAGGGCCAAACTATGGTTTGGCGTCTTGCGCATGCTCAGGGAAACCTTCCTTTTCCGTTTTCAAATCCAGCAAAAGAAAGTTGTATTTTTTAAGAAGAATCTAAAACCCACCCACCCGCCGCTGTCGTTGTGATATTATTGGCAGTCCAGGAAGTTTAATACCTGATACTGTCTTAAGTTCTTTTCATTTCAGGCTTGTTTGGTGCCTCCTGGTGCTGAAGCTGGCATGTCCTAATTAAAGATGCTGTACATACGACAGTCTACTTGTATAAATATAGCAACAATACTTAGTTCTATAAGTCAATATATAATTAACAAATAAGTAAATACGTGTTAAATTGGATATATATATTATTCTCCCGACGCTGGATATTATTCTCCCGTTGCTGTAGAGAGACTGTTGGATGTGACAACGCTGCCTATCGACGTATATCTTCGACTGGCCCACAAAATGGATTGATGTGTTAACACTATATATATGTATACTGGCTACTTAGTGACGTTTAATGCCCATGGTTTTAACTACATATACGCATGTGACATTGAACATAAACTAAAAGCCCAAAATTCAGCGACAGCTGTTGCAAAATATGGAGTGTGCATGTTTTCTGGGCCAGACTAGCTAGTTTCGGCCAATTAGGCCTCATCAGTGACCCTCAGATATTTTCAAATTTCCATAATTGATAATGGAATCAATGATCACAAAGGACAAGAAAATATAATCTACACTATGATGTAGACTCCGGATCGGTTGTTTATGGCCACTTAATTTCTTCACCGAGAGATTCTGCTGACTTTTGATCAGCTGAGCTTCGGAATTCAGCATTCGATAGGGGGGACGCTTTGCTTAGACAGCTGTTTGGTTGTAATGAAACTTTACGCCTTGAGCCTAGATTCCAAATACTGGTTGCTGGGAGCAAGGCTGAAGTTTGTTTCTTTCAGGACTTCTACTTGGACTGGGTGGCATCTCCTTCATGGAAGTGGTCCGCCATAACCTGAAGATTTGTTCTTGAGCCTAGATTCCGGGTACTGGTTGCTGGGAGCAGAGCTGAGGCTTGTTTCTTTCAGAACTTCTTGAACTGGGTGGCGTCTCCTTCAGGGAAGTGGTTCGCCATAGCCTGAGGATGTGTTCCCCCCAGGGTCATACTAAAACTTTCTAAATTGCAAGTCATAAGTAAGGTTCGCACGTGCAGCCGGGGCTATTTGAATATATGTAATATGGGATGGATTACATGGTATGCATTGCATAATGCAGAAGATGGTATGGAATGCGTGTCATGGAATGCATTTTGGAGTGCACATTACGGAGTGCTCACTGTCAAGATTAGTTGGAGTGCATAAATTGGAGTGCACAAGAGTTGGGATAGAATGGAGCGTACAAATAGGATGTGCGCAATATCTGGATTTTTACATAATTTGGAGCGTACAGTCAGGATGTGCGCAATATTTAGAATGCTAAAAAATTGTAAAGCATACAAACAAGATGTATGCAATATTTGGAATACTTGGAGCGTACAAATAGGATGTGCGCAATATTTGGATTGTTACAAAATTTGGAGCGTACAAACAGGATGTGCGCAATATTTGGAATGTTAAAAAATTGTGGAGCGTACAAACAGGATGTACGCAATATTTGGAATACTCTGTTACAAAATTTGGAGCGTACTATAGGAAGTGCGCAATTTTTGGAATGTTACAAAATCTTGGAGCACACATTAGAATGCTAAAAAATGGTAAAGCATACAAACAAGATGTATGCAATATTTGGAATACTTGGAGCGTACAAATAGGATGTGCGCAATATTTGGATTGTTACAAAATTTGGAGCGTACAAACAGGATGTGCGCAATATTTGGAATGTTAAAAAATTGTGGAGCGTACAAACAGGATGTACGCAATATTTGGAATACTCTGTTACAAAATTTGGAGCGTACTATAGGAAGTGCGCAATTTTTGGAATGTTACAAAATCTTGGAGCACACATTTGGAGTGTGCGCATATTTTGGAATACTCAAAATTCAAAATTGGACTGCACAATATTTTGAGTGCAAACAAATTAATAATTTGGTGCCCGTTTTCGTGCGAGCAAGGTTATATGCTGTCACTGCGTCCCCCCTTCGACCTGAATCTACTCGGTGTCCATATACTGCCAATAATGTTTACTGTGAAAAAGGAGATAAATAAAAGTAGTTGTATCTATATATATTTTGTTGTATGAGTGAGCATCCTTAATAAAAATATATCTAACTAGTGTTCGAAACCTAGATAGGGAATCCCTCTCAAACTCGTTTACCTGTCATCATAATTGTTTGCATTTTTGCATAAAATGCATTCATTTGTATTGTTTTAAAGAAAAATACCGGCTATATGTATTTTATTTTTGGAAGCATTTTTTCCAGATAGCTCAATAATGCACCTTTAAAGGGGTCAAAATTATAGAGGCGTTTTTTCGTGATGTGTCAACCAATATGATAATGTGATGTTGTTTACTTCTACAAATTCACAAACTGAATGTCAAACAGTAGATACTGATCGGGTGGTTTTTTCAGAAGATGTACATATACTGGTTCAGAGGGACAAGGGTTATTTATGGTGAAGGCTAAGTCTCTAAGCCTTTGAATCAAATACACCTGTGGACACAAAACTGTTCAAACTCCAATTTGGTACTTTTCATTGAAGCTCTTTGCATCAAGTTATTTTGACAAGTAAATGTCATTCATTAAAGAATTCTAAAACTAGATCAAGCAATTATTGGTCTCATTTTGGCAAACACTTTCTGATTAACATTTCAGATGTATTTTGATTGGACAGTGCAGCAGTCTGCAATGAAATGTACACCACATTGTGTTTTGAATTTATTTCCCTTTCTGGCAGTTGACTGACAGGATGTTATGATATACTGAATGATGTTTCAAATCAAAATGAAAGGAAGCCCATCAAAATTTGAACGGTTTTGTGTCCACAGATGTACATGTAATTGCAAGGTAACATCTTCCTCAAAATTGTCTTTGAAAGTGGTTGGGCACATTATGATGATAGTTTCAATTTAGAAATTGGGTCAGAAAAGAAAGATAAGCCTTCATCTGGATTATACAACAAGTTGGGTTAACCTTTGACTTGCTGTTGAGTGTAGTATAGATGGCTTCTAAAGAATTGATGGCTCCACTCTGTTTGTCATGCAGTTTGTGAATTGAACGAACACAGTATATCAAGTAATTCGATTGGCTGATAGTCAGCAGAAATAAATGAATAATAATAATAAATGAATTTATTCAGCAGGAAAAGGGTTAAACTTGCATTTCTCCCAAATGCATTTTATGCATTCCAACAACGTTGCAGGTGTGCATCAAAAAGTGGAGAGATACGTAAGAAGCAGTGTTTCAAGGCAATTCCAGAATTAAAGCGAGATTTTACGGGGGAGTGGGTATGCGGTTTATGTGACATTTAGAAACCTTAGCAAACAGTGTACTGTTTGTCATGTCTGTCAAATGAAAAAAAAAAACATACGTCAAGCAATTTGATAGGTCGATAGAAAATGCAAATGGGTGTTGCAAAATTGATTTATTCAACCCATTTGCAATATTTAATGATGAAAGTTTTAAAAATATGTTAACTAATGATGTCATTAGTTTTGAACAACTGGCCCCGGGTCTCAAATGCCAAGACACACCCCCACCCCTAATTCTGAGGTCTCTCAACCCTAGCTATTAATTCTGAAATTGCCCGGGTGTAATATTCAAGGTTGTGAACTGTAAACCACAAAATCAATCAACAGCAGGAATATACATTCAAATGCCCAGCAGGTATGCTCAACATGCTAAGATTACTGTAGGTCATATTTCTGTGTACAGTAAAACCTGTCTAAGTGGCCACCTTTAATAAGCAATCAACCTGTCTTAAGCAAGCATGTATTTGGTTCCCAGAAAAGGAAAGTGCATTAAAATCCCCCTGTATTATGCAAGCACCTGTCTTAAGCAAGCACCTTTGATTATCCCTTAGGTGCTTGCTCAATATATGTTGTACTGTGTATGTAGGTCAGTCATACATATCAACCAAGCTTATATTTCTATATTTTCTGCAAAACTTGGAACTTGAAACGGTGTCTTCCTGCTACCAAAGTAACAGGTAAGCTGGGTAGTTGATGATAATTGAGTCAGTTCTCCATAACCTCACATGAACAAGTCCGTGAAACGAACACCCGCTAAACCCCACTTTATATAGAGAAAACTGGGGTTTACGGGGGGTATACATTTGTTCCAAGACATAGGTTGTGGGTACTCGTTAGAACCGCCTCACTGAGCGGTTGTAACGAGCATCCACAACCTATGTATGCAGCATTTATAAGAAATATATCACAGATTTTCATCATAAAAATAGTCATTTTGGAGATGTGTAAAAATGCGCTATGTCGCACGGGTGTGTTATCGTAATGTTATATGCATTGGATGGTCCGACTCACACCACTTTGCATGGGCAGGCTTAGTACTTCTAAGTGGTTTATCAGTACTCATGTGTGGTCAGTATCAGCTCTGGTTGGAGCCAATCTATTTCTCCAAGCCCCGATGGGCGGGGGCGAAGGAAAACTATCCTTTGTTTACCACTTAATACCCACCTAATCTGTTGCTATGGCTGCCACATAGAATGCTGCATTACATAAGAGGATCTTATATGAGTGTTCGTGTATTATTGAAGTTATCAAACAAGTTGAGGAAAAGAGATAAAATGTGAGGCTTTGCCAAACATTTTATCCCTTTTCCTGAATGAGTTTAATAAATTTAATAATACATGAACACGAACACAAGATTCCTTTTATCATGACATTAAGAATGCATTTTATTCACGATTTATCAAAAAAAAATGTCAATATGTCGCCATTAGTAAACGCAATGTCATTAAGGAATGTCTAGCAGGGCATATCTAACTAATTTGCATGTTTAATCCACTAGTGGATTACTGATTTTAATACATGGCGTTATTACATTCCCAGATGCGATGTCATATGATAAATCTAGTAAATGCAGTGGAAAAAAAATCTCAGAATAGGTTTGGCAGTATGCTGAAGCTGAGTATACTTTTTACATTTTTGTATTGGTTTGTCAGTCAGAACACACACCTTCACTTCCAAATACCACCCATTAAACAAACATTTTGTTTATAATGGGCTTCTATTTAGCTGTTTTACTGCAAGTAAACCTTTAAAATACATTCTCAGACCAGAAGTAAAGGTTTAAAAGTGAGTGAGTGAGTGTTTGAGTTTTACATCCCACCAACCGCTAGGGTCATATGGACACGGGACCTCAGTTTAAAGACACATCCGAAAGTCTGGAGAAGCCTGGGATCGATCCTGCGACCCCTGGTTTACAAGGCGAGTAGCGTAACCACTACACCACGGAGGCTTCTAAAGGTTTGAAAGTCCAATTAAGTTTAAAATTAGAAGCTCTATAAAGAGCACTGGATAAGACATGATATTTTTCTCTCCCAAAATTCATCAAAAACATGTGCTCTGTGCATTCTTTCATATCCAAAATGCCTATTTTTCAATGTCAATTTGTGATATTTCTCTTATTTTTACTCCAAATATAGGTTGTGAGTGCCCATTAGAAACGCCTAAATGAGTACCCAATAGGTTGTGGGTGCTCGTTAGAACCGCCTCAATACCGCCTCACTGAGGCGGTTCTAACAACTTGTGTCTAGGAGCAGAAATGAGCAAAATAATGTATACCCCAGTTTTCTCCATATAAAATGGGGTTTACAGGGGTGTTCATTTAACCCATTTGGTACCGAAAACCCCAAAATGGGTACCCTGGCAAACAGTGCAGGCCCAGATCAGATGCCGCAAAATGCGGCATCTGATCTGGGCCTACACTGTTTGCGAAAAGTTAAATCATTTTCAAAATCAATTTTGTAAATAATGCAGCCTGTCACCCCTAAATTTTGAAATGGACTCCTGCTATATATAGGGAGGAAGATTCCATTTGGTACAACTAGAGCTGCCGCCTAACGGGCGCCAATTATACCCCGGCATTTGACCTTGAGGAAGGTCAACGTAAAGGTCAAGGTCAGGTTTGTGTATATCAATCTTAAGTACTAGTGGCAAGGTGTGTGGTGTGTGAATATTAAAGAAATCGGTCAAAGAATAAGGAAGTTATGAGCAATGTTAAAGTTTTTTGTAACGGACCGACGACGACAGACGACAAGCTGACTCCTATATACCCCCTTCAAACTTCGTTTGCGGGGGTATAAAAATGGTTAATGGTCTTTTTATCAAGATAACAAGTTTCTATGAACAAATACCCATGATGTCTCAAAAATATCTTGAACGGTTCTTGGTATAAAGCCATTAACTATCATAAATTTCATAAGTGCATGACCTACAGTAATCTTTCAAAAGTCCTACCCTTTTTCTTGGGCGTCTAGTTCTCTGCTGAAAGTGAATGACATTTCTAAACAGTGCAGAAAATAAGCAAAGAACATAAAAGGTGACAACAAATATAAACTAACTTTTATCTAACAAAATGCAGCTATTACTGTAAGTTAATAGCTCTAAATTAAATTGGCTTAAATACCCAAAATGTTGGCATGCTTTGGCCTGAGCAAACAGTGTAGACCTCCTTATGGAGCAGTTTGATATAGGTCTGCACAGTTTGATATTTTCCCAGCCTGTCAGTTTCTTGTCAAATTTGCATGTCCAAATCCTTTTAGAATATTTACAGACACTGGTTAGGGCATCCAGTATTTAGGATGGTTACAGTTACTTACCACAATAATCCTAAGTATTGGGATGGGCAAGCCTAAGCAAACAGTCCAGACCCAGATCAGACTGCTCCTGAAGGAGCAGTCTGATCAGAGTCTACACCATTTGCAATTTCTTCTCCACTAGGTGACTGTGTACACAGGCTGAATGCTGAGTGTACACAGGCTGACTTGAGGGTCTACAAAGGCTGACAGAGAGTACATAGGCTAACTGAGTGCACACAGGCTGACTGATGGTCTACAAAGGCTGACTTAAGAGTCTACACAGGCTGACTGAGTGTACACAGACTGACTGGGTGTACACAGGCTGACTGAGGGTCTACAAAGGCTGACTTAAGAGTCTACCCAGGCTGACTGAGAGTGTACACAGAATGACTGGTGAGTATACACAGGCTGACTGAGGGTCCACAAAGGCTGACTTAAGAGTGTACATAGACTGACTGAGAGAGTACACAGACTGACTGAGAGTGTACACAGGCTGTCTGAGTGTACACAGGCTGACTTAGAGTCTACACAGGCTGACAGAGGGTCTACAAAGGCTGACTTAGAGTCTACACAGGCTGACTGAGAGAGTTCACAGACTGACTGAGTGTACACAGGCTGACTTTGAGAGTACACAGGCTGATTAAGTGCACACAGGCTGAGTGAGCGTCTAAGAGTCTACACAGGCTGACTGAGAGTGTACACAGGCTGACAGAGAGTTCACAGACTGACTGAGAGTCAGATCACAGACTGACTGGAGAGTGTACACAGCCTGACTGGGGTATTTGCTGAGGACACATGTTCAAACATACATCTACACTTATGGCCCCCGCCCATAGGGGCTTGAAGAAGTATATGGGCTGCATGATGCTTCCACGCAGAGCTGAATCCGGCCCGCACACTAGTACTGGTAAATCTCTTAGAGGATCTAAGCCTGTCCAGGAACCGGGGATGCCAATTAACCGTATTTGGTTTTATTGGGCGACAGGGCTTGAGATGTCATTTCATCTCATTGTCGGGTAAAAGTCCCACAAAATTGGAAGCAACGTCTCCAAAATGACCTTTACAGTGTTGACTGGGACGTTAAACCTCAAATCAAACAAACAAACAAACAAACATCTACACTTAACATGACTATTCTGCTTATTTATTCACACATTTAAACTAATAGCAGAAAGACAGCATGAGTATGCAAGCAACATTATTTAGTTAGAAAGCTTTGGCAACAGTAATGGTAGTTTTATTTCTTCTAACAATAAAGCCGACACTGGGGGCATGATCATTGAAATGTTCAGCCATCAGGTTGCAGTTGTTCCAAACATCATAAGCTTAACAAGCTCGTTAATGGCCAAACAGTAAGCTGTTCTACCAAGTTCCGTATCTCAAACTCCAGAAGATGGTATTTTTGCTGGAAAAATGTGAGTAGCTTTTGCAAATGCAAAAGCTACTCAAATTTTATCAGCAAAAATATTAGAATATTAGCCATATTAAATGTTAAAAGTTTTAACAATATGCTAACTAACGACATTGTTAGTTTTGAAAACTGGCCCAGACATCATACTCCAGAAGATGGTATTTTTGCTGAAAAATGTGAGTAGTTTTTGCAAACGCAAAAGCTACTCACATTTTTCACCAAAAATATTAGAATATTAGCCAAAGTAACCCTATTTGTACCAAATGGAATCGTACTCCTTATACATAGCAGGAGTCCATTTCAAAATTTAGGGGTGTCAGGTTGTGTTTCCTTCAAAAACTATTTGGAAATTGGCTGAAAGTTTTGCAAACAGTGAAGGCCCTGATCAGACACTGCATTCTGGACCTGCACTGTTTGCCAATACCTATTAGGGGTCTCTGGTACAAAATGGGTTAAATTTTCAAAGTTTTTACAATATGCTAACTTATTAATGACAATGTTACTTTTGAGCAACTAGCCCAAGACAGTGATGTCAGCTTTAGTGAATTTTGCTGAATATTCATTTAAGCCACACCCATTTCTGTCTATCAACCAATCAAATAACTTGATGTAATTTACTGCTACAAATTCATAAACTAAATGCCAAACAGTATACATCCTGATCAGATGGCTTCTTCAGAAGCCATCTGATCTGGATCTACACTGTTTGCAAAGATAGGGGTTGTCGTGAACAGCAAGATAAGGGTTAAAAGCATAATTTAAAGATGTCAGCTTTAGTGAACCTTTTCTTTGCCAGCAACATATATGAAAATACTTACAACTGTGTCTCTAGGTTCATCATCAGAGGACATGTCTCTCACAGCTTTCAGAGCTTTTGTGTATTCATGGGTGGTCCGCATTGAAGGTGGTACAGAGGAGCTGGACTGCAAGAAAAAAGGCATAAGTCAAAAATATACGCAGGGAAGGCAACTTTTCAAAAAAAAGACCACTTGTGTGGTGCACACAGATCTGTTTGTTTGAGATCAAAGTTTTACATTCCCATCAACACTATTTAAATCATTTTGGAGACACTGCTTTCAATTTTGTGAGACATCTCAAGCCCTACATTCCAAATAAACAAATACGGTTTAAACAAGTATGATCACTTGGTAATCAAGGTGTTTCCGCTGTGTTACAACAGGTAAAATTGATTGTCTGTGTGGTCTCACAGGTAAATAAGAATGGCAGATCATCGCTGTGTTTACCGCATCACTGCAATGGCTAGCTGTGGGAAGTTGCATGGGCTCATGTGCAAAAACACAGCGGACAAAACCAACTAGACCACGGTGTTGTGAGGGCTAAAAAAATTGGGGCAGTTGTACTGTATCTACAGGTAAAACTGGTAAGTTTAAGTGGTATAGCAGGGGCTTTCTTTTCAATGCTATCAGTGATTACTTGAACATTGAACCTATATTCAGTACATTATGGTATCAAGCCCAGATGTAAATGTACTGCTGAGCAAGGGAAAAGGGAACCAGCTGATTTTGAAGACCACCTAAGCTGCAGATATGTGCTGCCATATCTGATTACTGAACTGGTCCAGTTGTTCAAAGCAATGTTAGCATAACAAGCTTGCTAGTGGTCAAGATGGCACAATATCTAGTGTCGTAAAAATCCTAAAATTTCGGACACCTTGAGGGAGGACTTGCTGTAATTCTCCTTAAAGTGAAAAAAATTTGTTTCACGAGCCAGCAAGGAGTCCAGATAGTGCAGAAAGTGTGGTAAACAGTGTAGACCCTGATCAGACTGCTCCTTCGGGAGCAGTCTGATCTGGGTCTGCACTGTTTGCTTAGGCCTGTCTGTCCCAATACTTAGGATCAGAGGGTGGCAAACACTGTAGACCCTGATCAGACTGCTCCTCCATGAGCTGTGTGATCTGGGTCTGCACTGTTTGCTTAGGCCTGTCTGTCCCAATACTTAGGATTATTATGGTACTCTGTTGTTTTTGCTAGACAAATTTGGGTAGGTTTTGTCGATGCAAAAGCTACCCACAATTTTCAGCAAAAATATTCGCATATTTGCCATATGAAACTAGACAAAAGTGCCCAGTGGGGCACGTATACCCCCGGCCAGTGCCATCACCTCAACTGAAACTAGTCATACTGATCTTTCATTCTCACAGCAGCAGCCAAAGAGGCAACATGTGTTCTCCAGAGCTCTGACAATTCCTATGGATTTACCATATATATTGTCTTGATTTAGAAAGTCATCTTAAGCCTCCACTGTGTTTCCTAAATTTAGGATTATTCGAAAGAAAAGGAATATATAGTGATAAATGTGAAAATTATCTTAAGCCTCAACTGTGTTTTCTTAAATTTAGGATAATTTCGAAAGAAAAGGAAATTATAGTGATAAATGTGAAAATCATCTGAAGCCTCTTGTGTTTTTCAAATTTTAGGTATTCAAAAGAAAAGGAATATATAGTGATAAATGTGAAAATCATCTTAAGCCTCCTGTGTTTTTCAAACTTTAGGTTTATTCAAAAGGAAAAGAATATACAGTGATAAATGTGAAAATCATCTTAAACCTCCTGTGTTTTTCAAATTTTAGGTTTATTCGAAAAAAAAAAAAAGGACTATATAGTGATAAATCTGAAAATCATTTTAGGCCTCCACTGTGTTTCTTAAATTTAGGTTTATTTGAAAGAAAAGGAAAATATAGTGATAAATCTCAAAATTATCTTAAGCCTCCACTGTGTTTCTTGAATTTAGGTTTATTCGAAAGAAAAGGAATATAAAGTGATAAATCTGAAAATCATCTTAAGCCTTCACTGTGTTTCTTAAATCAAGAATAAATATATAGTGATAAATCTGAAATCATCTCAAGCCTCCAATGTGGAGAAAGAAAAGGAATATACAGGAATAAATTTCATGAATTTAAATTAAAGAAGCTATTTGAAAACAAGAGGGCCATGATGGCCCTGGATCGCTCACCTGATCCATAGTGTAACAAGTGGGCCCAAGAGAGGGCCATTATTGGCCCCAGGGCTTTAATGTGCATAATGTTGAGGGAGGTCTTAAAGGTGAAGCTTCATACCAAACATCAACAAAGGCTATAATTTGAACAATCTTGGCAATGGTCCACTAGATGAAGCTACACATCAAATATCAAAGACCTGGGCCTAGCGGTTTCAGAGAAGAAGATTTTTAAAGATTTTCCCTATATAAGCCAATGTAAAACCAAAGGGCCCCGGGACGAGGGCATTTTTTGCCCCAGCACTATAATTTGAACAATCTTGGTAGGGGTCCACTAGATGAAGCTTCATACCAAATATCAAAGTCCTGGGCCTTGTCGTTTCAGAGAAGAAGATTTTTAAAGATTTTCCCTATATAAGCCTATGTAAAACCAAAGGGCCCTGGTGTGGAGGCATTTTTGGCCCCAGCACTATAATTTGAACAATCTTGGTAGGGGTCCACTAGATGAAGCTTCATACCAAATATCAAAGACCTCGGCCTTGTGGTTTCAGAGAAGATTTTTAAAGATTTTCCCTATATAAGCCAATGTAAAACCAAAGGGCCCTGTGGCGGGGGCATTTTTTGTCCCAGCACTATAATTTGAACAATCTTGGTAGGGGTCCACTAGATGAAGCTTCATACCAAATATCAAAGTCCTGGGCCTTGTCGTTTCAGATTAGAAGATTTTTAAAGATTTTCCCTATATAAGCCTATGTAAAACCAAAGGGCGCCGGGGCGGGGGCATTTTTGGCCCCAGCACTATAATTTGAACAATCTTGGTAGGGGTCCACTAGATGAAGCTTCATACCAAATATCAAAGACCTGGGCCTTGTGGTTTCAGAGAAGAAGATTTTTAAAGATTTTCCCTATATAAGCCAATGTAAAACCAAAGGGCCCCGTGGCGGGGGCATTTTTTGTCCCAGCACTTTAATTTGAACAATCTTGGTAGGGGTTCACTAGATGAAGCTTCATACCAAATATCAAAGTCCTGGGCCTTGTGGTTTCAGAGAAGAAGATTTTTAAACATTTTCCCTATTTAAGCCTATGTAAAACCAAAGGGCCTCGGGGCGCGGGCATTTTTGGCCCCAGCACTATTATTTGAACAATCTTGGTAGGGGTCCACTAGATGAAGCTTCATACCAAATATCAAAGACCTGGGCCTTGTGGTTTCAGAGAAGAAGATTTTTAAAGATTTTCCCTATATAAGCCAATGTAAAACCAAAGGGCCCTGTGGCGGGGGCATTTTTTGTCCCAGCATTATAATTTGAACAATCTTGGTAGGGGTCCACTAGATGAAGCTTCATAATAAATATCAAAGTCCTGTGCCTTGTGGTTTCAGAGAAGAAGATTTTTAAAGATTTTCCCTATATAAGCCTATGTAAAACCAAAGGGTCCCGGGGCGGGGGCATTTTTGGCCCCAGCACTATAATTTGAACAATCTTGGTAGGGGTCTACTAGATGAAGCTTCATACCAAATATCAAAGACCTGGGCCTTGTGGTTTCAGAGAAGAAGATTTTTTAAGTTTTTGGTGAAAAAAATCTATTTTTGGCTCCTGTGACCTAGATGTGCAACGGACCGGAACCATTTGAACAACTTTGAAAGGGGACCACCTAAGGATCATTCCTGTGAAGTTTGATCAAAATCCGATCAGTGGTTTAGGAGGAGATGTCGTTTAAAGAAATTGTTTACGCACGGACGCACGGACGGACGCCGGACAAAAAGTGATCCCAAAAGCTCACCTCGTCACTACGTGACGGTGAGCTAAAAAAAGAAAAGAAAAGATGGCAGAACCATTAAATCAGTCTGCTGCTTCAACTGTGAGAACAGACTTGCCTGCAAATGAAACTTCATGCTCAAACTTATCAGGAATATCCTCTTTATTTGAGCAAGACAAGATTATGTCTGATAAATATGATGGTGTGTTGTACCACATGTTACCATCAGGACAGAAAGTCAACATTAAATTTTCAATTCCAGTGCTTTTCAGGGAATTCATCATTTTGTTGGAAGAAGAGTTTGTGAAATCTGAATGGAATATTAATGGCAAGTTTGCAGTATCATCACATATTCAGGGAAGAAAAGTGCAAATAACTGTCTATGAAGTTAATAAAACCATTGAGATTTCAGGCCCTGGACATAAACTATGGAGAGATATAACCTTCAAAAGGCTTGCTAACAATTTGTGCACAAGGTTCATTCAAAGCTTCAGTGCTGACTCTCAGGACAGCATAAACATTTCCAAAGAACTACCAGAGGCCACAAGTACCCCCATAGTGATAGGGACTAACACAACATCTGTGCCTGTGTTAACTCCTAGTGGGCCCAGTGATGATCAAAGAACCCCCATTGAGAGGCAGATGGTAGCAATCCTTGAATCACTGTCTTATCACTCCAAGATGATTGCTACACTGCAGGAGCAGCTCACCAACCTAACAACCCAGGTTGTCAAATTGCAGGAAAAGTCATCTGCCAACAAAGCCGATACACAGGAAAACCTGCCTGATAGAACAAACAGGATCCTTGTGGACGAGTCTGTTTCTTCTCTTGATACGCATGTGACCTGCAACAATGCCGATCCCACTATTATTCTAGACACCTACCAGACTCCGTCTCTACCAAAATCCAAATCAAAGAAAACTATGAAAGCTAGGAGAATAAACAACAAAAGTCCACAACAAAACAACCCCCAAAACAGCCTACAAATGATAATGTTAACAGGCCATCAAAAACCCTCATAATTGGAGATTCTATCATCAAAGGAATAAATGAAAAAGGTCTAAAAAAACATGTGCATAGTCATGGTATTTCTGGGGCCACAGTAGAGATGGTATTGGATCAAGAATTTCTCTACAGTGATCATATCCGTAGGAGGGAATGACATTTGTAATGGAACAAATGTGGAATATGTGGAGGAAAAATATGATCACCTCATCCAGTACATACAGAAAATCAATCCGGACTGTAAAGTTGTTAATTGTACAGCCTGTCCACGACAAGACTGTGATGTGTCTGAACTGAACAAGATACTCAAATCGCTGAGTAACGAATATAGTACCCACCTGGTTGATATGGAGAAATACTTTTATAATCAAGATGGTGCTCCAACTCTCCGATATTATAGTAAAGACAAAATTCATCTGTCAAATGCAGGAATCAGAAGGCTGTTAGATGCAGTTGAAAAATCATGTGATGGGTTGATACTTGTAGGAAATTTTTAATAACAGACGCGCAGTAAACCATACAGGAAATGCTCGCCGCTCAAGGCCGAATAACAGACAGTCAGCGCAACATTACAACAGACAAAATATTCAGCAACACAGGAAGAGAAATTATGCAACAAGCAACAAAGCACAGAACTGTGTAAAATGTGGTGAAACAAACCACTCTACATTCAACTGCAAGCACAAAGAGCAGATCAAATGCCACAACTGTGGATATCTTGGACACAAACAATTTAGATGTCCTAATAACTAGGAAAACGGCAATGACGCCTCAGTGTTTGACTCCCGTAATATATTTTCAATATTACAGGTACTTTGTTCTCAGTGCAGCAGTATTTCTTGTCAGTGTACGGACAACAATTATGGAGACATATCTTTAATTTGTGCTGAACATCAAACCAAAGGAACTTTTTCAAACAATCCTAACAATTTAAGTGAGGAAGGATCCTCAAAAAACAACTTCAGTACAGGTACTGAAATTAGGAGCTCATACAGAGAAGTTTATGAATGTGACACTTTTGTTGAAAGTGATACAAATTCTGTTGACTGTGTATATAATTATCCAACTACATCATCTTCTGTACATGAAATAAATGTTTCTCCCTTGCTGGCCCAAAACGATTTAATAAATTTAAGATTGAGAGGTAGAGGCTTGCGAATCGGTCATCTAAATGTACAGGGTATCAGAAGTGGTGAGAAAGTCAGGGCGTCAAGTGATATTAGGAGTCAAAAATATAGGTTAGGTCCTGAAATATAGGTATCTAGCAGCCAGAAATATAGGATATAATAGGTTGCCTACACTGAAGAAAACAAGCCAGATTTGTATTTTTTCCACCACCACCACCTACCAGCTCTCTTTTATTAATAATACAACATATAGAAATAGATAAGGTGGTCAGCTGGTTATAATTAAGGAAAAAAATCTTTAATTGATCTCCATAAAAATCAGTCCTTAGTAGGTGATTCTAATGAATGCCCTCAATGTATGTTTTATACAGAACTGAGTGATCTACTTAAATATCATCAGAAACACCTTATCTATTTCTTGGAACAAGAGATGTTTGTTTGTTTGTTTGATTTGACGTTTAACGTCCCCATCAACACTGTAAAGGTCATTTTGGAGATGTTGCTTCCAATTTTGTGGGACTTTTACCCGACATTGAGATGAAATGACATCTCAAGCCCTGTCGCCTAATGAAACCAATAGGGTTTATAAGCATGGACAGTCCGCCTCGCACCCCAGTTCCTGGACAGGCTTAGATCCTCTAAGCGGTTTACCAGTGCGGGCCCGATTTAGCTCTGCGTGGAAGCATCATGCAGCCCACATATTTCTTCAAGCCCCTATGGGCGGGGGCTTAGGAACAAGAGATGTGTCTATCTAATAATTTAGGCAGAATCAAAACATGGGACATTCTTCCTTTTAAACAAGAGGGCCTTGATGGCCCTAGATTGCTCACGTGATCCATAGTGTAACAAGTAGGCTGCGTAGAGGGTCGATTTTTGGTCCCAGGGCTATAATTTGAACAATCATGGTCAAGGTCCACCATATAAAGCACCATACCAAATATCTAAGCCTGAGCCTTCTGGTTTCAGACAAGAAGATTTTTTAAGGTTATCCCTATATAAGCCTATGTAAAACCAGTGGGCCCTGGGGCAGAGCCAGTTTTGGCCCTGGGGCTATAATTTGAACAATCTTGGTAGAGACCCACTAGATGAAGCTTCATACCAAATATCAAAGACTTGGGCCTTCTGGTTTCAGACAAGAAGATTTTTAAAGGCTTTTTTCCTATTTTTCCCTATTTTTGTGTGCTGTGGCAACCACCGGAAAAATTCAGACATGATTCCACATGGAGTCTTTGTGGACCGTTACAGAAATCATGGTGGAACCCTTTTTCCCTGTCTGACTCTAGCAGTACATGGAATTTGGTTACAGATTCCACAAGGAAAATGGCCAGATCGTAACAGAAATGCTGCATGAAAATGTTAACCAAATCTCTGTTCAAAAGTCTGGCATGAAAACAGAGCATAATCACTTCCTGAAACATAATATTTTGGCAGGAGCACTCCCTATAACACATTCAAGGGCATCAGGGATGATGGCTAGCTTTGAGTGTTGCTTTACAACTTTACAAGTATAAAGCTGTTTTAAGAATTTCCAACTATATTTTGGATGACACTGTGAGTTACTTTTAGTATTTTAGATTAACAGTGTTTTAAATTGATTAAATGCTTAACTAGTGGGGTGTCAAAAGTTTTATGTTTGCAAACTGCAAAGATTGCACCCCACCCACATATTTATGTATGTGTTTGCAGACTGAAGTTATTAGATCACAATGAATCTTTGGAAAGCCAAGGATTCAAATTCAAGAGTTACATGAATGTTTACATATAAGTAGAATGCAAGGTTTTTGTATGTTCTTTTCCAGCACAAGTATATTCCTTCCTTATTGGGTATAGATAAAAACTCCAAACGTTTACAGTGTATGTTAAGATGATTGTGTCATGTCAATGAAACTGGACCAAATATTTAAATTAGCAGGAATCCTGCAGGAATATACAGACAGTAATACTGTCACAAGCTCAGGCAGAAATCCTGTCAATAATTCATTCAGAAATCCTGCCAATATTTCAGGCAGGAACCATGAAGGAATCCTGTCAGTAAATACAGGAATCCTGTCTGTTTTTGTTTTTTTTCTACAGGCTTCCTGGATCAATTTTCCTGCTCATTTTAATATTTCACAAGCTTTTCCACACTGATTCCCACCTGAATCCTGACTCAAATACAAACTTTAAGTGAAAATTCTATATGAAATTCTATTTGAAATTTTTTCATACAGGTTTCATGTCAGAATCCTGTCACAATATTTCTGCAGAAATACTGCAACTTAATTTCATACAAATATGTTCTAGAAAGGAAGCAAGGAATGCATGACAGAACTGGAAAATATGGAGTGTACATGTTTCCTGGGCCAGACTAGCTAGTTTCGGCCATTTAGGCCTCATCAGTGACCCTCAAATATTTTTAGCATTCCACAATAGAATCAAGGAGCCCTAAGGACAAGAAAATATAAACTACATTATGATGTAGAGCAGGGAGACTTTTTACGGCCGCCACACATTCCCAGACAACAGCTGTAGTGATGTCAAATATGTTCTAGAAAGGGTTTTCCTTTGGAAGCAAGGAATACACAACAGAACTAGAAAATATGGAGTGTACATGTTTTCTGTGCCAGACTAGCTAGTTTCGGCCATTTCATCAGTGACCCTCAAATATTTTCAAAATTCCACAATGGAATCAGTGATCCCAAAGGACAAGAAAATATAAACTACACTAGCCTGTGAGAATTCAGCTTGGACTGAAATTCGTTGAACAACTTTGAGAGAGGACCACCCAAAGATGGTTTCTGTCAAGTTTGGTCAAAATCTATTCAGGGGCTTAGGAGATGTCATTTGAAGGAATTGTGGAGGGACAGATGGATGCACGGATGGGGGAAGATGGTGGATGGTGACTGATCACACTAGCTCGCCTGCTAAAAAAAAACAGCAAAAACTTGTTTAATATTCATAAAGAAACAATAGTAAAAACAAAATGGAACATTTCAAATTTGAAAAATAGCACAACTTCCACTAGCTAAAGCTTTCCAAAAGCTGGGCATGACTGGGTTGCTACACCACAAAAAAATACAAGTTCCTAAAAGGAAAAAGCCTACTAAGCTCAAATATTATAGAAAAGATCTACTGTCAAAGATTCTTTAGAAACTTTGTATTCCTTGCTTACACATAATTCCAAATTATAGGTATTTATAGGTATTTTGGTAAAATATAGGATTTTATAGGTTATTATAGGTAATGGCCTGAAATATAGGAAAATATAGGTAAATATAGGTAACTTGACGCCCTGGAAAGTTGACCAGCTTAAGCTTATTCTTCACTCAAATGAGAATAATATTTGTATGCTAGGTATTAGTGAAAGCAAACTAGGGAGTGATATTCCAGATAATTTCTGTCATATAGCAGATTTTAAGTGTTATAGAAAAGATAAAGTACAAGGGTCAGGTGGGTTGCTGGTTTATGTTTGACAGGATATTTCCTGTATAAGAAGGGTCGATTTAGAAGATGAAAATTTTGAAAGCATGTGGTTTGAAATTTCTCAAAAAAACAGCAAATAATTTTTAGTTGGACATATGTACAGAAATCCAACATCAACAGTTGCCTGGAATGAAACATTTGACAACCAGATCGGAAAGGCTATGGAGGAAGAAAAAGAGCTTTTCATCTTAGGAGATTTAAATCGCGATTTGCTGAATATGCAAATCAAAACCCCTTGGCTAGAATATATGAATACTCATGGGCTCATACAGCACGTTAATGAACCAACTCGTATAGTTCCCAATAGTAGTGAAACCTTAATTGACCACATTTATTCTAACTTTTCAGAAAATATTCAGCATGTTGATGTACCTAACATAGGTCTAAGTGATCATTACCCAGTGTTCTTTACTCGCAAAACAAACTTTAATCAACCAAAGGGGACCCATCATACTATAAAATATAGATCCTTCAAAAATTTTAATGAAACAAAATTCATAGAAGATTTAAAATTGGTACCCTGGGACATCATTAAAATTTTTGACAATGTTTATGATGCATTGGAGGCATGGTATTCCTTATTTAAAGATGTAGTAGACAAGCATGTTCCCTTGAAACAACATAGGGTAAAAAAAATCAATCAGCCAGACTGGTTAACCCCAGAAATTATTGATGGCATAAAAATGAGAGATAGGCATAAATCATTGGGCAATAATGATCAATACAAAATTTGGAGAAATAAAGTTGTCAGCTTAATCAGACAATCTAAAAAAGCACACTACCAAACTTTAATTGAAGAAGGTAAAAACCAGCCTTGCACTATATGGAAAATATTCAATCAATTAGGTGCAGGTAAACAAAAATCAGATGATTCATCTAATGTTAATTCAATTAAAATAGGGAATATGGAAATGGACAATCCCATAGATGTTGCAAATGCCTTTAATAATTATTTTGTCACTATAGCTGAAAATATTAAAGAGCCTATCATACCATCAGACCATGAAAAACTTAGCGAGTTCTGTGGTCGTAAAATTCCAAATGAAGTAACATTTGAAATGCCCCTTTTAAGTAATGAAAAAGTGCTAAAATACCTGAATGGATTGGATGTAAATAAATCAACTGGAACAGATGAATTAGGTCCAAGGTTACTGAAAATTGCATCCCCTTCCATTTCTGAAAGTTTAACGTACATATGCAATTTAAGTATTCAAAAAGGTGTCTTTCCCGAAAAATGGAAGGAAGCGAAAGTGAAACCTCTACATAAGGGAGGTCCTTCTAATGAGCCAAATAACTTTCGTCCAATATCCATTCTGCCTGTTCTTTCTAAACTCTTTGAGAAGCATGTTCACGAAACACTTATGGTTTTTCTTGCTTGTCAAGTATGACTTACTTTATAATGCACAGTCTGGATTTAGAACTAATCATTCCTGTAAAACAGCTCTAATTCACATGGTAGACAAATGGCTAAGGGCTCTTGACAAAGGAGAAATAATTGGTGCCGTCCTTGTGGACTTCCGCAAAGCTTTTGATCTTGTTGATCATAATATCTTATTGAAAAAATTGAAACTGTACAAGTTTAACCAAACATCATTAAATTGGTTCAATTCATATTTAACATATAGACCTCAAAAGGTGTCTTTCAATAATCTATTTTCGGATGAAAGATATCTTAAACATGGAGTACCTCAAGGCTCTATTTTAGGACCACTCTTATTTCTCCTTTTCATAAATGATCTCCCTTTATATACTGATGTCAGTACTGATCTTTATGCAGACAATGCCACAATATATGAAGCTAATTCATCCCTAAAAGAAATTGAAATCAAATTACAGAAGGCTCTGTCAAATATAGCAGAATGGTGTAAACAAAATGGTATGGTGATTAACTTTGATAAGACAAAAGCAATGTTAATAACAACAAGACAACGGAGAAACAGGTTGGAGAGAGATATAAGTGTAATCTTCAATGGCATCCCTCTAACTACAGTATCTAATGAGAAAGTCCTGGGAGTACATATTGACAACAATCTCTTGTGGGGGGATCACATCAGCAAAGTTACAAAAAAAATGTCTACTCATATATGGCTACTCTCAAAAATTAAGTGCTATTTATCTTTAGAACATAGACTTATGTTCTATAAGGGTTATATCCAACCTCATTTGGATTATGCAAACACTGTATGGGGAAGCACAGCAAAATCTAATATATCAAAAATTGAAAGGCTTCAAAGGAGGGCATGTAGAGTAATTTTGGATTATAATGTAGACAATATATACCAGTCAATGTGTGATTTGAAAATAATGACATTATCTGAAAGGATATTCTTTAGGAAAGCAAAATATATGTTTAAAGTTTCTAATGCTATGACACCTGAATATATCAATGACCTTTTTTCAAGGCGCCCTCAACTTAATCTTGATGGTACAGAAATGCACACATTGCGCTCAATGGCAGCTGATAATTTTGTTCTACCCAAACCCAAGACAGAGTTGTACAAGGGCAGTATGGCTTTTTCAGGGCCCATCAGTTGGGGCAGTCTCCCTACCCAAGTTAAAAATGCACCCTCTGTTGAATCCTTTCATTCGAGGTGCATCAAATGGATGAAAAGTTAACGATATTCCAGGCAACTATAAGCTGAATCTAAGAGATCACTGTATATTTTGGTGTGTGTTCGTGAGTGAGGTATGCATGCATTTTGTGTTTCATTCCATTTATTTGATCATTCATCAGTTCCTTGAAATCTTTGTCTCTTGTATATGTTTAATGACTCACTCACTCCACTCCACTCCACTCCACTCCTAACACTCACTCACTCACTCACACTCACTCACTCACTCACTCACTCACTCACTCACTCACTCACTCACTATTATCTACTTTGGTGTGTATGCATTTGTGTATGCTTTTATACAGTATGAGTGTCACTTATTCTTGTTTTCCTTGTAGCTTTGTAAATATTTGAGGGCCACAAGGGAGATTAGTTTTGTACTAATTGTGTTACCCTCTTGAAATAAAGACTTTATTATTATTATTATTATTATTATTATCATGTTTGCAAAATTTCAAGTTTCTATGTACAGTAGTTATTGAGAAATCTTTGACACAAAATAAAAATATACACTATTAAACAGCAAGAACTACAAAGGAAAATATCTCTAAAAGGCCTGACCCTTTGGCCCTTATTTTCTTTCCCACAATACAAGTAGTTATACTGATCATGTGTGCAAAATTTCAAGTTTCTATGTGAAGCAGTTCCTGAGATATCTTTGACACAAAATAATTGTTTACGGACACACAGACAGACAGACAGACGGAAAAGACAAAAACTATAAACCCCCATTGCATACTTCGTATGCCGGGGGTATAATGATCAAAATTTTAATGATATCATTACTAACAACATCTCGGCCCCTGCCAATCAGGGCTTGAAGAAATAGATGGGCTGCATGATGCTTCCATGCAGAGCTAAAACAGACCACACACAAGTACGAGTAAACCGCTTAGAGGACCTAAGCCTGCCCAGGCAACGCGGTGCATGTCAGACTGTCCAGGCTTATAAACCCTATTGGTTACATTGGGCAACAGGGCTTGAGATGTCATTTCATCTCAATGTCAGGAAAAAGTCCCACAAAATTGGAAGCAACATCTCCAAAATGACCTGTACAGTGTTGATGGGGATGACAAACCTAAAATCAAACAAACAAACAAAATTTTAATATCTTAACTAACAACATCGTTACTCTCAAACAACTGGGGCCAGTTGTTCAAAGCATTGTTAGCTTAACGAGCTTAGTGGTCATATTGTTAACTCTTCTAGCAAGTACAATATCGTAAATTTTGGTATTTTTGCTGAAAAAATGTGAGCAGCCTGTGTTCGCAAAAGCTGCTCACATTTTTTTTCAGCAAAAATTTCAGCATATTTGCCATATTTAATGATCAAAGTTTTAACGATACGTTAACTAACGACTTCGTTAGTTTTGAACAACTGGCCCCTAGATACTAAAGATCTGTATACCTCTCTTTGTCCTTTCTTGATAGGTACAGAATAGAGGGCGGAAGGATCTTGATGAAGTCCAGGTGCATCTAGAGGTACCACAATCCTCTCTGTAATACATCAAAATTCTGTTTAAAACACACTCCATAAAATATATCAGCCAGAGCACAGAGTTTCCTATAATTTACATGTGCCCCCAGTGAAGAATCAGATCAGCTTGTGCATCCATATAGTCTAACCAGAGACTTTTCTTGTTGCATGAAGGAGCATTCAACCCATAGCTATCCTTAGAGTGTACAACAAAGACTCTGATCAGACTGTGTGGATGTGCATGCTGACCCGAGTCTTTGTTGGGCACACATGTAAATTGTAGGAAATGCTGTGCCCCATCTCATATCCAAGAAAGATGGACATCAAACACTCAGGAGGGAATAGATACACCAGTCTCCAAAGGTTTTTTTTTTTACTCCTGAAGCAAAGCAGTAATTCTTTATTCCTTTTTGCAATATCATTTACAAACTAGAAATGCGTCCATAGGACACGGATGCCCCCGCCTGAAAATATGTCTATGTTTGTATTTATCCATAGAAAGTTATTGACGGTGTTTAAGTTTTGGACCCTTTTCTCACATTTGACCTCTAAGTATGACCTTGACCTTGGAGATAAGGTCCTTGGTTTTGTGTGAGGCAGATTGTCTCATGATGGCCAACATTTCTGCCAAGTAATTTCAAAATACATCCACTGCGTTTAAGTTTCGTTCACTTTCCCAGAAAAATGTATAGAACAAAAAATAACATATTTTTATTGCACTTGTCAAATTGTGCCCTTTTTTTCAATATATTCTGATATCTACAGTCGCCAGCTAACACTAAACCTACTGCATTTTGTTAGGAAAAGAACCAAATAAGCAGGACTGCTTTCGTTCCTATCCTATTGATTTGTGTAAATTTTGTATTGTAATGTCATATTCTTGTTGAAATAAAATATGTTTTAACCAATATTGTAATTCAGGTTTCATTGGGTGGCAAGGATTGAGATGTCATTTCATCTCAATATCAGAGTAAAAGTCCCACAAAATTGGAAGCAACATCTCAATATGACCTAAATAGTATTGATGGGGACATTAAACATCAAATCAAACAAACAAACAGAGCCATTTTGAAGATGCTGTGGGCTGCCTGGCAAAGTTGGATTTATCAGGCCCTGCAGAACAACCTTTACCTTGTCCAGCTGAATAAATTAATTTTGCCCCAGGCCATCCTTAAAAAATTCTTGGTTTGCTGTGCTCCTACCTACCCACACAGATTGCCCCTACCCAAAAAATTCTATTACCATTCTGAGGAAAATATTTTTTTTAAATCCTGATTAAACTCAAATTTAACACACTAAGCCAAATTTCAAGATGACATTCTTGTTTTTTTGTGTTTTTTTTGTTGTTTTTTGCTGTTTTATTTTTTTCACAGAAAATCAGGCTTGACATTTCATTTGAATGGTCTTTAAGCCCGATTTTCTCTGAAAAATCAGAAAAATAAGTATTTGAAATGATGCTTACGGTTTTTGTATTGTGCTATAAGGGTCAAATATCTTTTCAGACCTAACAAAAAAAAACCTACCTTCCTACCCACCTCACATATGATGGGTAGGAGCACAGCAAAAAAATTTTTTTTTTAAGGATGGCCCCACTAATTTCTGACTCTCCGCCAGTCAAATAATTTGATATAATGTATTCATTTAATCCTTGTTCTGCTGAATATTTATATATGCCACACCCACTAATGATTATCAACCAATCAGATTACTTGATGCAAATTATTGCAACAAATTCACAATCTGAATGGCAAACAATGCAGATCCTGATCAGATGGCTTTTTCAGAAGCCATCTGATCTGGATCTACATTGTTTGAAAGATAAGACATATCCGGGATCAGCAGGACAAGGGTTAAATTCACAAACTGAATGACAGAGTACCATAATGATGCCAAGTAGTGGAACAGACAGGCTTAAGCAAACAGTGCAGACTTAGATCAGACTGCTCCTGAAGGAGCAGTCTGATCAGGGTCTACACTGTTTGAAGAAGCAGTCTGAGAGAAGCGGTCTACACCGTTTGCAATTTCCACTTTTCGACTCCTTGCTGGATCATGTAACAAACTTGTAAAAATTTTAGGAGAATTACAGCAAGTCCTCAAGGTGTCCGAATTTTTTTATATTTTTATGGTAGATCCAGATCAGATGTTCATAAGCCAACTGATCTGGATCTAAACTGCCTGCAAAGGTAGGGATTATCGTTTTCAGCATGTCAAGGGTTAACAAGTAAATTACTTTAATCCCACAACTTCCTCTGTTGAAATTGGCATTTTTCATGTGTTCATAATATTGAATTGTGGTTTTACAATGCTAATTCACCTCTCTGATAATCATCTATGTCATGCTCTGGTCGTCCTTGAGGGATTCTGGCTGGGGTCCTGTCACCCATACTACGACGCTTCCTTGACAATGACAGCATTTCAACTGATGAATATCTACAATAGTGAAAAAAAGTGTACTGAAACAGTGCTGTCAATTCCAAGTGCATGTTTCAATGTTGTAAAGAAATCTAACAATTCCTGTGAAAAGTTTGAGGGAAACTTGGGCTGCAGAATCAAGGGTGACAACCTACGTCATAGCAGAGATGTACCCATTTCAGTAGCGGCCATATTGGTGTAAATAGGGTAGATAAAATGCTTCAAACTAGATCTGTAAATTACGAGTCTTCAGAAAACACACTTCAGCTGGTAACGAACAATATTTGCATCCCATTGGTGAGCTAATTTTACCTGGAAACATTGAAAAGGCTTCAATAGCTTTGCCACAAGATTTGATTCGGCCCTGTAAACAATGGTCGTTCCGACATCATAGCAAAATCAGCTTGTGTGGAATTATCTAAAGAAAGAGCCTCATTCCTGAGACAGATTTCAGTATGTTTGATTTTTTTATGACCTAATGCACCGACTGTGTCTACCGGTACTTGTTGAGACAAATGCCTTCTGTGTAGTAAATGCAGGCAAACCTACTAATGGTTACAACATCTCTGTTCTGACGTAGGTTGTTCCCCCTGAGAATAAGTACCCTTGGCAGATTTTCTATTTTTACCAGACCTGTAGACAACTCTGGGGATTTCCTAATCCATTTACATATTGTTGCTGGTGCAATCTTCCATTGCAATATGCTGGACAAGTTCATTTGTCATTTCAAAGCAAAAGCTGCTCACATTTCATTAGCAAAAATACCACTGTACTAGATATTGTACTTAGTAGAATGGTTAACAATCTGGAACCAATTGTTCAAAACTAACGATGTCGTTAGTTAACATATCGTTAAAACTTTGATCATTTATTATGGCAAATATGCTTATATTTTTGCTGAAAAAAATGTGAGCAGCTTTTGCAAATGCAAAAGCTGCTCACATTTTTCAGCAAAAATACCAAAATTTTAGATATTGAACTTGCTAGAAGAGTTAACAATATGACCACTAACGAGCTCGTTAAGCTAATGAGGCTTTGAACAACTGGGTCCTGACCACTAATTAGCTAACAATGATTTGAACAACTGAGACCAGTTTGTTAAGCTAATTTAAAAGCTGGCACCAGATTTATGAAAAAACATCACCCATTTCAAGAAGCTCATATTCAACCAGTATTCTAGAACAGACAATGTAGATAGGCAAAGGAAAGGAACTGTGATTTATTATGCAACAAATCCCTGGTCGAAAGAGTGTGACAAATGACGCCATTAAAAGCCACCATTTTATGATGTCACTCGGTAGATTCCTTGATGTTAGACGCTGTAACGTTCTTTTCTCAAATCAAAAACATTACACAAGGACAAAAATGTGTGTGACATGATACAGTCAATAATGTGCAGGATTTCTTCTAACCATGGCGGAAAGTTGGGAGAATTTAACCCACTGCATGCGGGAGACCCCTAAAGGGGTATCTTGACAAACAGTGCAGGCCCATATCAGATGCCGCATCTGATCAGAGCCTGCACTGTTTGCTAACAGAATTTTCCGTCAAATAGAATAAAAACAAAACAAACGGCCTGACACCCCTTACATGACAAATGGACTTGTCCAACATGCAGTGACAGAAGAGTCCACTAGTATACAATCGGTTAATGGAAATAACAAAGTTATTGTTGATTTTTAGTGTGTTAGAATCAAAATAGATAAGCTCTTGGGTGTGGTTTGTTGATTTATAAATCACAGTTTGTCGGTCAGCTGTAATGAGATCAAATCATGGACTCATTGCACTCGTGATTTGATCTACTTTACAACTGACTGACAAACTGTGATTTATTACTCAACAAATCACTTCTAGGGCTGATGTATTTCTTCAATAATATACACATACCCAGGTTCTTCCATGACCTGGTAGTCATAGAGGCTGCTCTCTGGGTCACTGAATGGTTCATCTTCTTGACTGGCATCTGGTGGTGGGGACCGCCCCAACAGTGAAGCATTCAGCACTTCCTGGGAACCACCAAGTCCCACTGTTGGCTGCGGTTGTGGTGCAGGGGTCCGGGGCACAACGGTGAAGGCTGCTTTGGGAACCAGGGCCGGGTTGATATTTGTCTGAAACAAAAGTTACAGAAACTAGAGCTGTCAGTGAAACTGACTAGGGCCCCGGCAGCGCTATCAGAGGAGTAGGAAAATGTTGAAAATTTGTGGATGGACAGACGGACAGACAGATGGACGGACAGAGTGATTACTATAGGGCACCCACACTTTCAGTGCAGGGCCCTAATGAAAACGGATATCTTAATCCTTGTCCTGCTGAATAAATTAATTGCCCCACACCCACTGTTGACTCTCAACCAATCAAATTACCGTACTAAGAACAATATACTTGTTCATTTGACAAGCTGAATAAAAAAACAGTGTAGATCCTGATCAGATGGCTTCTGCAGAAGCCATCTGATCAGGATCTACACTGTTTGCAAAGGTAGGGGTTGTCATGTTCAGCAGGACAAAGGTTAAGGGAAAGGCTACACCCGGCATGTTTTTTTCTGGCAATTTACAAAGGGAGACAACCTTTGGGACTTGCTGTTTACTTTCCTGTGAGTAAGACCTTCTGAAGATTTTTTTTTTTTTTGGTTTGGGTTTTACGGCCCTTTCAAGATTATTTCACTCATATCGAGCCGATCGTTAATCAGAGGTGGACGAAAACCGGAGTACTAGGAGAAAAACCACCTGACCTTCCGTTGCAGAACTTGGCGTCTCACACGTGGCCCGAGCGAGGCTCGAACCTACGGCGGTGAGAGACCTAATGACCAAGAGTCAGCGCTCTTATCCACTAGGCCACGGAGGCCCGTGATCCTTCTGAAGATAAGGTTCTCTCTTAAAGGGAAAAAATTTGCTCCTCACGAGAATTTTCTTACATTTAAATTCAGCATTAAAGGGAGACAAAAAGATTTTTAAAGAGATGACCCCCTGAAGGCATAGACATTCTCCTTAGGAACAAAATCATAATTAACCCATAAGACGCCCAGAAAAACTACATCTGAAAATGTTGTCTTCTCATGTAGTCTGCTGAATCTTTTTGCAAACTTTTAAAAATATTTTTGCATACAGGCAAACAGAGTGGACCCAGATCAGACTGCTCCTAGAGCAGTCTGATCTGGATCCACACTGTTTGCAAAATGACTTTTAAAGTATCCGGCAGACGACAAAAAAGATGACAATTATCATGATTGGCATTTTATGGGTTAATACTTTTTGCTGAATTTGCAATGAAGGACCTGGAGTTTGTTTCTATGTCTGGCCAAGATTATCAAAGTTATGGAATGGACAAGAAACTGATAGCAACAGCAACATTCAAAGTTCAAAGGGCAATAACTCTAAAAGTAGGAAAATTAGAGTTATGGTTCATATGTTCTGCCCGTTGTCTCATAGTGATCTACATATCTGTGAATTTTCGTGAAAATATCTCAAACGCTATCTGTGAAGTTTCATGGAAATATCTCAAATGGTATAAAAGTTATGTAGTGGACACGAAACTATGATAGAAATGGCTATGTTCAATGTTCAAAGGGCAACAACTCCAACAGTAGGACAATCAGAGTTCTGGTTCATACGTTCTGCACGTTGTCTCATAGTGATCTACATATCTGTGAATTTTCGTGAAAATATCTCAAACGGTATCAGAGTTATGGAGCGGATATGAAACTATGAGGCGCTGACGGACAGACACTCAAAACTTCGGAGGGTATAAGATAACACCCCACTATATTTTGAATGGTGGGGCATAAAAATGTCTATAAACTTAATGTAAAATTTGAATTTATGGCAGTCTGGGCACCTAAAGCAAAATGCTTAGTCTGTTCCCTGTTTGTGCAAAAAAATTTGACCCCTGGGGCTCACCCCTCTGGCCTCGCCCCAGGGGAGGTCACATCGGAATTCCAAATACATGTATGTTCTCTAGTCCTCATCTATAGAGGTATTATCTGTGACAGTTCCGAGATTCTAGCTCAAAAATCCTAGGAGTTGTTCGACAATCGAAAAAAGGACAGCAAATCCTAAATTTTGACCACTCGTGACCCCCAGACATGACCCGGGGCAAAATGTTTGCACCTCTATATTCTACTGTTCATTCCTTCGATTTGATATGCAACATGACTATGATGGAACAAAATGAATTTTGACCCCTCGGGCAGTGTTTTGCCCCACCCCTGCAGGATGTGGGGGGGGGGGGGGGTCACATCAAAATTCTGAATATGCTCATGTAGTCCTCAGCCATAGGGCTTTTGCCTGTGAAAGTTTCAAGATTCTACATTACAATAACACACCCGTGTGATATAGTGCATTTTTCAAACCTCAAAAAGGTATATTTTTCGGATGAAAATTTGTGATATTTTCCTTATTTCTGCTCCAAACATAGGTTTTGGGTACTCGTTAGAACCGCCTCATTGAGGCGGTTCTAACGAGTACCCATAACCTATGTCTTGGTGCAGAAATAAGGAAAATAATGTCTACCCCCGTAAACCCCAGTTTTCTAGATATATAAAGTGGGGTTAAGGGGGGTCTTTATTTCACGGACTTGTTCACGTGATGAGATGAAATGGTCTAGGGTCAATGGTGGGACATTACAGGACCTTATGTATCAAGACAAGTAACTCTGTTGCACATCAAAAACTTTTAAAGAAAGCACCTGAAAATAAGTTATTTGCAGCAGTTTAGATTATAGCTTCCGTACATTAATTCACAGAAGACAATTAACCCTTATCTTGCTGTTCACGACAACCCCTATCTTTGCAAACAGTGTAAACTTTGCAAACGATTTAAGCCCCCCAGTGGAAATCTTCCACTGACCGTTCCAAGGCGGCTCTTCTGTGGCGATTTATTTATGTTGTTGTTTGTTACTTACTGTGTGTGTCGCTTGTGTCTTTTAATTTTGGATGGCCATATGACAGGTTCCATTTAAGAACATAAAATTTCCGTCAAACTAACTCCCTAATTATTTTTTTGGGTTGTATAAAAAATCTGCTGTTTTTTTAGTGTTGATGGCAAGATTATTGTTACATTATGTCAAAATCACCAAAATAAAAATTATAACCAAATTATTTTGCCTAAAAATCACATTTTAATTTTTGTGTTGCTAATGTCATATTTTTGACAGAATATTTGACGGACATTTTTATGTTAACAACTTTAAAAAGTTAAAAAAATTAAGTGTTAGCTGTATTACAGTTTGCAACAATTTTTCAAAGTGACAAAAGATTGAAAACTTAATGTAAAGGAAGTACTATCTCTGCAGAAGACATGTCAGATACTGATTTATTTAACTTTCAATATGTTGAGAATGTCATTTTTTGACGGAACAAACTGTTGCTAACGTCTGCAGTAAGAATTTCCGTCAAAAAGCGACATTCGCAACAGCTCGACGAGTTTCCCACCACTGGTAGCATCAGACGACGATGTTTTCGTCAATTTAGTGCATACAACTGGACATCAATAGGTTTTCCCTGCTTTAAAATTTATATTTACCAATAAATGCACTAAAAGTTGCTACCGTCAACAGTTGCGAACGTTAAAAAAAGTCGACAGACGCTCACTTCCACAAAATTATTAGATCGCCGATCTGCGTGTCAGCCCATCAGCCATCTTTTTTCATTCGGATATGTACGGATATAATCCCTGTTTCTTTTCACTGCAAAAATAAGGGAAGTAACCGCTCTAGCCCCGGATCAATTGTGCGAACGTCATTACTATCTTTGACAGAAATTACGGTCGCAGCGTTTCTTGTTAATGTATCTAGATATGTTCTCAAAATTAACTGAAACCAACCGTATAAGCAGAAAGTACTAACTTTTTTACACTATATTTGAATCCCCAACCGCCAGAAATGTCAATGAAAACAGATGAGTGACCGTTTTTGTGAACGTCGTAATATTTGACGGACTATATCATGTTTCCAGCGCCCACATTCTAATTCCTTTATTTTTAAAACTAACCATAGAAAAGTCTAACAAAGCAAACTGAAAACAAAGAAATACATACCCCAACAGCAAAATACCTTTGTTTCATTTCAAACTTAGAAATTAGTCGAAAAAAAACGCGAATCTGATCAACATGGTGAAGAAGTCGGGAGTTCTGTCCGTCAAAAAAAATCGACGTCTTGCTGCATACATGTACTTGTGTTCATTTCTCCATTTGTACGCAAAATAACAACAGATACATGTAAATTTCTTTTTCTTGATTTTTTTCTTGTACTTTATTCACCATAAATATATCAATTTATTGAATCTGATTAATCACAGAAAAATTTACATCCATCTGATTGCATTTGACGGAATTTGACGGACATTTTACGTTCTTAAATGGAACCTGTCATATGGCCATTTTGTGGGAAAGTAACTGTCCTTATGGCCTTCCTTTGTTTAGGTTTCCATTATGGTCTGGTCGCTTAATGTTTGTATTTCTTTCCCTTTGGTGTCCTTTATGGGTGGAGTAAGTTAATTGTATCAATTCCTGATCTTTGTTTTACTTCTACTTAGATCCAGATCAGATGGCCATCTGATGGCCATCTGATCAGGATCTACACTGTTTGGCATTCAATTTATGAATCTGTTGCAATAAATTACATTAATAAGTAATTTGATTGGTTGATAGACAGAAATGTGTGTGGCTAAAATGAATATTCAGCAAGAGAATGGTTAAGATGGACTAACAAAAAACAGACATAAGAATGAATAAGCAAAGCTTTCATACTTATGCATCGCGGCTACATGAATTATATACAATTTTACAGGTCTGTCAAAATATGTCAATCTATCCTTTATTTAGTGTTTCCCCCAGCTCCCAAAAAGAGCATGGTGCTGGTCAGGAAAAAGGGCACTTTCAACATGTGAAAATAAGTAAAAAAAGGCCCTTTAAATATGCATAGCCATGTAAAAAGGGCACATTCACAAAAAGACACATCTCTCAACTTGAAATAAAAAAATCCTTCTCTTACCCTGTCTTCAGTGCACTCCATGTACGAGGACTGTTCAAATATGAATGCAACTAAGCACATAAAAATGATTCCGTGATAGATTTCGATGAAAAATTTATTTTGTCCCCTCAAAGTATTCCCCTTTAACAGATATACAAACTTTCAGTATTCTGATCCAATCATTGAATGCATTTTGGTAGTCTTTTCGAGGTATACTATGAAGGCACTGGAATATTGCAGAACCGAGGTGTTTGCGCTGTACAAATTTTCGACCAGAAAGGTATTTTTCAGCAGTGGAAACAAAAAAAAAGTCACACAGGGCAAGGTCAGGGGAATACGGGGGGTGAGGGAGTTCAACAACCTTTTCCTGCTTCAGATAGTCTTGCACAATGAACGCCTTGTGCGATGACGCATTGTCATGTAGCAATCTGACATTGGCCAAACCACTTGCGGGTCTTCGTTCTTTGAAATATTTCTTCAATTTTCGAACAACTTTTTTCTTGTAAAACTTCGCATTTACAAATTTGCCTTTAGGCACAGCAACCTGAATAGCAGGGCCCTGATTTGAAAAGAATATGGCATACATTACCTTCTTGACGCTCATGGTCCGCTTTGCAATGCATGCTCTTTTGCAATACATTGTTGCCCATATTTTGTTCTGAATCTTTCGTTTTGGCTCAAAAAAGTGAACTCATGTCTCGTCACCTGTGACGACATTTGCGAAAGACCGTGCATTGTATTTTGGAAACTTTTTAAACAACTTCTTGGCGCACTGAACGCGTGTCTTTTTCTGCTCATCTGTCAACAGATGGGGAATCCATCTAGCACAGATCTTTCTCATTTTCAAATCCCGTTTCAGAATTGTATGAGCTGCTCCTAATGAGATGCCAACCATACTAGCTATTTGCCTAGGGGTGTATCGTGCATCGGTAGCAACTATGTCTTTCACTCTAGCAACCAGCTTGGCAGATGTTGCTCTTTTCGGCCGACGATCATGTGGTGCATCTTCTGTTGAGCCTAGCCCACAGCTGAATTTCTTACACCAACGAAAAACTGTCGGAAGAGACATTTCATTATGCCCATAAACCGAACATATTTCATCAAAAATGCCTTTGCACCGTATATCAAGAATACAACGATTCTTAATATAGGACCGTATTTCAATGGCATACTCTGACCATCTTCCAACCATGTTTTGTATTAGTATACAAGAGTAGACAGTGTTTAGCGAACGATATACATGGCTAAAGTGCACGGATTTTAACAAGTTTGGTATCAATGTATAAGTAAAATGTTTTTCTATGCTGTGATATTTATTTCCAAGTGATTTTCGCATTGGTGCATGAGAAAATGTTCTACTTGCATTCATATTTGAACAGTCCTCGAAATACTCAACTTGAGGTGTTTGGAGTACCTGGCAGATTCAGATTCAATGCTAAATTATACTACCTGTTTTTTTATGCTATGTGAAGTGATATGTCACATTTACCATTGGTGACTTTGTAAGCAAGCTGATCACTGATACAATTACAAACAAGACTAGAGCTGTCAGTGAAACTGACTAGGGCCCCGGCAGAGCTATCAGAAATTTGTGGACGGACGGACAGACGGACGGACAGACAGACAGACGGACGGACAGAGTGATTACTATAGGGCACCGACACTTTCAGTGCGGGGCCCTAATAAGTTTGGTAGCCATATGTGGTTAGGCCACCGGTTCCATTCTCTTATACACACAAACACTGGTCATGCACACTTTCACACTTAAATTGTTTAATTGGTGTCATTTGCCCTTTCTATCAAAACACATCTATGACTGCCAAAAGTGTGTTAATTACGTACAATAAACAGGGGGATTAGCAGTCAAACATAAATGGGGACTGTCAAATAGGCAACAATTTATTGCTCAAGTGTCTAAAATAGTCATTTATTGAAACAGGCATAGTTATGTTATTTTTTTTTTTGGTCATTTTCAGTGATTTTTGTACCAAAATGCAACATTTACTGAAAAAGAGGAGTATAAGTTAACCCAGCCGAGATATGTCAGACCCACTTGACCCTGGCACCCAAGTGTGACTTCAAATGGAACCTCTAAATGTGATGTGTGGCTGTGTAGTGTCATCCTTTTTGTGTTGGAAATATCTAACCCCATTCCCTGGTGAATGTCACTGGCTGTATCACCAGTATTAAACAACTCTGATCCACTGAATTAAAGCAGGTACAAGCTCACCTCTGTATGAAGTTATGAACACAGAGCTTTTCAGTTGAGTTACTGACACTTGAGCAAAGCTGCAGAAGTCATGAGCACCTAGGCTGATTGCTCTATTGTTTTTGTTTGATTTGATGTTTAACATCCCCGTCAACACTTTATAGGTCATTTTGGACACATTGCTTCCAATTTTGTGTGACTTTTACCCGACACTGAGATAAAATGACATCTCAAGCCCTGTCGCCCAATGAAACCAATAGGGTTTATAAGCATGGACAGTAAGACTTAAACGGCTTTGCCTAGGCAGGCTTAGATCCTCTTAGCGGTTTACCAGTACTCCTGTGCGGCCGGATTCAGCTCTGCGTGGAAGCATCATGCAATCCATTTATTTCTTCAAGCCCCGATGTGCGGAGGATGCTGATTGTTCTATGTACTTGACTATTTGCACCCCCACGTATGTAATGAGACAAAAATTTATAGTGAATCTAAAGAAAAAATAAAGAATACCTTAGGTTTCTTTTTATGTTTAAAACAAAGCATGGTTTTCTGAGTATATCCTTGAGACTAATCAAGGTGTCAATGACACCCACTTTAGAATGGATTAAATATTTTACATCTAACAAAACAAGTCAAACACAAGGTATCAAACAAAAGAAGGAATTCAAATTATTGGGACAGATGCAATCTTATCATTTATTAATACTCATCGACCAATAATGGATGTAAATAATCAATAAGACATTTTTATGGGCAACGAAAACATGCCTTTACAATTACATTGTAAATTTTATTGCTGAAAAAAGAGAAATTTAAGAAGAAAAATTGGGCCCAAAAATTGTGATATTTTTAGTTCAAAAATATAGATTGTGGGTACTCATTAGAACCGCCCCATTGAGGCGGTTCTAAGAGTATCCACAATCTATATTTTAGAGCAGAGATAAGAAAAATAAGATTTACCTCTGTAAACCCCAGTTTTACTTTAAAAAAAGTGGGGTTCAAGGGGGTGAGAATTATATTTGCGTGATTTCGTGATGATTGTAATTTGTAAAACATGCCGAGGCTTGATTGATTGTGCATCGATTTTTTCATCAGCAGGGTAAACAAAAATGGGAAAAAATGCAGCCGCATTTTCGATGAATGGTTACGTGGCATCGTGAATAAATATCTAGCTAAATACAGCATAGGCATACAAGATCGCCGGTGCTTTTCCCTTTTCTTTTGCTTCTCTTCCCGGCCATTTCGAAAATTTGCAACCACTGTAAACAAACTCCTGAGCATGCGCACAGATACCCGGTGACGACTTGAAAAAATACAATGGCAATTTTATCCGACTCTTTTTTCGTTCGATCGATCGAGTAATCAATCGATCGGTCAATCAATCAATGCGGTGATTTGATCAACAAATCGATCATTTGATCGACCAATCATTTACCTTTGATTCCAATCAATTAACGGTAAATCAATCGATCAATCACTCGATCAAACAGACAAATTCTTCCAACGAAATTTCCAGTCAATCTCTCTTCTCATCCACTCGTCATTTCATCCATCCAACAATTTATCCCGCGAAACAAGGTTATTTCTTTCAGAATATACCTCAGAAAATCCATCCATCCAGCCATGTTTGTTTGAATATAGAGGATCTTACATGAGTGTTCATGTATTATTGAATTTATTAAACGAGTTGAGGAAAAGGGATAAAATGCGAGGCTTTGCCGAGCATTTTATCCCTTTTCCTCAACGAGTTTAATAAATTCAACAATACATGAGCACGCATGCAAGATTCTATTTATCATATGACACTTAAAATGCATTTTATTCACGATTGTTTACAAAAATGTCAATATTCCGCCATTAGTAAACGCGACGGCGTTAAGGACGCCGTACATGTAACGTTACGGAACGTATCTAGCTTATTTGCATATTTAATCCACTAGTGGATTATCGAAAATAATACATGGCGTTATTACACTCTCAGACGCGACGTCATATGATAATTAAGAAATAATCTCCACGTACCGTGTGTTATCATGATTAACACACGGTGTTGGAGGGCAGATTGCGAAATATTAATTCACGACGGCGAAGCCGGAGTGAATTAATATTCGCATCTGCCCGACAACACCGTGTGTTAATCACGATAACACACCGGGTGCGTGGAAATTATTTCGATTCTAACATGATGCTAAACTGAAATACAGTAGTAACAAAGCGTTATCTTGGGGACTATTTTGCAGCGGATGTCGACAGAAGGAAATGTTTACATGCAACGTCACGATGACGCCAAATTGCACGCACCACGTTGACGACGTGAATTATCGCATATTTGCAAACGCTGACGTTTCCACTGGGTTCAATGGGAAAAACGTTAACGTCATGTTAGAATAAGGTTTATGTTGAAGGTTAAACGTCTCCGTCAACACTTTCATCTCATCTACTATTTCTTCTATACCATTTCTCTCTTACTCTGGGAGCCGAAATAAACTGACCCACAAGGGTTGACATGTCGTTAAACCTCATGGTGAATGAATGACTAGTAGGGCCTTACAATTCTGATTATCAGCAACTGAATGCGGTTTATCCATGAAATTCTGTAGTAAAGAAAAAACTCACTCAAATAGTGATTATGTCAGTAATCAAATAAATGTCACGCGTATCGATTAACCTATCAATAATTAGATCAATCGATACGCTTGTCGATAACAACTTAATAAGGTTATCGTAGGACGATGCATCAATCAATGTAATAAAAAGACGAGATCAAAGACCAGAGGGCGTGAAGTCATCACGGACTTAAATTAAAATTGCACAAGACACCATTTAAACCCAGTAAACCCCACTACTAGTACGAAAATACATCTATTTAAATATTTTGATTTTTTTTTTCTTTCAAATTTTCTGATAAAAATATCTAATATTTCTCATAATGCTGCTCAAAACATATATTGTGGGAACAGGTTAGAACTGTCCCGGCGAGGCGTTTCTAACAAGTGCCCACAATCTATGTTCTGAGCAGCTATAAGAAAAATAACGTAGTACCCTTGCAAAGCCCCCGGATAAACTATATAAAAACGTTGTTTAAGGAGATCAAACTAAAACAAATAAATGCGATATTTACTTTATTCAATAAGAATCTCATTTGGGCGGTTCTAACAACATCTCGGGGAAGAAATAAACATATATACATCTCTCTCTCTCTCTCTCTCTCTCTCTGTCTGTATCTTGCGTCCTTCTATCTATCTATCTATCTCTCTCTCTCTCTCTCTCTCTCTCTCTATATATATATATATAGACAAATGAATTAGCGCACAAAAATCGGTCGCACCGCAACCGGGACTCGAACCACGGATCTCCTGCATTCCGGGCAGACGTGCTAACCATTACACCACCGCGGCCTTCCGACATTGTACGCCAATTTTAACATTTATAAACCTTTAACGTCATTAGCGCTATTTAGAGACCTTTCATTTACCGCCATAGGCGACCCTATCATTTTCGGTTCTTTTTTTAACCTACGGACGGCGGCCATTTTATTCTATTTATTTATTAGATTTACAAATGTTCTACTGTATCGGAGTAAGTATATGAAAATCAAAGTAAAGCACGATACAGGCAATTAAATAGACAAATGAATTAGCGCACAAAAATCGGTCGCACCGCAACCGGGACTCGAACCACGGATCTCCTGCAATCCGGGCAGACGTGCTAACCATTACACCACCGCGGCCTTCCGACATTGTACGCCAATTTTAACATTTATAAACCTTTAACGTCATTAGCGCTATTTAGAGACCTTTCATTTACCGCCATAGGCGACCCTATCATTTTCGGTTCTTTTTTTAACCTACGGACGGCGGCCATTTTATTCTATTTATTTATTTATTTATTTATTAGATTTACAAATGTTCTACTGTATCGGAGTAAGTATATGAAAATCAAAGTAAAGCACGATACAGGCAATTAAATAGACAAATGAATATATATATATATATATTAAATATAAATAATATCCACAATGCGGGTAAATATAACTATGAAAAAATTAAAGAAACACTGGAATAAAAGTTATTTTTCCTGTATTTTTAACAACCGGTTTCATCCATGATGGAATTTTCAAGTTGTTAAAAATACAGGAAAAATAACTTTTATTCCAGTGTTTCTTTAATTTTTTCATAGTATATATATAGTATATCGGATTTTTGATTGCAGATCTATATCTACCAATATATCTGTCGTGTCAGTATTCCGCCCCCGCTCATAGGGGCTTGAAGAAATATATGGGCTGCATGATGCTTCCACAAAGAGCTGAATCCGGCCCGCACACTAGTACTTAGAGGATCTAAGCCTGTCCAGGAACTGCGGTGCGAGTCCATGCTAATATATAAACCCTTTTAGTTCTATTGGGCGACAGGGAATGAGATGTCATTTCATCTCGATGTCGGGTAAAAGTCCCACAAAATTGGAAGCAACGTCTCAAAAATGACCTTTACAGTGTTGACAGGGACGTTAAACCTCAAACAAACAACCAAAACAGTATTCCAACCCGGCCATGTATTTGTGTGAGTATTTGCCTCTCTCTCTCTCTCTCTTTCTCATTACAATTTTCATTTTTTTAAGATAACCATCAAACAGGGTTATCTTACTAAATTTTACATGTTCATTGCATTGCTTTCTTTCTTTCTCTTTCCTTTCTTTCTTATATAAAAATCACATAATATATAACATATAGGCAGCGGTTAAAGTAAGGTAGTCATTAATGTCTATGATGACACGCGCCGTAGGCCTATGCATTAAATTATTATATTGCAGGTAAAAACTTATTGTAATAGAAGAATACATACCGGAAAGAAACCATACACATTACTTGCACTGCTTACGTATACGCGTGCCCATGTATGGATTTACGGCCATTTCAAGATTATTTCACTCATGTCAAACCGACAATAGTGGCAACATAGATAGACGAGGGAATGAAAAAAAATTGCAGATTTTGGGATGTCTGTGGCGGGTGGAAAATGCTAAAACGACTAACTCACTTTCAACAACGAGACGGTTGACTTAAAACAATAGTGTCTCAGAAAATAAATCAACCAGGAAAAAGTGTTTTTTTTTTTTTTGTTTTTTTTTTTTTTTTTGGGGGGGGGGGGGCAATAAAAAGAGTATATATACCACTGGAACCGCAGCCTAGTGAACATGAACTTCTGGAAGTCCAGAAAGCTCCTTTTCACTAAATAAACATCAGAAAGGCTTGTTACGAGTGTGTGTATCGCTTGTATTATTTTGTTTTGATTAGCCAATTGACCATTTCGTGGGAAAGTAACTGTCATTTTGGCTTTCCGCTAATCTATTGATATTCCCATTACTAGCTATTTCACGTTTGTGTTCCTTTGTATCTAATTGGAGCAGTGGGTTAATTGTATCGATTCCTGATCATTACTTTTACTTCTACAGGCCCCGATAGCTCAGTGGTAGAGCGTCCGCTTCGGGAATGGAAAGTCGCGGGTTCGATCCCCGGCCGCGCCATACCAAAGGCGTGAAAAATTGTACTAGGAACTCCCTTGGCTGACGCTCACATTATCAGGAGTAGTCCTAAGAAGATAAATGAAGGCAGGTAAGAATTTGTTTAAGGATACATTGTTTGCCGCAATAAAAAGCTCTAAAGAGCTTATGTTATTTGTTTCGGATATGCGACGTTAAATAAAGCTTCTTGATCTTTATTCTCTTTTTTCAATGCAATGATTCCTTTTCGTATAAAAGAAGTCCTTAGCGCATTTTTCGCAGGAGGCCTTCATGCGGACTGAACAAATTTGTCTAAATCGCGACGGAAGTATGGGCGAGGACTGTCAGAATCAGAATCAGAATTGTTACTGGTGACACGTCAAATGACATTCATACACCAGGACCTGTGATATGGGGAGTAAGTTCCTAGCTCTAACCAAAGATGTAAACTTAGCTACACAATCCTCAGCACCTTCAGTCGTCGAAATAATAGAATCGGGAAGTGCATTCCAATCTCTAATGGTTCGGGAGAAGAACGATTCTTTATAAATATCCGTTCTTGCAGTAAGGGTCTGAAACATCATTGAATGGTGCTTTCTACAGTGCCTAGCCGGGGGAACAAGGTCATCTGTTGGAATGCTGGCAGCACCCTTTAGACATTTGTATAAGAGTATGAGCCTACTGTCTCTTCTCCTTTTCTTGAGAGACTCCCATCTTAATTTTCCTAGAATTCTAGTCATGCTTCCAGTTTCAAAGCAGTAGTTTCCAGTTACAAATCTAGCAGCTCTATTCTGACCTTTTTCAATGTCTTCATTAAGGACCACTCCGCTTGGGTCCCAGATGCAACTACCATATTCCAAGATTGGGCGAACAAGTCCCCTGTATGCTGTCCCTTTACATCCTGGGGACACTGATGAAGATTTCGCCTCAGGAAACCAAGTGTTCTATTCGCCTTTGTACACATATTGCTAATGTGTGTATTCCAGCTCAAATCGTGAGTGATTGTCACACCAAGGTATTTAATGGAATTCACATGTTCGAGGACCGTTCCCTCTAAAGTGTAAGAAGCCTCAACATTATTAGATCTCTTCCTTGTTATATGCATAATATTGCATTTAACTGGCTGAAATCTCATGCCCCATTTTCGGGCCCAACATCCTAATCTATCTATGTCAGCCTGAAGTTTCAGTGAGTCATCTGTATCTCTAATTTCCGGTACCAAACACAGTCGTCTGCGAACAGTCTTATTTCTGAGCCAATGTCAGTGGAAATATCATTGATGTACAGAGAGAACAATAGAGGACCAAGAACAGTCCCTTGTGGAGAACAATAGAGGACCAAGAACAGTCCCTTGTGGGACTCCAGACAAAACTGGCGCCCATACTGAAGATTCACCATAAACAACACGCTGTTTTCTGTAGCAAAGGAAGGAATCTATCCATTTAAGGGCAGGTACTTCATACTCCGTGTCCTGAAATCTCACTTGGGCAACTGCGCATGTAAATCAGTGCTTTAAAAATTGATGCTTGCAAATGTTTCTATCTAAATTTAAAGGTCTAAGATTTCAGGACACGGAGTATGAAGTACATAGTTCAAGGGCTTTCATATAAACCCTCTAATAGGGATGAGATTCAGGACACGTTACACAGAATGAAATTCAGGCTAACAGAGGTTCCGGGGTGTCCTGGAGTCTCTGATTTCACTGTTAATTGAATTCTACTCATTTTACTTACGTTACTGATCTTCACATCAACACTATAAGTAAAATAAGCAAGTTTACAGTATTCTACTTAGGTTACTCAGTTTACTTACCTGGCACTACAGCAGTATAAGTAAACTAAGTAAACTAAGTAGATGTCAAAAAATCTATGCCCCTCGATCCAAAATACATGCTACTTAAAATTAAATGCAATTAAATGCAATTGATAAAATAGAACGATTTTACATAGTTTTAAGAGAAATAACTAAAATTTGCTGACCAGAACACTGAAGCATGATACTATAATACGGAAATGAGCTAAGTAGGATGAGTAACATAAGTAGGCGTAATGCTAACCAAGGATGGTACATGTATCAACCTCACTCTTAAGATAAGCTAAGTAACGTAAGTAATGTAAGTTGACTAATCAAACCAAAGAAAGTCAATCTTGATATAACAGGATAAGTACAAGAATAAGCGTAAGTAACCTAAGTAACCTAAGTAAACTAAGTAACCTTGCATGTCTCTTATGACAAAAGCTACTACCATACCAACAATGCTAAGAGTAAGCTAAGTAAGATAAGTAACCTAAGTTGAGGTTATATATTTGATCCATGACTATGAGCAGTGTAAGTAGGATAAGTAAGGTAAGTAACATAAGTATGGTAAGTAACTGATATACCAGTAACGTCAGCGACACCAGAGTAAGTTAAGTAAGCTAAGTGAAGTAAGTAAGTAAGTAAGTATTGTGGTTTCGATCTCAGCACATGAGTAAGCTGAGTAGGGTAAGTAAACTAAGTAACCTGAGTAGAACTCTTAAGTAACATAAGTAAATGTCCTACCATCTACAACAGCCATATCAGAGTAAGTTAAGTAAGCTAAGTAAACTAAGTAGGCGTCCTGGCCACTTCGATGTGCAGGGTAAGTAGGATAAGAAAGTAAGTAACCTAAGTAGACTTATAAGAACCATAAGTAATGTAAGTAACCTCTCCGCCAGCTACACCGACCATACCAGAGTAAGTTAAGTAAGCTAAGTAAACTAAGTAGGCATGGTGGTCACTCCGAACAGGGTTGAGAAGGGTAAGTAGGATAAGTAAACTAAGTAACCTAAGTTGAATTCTAAGTAATATAAGTAAGATAAATAACTATTCCAGCAGCTACGCTACCCATGCCAGAGTAAGTTAAGTAAGCTAAGTAAACTAAGTAAGCGGCGAAGTCTGTCCCAACGATGATAAGCAGGGTAAGTAGGATAAGTAAACTAAGTAACTTAAGTAGAATTATATGTAAGGTAAGTAAGTACTCCATTAGCCACTCTACCCAGACAAGAGTAAGTTAAGAAAGCTAAGTAAACTAAGTAAGCGGCGAAGTCTGTACTGAAGATGATGAGTAGGGTAAGTAGGATAAGTAAACTAAGTAACCTGAGTAGAATTATAAGTAACATAAGTAAGGTAAGTTACTGCTCTACCAGCAACGCTACCAATACCAAAGTAAGTTGAGTAAACTAAGTAAACTAAGTTGGCGACCTTGTCATCCCGAACAATGATGAGCCGGGTAAGTAGGATAAGTAAACTAAGTAACCTAAAACGGAATTCTAAGTAAGGTAAGTAAGGTTAGTAACTGTCCTACTACCTACACCACCCTTACCACAGTAAGTTAAGTAAACTAAGTAAGCGGCAAAGTCTGTCGCAACGAGGATCAGTAGGGTAAGTAGGATAAGTAAACTTAGTAACCTGAGTAGAATTCTAAGTAACATAAGTAAGGTAAGTAACTACTCCACTAGCCACTCTACCCAGAGCAGAGTAAGTTAAGTAAGCTAAGTAAACTAAGTAAGCGGCGACGAATGTCCCATAGAGGATGAGTAGGATAAGTAGGTTAAGTAAACTAAGTAACCTAAGTAGAATTCTAAGTAACGTAAGTAGGGTAAGTAACTACTCCATTAGCCACTCTACCCATACCAGAGTAAGTTAAGTAAACTAAGTAAGCGGCGAAGTCTGTATTGTAGAGGATGAATAGGGTAAGTAGGATAAGTAAACTAAGTAACCTGAGTAGAATTATAAGTTACATAAGTAAGGTAAGTAACTACTCCACTAGCCACTCTACCCAGACCAGAGTAAGTTAAGTAAGCTAAGTAAACTAAGTAAGCGGTGACGTATGTCCCATAGGGTAAGTAGGATAAGCAAACTAAGTAACCTGAGTAGAATTCTAAGTAACATAAGTAAGGTAAGTTACTGCTGTACCAGCAACGCTACCAATACCAAAGTGAGATGAGCAAGCTAAGTAAACTAAGTTGGCGACCTTGTCAACCCGAACAATGATGAACAGGGTAAGTAGGATAAGTAAACTAAGTAACCTAAGTAGAATTCTAAGTAACGTAAGTAAGGTAAGTAACTGTCCTACTAGCTATACCACCCTTACCACAGTAGTTTAAGTAAGCTATGTAAACTGAGTAAGCAAAGTAGGCAAAGTCTGTCCCAACGAGGATCAGTAGGGTAAGTAGGATAAGTAAACTAAGTAACCTAAGTAGAATTCTAAGTAACTTAAGTAACTACTCCACTAGCCACTCTACCCATACCAGAGTAAGTTAAGTAAGCTAAGTAAACTAAGTAAGCAGCGAAGCCAGTACCGAAGAGGATGAGTAGGGTAAGTAGGATAAGTAAACTAAGTAACCTGAGTAGAATTCTAAGTAACATAAGTAAGGTAAGTAACTACTCCACTAGCCACTCTACCAAGACCAGAGTAAGTTATGTAAGCTAAGTAAACTAAGTAAGCGGCGACGAATGTCCAATAGAGGATGAGTAGGGTAAGTAGGTTAAGTAAACTAAGTAACCTAAGTAGAATTCTAAGTAACGTAAGTAGGGTAAGTAACTACTCAATTAGCCACTCAACCCATACCAGAGTAAGTTAAGTAAACTAAGTAAGCGGCGAAGTCTGTATTGTAGAGGATGAGTAGGGTAAGTAGGATAAGCAAACTGAGTAACCTGAGTAGAATTCTAAGTAACATAAGTAAGGTAAGTTATTGCTCCACCAGCAACGCTACAAATACCAAAGTGAGTTGAGCAAGCTAAGTAAACTAAGTTGGCGACCTTGTCAACCCGAACAATGATGAGCAGGGTGAGTAGGATAAGTAAACTAAGTAACCTAAGTAGAATTCTAAGTAACGTAAGTAAGGTAAGTAACTGTCCTACTAGCTATACCACCCTTACCACAGTAATTTAAGTAAGCTATGTAAACTGAGTAAGCAAAGTAGGCAAAGTCTGTCCGAATGAGAATCAGTAGGGTAAGTAGGATAAGTAAACTAAGTAACCTAAGTAGATTTCTAAGTAACATAAGTAACTACTCCACTAGCCACTCTACCCATACCAGAGTAAGTTAAGTAAGCTAAGTAAACTAAGTAAGCAGCGAAGCCAGTACCGAGGAGGATGAGTAGGGTAAGTAGGATAAGTAAACTAAGTAACCTGAGTAGGATTCTTAGTAACATAAGTAAGGTAAGTAACTACTCCACTAGCCACTCTACCCAGACCAGAGTAAGTTAAGTAAGCTAAGTAAACTAAGTAAGCGGCAACGTATGTCCCATAGAGGATGAGTAGGGTAAGTAGGTTAAGTAAACTAAGTAACCTAAGTAGAATTCTAAGTAACGTAAGTAGGGTAAGTAGCTACTCCATTAGCCACTCTACCAATACCAGAGTAAGTTAAGTAAACTAAGTATGCAGCGAAGTCTGTATTGTAGAGGATGAGTAGGGTAAGTAGGATAAGCAAACTTAGTAACCTGAGTAGAATAAGTAAGGTAAGTTACTGCTCTACCAGCAACGCTACCAATACCAAAGTGAGTTGAGCAAGCTAAGTAAACTAAGTTGGCGACCTTGGCAACCCGAACAATGATGAGCAGGGTAAGTACGATAAGTAAACTAAGTAACCTAAGTAGAATTTTAAGTAACGTAAGTAAGGTAAGTAACTGTCCTACTAGCTATACCACCCTTACCACAGTAAGTTAAGTAAGCTAAGTAAACCGAGTAAGCAAAGTAGGCAAAGTCTGTCCCAACTTGGATCAGAAGGGTAAGTAGGATAAGTAAACTAAGTAACCTAAGTAGAATTCTAAGTAACATAAGTAACTACTCCACTAGCCACTGTACCCATACCAGAGTAAGTTAAGTAAGCTAAGTAAACTAAGTAAGCAGCGAAGTCTGTACCGAAGAAGATGAGTAGGGAAAGTACGATAAGTAAACTAAGTAACCTGAGTAGAATTCTAAGTAACATAAGTAAGGTAAGTTGCTGCTCCACCAGCAACGCTACCAATACCAAAGTAAGTTGTGTAAGCTAAGTAAACTTAGTTGGCGACTTTGGCACTCCGAACAATCATTGGTAGGATAAGAACGATAAGTAACCTAAGTAGAATTCTAAGTAACGTAAGTATGGTAAGTAACTGTCGTACTACCTATACCGCCCTTACACAGTTAGTTAAGTAGGCTTAGTAAACTAAGTAAGCGGCGTAATATGTACTGAAGAGGATGAGAAAGGTAAGTAGGATAAGTAAACTAAGTAACCTGGGCAGAATTCTAAGTAAAATAAATTAGGTTAGTTACTGCTCTACCTGCAAAGCTACCAATACCAAAGTAAGTTGCGTAAGCTAAGTAAACTAAGTTGGCGACCTTGTCATTCCGAACAATGATGAGCAGGGTAAGTAGGATAAGTAAACTAAGTAACCTAAGTAGAATTCTAAATAACGTAAGTAAGGTAAGTAACTGTCCTACTACTTATACCACCCTTACCACAGTAAGTTAAGTAAGCTGAGTAAACTAAGTAAGCGGCAAAGTCTGTCTCAACCAGGATCAGTAGGGTAAGTAGGATAAGTAAACTAAGTAACCTGAGTAGAATTCTAAGCAACATAAGTAAGGTAAGTTACTTTTCTACCAGCAACGCCAACAATACCAAAGTAAATTGAGTAAGCTAAGCAAATTCATGGTGACTTTGTTACTCCGAACAACGATAAGTAGGGTAAGTAGGATAAGTAACCTAAGTAGAATTCTAAGTAACGTAAGCAAAGATCAGTAACTGTCCTACTGCCTATACCAACCTTACAACAGTAAGTTAAGTAAGCCAAGTAAAGTAAGTAAGAGCCGAAGTCTGTCCTCCCGTACAATGATGAGCAGGATAAGTAGGATAAGTTAACTCAGTAACCTAAGTAGAATTATAAGTAACGTAAGTAAGGTAAGAAACTATCCTGCTACCTATACCACCCTTACCACAGAAAGTTAAGTAAGCTAAGTAAACTAAGTTAGCGGCGAAGTCTGTCCCATAGAGGATGAGTAGGTAAGTAAAATAAGTAACCTAAGTAGATTTATAAAAGAAAAGCTTAATGATTTAATTGAATTGGCTTTTCACAGAGAAGATTCTCTCTATCTTGCATGTAATGTCAGAAATGCATTTTTCACTTCTAAAGAGCATAAGAATTATACACTTTGGTCATGTCAGAAAGTGTGTGATGCCCTCACCTTTCTACTTGACAATATTTATATTAGATTCGGTACTAAGTTATTTAGACAAATTGTGGGTATTCCGATGGGTACTAATTGCGCACCTCTTGTGGCTGATCTGTTCTTGTATTGTTATGAAAGAGACTTCATTTTGTCGCTTTCCATTGATAACCAATCTGAAATTATTGAAGCTTTTAGCTCTACTTCTAGATATTTAGATGATTTATTAAATATCAATAATACCTATTTTGATGGTTTGATCAGTCAGATTTACCCCCTAGAACTTCAGTTAAATATAGCAAATTCTTCTGATACCGAGGCCCCGTTTTTGGATTTACATCTATCTATTGTAGATGGATTTGTTTCGTGCAAAATTTATGATAAACGCGATGACTTTGATTTTGAGATTGTAAATTTTCCTTTTTTGGATGGTGATGTTCCTCGTGCGCCATCCTATGGCGTTTATATTTCGCAATTAATTCGATTTGCTAGAGTGTGTAGTCATGTAACTGACTTCAACACTCGTAATAAATTATTAACGGCTAAACTCCTTAATCAGGGTTATCGGTACCATAAACTACGCAAAGCCTTTTCAAAATTTTATAGACGCCATTCTGATTCAATTTCAAAATTCAATATTGGACTTAAATCTCTTCTGCAACAAGGTCTATCGGAACCCGAATTTTATGGTGACTTAGTATATAAATTCAGAAAAATATATAACCGCAATGACTTCAGCACCCAATTTCGTAAAATCATTCTTCGATATAAAAAGATTGGGTACAACATGGATATTATACGACAGGCTGCATGCATGGTAGTTAACCCAATCACGGTTGGCAACTTTGCTTCCCTCTTTAATTTCACGCCGGTGGGTCAGGCCTCAGATTCTATGACGACTCCAACGTAAAGGCTTATTGAAAATTAGAGAGATAATGTTGGTTGGTGCCTGATGCTCTGTCTCTGGTCGGGCTCATCGGAGTCTAACTGTTGGTTTACTTTGGCTCCTGCATTTCAGTGGTTTCTTGCTGTCGAGTCCTCACCGTTGTCTCACCTCTGTGGTTCTTTGATTTTTGTGTTCACGGAGATGTTGTACTGATGAGTTAGGAGGTCTTCATGCGGACTGAACAAATTATTTGTCTAAATCGCGACGGAAGTAAGGGCGAGGATTGTGGCCACGTAAAATCGATTTAAGCCCCCCAGTGGAAATCTTCCACTGACCGTTCCAAGGCGGCTCTTCTGTGGCGATTTATTTATGTTGTTGTTTGTTACTTGCTGTGTGTATCACTTGTGTCTTTTGGTTTTGGATGGCCATATGGCCATTTTGTGGGAAAGTAACTGTCCTTATGGCCTTCCTTTGTTTAGGTTTCCATTATGGTCTGGTCGCTTAATGTTTGTATTTCTTTCCCTTTGGTGTCTTTTATGGGTGGAGTAAGTTAATTGTATCAATTCCTGATCTTTGTTTTACTTCTACTTTACTAGCTACCACCCATAGCATTGTAAGTTATGTAAGCTAAGTAAACTAAGTCAGTGGCAAAGTATGTCTCAACTAGGATAAGTAAGGTAAGTAGGCAAAGTAAACTAAGTAACCTGGGTAGAATTCTAAGAAACATAAGTAAGGCAAGTAACTGCTCCACCTGCAACGCTACCAATACCAAAGTAAGTCGACTAAGCTTAGTAAACTAACTTGGCGGTCTCGTCACTCCAAACAATGATGAGTAGGGTAAGTAGCAAATTCAACTAAGTAACCTGAGTAGGTTGCATGTCGTAGGTTGTGAGTAGAGTGAAACCAGCTCAAACAGAGATGGCATGAATCGCATTGTGTTTCAAGCTTTTCACTGCATACTTTGCATGTAATAGGACGCGTCAGGGCTTGAAGAAATAGTTGTGCTGCCTGATGCTTCCGACCGCACACGAGTACTGGTAAACCGCTTAGAGGGCGGGTCTAAGCCTGCCCAGGCAAAACGGTGCGAGTCTGGTGCGTTTACTAACCGGAACGGACCCAATAACCGGAACGGACCTGCAATAGCCCCCCACCCCCACGTTCCATTTGCTATTAAAAATGCTTATGGAAGCTCACCAAAACACCATATATTATTTGTGGAATGTGTATTTGACATTTTTTTTCAAGGAAATTAGCCCATGTTTTTTATAGTAGAAAACGGTACCAGTAATAGGTCTCTTAAAAGCTTTATTTATCAAAATAGATCTGAGAACAGTGTCTAACTATTATAGCACCAGACCAGACAGCTTATGAGCTCTGAGCTAGTTCTACAGTTGAATAGTCTATACCATTTTTAAGCTTTTATGCTTAATTTATACGACAATATTATACCTATATATTATGCGATATTTACTCTATCAATGGTATGAGTTTTTGTTTGTTTACGGCCCTTTCAAGATTATTTCACTCAAATCGAGCTTATCGTTAACCAGGTGGGCGAAGACCGGAGTACCCGGAGAAAAACCATTAAAACATGTAGTGAGCACGGAGATGGTGCGTTTCCCCGGCATATATATATGAATATGACATGTCTGCCATTGACCCGCCGGGCATTCCAACACTGAGAAACGGTACACGCGTCATCTCATATTTTTTTACATATGAGAGAAATACATCTAAAACAACATTAAGCTGAACATGTAATGAACACAGAGATAATGAACATAGAGATAGCACACAATGAGGAAGAGTTCAAAACATCATTAAAACATGTAATTAATCCGGAGATAGTGGGTTTGTTCGGCGTATAAAGGAATATGACATGACCGCCCCTACCCCGCCGGGCATCCCAATAATGAGAAACGGTACACGCTTCATGTCACATCCCTTCACAAACGGAGAAATACATCAAAAACAACACTAAACTGAACACGTAATGAACACGGAAATAATGAACATAGAGAATGGTCATAATTGAGAAACTGTTCAAAAGCAACATTAAAACATGTAATGAACACGGAGATAGTGTGTTTCCCCGGCATATAAGGGACTATGACATGACCGCCCCTACCCCGCCGGGCATGCCAACATTGAGAAACGGTACACGCTTCATGTCATATTCCTTCACAAACGGGAGAAACAACACTAAACTGAACATGTAATGAACACGGAGATAATGAACATAGAGATAGCACATAATTGAGAAACTGTTCAAAAACAAAATTACAACATGTAATGAACACGGAGATTATGTGTTTCCCCGGCATATAAAGGAATATGACATGATCGTCCCTGACCCGCCGGGCATCCCAACACTGAGAAACGGTACACGCTTCATGTCATACTCCTTTACATTCAAGAGAAATACATCAAAAACAACATTAAGCTGAACATGTAACGAACACAGAGATAATTAACATAGAGATAGCACATAATTGAGGAATAGTTCAAAAACATCATTAAAACATGTAATGAACACGGAGGTAGTGGGTTTCTCTGGTATATATGAAGAAATATGACATGACCACCCCTACCCAGCCGGGAGATAATGAACATAATTGAGAAACAGTTCAAAACCAAATGAACATGTAATGAAAACGGAGAATTTGTGTTTCCCCGGGAATATGACATGATCGCCCCTACCCCGCTGGTCATCCCAACAATGAGAAACGGTACACGCTTCATGCCATATTCATTCACATACGGGAGAAATACATCAAAAACAACACTAAACTGAACATGTAATGAACACGGAGATAATGAACATAGAGGTAGCTTATAATTGAAGGGGTTAGTGCAAGAAGGGGCCCAAGTCCATTTTTGAAAAAATCTGGGATATTAACATTTTCAGATACATCATATCAAGACCTACAATCTGATATATAGTTTGTTATACATTATTTCTTGACTGGCATTAAAAATGACTGTTATTGAAATTTTTGGTAGGGTCCTAAGTCCAATGTCGTATCGTTGGTGCAAGAAGGGGTCTAAGTCCGTTTTACCACATAAAGCTTTGAGTTTCCATTGTATGTATTGTTCATTTGTTTCAGTTTTTTGTTATACTAAACTAATAAAGAGTCGTGATACGATAAAATATACATGTTCAACTAAATGACATAGGTTTCTGCTTTTAATAGAGAAAACTTTGTTGTATTTCTTTAGTGCAAGAAGGTGCCTAAGTCCAATAAATCCTGGACTTAGGCCCCTTCTTGCACTAAACCATTATTGTAACAAATGAATATCTGCGATATACTTAGAACTATTTATGCGGTTTTGCACCATTTCAGATGACGCGATAACACATCAGAAGAATTTATTTAAATTCAAGTATGAAAAATATGAACATTTTGCAAAATATTTTGTTTTTCGCGTTTTTCTCGAAATTATAAAAATAGCCATCGGAAGAGATGGCAAATCCCCCGACCAAAAGCCAATGTGGCCTTCAGAAGATTGTTCACCAATAGAAAGTGCACCAGAATTAAACCAGCAATATATCACAAAAGTATTGCAGTTATGGCCATCACAAGATTATAGTGTCAGGGGAGAAAACGAAACAAGAGGCCCATGGGCCACGATGCTCACCAGAGCTCAGGCAGGCACTGCCCACTGGCAGCCATGTATGGTTTTAATTTATTGATTATAAAGTCTCCCAAATGAACCCCCATTTCATGAGGACTTTGTATCTGAAATATTAGGCCTTTTATGAAGTCGAGGGGTGGGAGATGACCAAACAGAGCCCAATTTGATATCATTGAATGCATCTTATCATAAGGAACAAGGAAATATATGGCTTATGGGTGGGGGGGGGGGGGGGCGGGTATCTTAACGGTTTCTGAGATATTGGGCCTTTTATGAAGTGGAGGGGATGGGGAATGGCCTGGGCACATCCCAAGAGACCCCCAGGTTGGTGTCTCTGAATGCGTTTTATGATAAAAAAAACAAGAATGTATATATGGTTTAGGGGTGGGAATCTGATAGGTGTCTGAGATTTATCGCCTTTTATGAAGTGGCAGGGTGGGGCATGGCCCCAGCACACCCCTGAAGACCCCTAGGTTGGACTCATTGAATGCGTCTTATCATAAAGAACAAAAATATATAGATAAGGGGTGGGGATCTAAATGGTTTCTGAGAATTTGGGGCTTTTTATGGAGTGGAGGGGGTAGGACATGGCCCGGGCACATCCCAGAGGACCCCCAGGTTGGTGTAACTGAATGCGTCTTATCATAAGAAACAAGAATATATATGGTTTTCGGGTGGGGATCTGAAAGGTTGCCGAGATATATTGCCTTTTATGAAGAGGAGGGGTGGGGCATTGGCGCATCCAGGGGGACCCCTAGGTTGGTATAACTGAATGCGTCTTATCATAAGAAACAAGAATATATATGGTTTTGAGTCGGGATCTGAATGGTTTCTCAGATGTATGGCCTTTTATGAAGTGGAGGGGGTGGGGAAGGGCCCTGACCCATCCCAGGGGGCCTCCAGGTTGGTGTCATTGAATGTGTCTTATCGTAAGGAACAATAATATATATGGTTTAGGGGTTGGGATCTGTAAGGTTTCCGAGATATTGGGCCTTTTATGAAGTGGAGGAGGTGAGGCAAGGCCCTGGCGCATCCCGGGGGCCCATAGGTTGGTGTCAATGAATGCATCTTATCATAAAGAACAAAAATATATATGGTTTAGGGGTGGGGGTCTAAACGGTTTCTGAGATATATGGCCTTTTATGTTGTTGAGGGGGTGGGGCATGGCCCCGGTCCCGGGGCCCCCAGGTTAACTGAACTGAATGTGTCTTATCATAAGGAACAAGAATATATATGGTTTAGGGGTGGGGATTTGTACGGTTTCCAAGATATTGGGCCTTTTATAAAGTGGAGGGGGTGGGGCAAGGCCCCAGCGCATCCGGGGGGGGGGGGCCAGGTTGGTGTCAATGAATGTGTCTTATCATAAGGAACAATAATATATATGGTTTAGGGGTGGGGATCTGTAAGGTTTTGGAGTTATGGCCATCACAAGGTTATATTGTCAGGGGAGATAACTCAAAAACCATGGCACCCAGAGTTGTGGTTCTTGTGCATGACACACGGTCTCGGCCTTGTGAACAACTGTGTCAGGTATCATCAATATATCTTAAAGGGTATTGGAGTTATGGCCATCACAAGGTAGTCACTCAATTTTATTGGAAGGGGAGATAACTCAAAAACCATGACAACCAGAGTTGTGGTTCTTGTGCATGACACGCCGTCTCAGCCTTGTGAAAAACTGTGCCAGGTACCATCAACATACCTCAAAGGGTATTGGAGTTATGGCCATCACAAAGTAGTCATTCTATTTTATTAAAAGGGGAGATAACTCAAAAAGTATGCAATCCAGAGTTCTGGTTCTTGCGCATGACACGCCGTCTGAGTCTTGTGAACAATTGTGCCAAGAACCATCAATGAATCTCAAAGGGTATAGGAGTTAGGGCCATCACAAGGTTGCGTCTACGGACGGACGGACGGACGGACGGACGCCAGGCTGATCGCTATATCCCCCGAACCTATTCGGTCGGGGGATAAAAATGTGACTTAGGCCCCTTCTTGCACTAACCCCTTCAATTGTGAAACAGTTCAAAAACATAATTAAACTAGAGAAAGCGACCAGTGGGTCACGTATACCCCCGGCCAGTTCCATACTCTGAACTTGAACCAAATGTAAAATTTCTAAGTCTTTGACCTTGACCTCAAGGTCACTGTGGGGGAGGGGGGGACATGCATCAATGAAAGTTTTAGACCAGTATGTAACTTCAGTGTAAGTATCAACTAAATCTATCAAAGGGTTCAGAAGATACAATCTCTTAGAAACGTTGACGAAAAACTTTAACAAAAACGGACGGACGGACAGACGGAAAGACGGACCCACGGACGAACGGCAGAACGAAAACATTATATCCCCATAGCATACTTCGTATGCCGGTGGCATAACATGTAATGAACACGGAGACAGTGTGTTTCCCCGGTATATAAAGGAATAAGACAGGACCGCCCCTACCACGCCGGGCATTCCAACATTGAGCAACGGTACACGCTTCATGTCACATTCCTTCACATACGAGAGAAATACATCCCAAACAGCACTAAAACATGTAATGAACACGGAGATGGTGCGTTTCCCCGGCATAAATGAGAAAAAGTTCAAAAACAAATTTAAAAGATGTAATAAACACGGAGATGGTGTGTTTCCCCGGCATATAAAGGAATACGACATGACTGTCCCTATCCCACCGGGCATCCCAATATTGAGAGACGGTACACGCTTATGTCATAACCCATTACAAACGAGAGAAATACATCAAACACTAAACTGAACATGTAATGAACACGGAGATAATGAACATAATAGCACATAATTGAGAAACTATTTAAAAACAACATTAAAACATGTAATGAACACGGAGATGGTGCGTTTCCCCGGCATATAAAGGAATACGACATGACCGCCCCTACCCCGCCGGGCATCCCAACATTGAGAAACGGTACACACTTCATGTCATATTCCATTAGATACGAGAGAAATACATCAAACACAACATTAAGCTGAACGTTAAGATAATGAACATACAGACGTGCTCATGTAACAACTATATAAGCATGAATGGGTTTGGTGTCCTTCCCTCCCCCCCCCCCTGCACCCGAGGACTCCGGGCCGTCGCCCCGGAAACGGCCAGTCCGCCCATATTTTGTTCTGGATCTTTCGTTTTGGCTCAAAAAAGTGAACCCATGTCTCGTCACCTGTGACGAAATTAGCGAAAGACAGTGAATTGTAATTTGGAAACTTTTTAAGCAACTTCTTGGCGCACTGAACGCGTATCTTTTTCTGCTCACCTGTCAACAGATGGGGAACCCATCTAGCACAGATCTTACTCATTTTCAAATCCCGTTTCAGAATTGTATGAGCTGCTCCTAATGAGATGCCAACCATACTAGCTATTTGCCTAGTGGTGTATCGTGCATCGGTAGCAACTATTTCACTCTAGCAGCCATCTTGGCAGATGTTGCTCTTTTCGGCCGACGATCATGTGGTGCATCTTCTGTTGAGCCTAGCCCACAGCTGAATTTCTTGAACCAACGAAAAACTGTCGGAAAAGACATTTCATTATGCCCATAAACCAAACATATTTCATCAAAAATGTCTTTGCACCGTATACGAAGAATACAACGATTCTTAATATAGGACCGTATTTCAACGGCGTACTCTGACCTTCCAACCATGTTTTGTATTAGCATACAAGAGTAGACAGTGTTTCTCGAACGATATACATGGCTAAAATGGACGGATTTTAACAGGTTTGGTATCAATGTACGGGTAAAATGTTTTTCTGCGCTGTGATATTTATTTCCAGGTGATTTTCGCATTAGTGCATGAGAAAACGTTCTACTTGCATTCATATTTGAACAGTCCTCGTATATTCAGGCCAACTTGATACACAATGGATCAGGTGGGCGATCCAGGGCCATTATGGCCCTCTTGTTTGATGTTAACCCTTATCTTGCTGTTCACGACAACCCCTATCTTTGCAAACAGTGTAGATCCAGATCAGATGGCTTCTTCTAAAGAAGCCATCTGATCAGGATCTACACTGTTTGGCTTTCAGTGCATGGATTTGCAGCATTGAATTACATCACGTAATTTGATTGGTTGATAGACAGAAATGGGTGTGGCTTAAATGAATATTCAGCAAGATAAGGGTTAAGTGACCATACCAAATGAATTTTACACATATGCATAGCAGCCCTTTATGGGACATTGGGAAACAGTGAATACCCAAATCAGATGCATCAAAACACAGCATCTAATCAGATCCCACACAGTTTGCTGAAAATAATACAATTATGCAAAATTCTCCCCAAACAAAACAAACCTGAAACCATGGACCACTTCCAGACTTATTAGGTGGGAGATTCCATTGTCATATATGGGTTAATTAATTGCTGGAAATCTAATAATAAACATACTACTTAGCCCCACAAGTTTTTATGGTCTCTTGGTACAAGATATAGTTCTGCCTTAAGTTATCAGTAGTTGACCATGCCTATGTTCATAATTTTATTCACCATATTTGCATTTATTTGCTGGCTCCCAGCTTGCACATTGTCAATATTGGAAAAACAGGTAACCAGACCCCCCTGACCTTGAAAGGTCAGGGGGTCTGGTTACCTGTTCTTCCAACGCTGATAACCTTCAGACTAGGAACCAGCAGATAATGCAAATAAGGTCAATGAAGTCACACATTTTAAAATGTTAATTTATTGTTTAGATGAACACTCTTTAATAGAAATAAAATATGAAATAATATATTCTTGTCTATATTTTATTCCCTGTTTTCGCGAGGTGCAAACAGTTGATTTTGCTATTCCAAAGAGTTTACCCCAGGGAAACAAAATTCCGTTGTAGCTGTGTGCGCAGATTGTCTCCGGCTTATGGCCATATCACATGGTTATATACTAACAGGGGAGAAAACTCTCGTCTATCGCTCATTTTTACTTAGTACTGCTGCAACACCAGCTGCAGTTTGCATTTTTCAGGCATGACGAACATGATAATCTATATATTTGACAAACATCTAATTTTTCCTTGAAACGGAAGGATTTGCGGTTTGTTTGTTTAATTGTTTGTTTGTTAGTTTGCGGTGTTATTGCCCGTTAATACTACCTAGGTCATTTTGGAGATCTGCTTTAGATTTTCCGGAACTTTTAACCACTGAAAGGAAACGACGGTCTGACTCGTACAGCTTTTCCTGGCCAAGTTTAGACCTACTAAGCTGTTTACTCAAATTTAGTGCAGTGGTAGCGCATCGGATTTGTAATCGAGACTTTGCGGGTTCAAACCTCACGATGACCAAAGTGTTGTTTCTTTTAGCAAGGCACTTCTTCCATATTGCTTAGTACTGCTTTCCATCCAGAAGACCTGCTCGTAAGGCACAAAAGTTAGCATGTAGCAGTGAAAAGGGAAAGAGAGAGACTATGTAACTCCTACAATTTAGCGCTGGTTTAGCATAAACTTGATATATAGTTATTTCAATGTTGGACTTCAATAACATTATTTTGGCTTTTAATTTTGGTTTTACGACCGCCCATTTCATGATTATTTCCCTCATGATGAGCCGATCTTTAATCAGAGATTGGCAAAAACAGGAGAACCTGGGGAAAAAACACATGAAGATCCGTTGCAGAAGACCAACAAACATGACCTTGGCACGGTGGTACAATGCACCATTTGCGGAGCTCTTGTTCAGTTTTCTCCCCTGACAGTATAACCATGTGATGATCATAATTCAATTCCCTTAAAGCTATATTGATGGTCAATAATGCACAATTGTACCCAAAGTTTAGATACCATGTCATGCACAAGAAAGATAACTCCAGTATGACCAACTTTTGTTCGCCAAATCTGCAATATCCTTCAAGACATATTGATAGTACTCCTGACTTGTCATCTTGATAGTACTGAGAGTTTAACAAAAGTTGAGCAGGCTTGTCTTGGTAAGCTAGTAAAGTAGTTACTTACTTTACTTAGGTTACTTAATATTCTACTTAGTTTACTTATCCTACTTACCCAACACGTTTGGGACAGACTTCGACACTTACTTAGTTTGCTTAGATTACTTAACTTGCTCTGGAATGGTTGGTGTAGCTGGTGGAGAGGTTATTTACTTTACTTATGTTACTTCGAAGTCTACTTAGGTTACTTACTTTACTTATCCTACTTACCCTGCTACTTAGGTTACTTATCCTACTTACCATATTCATCTTCGTTGGGACAGACTTCGGCACTTACTTAGTTAAATTAGCATACTTAGCCTGGTATGAGTAGCGTAGCTGATGGAGTAGTTACTTATCTTACTTATGATACTTAGAATTCTACTTAGGTTGCTTAGTTTACTTATCCTACTTACCCTACTCATAATTTTTCCGAGGCTGCCAAGTTAGTAGACTTAGCTTAATGGACTTACTTTGATATTTGTAGCATTGCTGGTAGAACAGTAACTTACCTTATTTTATGTTACTTGGAATTCTACTCAGCTTACCTAGTTAACTTATCGTACTTACCCTACTCATTCTCTTTGGTACAGACTTCGCTGCTTACTTAGTTTACTTAGCTTACTTAACTTACTCTGGTATGGGTAGAGTGGCTAGTGGAGTAGTTACTTACCCTACTTAGAATTCTACTTAGGTTACTTAGTTTACTTATCCTGCTTACCCTACTCATCCTCGTTTGGACAGACTTTGCCGCTTACTTAGTTTACTTAACTTACTTAACTTACTGTGGTAAGGGTGGTATAGGTCGTAGCTAAGACAGTTTCTTACCTTACTAACAATACTTAGAATTCTAGTTTGGTTGCTTAGTTTATTTATCCTACTTACCCTGCTCATCATTGTTCGGGATGACAAGGTCGCCAACTTAGTTTACTTAGCTTACTCAACTTACTTCGGTATTGGAAGCTTTGCTGGTAGAGCAGTAACGTACCTTACTTATGTTACTTAGAATTCTACTCAGGTTACTTAGTTTACTTATCCTACTTACCCTACTCATCCTCTTCAGTACAGACTTCGCCGCTTACTTAGTTCACTTAATTTACTTAACTTACTCTGGTATGGGTAGAGTGGCTAATGGAGTGGTTACTTACGTTACTTAGAAATCTACTTACGTTACTTAGTTTACTTATCCTACTTACTCTACTCATCCTCTATGGGACAGACTTCGCCGCTTACTTAGTTTACTTAGCTTACTTAACTTACTGTGATAAGGGTGTTAGCTGGTAGGACAGTTACTTACCTTACTTATGTTACTTAGAATTCTACTTAGGTTACTAAGTTTACTAATCCTACTGGCCTTAATCATCATTGTTCACATTGACAAGGTCGCCATCTTAGCTTACTCAACTTACTTTGGTATTTGTAGCGTTGCTGGTAGAGCAGTAACTTACCTTACTTATGATACTTAGAATTCTACTTAGGTTACTCAGTTTGCTTATCCTACTTACCCTACACATCCTGTACAATAAGACTTCGTCGCTTACTTAGTTTACTTAACTTACTCTGGTATGGGTAGGGTGGCTAATGGAGTAGTTACTTACCTTACTTACGTTACTTAGAATTCTACTTAGGTTACTTAGTTTAATTAACCTACTTACCCTACTCATCCTCTATGGGGCAGACTTCGCCGTTTGCTTAGTTTACTTAGATTACTTAACTTACTCTGGTCTGGGTAGAGTAGCTAGTGGAGTAGTTACTTACCTTACTTATGTTACTTAGAATTCTACTCAGGTTACTTATTTTACTTATCCTACTTACCCTACTCATCCTCTTCTGTACAGACTTCGCTGCTTAATTAGCTTATTTAGCTTACTTAACTTACTCTGGTATGGGTACAGTGGCTAGTGGAGTAGCTACTTATGTTACTTAGAATTCTACTTAGGTTACTTAGTTTACTTAGCCTACTTACCCTACTGGTCCTCGTTGGGACAGGCTTTGCCTCTTACTTAGTTTACTTAACTTACTGTGGTAAGGGTGGTAAAGGTAGTAGGACTGTTACTTATCCAAATTACGTTACTTATGTTACTTAGAATTCTACTTAGGTTACTTAGTTTACTTATCCTACTTACCAGGCTCATCATTGTTTGGGATGACACGGTCGCCAACTTAGTTTACTCAACTTACTTTGGAATTGGTAGCGTTGCTGGTAGAGCAGTCATTAACCTTACTTATGTTACTTAGAATTCTACTTAGGTTACTTAGTTTACTTATCCTACTTACCTTACTGATCCTCGTTTGGACAGACATGGCCGCTATTTGTTTACTTAACTCACTGTGGTAAGGGTGGTATAGGTAGTAGGACAGTTACTTATCTTACTTACGTTACTTAGAATTCTACTTAGGTTACTTAGTTTACTTATCCTACTCACCCTACTCATCCTCTACAATACAAACTTCGCCACTTACTTAGTTTCCTCATCTTACTTAACTTACTCTGGTATGGGTAGAGTGGCTAATGGAGTAGTTACTTACCTTACTTATGTTACTTAGAATTCTACTTAGTTTACTTATCCTACTTACCCTAATCATCCTCTTCAGTACAGACAACGCCGTTTACTTAGCTTTCTTAAGTTACTATGGTATGGGTGGAGTGGCTAGTTGAGTAGTTACTTATGTTACTTAGAATTCTACTTAGGTTACTTAGTTTACTTATCCTACTTACCCTACTGATCCGCGTCTGGACAGACTATGCCGCTTACTTAGTTTACTTAGCTTACTTAACTTACTGTGGTAAGGAAGGTATAGCTAGTATGACAGTTACTTACGTTACTTAGAATTCTACTTAGGTTACTTAGTTTACTTATCCTACTTACCCTACTCATCATTGTTCGGGGTGACAAGGTCGCCAACTTAGTTTACTTAGCTTACTCAACTTACTATGGTATTGGTAGCGTTACTGGAAGAGCAGTAACTTACCTTACTTATGTTACTTAGAATTCTACTCAGGTTACTTAGATAACTTATCCTACTTACCCTACTCATCCTCTTCAGTACAGACTTCGCCACTTACTTAGTTTACTTAACTTACTCCGGTATGGCTAGAGCGGCTAATGGAGTAGTTACTTACCTTACTTATGTTACTTAGAATTCTACTTAGTTTACTTATCCTACTTACCCTACTCATCCTCTTCAGTACAGACAACGCCGTTTACTTAGTTTACTTAGCTTACTTAACTTACTATGGTAAGGATGGTATAGCAAGTATGACAGTTACTTACCTTACTTACGTTACTTAGAATTCTACTTAGGTTACTTAGTTTACTTTTCCTACTGACCATACTCTACATTGTTCGGAGTGACAAGGTCGCCAACTTAGTTTACTTAGCTTACTCAACCTACTTTGGTATTGGTAGCTTTGCTGGTAGAGCAGTAACTAACCTTACTTATGAATCTTAGAATTCTACTCATGTTACTAAGTTTACTTATCCTACTTACCCTACTCATCCTCTCCAGTACAGACTTTGCCACGTACTTAGTTTACTTAAATTACTCCGGTATGGGTAGAGCGACTAATGGAGTAGTTATTTACCTTACTTATGTTACTTAGAATTCTACTTAGTTTCCTTAGTTTACTTATCCTACTTACCCTACTCATCCTCCTCAGTACAGACTTCGCCGTTTACTTAGTTTACTAAGCTTACTTAACTTACTGTGGTAAGGGTGTAATAGCTAGTATGACAGTTACTTACCTTACTTACGTTACTTAGAATTCTACTTAGGTTACTTAGTTTACTTATCCTACTGACCATAGTCTACATTGTTCGGAGTGACAAGGTCGCCAACTTAGTTTACTTAGCTTACTCAACTTACTTTGGTATTGGTAGCTTTGCTGGTAGAGCAGTAGCTTACCTTACTTAAGATACTTAGAATTCTACTCAGGTTACTTAGTTTACTTATCCTACTTACCCTACTCATCCTCGTTGGGACAGACTTCGCCGATTACTTAGTTTACTTAGCGTACTTAACTTACTCTGGTATGGGTAGCGTAGCTGGTGGAGTAGTTACTTACCTTTCTTATGTTGCTTAGAATTCAACTTAGGTTACTTAGTTTACTTATCCTACTTACCCTACTACACCCAGTTTGGAGTGACCATCGTGCCTACTTAGTTTACTTAGCTTACTTAACTTACTCTGGTATGGTTGTTGTAGCTGGTGGAGGGGTTACTTACATTACTTATGTTACTTATAAGTCTACTTAGATTACTTACTTTTCTTATCCTACTTACTCTGCACATCCTTTTACGAAGTGACCAGGACGCCTACTTAGTTTACTTAGCTTACTCAACTTTCTCTGGTATGGCTGTTGCAGCTGGTAGGACATTTACTTATGTTACTTAGAGTTCTACTCAGGTTACTTAGTTTACTTACCCTACTCAGCTTACTCATGTGCTGAGATCGAAACCACAATACTTACTTACTTACTTCACTTAGCTTACTTAACTTACTCTGGTGTCGCTGATGTTACTGGTATATCAGTTACTTACAATACTTATGTTACTTACCTTACTTAACTTACTTATCCTACTTACACTGCTCATAGTCATTGATGAAATATATAACCTCAACTTAGGTTACTTATCTTACTTAGCTTACTCTTAGCATTGTTGGTATGGTAGTAGCTTTTGTCATAAGAGACATGCAAGGTTACTTAGCTTACTTAGGTTACTTAGGTTACTTACGCTTATTCTTGTACTTATCCTGTTATATCAAGATTGACTTTCGTTGGTTTGATTAGTCAACTTACATTACTTACGTTACTTAGCTTATCTTAAGAGTGAGGCTGATACATGTACCATCCTTGGCTAGCTATACGCCTACTTATGTTACTCATCCTACTTAGCTCATTTCCGTATTATAGTATCATGCTTCAGTGTTCTGGTCAGCATAGTTTAGTTATTTATGTTTAAACTATGTAAAATTGTTCTTTTTATATCAATTAATTAGCTTATTGTACTTAATTTTATGAAGCATGTTTTTTGGATCGAGGGGCATAGATTTTTTGACATCTACTTAGTTTACTTAGATTACTTATACTGCTGTAGTGCCAGGTAAGTAAACTGAGTAACCTAAGTAGAATACTGTAAACTTGCTTATTTTACTTATAGTGTTGATGTGAAGATCAGTAACGTAAGTAAAATTAGTAGAATTCAATTAACAGCGAAATCCGAGACTCCAGGACACAAGGTCAGCCTCAGCTCAGCTTACTTTACTTATCTGACAATGATGACTGATAAGTAATGTAAGTAAAGTAAGTAAATACCTCAAGACTGCTTATTTCGCTCATTTCCGGACGAAAATTGGATAAGTTGTGTAAGTAAACGACACAGAAGGCATGGATAGCGCTTTTAGATGAATTTCAGGACTCGGAGTATGAAGTATAAAAAGTAGAAGTAAAACAAAGATCAGGAATTGATACAATTAACTTACTCCACCCATAAAAGACACCAAAGGGAAAGAAATACAAACATTAAGCGACCAGACCATAATGGAAACCCAAACAAAGGAAGGCCATAAGGACAGTTACTTTCCCACAAAATGGCCATATGGTCATCCAAAACCAAAAGACACAAGTGATACACACAGTAAGTAACAAACAACAACATAAATAAATCGCCACAGAAGAGCCGCCTTGGAACGGTCAGTGGAAGATTTCCACCGGGGGGCTTAAATCGATTTTACGTGGCCACAATCCTCGCCCTTACTTCCGTCGCGATTTAGACAAATAATTTGTTCAGTCCGCATGAAGGCCTCCTAACTCATCAGTGCAACATCTCCGTGAACACAAAAATCAAAGAACCACAGAGGTGAGACAACGGTGAGGACTCGACAGCAAGAAACCACTGAAATGCTGGAGCAAAAGAAAACCAACAGTTAGACTCCGATGAGCCCGACCAGAGACAGAGCATCAGGCACCAACCAACATTACCTTGAATTAGATCTCTCTAATTCTCAATAAGCCTTTACGTTGGAGCCGTCATAGAATCTGAGGCCTGACCCACCGGCGTGCAATTAAAGAGGGAAGCAAAGTTGCCAACCGTGATTGGGTTAACTACCATGCATGCAGTCTGTCGTATAATATCCATGTTGTACCCAATCTTTTTATATCGAAGAATGATTTTACGAAATTGGGTGCTGAAGTCATTGCGGTTATATATTTTTCTGAATTTATATGCTAAGTCACCATAAAATTCGGGTTCCGATAGACCTTGTTGCAGAAGAGATTTAAGTCCAATATTGAATTTTGAAATTAAATCAGAATGGCGTCTATAAAATTTTGAAAAGGCTTTGCGTAGTTTATGGTACCGATAACCCTGATTAAGGAGTTTAGCCGTTAATAATTTATTACGAGTGTTGAAGTCAGTTACATGACTACACACTCTAGCAAATCGAATTAATTGCGAAATATAAACGCCATAGGATGGCGCACGAGGAACATCACCATCCAAAAAAGGAAAATTTACAATCTCAAAATCAAAGTCATCGCGTTTATCATAAATTTTGCACGAAACAAATCCATCTACAATAGACAGATGTAAATCCAAAAACGGGGCCTCGGTATCAGAAGAATTTGCTTTATTTAACTGAAGTTCAAGGGGGTAAATCTGACTGATCAAACCATCAAAATAGGTATTATCAATATTTAATAAATCATCTAAATATCTAGAAGTAGAGCTAAAAGCTTCAATAATTTCAGATTGGTTATCAATGGAAAGCGACAAAATGAAGTCTCTTTCATAACAATACAAGAACAGATCAGCCACAAGAGGTGCGCAATTAGTACCCATCGGAATACCCACAATTTGTCTAAATAACTTAGTACCGAATCTAATATAAATATTGTCAAGTAGAAAGGTGAGGGCATCACACACTTTCTGACATGACCAAAGTGTATAATTCTTATGCTCTTTAGAAGTGAAAAATGCATTTCTGACATTACATGCAAGATAGAGAGAATCTTCTCTGTGAAAAGTCCATTCAATTAAATCATTAAGCTTTTCTTTTATAAGATTATGAGGAAGTGTAGTGTAAAGAGTGGAAAAATCGTAGGTAGACAGACTAGAAGCACGAAAATGTCTAGATTTCAATTTATTTAAAACCTCATTCGAATTTTTTATAGACCAAAACAGATTTCTTCCTGATCTTTCAAAGACTTTATCACAATATTTAATTACATGCGTTTTAATAGCAGTAAGACAGGAAGTTAATAATTTAGAAAGTTCAGTGGTAGTGCAAGAGCTAGAATTTGCAATAAACCGTGCTTTGTAAGGTTTTTTATGAAGTTTTGGTAACCAGTATAGCGTAGGAAGCTTGTCTTGGCCTTCGTTAACACACACAGCAAACTTGGTGGCTGAAAGACAAACATGTTTATCTACTATAGCTCTCTCTTCAGCTAAAGGCTGAAGTTCATAGGCCATAGTACCACCAAGCTCCTGCTTAAGCCCATTTAAGAGTCTTCCCTCCAATTCCATAACCAAATAATTTGGTGACTGTGGCCACGTAAAATCGATATTTATAAGCCCCCCCCCCCCAGTGGAATTCGTTTCCGCTGACCGTTCCAAGGCGGTTCTTCTGTCGCGGTTTATTTTTGTTATGGTTTGTCTTTGTGTGTTTGTGTCGCTTATGTTATTTTATTTTGGATAGCCTATTGGCCATTTTGTGGGAAAGTAGCTGTCATTTTGGCTTTCCGCTGTTGGTGTTTACATTAGGGTCTGTTGTTTCATGTTTGTGTGTCTTTCCTTTTGGTGTCTCTGATGGGAGCTATGGGTTGATTGTATCGATTCCTGATCATTGCCTTCATTTCTATTTAGTCTTTAGTCTTTAGCTAAGCCATTAGGCCGCTGATCCTCGCTGGTAGGTTCTTTCGCAGGTAGATTCAACAAAAGTATATTCACACAGGTATATTAGTACAATTTCGTGACAAGGTTCGGTTGTTGTAATGACTACTTTTCAAAATCTTTTTGAATTTTTTATGAATGTATGTAATTCAGAGAGGATGAATGTTCGGTCTGATTTGAATTCGTCGTCTGGTTTCATGTCCAACAGCAACTCGAGGAACCCCTGTTGTTTCAAACAGTCTTTTCTGGAGAATCTCCCTCTGTTCCTCATATTTTGGGAATGCCAACATATAGTGTTGCACAGTCTCTGGTTCACCACACTCAAATGAGTTGCTTTCTGCCATGCCCCACTTGAGTAGCTGGTCCTTTAGTGTCACATACCCCGTTCTCAACTGTGCCACACGGCGTTCCATGGAAGCTGTTTCAAACTGGTATGGAACTTGTGTAACCCAATAATGGGTCTGAACTGAAACAGTGTCCTTCCTCTTTCTGAGACTTCCCACCTCTCCTGCCATCTCATACTACCTTACCCCTTGCTGCTAACTTTATGTCCTCCAACGTGACTATTCCATTGTCCTCTTCCATCTCCTGAGCTTCCTTGGCTGCTTCGTTGGCTAGCTGATCTGCCAGCTCATTACCCTTGATTTCTGAGTGCCCTGGTGTCCAAGACAGCTCAACAGTCACTCCTTCCTTCTGGAGACTCTGAGTGCCAGCCTTTCCTTCAAGAACTGCCCCTTTATGTGTGGTGGCCTCCCATCCAAGAGTGAGTAGCCCAATAGCTGACTGGCTGTCAGAGAAAATGTGTAGCTTGGAACTGGCCCTACCATTCACACTCCTATGGTTAGTCACATGTTCTACCACCATCTGAATAGCAAAAAGTTCTCCTAACAGGATAGACCCCCTCTTGCAAACAGCCCTTCTAAGCTGATGGTCCTCAATGCAGGGAAGGTAAACGCATGGACCAGATCCACCCGGGCCAGAATTACCGAGGCAGGAACCGTCTGTGAATGCGACGATTGTGTCCCCTCCACAGTCTCTGACTTTCTCCTCTATTATTTCTCTCGACAATGTTTCTTATTCTTTTGTTCTGTTCTTTGAAGAACCAAGATTCCGTCAATATTCCGGCATGCTTTTACTGGGCTACAGTGAATCCATGTAGTCGAATTCCTTTTCCAGGTTGTGCAGCTTGATGTTTGTGTTAGAGACCATGTCCGTCAGTTGAACATTCATGAGACCGAAAAGGGATACCCTGCTTTCCCTGACATCACTCTCTGTCCAGCTGCCCCAAACACTCTTAATAAGCTGGCTGTAATCCTTCATCATGACCCTTGCTGCCTGTCTGATAGAAAGTTCCTCCCTTCTTATGTCCAGGGGCTTAATACCTGCTTCTACTTCCATTGCCGCAATTCCTGCTGTTCCTGGTAATCCCAAGCACACGGATAACCCATTCCTCTGCACTTTATTCAGTGGCTCACAGTTCCCCACTTGCCATACAGGAGCTGCATATTCCAGCTGAGGAAAGACCATGGCTTTATATGACTGCAACATGCACTTCTGAGAAATCCCCTCTGTCTCCTTCACCCTCTTCAGCATTTCAAGAGCTCTGTGTGCCTTCTCCTCCATGTTGTCAATGTGCTTGTCAAATTTTAATTTTTCATCTAAAGTCACTCCCAAAATCTTTGGGCAACTGTTGTACTTAATTCTCCTTCCATCTACACTTATCTCTGCTGCTCTTGCTTCATCTAGGATTTCACTGATCAGAGAAAACACACATATTTCTGTTTTTCCCATGCTGACTTTCAATCGCAACTCCCCCCCCCCCCCCGCCCCCCCCCCCCCATTTCAACACCCGGATAAAGTTATTCTTTGCTGCCTGAAGGATCCTTTCTAAATCTTTGCCTCTCTCCCATACAGTTCCATCGTCTGCAAATTTCACCCCATTACCGCCTAATCCTTCATGCATGTCCGCTATTTAGAGGTTGAAGAGTGGTGACCGGAAATTTATGAGTTGGACACATCACGAAATCACATCTGATAAGCGAATTGTCGTGTTAGCGCAATTACAAGGCCTTCTTTTATTTTATTTATGATTTTTTTTTTCAATCCTATCCTATCTTTTCTTTTAAGTCGACGTGCGTTAATTCGACCCTTTTTACTTCCTTCACACCTAATTAGACAGATATTTCGTTTTTTACACCTAAGATAATTAGATTACTGAGGCACACTTTCACGTTTATCGGTTTGTATCACAACGATTACATCTTTATCAATATACTTTAATCTCTTTTAACTGGCGGAATTTAAAAATGTGTGCCTTGATAGTTGTTATATTATTATCAACTTTTCATTTCCATGGGTTTAACAGCTACCCTTTAGCTATCCAAATATTCTGATTTGATCCGCTTTTTCTATAAACAAGTCCCTGAAATGTATACCAATGTAAACCCCATTGATATATAGAAAATTAGCGATTACTAAGATAATTTTTTTCTTATTTTTCCATAACACAGATTGTGGGTACCCGTTAGTTTAATACCAAAACATTACGTTTTGTCCCGGTTTACCCTATAATACCTATCACTATAGCACTGGCATGCCTTAATAATATAGGCAGACAGATTGCATGCATAAAAAAGAATGGCTACCCTTGTTTCTTTGTTTATTTATTTGTTCGTCTGAGGTTCAACGTACACGTCAACACTATTTAGGTCATTTTGGAAACGCTGCTTCCAAATTCGTGGGACTTTAACCCGGCATTGTGATGAAATGACATCTCAAGCCCTGCTACTCAATGAAACCAAACGGCTTATATGCACTGAACAGTCTGACTCACGCCATTTTGCCTGGGCAGGCTTTGTCCTTCTGGTTTACCAGTATTCATGTGTTGTCAATTTCTGCTATGCTTGGAAGCACCATACAGCCCAATCTATTTCTCCAAGTACCGATGGGCGGGGGCTTATAAACCCCACTTTTCCCATAAGAGAGTGGGATTTACAAGGGTAGGAGCGGTCAGTTTTCTTTTCTTCCTTTCTTTTTCATAATATCAAACACTTACCCCGTGAGGTTTTGACGGGTTTTCATTTCACGGACTTGCTGATATATGTATTATATTGTAATTATCACTGTTCAATGCGTGTACATTCTGTAGTCCAATAAAGACGAAAAATGAATGTGTTTGTTGGTTGGCTGAATGAGTTGAGGTTAACGTCCCCGTCAACACTATGTAGGTCATTTTGTAGATGATGCTTCCAATTTTGTGGGACTTTACCCTACACTGAGATGAAATGTCTGACTCGCACCACTTTACCAGGGCAGGTTTAGTCCTTCTAAGCGATTTACCAGTAATCATGAGTTTCAGCTCTGCGGGGAAGCAACATGCAGCCCAACCTATTTTCCAAGCCCCGAGGTACGGGGGCGAAAACAATGAATGTGTTCCCATTGAATTATTCCGTTCACCGAAAAGAAAGAATTTCAGATTGACAATCAGTTCGGAACAATATACTACCATAAATGGCTCAGATCCTATCTTATTTATTCGATTTTAGGTTAAACTTCACATTCAACACTATTTAGGCGATTTTGTCGCCAAGTGATACCAATAGGGTTTCTCGACTCGCACCACTTGACTGGGTAGGCCTCTAAGAGGATTGCCAATTATTTTCTTTTTAATTTTGTTATTTCTTTCATAGCCCTTTCAAGATTATTTCATTTATATCGAGTCAATCGTTAATCAGAGGACGAAAACCGGAGTACCTGGAGAAAAAAAAAAACAACTGGCATTCCGTCGCAGATCTTAGCGTCTCACATATGACACGAGCCAGGCTCGAACAATATATGTGGGAGACCTTATTATTTAGTGTCTTGATTTTTAATTATTTCTGTTCCAAACACCACTAGGGAAAGTGATTGTGGTGGGCCTGACGCACAGGGTGATATTATTATGCACTGACCCATATTCCACATTTGACAAACTTATCTTTGAACAAGAGCATGCACAATGTTGTAAAAGACGAAAATAGTGTGTATTTTATTATACAAATATACTAAAAATAAGGTGGAAACCGGGGGGGGGGGGGGGGTGGAATTAGTCCGTTCCGGTCCGGTAATTATCAGAATCAGAATTGTTTTCTGGTGACACGTCCTTAGACAATCTTTCACCAGGAGGTCCGTTCCGGTAAATTTACTCACCCCTCCAGGACTTCTGGAACAGACTGTGAATTACTTTTTGTCATTTCTTCCCCTGCTATCCTTACCAAATCCGAGTAAACTTGATCTGGTCCTCCCTTTTCGCATTTCAGGGTAACCCGTTTCCTTTCAAGGGCCATAACCAAAATGCAAAAATGGCGGAGAACAGGGAGCAGGACTCAGAACTTCTGTTTTTTGACACTTTTTCTCACGAAAATGCTGAGGTTTGACATTTTTCTATTGCGACAATAATATTTTATCGTTTTTGCTTCATTTATCTTGGCGCTTGATAAACGTTTGTCATTCTGGTTCAAATTGTTTACGGGCCATTGTTTACATGTGATCATTTCACTGCAATGTACCAGTTTTCGCAAAGATCATATTGTCGGCATCAGATTTATCTTAATCTTACAATATGAAATAAAGCAGTTGAGCAAACATACTCATGTATACCATTAAGGTAGTTAACCCTTTACCACTCAGATACGTGTTTTAACGTGTCTGCACCCCCCCCCCCCATTTTAAACCCCAGAACCACCTAAAATCTGCATTTCTACCCCTGGATAGTTATGTTTGCTTTAGGATTTGTTGGGCAAAAAAGTGACCTGTTTTTTCGCGTGCCTCCCCACTAAAAATATTCTGGGGGGGATTGAGGAGGGGTGGGGGGAACGCCCCCCTCACATGCCGAAAAATTTTGGGTGTATGGCCCAACCGGCCGCTAAAATATATATCTGAGGGTGTCTGGGGTCAAATATGCCTGAAAATTGATGCTGATAAAACATGCTGCAAACAGTGAAAATGGCCAGTGCATAACACCTTAATTGTTGCCTTGACAGCTGTGTGAAGATTAAAATGTGGTCAAAAATTCATGTGAAAACAAACTTTTTCCAACTTTGAGATGCCCCCTCTTTACCATGACAACAATGATCAAGTCATGAAAGGTTGCATTTGCAAGGCTACTGCCCAATGAACATTCATACCGAGTTTGGTGTAAAACACACCCATTATGAGACAATGGCTAGATGAAGTTACTGTCAGGTGCAACACTGTGAAAATCAGCGAAATTCACAAAATCCCTGAGTGGTAAAGGGTTTTTTTTTTTTTTTGGTTTGGGTTTTACGGCCCTTTCAAGATTATTTCACTCATATCGAGCCAATCGTTAATCAGAGGTGGGCGAAAACCGGAGTACCCGGAGAAAAACCACCTGACCTTCCGTTGCAGAACTTGGCGTCTCACATGGTAAAGGGTTAATGAAGAAAATCCCAACTGACCAAAATAATGTTTTGTCATCATTTTATTGCAAGAAACAATATTTCAGATATAATTAATGCATTTAAGATTTTTTTTTTTTTTTTTTTTTTGGTTTGGGTTTTACGGCCCTTTCAAGATTATTTCACTCATATCGAGCCGATCGTTAATCAGAGGTGGGCGAAAACCGGAGTACCCGGAGAAAAACCACCTGACCTTCCGTTGCAGAACTTGGCGTCTCACACGTGGCCCGAGCGAGGCTCGAACCCACGGCGGTGAGAGACCTAATGACTAAGAGTCAGCGCTCTTATCCACTAGGCCACGGAGGCCCGTTATATGCATTTAAGATAAAATTCAGTATGTTCCAAGATTTCAGTTAATGAAGAAAATCCCAACTGACCAAAATAATGTTTTTTCATCATTTTATTGCAAGAAACAATATTTCAGATATAATTAATGCATTTGAGGCTAAAATTCAGTATGTTCCAAGATTTCAGTTAATAGTGGTGTAGACATAAAAATTACCGATAGTGCTACGTGGCCTGACAAATCCAATATTCATCGACTGGTCCAGCAGTCCACACCATCTCGTCTCTTTATGATCAGAATCAGAATTGTGTACTGGAGACCTGTCCTTAGACAATCCTTCACCAGGCCTGGCCTCTCTGTGATGACGCTAACAAAGACAAAGACAATTGCTGAGAGCTACTGTGGCCGAAGCGGAGACTTCAATTGTGGTGACATTGAATGGAGCAACATGCAGGTGCCCCATGGGGTATCTAAAAGGCAGACACAGCAACAGCTTTTAGATATAATCAAAGAACACTGCCTAGCCCAAATAATTAATATACCCACCCGACAAGAAAAGACCCTCGATCTATTTACAAATTCCCCATCCCCAGTTAATTGAGTTAAGGGGATGCCCCCGATCGGCAAAGCCGATCACGACATAGTCCTTATTGAATACGACATAAAAGCAAAACGAATCAGACAAGCCCCGCGTAAAATATATCTATATAAACGTGCGGATATGGATGGTCTGCGAGACCATATGGCGCGATTTAGAGATTCGTTCCTTTCCTCTGACCTTTTGCACATGTCAGTCAACGACATGTGGGTCAATTTTAAGACCGAATTAACCGCGGCTATGGAAAGGTTTATTCCAACGAAAATGACCAAAACAAAGCATAGTGCGCCTTGGATCGACAACACGATCAAGCATCTAATTAGAAGACGCAATCGAATGTACTTTCATGCTCGTAAGTCTAGTAGCCCTGACGTTAAGAGCCATTACAAATGGTTCAGAGCACATGTACAAAAGGTAATAAGAGATGCATATTGGAAGCATGTTTCCAGCATCTTCACCTTTGAGGATGATAATACAGATCCCGCCAGTCCCCTGAAGAATGGTAAAGTAAAAAAGTTTTGGTCATTCGTAAAGTGCCTGAAAAAGGAAGCTTTTGGGATCACTTCGTTGAGAGATAACGGTATTCTCAAAACAGATTCGCGCGATAAGGCCAACATATGTAACAAACAGTTTCAATCTGCATTTACGCGTGAAACTGATGGTGAGCTACCAACTAAAGGTAATAGTCAGTTCCCCTCAATGGGGGACATAACAGTTGACCCAAACAGGGTCGCCAAACTGTTAGGTAAGCTCAAAATACATAAGGCATCTGGGCCGGATGACCTGAATGCCAGGGTGCTTAAAGAATGTGGTGCTGAAATTTCACCTGTGCTGGCCTTTATCTTCAATGAATCACTCGCCCAGGGCACTGTACCAGATGACTGGCGACAAGCTAATGTTACCCCGGTCTATAAAAAAGGAGAAAAATACGATGCAGCAAATTATAGACCAGTGTCGCTAACATGCATCTGTTGCAAAACCCTGGAGCATATAATAGTTAGTAACATCAACAAGCACCTAGCCTTTGAGAGCATTCTTGCTGACTGTCAACATGGTTTCCGAAGTCAAAGGTCTTGCGAAACTCAATTAGTTTAGTTTTACCATGACATTGTGAGCAATCTGGATGGGGCCACAAACCGTGGCCACAAACAGACTGACTTGATTATCATGGACTTCGCTAAGGCCTTTGACAAGGTACCTCACAGGAGGCTATTGTATAAATTGGATTACTATGGGATAAGAGGATCCACACACAGGTGGATTAGCTCATGGCTCTCAGGGCGGTCACAACAAGTTGTACTTGATGGCCAAGCGTCTGATCCAGTCCCTGTTTTATCTTGTGTCCCCCAAGGTTCGGTCCTTGGACCGGTCCTTTTCTTGGTATTCATTAATGATCTCCCTGATAACATCAGGTCATCTGTCCGTTTGTTTGCTGATGATTGTGTCCTTTATAGGAATATATATTCTTCTTCTGACTGTCTTATTCTACAAGATGACCTGAATCAACTAGCACAGTGGGAGGCCGATTGGCAGATGAAGTTCAATGTGGCCAAATGTCATTCAATGAGGGTGTCGCGACACCCTCCTGACAAACAAATTAAGTTTGACTATAAACTACACCAGCAAATCTTATAGCAGGTTCAATCCGCCAAATATCTTGGTATCACCATCACTGATGATCTTGATTGGGGTCAACACGTTTCAGAAATAACATCAAAAGCAACTAGGACTTTAGGATTTCTTAGACGAAACTTGGCTTTTGCACCTAGGCAGACAAAGGATGTTGCATATAAAACATTGGTTCGCCCTCAGTTAGAATATGCATCACCCATTTGGCATCCCTATGTTAAAACTCAGATTCAGCAGGTGGAGAAGGTGCAGAGGACAGCTGCTCGATGGACCTGCCGACGATGGCGCAATAGAAGCAGCGTCGGTGACATGCTTAACGAGCTAGAATGGCCGTCCCTAGAGGCCCGTCGTGAGCAGTCCTCTTTAACCTTCTTCTATAAGATACATCCAGGTACAGTGGCCGTTAATAAAGATAAATACTTGACCCCTGTGACAGTTTCAACTCGAACAAGGGCATCAAAAGTAAACAACTCACAGTATCACAGGTACCAGTCCTACAGTGATGCCCTGAAAAATTCCTTCTTCCCTAGGACTATTCCCCAGTGGAATAGTCTTCCCTCTTCTGTGGTGAATGCTAAGACTGCAGAGGAGTTCAAAGCCCATACAGTGTAAGATTGAGACTCAGAGGTATGCGTTTTAGTATACCTCTGTTATTCAGATTGTAAATAGTTTTAAGGACTCATCCAGTGACTTCTCTTTTTTTTTTTTTTTTTAAGCTAAATTCTAAATTTAGCTACGCACCCAACTGAGGTAATGGCCAAATATGACCGACTCAGTATAAGAAGATAAGATAGATAGATAGAATGGCTATGAACCAATACAAATCAATCATCTTCATTATGGTTTGGAAATACAATATTCCCAACATTTTTCGGTAGGTGAAACAAAACATTACTTGCCCAGCCAAACAAAATTTTGAATAGTCCCAGGCAGCTGGGCAATAGATTTGTCAGGCCCTGGTGCTAGTTTAATAGCTCAGTTGTCAGTGCACTTGCCTCTTTTGCTAGAGACCGCTGGTTCGAAGCAATAATAAAGTTTGGTTTCGGAACATGTTCTATTGGCATCATTTGTTGGGATGAATGCCACAAAGTGCACCATCCTTCTGATCGGGACATTGACTGGAGGCGCTTGTGTAGGGAGAATCGTCCCCTCTGCAGGTTTAAGATCCTTACTGTAACTGAGGTAATGGCCAAATATGACTGACTCAGTATAAGAAGATAGATAGATCATGATTACTGTGTAGGCGTTTGTCCTGCAGATCTCGAGAGAATGTACACATGCGAGTACACATGCGAGTATTGGTCAAATGTGAACTATCACAGTGATTATTTTGGGGCCGCGCCATATGCATATTGAAATCCAATATGGCGCAACAGAAACCACAGTCTGCGCTGATATGGTGCATCAAAATGTTGAACGGCGCATCAATAGTGGATGCCTGCACACTGCATCCTTTTCCCGTGTTCTGTTATACCGATTTGCCATTTATAGACCAACTTTGTTGAGATTTACACTTCCAGTGCACCTGTTTCCGGTCAGTTTACTTTCGGGCCTTACTTTCGATTTCGTCTCAGAGAAAATATGGTCGTGCCACTGAAAAAAAATTCTGCTCGGTCCAAACCAGCGTAAAATCACCTCTTTTCAGTCAACCACCAATTCTGTGTCCGATTCTTCAGTCAAAGCTGGTAGAATTGCGGGTGAGGATGAATGCCAATGACGGGTCAGTGCAATCAGAAATGATCCCTGCATCTTCTGTGAGATCAGAAAATTTGGCCAAAGTGTCTGGCCCTTCACCCGTCACTGATATATGACAACAAAGTAAATAAGGTGTTCTGCAAACTTTGCTTTTATGCAAACCTGAACATTGCTATGACCAGGGGGTACTCAAAGTTTTAAAACCTCTTCTTTAACCAAGCATCTCTGTTACATGTAGGGTTATGGCGTCCCGCAAACCCACATGCTGACAAGATGACCAAGGGTGATCTCTGACAGGTGAACAGACAATTATAGGGCAAGGCAGAAGAAATAAATTATTAACAATAACTATATACAACAATTCCAACACTTTAAGTCTTAACACTATATTTGTTTCTATAACATTTCACTGCGCTGTCCTTAAGGCAAAACTATGTTTTGTGCTCGGAATGTGATATAAAATTATATAGAAACAAATAACACAAATCACACAAATAAAGGAATACAAAGCAAACCAAAGAGAAAAAAGTATGTCGGCCAAAAAAAAGATATGTCCACTTTGGGTGGGCCTTGTTGTTTCACTAGTGCACTTCTCACGTTGCATCTCATAAGACCGCGTATACGAGTGTGGACATCATGTCCTATTGTAAAATTCTGTGGAATTCATGTCCTATTGTAACACTTTGTGGACATCATGTCCTATTGTAACACATTGTGGATATCATGTCCTATCGTAACACACTGTGGACTTCATGTCCTATTGTAACACTTTGTGGACATCATGTCCTATTGTAACACTTTGTGGATATCATGTCCTATTGTATCACTTTGTGGACACAGGGCTTTATCCAAGTATTTTGGGACAGGGCCCCTGGGCAAAATTGAGAAAAAATACCGACAAAATACCAAAATTGGGGGCACAATTTTATCAGAGAAATGCCAGCATGATGAAGCTTTGCTCATGAGAGTCTTATGCATAGTGAAATAGCTTCACTGTAGTGAATTTTCATCTTGACTATCCAGTGTTAAACTCTGATGTTAAGTATTGTTTTGTCTGGTTCCTTTTGTTTTGGCTTTTATATCTTTATTTTTTGGGAATGGGGGGGGGAATATGGTGAAATTGGGAAAAACTGAGACTATTTGGCATTGGGAATGGGGCCGAATTCAGCCCTGCTGAACAGGCAGAAAATGCCCTGGGACATCATGTCTTATTGTAACACTTTGTAGACATTATGTCCTATCTTATCACTTTGTGGACTTCATGTCCTATTGTAACACTTTGTGGACATCATGTCCTATCCAATCACTTTGTGAACTTCATGTCCTATTGTAACACTTTGTGGACTTCATGTCCTATTGTAACACTTTGTGGACATCATGTCCTATTGTAACACTTTGTGGACTTCATGTCCTATTGTAACACTTTGTGGACTTCATGTCCTATTGTAACACTTTGTGAACATCATGTCTTATTGTAACACTTTGTGGACATCATGTCCTATTGTAACACTTTGTGGACATCATGTCCTATTGTAACACTTTGTGGACATCATGTCCTATTGTAACATTTTGTGGATTTCATGTCCTATGGTAACACTTTGTGGACTTCATGTCCTATTGTAACACTTTGTGGACTTAATGTCCTATTGTAACACTTTGTGGACATCATATCCTATCTTATCACTTTGTGCACATCATGTCCTATCTTATCACTTTGTGAACTTCATGTCCTATTGCAACCCTTTATGGACTTCATGTCATATTGTAACACTTTGTGGACATCATGTCCTATTGTGACACTTTGTGGACATCATGTCCTATTGTAACACTTTGTGGACATCATGTCCTATTGTAACACTTTGTGGACTTCATGTCCTATTGTAACACTTTGTGGATTCCATGTCCTATTGTAACACTTTGTGGACATCATGTCTTATTGTAACACTTTGTGGACTCAGGGCTTTAGATTAGGCTGCGTACGACGTAAATTACGAAAATATTTGGGAGGATACTCCTATTTTTCACATCTGGCGCGTATCAGGTACGAAAAACAAATAAGCATTACGCATTTAATATTTTTCAACAGCATATTTTGTTTTTTTCTGCATCAAAGAAACCAGTAGAGGATATCCTAATGAATTGAATAGCATCCCTTTGTTTCGATCATTGATTAAACCGTACCGAATATTGTAGCGTAAGCCGATCGGTAAACGACGGAAACCTTGTCCTTGTTGCTGCGACTCCGAAAAACGGCTACACCACCTTGCTTACAATCATTACAACCCTATTGTAACACTTTGTGAACAGCATGTCCTATTATAACACTTTGTGGACATCATGCCCTATAGTAACTTTTTGTGGACATCATGTCCTATTGTATCACTTTGTGGACATCATGTCCTATTGTAACACTTTGTGGGCATCATGTCCTATTGTAACACTTTGTGAACTTCATGTCCTATTGTAACACTTTGTGGACATCATGTCTTATTGTAACACTTTGTGGAAATGATGTCTTATTGTAACACTTTGTGGACATCATGTCCTATTGTAACACTTTGTGAACTTCATGTCCTATTGTAACACTTTGTGTACATCATGTCTTATTGTAACACTTTGTGGACTGTCCTATTGTAACACTTTGTGGACGTCATGTCCTATTGTAACACTTTGTGGACTTCATGTCCTATTGTAACACTTTGTGGACTTCATGTCCTATTGTAACAATTTGTGGACATCATGGCCTATTGTAACACTTTGTGGACTTCATGTCCCATTGTAACACTTTGTGGACTTCATGTCCTATTGTAACACTTTGTGGACATCATGTCCTATTGTAACACTTTGTGGACATCATGTCCTATTGTAACACTTTGTGGACATCATGTCCTATTGTAACATTTTGTGGACATCATGTCCTATTGTAACACTTTGTGGGCATTGTGTCCTATTGTAACACTTTGTGAACTTCATGTTCTATTGTAACACTCTATGGACATCATGATCTATTGTAACACTCTATGGACATCATGTCCTGTTGTAAACTTTGTGGACATCATGTCCTATTGTAACACTTTGTGGACTTCATGTCCTATTGCAACACTTTGTGGACTTCATGTCCTATTGTAACACTTTGTGGACTTCATGTCCTATTGTAACACTTTGTGGACTTCATGTCCTATTGTAACACTTTGTGGACTGTCAGAAATGCATTTTTCACTTCTAAAGAGCATAAGAATTATACACTTTGGTCATGTCAGAAAGTGTGTGATGCCCTCACCTTTCTACTTGACAATATTTATATTAGATTCGGTACTAAGTTATTTAGACAAAATGTGGGTATTCCGATGGGTACGAAGTGCGCACCTCTTGTGGTTGATCTGTTCTTGTATTGTTATGAAAGAGACTTCATGTTGTTGCTTTCCATTGATAACCAATCTGAAATTATTGAAGCTTTTAGCTCCACTTCTAGATATTTAGATGATTTATTAAATATTGATAATACCTATTTCGATGGTTTGATTGGTCAGATTTACTCCCCAGAACTTCAGTTAAATAAAGCAAATTCTTCTGATACCGAGGTCCCGTTTCTGGATTTGCATCTATCTATTGTAGGTGGGTTTGTTTCGTGCAAAATTTATGATAAACGCGATGACTTTGATTTTGAGATTGTAAATTTTCCTTTTTTGGATGGTGATGTTCCTCGTGCGCCATCCTATGGCATTTATATTTCGCAATTAATTCGATTTGCTAGAGTGTGTAGTCATGTAACTGACTTCAACACTCGTAATAAATTATTAACGGCTAAACTCCTTCATCAGGGTTATCGGTACCATAAACTACGCAAAACCTTTTCAAAATTTTATAGACGCCATTCTGATTTAATTTCAAAATTCAATATTGGACTTATATCTCTTCTGCAACAAGGTCTATCGGAACCCGAATTTTATGGTGACTTAGTATATAAATTCAGAAAAATATATAACCGCAATGACTTCAGCACTCAATTTCGTAAAATCATTCTTCGATATAAAAAGATTGGGTACAACATGGATGTTATACGACAGACAGCATGCATGGTAGTTAACCCAATCACGGTTGGCAACCTTGCTTCCCTCTTTAATTGCACGCCGGTGGGTCAGGCCTCAGATTCTATGACGGCTCCAAAGTAAAGGCTTATTGAGAATCACTTAGAGAGATCTAATTCAAGGTAATGTTGGTTGGTGCCTGATGCTCTGTCTCTGGTCGGGCCCATCAGATTCTAACTGTTGGTTTTCTTTTGCTCCAGCATTTCAGTGGTTTCTTGCTGTTGAGTCCTCACCGTTGTCTCACCTCTGTGGTTCTTTGATTTTTTGTGTTCACGGAGATGTTGCACTGATGAGTTAGGAGGCCTTCATGCCGACTGAACAAATTATTTGTCTAAATCGCGACGGAAGTAAGGGTGAGGATTGTGGCCACGTAAAATAGATTTAAGCCCCCCAGTGGAAATCTTTCCACTGACCGTTCCAAGGCGGTTCTTCTGTGGCGGTTTATTTATGTCGTTGTTTGTTACTTACTGTGTGTATCACTTGTGTCTTTTTATTTTGGATGGCCATATGGCCATTTTGTGGGAAAGTAACTCTCCTTATGGCCTTCCTTTGTTTAGGTTTCTATTATGGTCTGGTCGCTTAATGTTTATGTTTCTTTCCCTTTGGTGTCTTTGATGGGTGTAGTAAGTTAATTGTATCGATTCCTGATCTTTGTTTTACTTCTACTTTTCCTGTCCTATTGTAACACTTTGTGGACATCATGTCCTATTGTGTGTGTGTGAATTCGGGTTGAATGTCGCTTTTAACAATTTTTCAGTCATATCACGATGGTGTCTGGTTGCGACAGGGAGCTCAATGCTCACTTTTATAGTGCTGCCTCACTGAAGTATCATGTCCCAGACACATTACATGATACCACACCCAGTCACATTATCCTGACACTGGATCGACCAGTCCTAGCTCTACCCCGTAAATCTGAGTGCCAAGCGAGGAGCAGCTAGTAACATTTTTTACGACTTTGGTATGTCGCGGCCCGGGATCGAACCCGTGACCTCCCGTTCCCCAGAGCGGACACTCTACCAACTGAGCTATCGGGGCCGGTCATGTCCTATTGTAACACTTTGTGAATTTCATGTCCTATTGTAGCACTTTGTGAACTTCATGTCCTATTGTAACACTTTATTATACCCCCGGCATACGAAGTATGCAATGGGGGTATATAGTTTTTGTCTTTTCCGTCTGTCTGTCTGTCTGTGTGTTCGTTAACAATTATTTTGTATCAAAGATATCTCAGGAACTGCTTCACATAGAAACTTGAAATTTTGCACACATGATCAGTATGACTACTTGTATTGTGGGAAAGAAAATAAGGGCCAAGGGGTAAGGCCTTTTAGAGTTATTTCCCTTTGTATTACTTGCTGTTTAATAGTGTATATTTTTATTTTGTGTCAAAGATTTCTCAATAACTACTGTACATAGAAACTTGAAATTTTGCAAACATGATCAGTATGACTAGTTGTATTGTGGGAAAGAAAATAAGGGCCAAGGGGTCAGGCCTTTTAGAGTTATTTCCCTTTGTAGTTCTGTATATGCAAAGAAGCTTTTGACATTGCTATTTTCAGCTGAGGTGATGGCACTGGCCGGGGGTATACGTGCCCCACTGGGCACTTTTGTCTAGTAGCAACTGTGATCAACCATATTCACCAGGTGGTAGACTACCTCTCTTAGGTTGTGGTAGTCCAGGCGACGACGTTCCGCTATTTGGGCTTTGCCCGCCTGTGCTGGGCACTACAACCCTCTTGACCATCATCCCTTCAACACAAAGTCTTGCTCGTGTAGGGCGATGAGCTGCGAGTCTGGTCATCAACCACGAAGTGCCTAAAACAATAACACACAACTAAAATATGGTTCACGAACGTATACACTACATCATGATCCCTGCCCCGGAGAAATCTGAACATGTTCATGCATATACTGTTATTGCGCATGCGCCCACCAGACCAACAGGCTGATCAGTGCCTGCAACAATTACTGCGCAGCAGAACTCTGCTTGAATGTGCAACAAAATATCAGCACCACAATACTCAAAATTTATGCTCCCCTACTGAGCACTACAGAACACCCCTATCCCCACTTTTGGGATAAACTATTTTCTAAATGCCCAATTTGTTCTTATACGTAAATGAAGTAAGATGGTGGACTCATTGTTTCACTTTAACATTTTCCGTTTCAATCATGACTCTGACTAATAGAACTACCCTTAGTAAGAAATATTACCATATTATAGAGGCATATGACTATTTTATAACTTCATTTTGTATATTTTCTTATTCAACATCTTGCTTATGATGATCTTTCATAAACTTGCATTATCCCCAAAAGTGGGGATGGGGGTAAAGATATCCTGGCCAGTCTAGTCTTACCCCTGTGGGCAAGATATCCCAACCAGGATATTTTGTCCCCCGGGGTCAAGATATCCAGGGTGGGGGTAAAGATATCCCGGGAAATCTTTACCAGGTAAAAGCTACCCCTGAGTAGCTTTACCCCCCCCCCCCCCCCCCCCCCCCCAGCTACCTAGGGGTCAAGATAAACTGGGACACCGGTTCATCACGGATAACACATCAGGCTCTTGTGTAAGATCCGTTCTGATGATGAAGATATTAAGGTTGGCAAAAAAGCGGGAAATACTCATATTTCCCTGGACGGCGGGAAATACAGGGAATTCCCGGGAAATACAGGGAATTCCCGGGAAATACTGGGAAATATATATTTACATAGGTGGTACCAATTGAGACTGCTTGATATACCCCAACTACCTAGCTATTTGAAAGCAAAATTATATCAAGTTCACGCAGGGCTTGAAAATTCCACTTGTCTGCTTGAAATGACAAATTAAATGAAGGACAAGTAAAAAGTTTGTCTAGTCCTTATGACATTTACCAAAGTTTACATGCACTTACTCATGTAGGACAAGTGAAATTTTGAAGAATTTTCCAGCCCTTTTTATATTGAATAACTTGCAAGATCAATAGTCCCTTGCCTTCTTATAGAATTATATAATTTCTTTTCAAACATGGGTCTTAACTTTCAGCTATTTCCCTTGGCTTGTAAATACATGTAATTTTAATACTTAGGTGAGTATCTGTAGATAATTTAAGAAACCTTTTATGCTTAATTCTAATGCACTTACGTATGTAACGCGACGTCTGATTGGACAACGTCAAAAATTTGCGACAGTATATTCCACGATATACTGTCGGAAATCCGACGTCACCACGTAACGTCGTTTTTCATTGGCTGACATTTGGTTTTACGCAGCCCACAACGCCTGCCGCTTTGTGCAAAATAGTACAATGTTTAACAAAACAACCGAATAAGTGCATTAGAATGGGGATAACTGTATTGAAAATTGTCATTTGGGGAGGTAAATCGGTGGTTTTACGGTCGCAAATTCCGTTTTACGGCTCCGCTGACGCGTCGCCGTAAAACAAAATTTCCGACCGTAAAACCACCGATTTACCTCCCCAAATGACAATTTTGAATACAGTTATCCCCTAATTAACTGTGTTCTTGTAATACCTGTCTCAAACAAACAATTAAATTATCACACCTTTTAGCATAAGGAGTATGATTACTTGACAAACTTGCAAACAAACCTTTTCAAGTGTAAACATCCTTAAAATTCAAACATCCAAAGAGTTGTTGTAAATCTCAAAAAAAAATAACTGTGTGGTTAAGTATGTGTTACACTAAAGCATACAAAACATGTAGTTCCAATGGCAAACTCTCTTAAAGAAGCTAAGTGATTCTGATCTGGGTATGCACTGTTTGCCCAGGCATGTCTGTCCCAAATATTTGGATCATTATGGTATTTTCTCGTTTTAAGCATATGAGTGATTTTAAATAACTCTGCACCCTACATAACAACAGATCACTTTATATTAATATGCTTGTGTTTGGTTGAGTAAAAGCCGACTTATGACATATATGTATGGTGAGGCATATTGCAAAATAGCTAACTGTCCATGATTTCAATTCAGTTACACCAATATTAATAATGTTTTTCTATGAAATAAGTAAACAAAAATCATATTTCCCACTATTTCCCAGTATTTCCCACTTTTGCTGAAATTTTGGAGTATTTCCCAGGACGGTAGTTACCGGTAAATACCACTGGGAATTCCCGCCACCGGTATTTACCGACCAACCTTGGAAGATATGGTTAAACCTGTTTGTTAAATTTTACGTCCCCTCAACACATGCCATATAGAGATAGGACATCAGTTTCCTAACAACCGGTAGTCAAAAGCTATGGATCTAACAAGTGACCCGACGTTGATAAAGCCTAGATGAATCCAGAAGAGGCTTCAGAAAGTTGGGGTACACTAAGGAGAAAACCCCTCCAAAACATACATAGAGTATCTTACATGAGTGTTCATGTATTATTGAATTTATTAAACTCGTTGAGGAAAAGGGATAAAATGCGAGTTTAATAAATTCAATAATACATGAGCACGAATGCAAGATTCTATTTATCATATGACATTTAAAACGCATTTTATTCACGATTGTTTACAAAAATGTCAATATTCCGCCGTTAGTAAACGCGACGTCGTTAAGGACGTCATACATGTAACTTTATGGGATGTATCTAGCTAATTTGCATATTTAATCCACTAGTGGATTATCGAAAATATTACATGGCATTATTAATTTATTACACTCTCAGACGCGACGTCATATGATAAAAGCATATTCATACAGAAAAAAATAAAATTAAACATAGATTTAACATGCCGTCAAAAGTTTGGCGTTTGACTCAGCACAAACTTGTGGTGATACGTAATGAGTACTTGTATAAATTCTGACTTGCTGCTGATGTTACTATAATCTTTAGGGTATTTATATCTATCAGCCATACAGGAAAATCATGCATACCCGTGCTTAGGCTCGGATAAAATTGTGAGAAATATAGATACTGGCTACAATTATAGCCATGAACAAATTTCAGCAGAAAATAGATTTCCATTACAATTGCATTTCCTTTGGAGAAAAATGCCCCATTGCCCACACCTGTTTATTTCTAGTGGGACATTACTGTGAAAATCATGTGAATCAAATGGCGTAGGCACATCACTGAAACAGTATTACTGCTAAAGACATAGATTCATGTTAAACACAGATTGACAGACAGAATCAGAATTGTTTCTGGTAGTTGTCACATTCATTCACCAGGATCTGTAACATGGGGATTCAGTCCCTAGCTATCCACCCAAGAAATACCGGTAAATATCTAGGGCTGGCTTATCGTAGTGAAAAGATAATCGATTATCAATCCTGCCATTGCGATCGATAATCGATTAGTAATCGCTAAGGTTTTTGTCATAATTTTACCTGTCTGGTTTTCTATCTGAGCATGACTCTTACCATATGTTGCACTTTATCATATGTATGAATAGACATGCCTGAGCAAACAGTGTAGACCCAGATGAGACGCCGCAGGGTCTTCACTGTTTGCCACTCATCCTGCTAGTTTAGGCATAACTTTAGGTAGTAAATTGTACCTAACAAGTAATCAATTAAAAGCAAATCAGAAATGATAATCAGTATTGTGGAATTTATCAATCTATTATACGATTAATCGTGTCAGCCTTAGAAATATTCAAGCTAAATTTTCCTTAACCCTTATGCTGCTGAATAAATTAGTTTTGCCACACCCATTTCAGACTATCAGCCAATCAAATTTGTCAATATAATGTATTCATTCAAATTTGCAAACTGAATGCTAAACAGTGTAGATCCTGATCAGGGTCCAGTTGTTCAAAGCCTCGTTAGCTTAAGAAGATTGTTAGTGGTCATATTGTTAACTGTTCTAGCAACTACAATATCTAGAATTTTGCTATTTTTGCTGGAAAAATGTGAGTAGCTTTTGCAAATGCAAAAGCTACTCACATTTTCCAGCAAAAATGTTAGTATATTTGCCATAATAAATGATCAAAGTTTTAACGATATGTTAACTAATGATGTAGTTAGTTTTGAACAACTTGCCCCAGATGGCCATCTGATCTGGATCTACACTGTTTTGGTTGTCGTATTCAGAGGGATATGGGTTGAGTTCAAGCATCCTTAACAGAGGAAATGAGCAAATATGGAATAGAATTCCAGGGGTACAGACTAAGCATTTTGCTTTAGGTGCCCAACTGCCATAAATCCCAATTTTACATTAAGTTAATAAGCATTCTTATTCAAAACTTGGGTGCCCAGGCAAAAATTTAGGCGCCTTGGGCGACTGGATGCCTGTTAGTCTGTATCCCTGAATTCCAGTCTCTACCAGTATTGGATTGAGGGAAGAATATGAGAATCTTATATGGGTGTGAGGGGTGGATAGAAAAATCCGCCCCAAGGGTCATTGTCTGGCATCACAAGCTTGCCAAGTGATGCCGGACAGTGATTTCGAGGGACGGATTTTTCTGTCCAAGCCTTACACCCACATAGGATTCTTTTTCTTGCATACCTTACGTTTCTTAGCCCCGATTTTTAATGCTGCACTCACTTCAGTTACCAACATCTGCCATATTGTGATGACGCCGCAGGAATGTTTAGTGACGTCACTTAATGTGCTGTGACGTCAACCTTAACGTAGGCGCATATGAGGTTGTATTGGACCAGTTATCAAACACGCGAGTATATTCGAGTTTGGGTAAGAACACTAGAGTTAGAACAGAATTTCTATCCCAAGCTAAAACTATTAATTTCCGTATCTGGTGTGCAAGAATGATCCTTCTTATCTTAGCTGAGCTTAGGACCAGTTCGGTCAGTAAATAAGTAAACAAACAAGTAAAGACCCGAGGGAGGATGTCTCACAAGTAGGGCTGGCTAATCGGAGCTGAAAAGATAATTAGGGCCCCGCACTGAAAGTGTGGGTGCCCTATAGTAATCACTCTGTCCGTCCGTCTGTCTGTCTGTCTGTCTGTCCATCTGTCTGTCCGTCCACAAATTTTTACTCCTCTGATAGCGCTGCCGGGGCCCTAGTCAGTTTCACTGACAGCTGAAACTGACAGCTCTAGTTGATTATCAGTCATGTCATTGTGATCAATAATCGATTAGTAATCAACGAAGATTTGGGTATAATTTTACCTGTCTGGCTTTCTGTCTGAGCATGACTCTTACCATATGTTGTACTTTAACATATGTATTTGAACAGACATACCTGAGCAAACAGTGTAGATCCAGATGAGACGCCACAGAATGTGGCGTCTCATCAGGGATCTGCACATTTTGCCACTCATCCAGCTATTTTAGATACAACTTGGGGTAATAAATTCTACTTCTGAAATATTCGATTCAAAGCAAATCAATAATGATTGTCATTTTTGTGGAATTTATCGATTGATTAATCGACTTATCAGATTAATCGTGCCAACCTTTCTCACAAGGTAATGGTCAGATATGACCATCGCAGTACAAAAAAGATACATGTAGAAAGACAGGATAATTGACCCTTGTCCTGCTGAGCCCGGATATGCCTTATTTTCCAAACAATGAAGATCCAGATCAGGTGGCTTCTGACGAAGCCATCAGATCAGGATCTACATTGTTTGCCATTCAGATTGTGAATTTGTTGCAATAATTTGCATCAAGTACATGTAATCTGATTGGTTGATAATCTGTAGTGGGTGTGGCATATATAAATATTCAGCAGGTCAAGGGTTAAGTCGACGTCTTCGATGTGAGCTGAGATACCAATTTCATATGTCATAGGTCCTGGTGAGTAAATATTGTTAGACATGTCACCAGTTTCAGTTCTGAGAAACAAAAAAGTATATTTTGTGTACATGTACATATGATATATGATATATTAAGTATACACATACTAGAGTGTTTCCTATCCTGCAACAATACTTCCCATGTATGGCATCTTGTGTACATAGATTCATATATAGACTTGTACAAGTACTTTGAAATTTCGCTATTAAGACCACCTAAAATTAAGACTAATTCTGCTTTATAAAGCTTACTAAGTAGGTAGCAGTTATTCTTTCTTTGTGTTTTCTGCATACATTGTCCTCTTGTCAGAGACCACCTTTGGGACTGTTCAAAAGTGGTCTTAAAGACCACTTTTGAACAGTCCCAAAGGTGGTCTTAATAAAGGAATGTTACTGTTTATGGTAGGTAACCGTGGTGGCCTTGGTAGCTCAGTCAGATGCACGTCTGACTGGTGATCAAGAGGATGTGGGTTCGATACCTGTCGGGGGTCGGCAACATCTTTTGTGGAGATCGATCATGAAATCCCTCCCTTCCGCTGATTCAAGATGGGCAGTTGTCAGTTTCCGGCAAAACAATGTGCACTGTACTGGCTAACCACTTACGTATAAGCCTGTCCATTAAAAGTGTGGCTAGGTAAACTGACCGACTCAAAAATGACCTAAAATAGTGTTGACTGGGCTGTTAAACTCCAATAAAACAAACAAACAAAATGGTAGGTAACCGTAATTTATCACAAAACTGCCACAATATAGGTACTCAATACTGAATGGTTCAGTAGTCTTCAATGATTATGTTATTCCATTTATTTTCTTTAATAGGACATCAACCTCGATCTTGTTCAGTTTCCACGACCAGTTGTCATAGCAGAAGTAAGAGTTGTACCTCTCCAGACTCGTATTCAAGCCGATGTTCCTGGTGGGGTCAGACTAGGGGCCACATGTCCAGCCTCGTTTAAACTGGAAATTTTTGTGAATAACCTCAGCAAGCCAAACAATGCAACATTTGAGATGTGGGGAACACTGAACTACCGCGAGAACATTGACATACAGTTGAAGGCCAACAGTAAGATAGCGACTGACGGTTTGATACTTAAAGGTCCTTACAATGCTGTGACGATTGCCATCTATGGAGGTGTGACTAGTGTCAGTGTGGAGCCAGAGCCTCTGCCTCCCCCACCCCCACCACAGCCAAGGAAACAAGCAGGTAAGCTCTCTCCCAACCCCCACTGCAGTCAAGGAAAAATGCATATAACTGCTGTTTGGAATATGCTGATCACATAGCCATAGTAACAAATAAGTTAGGTTTTTGGTGTAAATTAACCCTTTTTGTACCAAATGGAATCTTCCTCCTTACATATAGCAGAAGTCCATTTCAAAATTCAGGGGTATCAGGTTGTGTTTTCATCAAAACTTATTTGCAAAATGACTTAACTTTTAGCAAACAGTGGTGTCTGATCTGGGCATGTACTGTTTGCCAGGGTACCCCTTTAGTTGTTTCCAGCCTGAAATGGGTTAAAGGATATTATTTGTCAGCTCTCCACAAAAACCTTTGTTGTGGGTATTCATTTGGACCACCTCTGAATTAAGGCTGACACGATTAATCGTATAATCGATTAATCGATCAATAAATTCCACAAAAATGATTATCATTTCTGATTTGCTTTTAATCGATTACTTGATAGGTACAATTTACTACCCAAAGTTATGCCTAAAATAGCTGGATGAGTGGCAAACAGTGCAGACCCTGATGAGACGCCGCATAATGCGGTGTCTCATCTGGGTCTACACTGTTTGCTCAGGCCTGTCTGTTCAAATATACATATGGTAAAGTGAAACATATGGTAAGAGTCATGCTCAGACGGAAAGCCAGACAGGTAAAATAATGACAAAAGCCTTTGCGATTACTAATCAATTATCGATCTTAATGATATGACTGATAATCGATTATCTTTTCAGCTCCGATTAGCCGGCCCTACTCTGAATGAATACCCAAAACATAGGTTGTCCAGGAGAAATCAAGATGCAGACATATATGGAGTGGGCGAGTTTTTGAGTTTTACATCCCACCAACATCTAAGGTCATACGGAGATGGGACCTTGGTTTAAAGATTCATCTGTAAGTCTGGAGAAGCCCGGGATCGAAAACGTGGAGAAAATTTTAATAAGGAAAACCTGCTTTTTCAGCTATGCACAGCCTGAGACTATTAAATGAAAAACAGAGATTTTCTGAAGAACATGGAATCAACTAATAACTAACAGTATATGTTTCTTCAAAACAGATTCAAAGTCAGCTTGGTAGAAAGAGCACTAACCATGTTGTTCACGACAACCCCTATGGAAACAGTGTAGATCCAGATCAGATGGCTTCTGAAGAAGCCATCTGATCAGGATCTACACTGTTTGGCATTCAGTTTATGAATTTGTAGCAATAAATTACATCAAGTAACTTGATTGGTTGGTAGACAGAAATAGGTCTGGCTTAAATGAATATTCAGCAAGATCAGGGCTAAACAAATTGGCCTTATTGTCCAATATTGATGGGCCATGCAATTATCCTTCAGTTCAAAGAAAATATCAACCTTAGCTTTTGATATGATAGCACCAGCTAAGGTCGCCCCCGCCCATCAGTACTTAAAGAAATATTTGGGGTTGCATGATGCTTCCACACAGAGCTGAAACCAACTACACATGAGTACTAGTAAACTACTTAGAGGATCTAAGACTGGCCAGGCAAAGCTGTGCGAGTCGGACTGTCCATGCTTATAAACCCTATTGGTTTCATTGGGCGACAGGGCTGGAGAGGTCATTTCATCTCTGTGTCAGGTAAAAATCCTACGAAATAGGAAGCAACGTCACCAAAATGACCTAAATAGTGTTGACAGGGACATTAAAAACCTCACTTCAAACAAACAAAATAGAAATTGATAAGTTGGGTATTTTATGATAATTTCACCCCTGTGTTTCTGAAGCTTGGAGACATAGATCTGTGATACAGTCCATAATTACATGTATAAGCAGGATAGCAAGTATTGTAGATCCTGATGAGATGTTTGTTAACCCTTGTCCTGCTGAATATTCATATATGCCACACCCACTACCGATTTCAACCAATCAGATTACCTGTAGCAAATGATTACAACAAATTCACAATCTGAATGACAAACAATGTAGATCCTGATCAGATGGCTTCTTCAGAAGCCATCTGATCTGGATCTACATTGTTTCAAAGAAAAGGCATATCCGGGCTCAGCAGAACAAGGGTTAAGGCAGGGGTTGTTGTATTCAACAGGACATCAAATATTCTTGCAAGCTAAATGGTCCCTATAAAGTTAGACTGTTTATTTGTGAATTTCTATAAATTAACCCATAAAATGCCAATCACAACAATTGTTGTCTGCTTTGTTACTTTCAAACTCATTTTTGCAAACAGTGTGGACCCAAATCAGACTGCTCCTCTAGTAGCAGTCTTATCTGCGTCCGCACTGCCTGTATGCAAAAACATTTAAAAAAAAAGTTTGCAAGAAGAATCAGCAGACTACATAGGCAGACGACATTTCCAGATGTAGTTTTTCTCGACATTTTAACCCTTGTCCTGCTGAGCCCGGATATGTCTTATCTTTCCAACAATGTAGATCCAGATCAGATGGCTTCTGAAGAAGCCAGCTGATCAGAATCTACATTGTTTGCCATTCAGTTTATGAATTTGTTGCAGTAATTTGCATCAAGTAATCTGATTGGCTGATAATATGTAGTGGGTGTGGCATATTTAAATATTCAGCAGGTCAAGGGTTAAAGGTTAAGACAAAATATTTGTAATTTTCAGTTGCAGCAGGAGAGCAGAGACCGCCACTAGCTCCTGTACCACATGTTGCCCCGGCCCCAGCCCCAGCCAAACCTGTTGAACAGCCTATAGAACATAAGGATTGGCAACAGACTCCTGCACAGGTAGCTCCGCCCCCTGTCACCACCCAACACCCTCTTGACTATATCCAGGAGCAGTTACAACAGGCTACACTTCAAGCCACTTCCCAGTCAACAGCTTCAGCCAATCAGGCAATAGCATCCGTGACTCCGCCCACTCAAGGTTTGCTCCACCCACAGCCAATCCAGACAGTAGGAACTAAACAGGAAGCCTATCAGCCAGATGCTGAGAGAGAATATGTTGCTAGTCCTACAAAGAGGGATTCCAGATACTCACCAGGTAATGTCAGTAAAACCCATTTTGTACGAAATGTAATCTTCCTCCTTATACAGTATACAGTAGAATTCCGCTATTAAGACCAGCTGAAATTCTGCTTTTAAAAGAACGTTTATATAATTTAAGTTTAATTTTGGGCCAAAAATGGCTTTTCTGCACTCTAAGGTCTAAGCTTTTTAATGACTGTTTTTTTTAAGGTCAAAGGCTCCCGAAATCTGTCAGTTTTTGTCCAAAAATGTTTTGTTTGAAGCTTACATTAGTTATTAAAGTCAAATGGGTGTTTAAGATATACTTATGGTGGGGGTACATTGTTTTCCTCTGAAAACATTTCTAGTTGAAGGATAGTTTTTGTCAATTCTGCATAAAACCTTTGTTGTGGGTATTCATTAGAACTGCCTCATCGAGGTGGTTCTAATGAGTACCCACATCATAGGTTTATGTGGAGAAGTAAGGAAAACTATACTTGATGTAGCACAAAATACTTACCTTATCTGTTGCTATGAGTAATATTGTTTCTGTTCTAGCAGATGCACGGGAGCATGGAAGAGAGAAAGACAACAAGAGTGAACCACAGGATAGATATGATTTTGATGCCCGGGAACCATACAGAGACAGAGAAATGTACGAGGACGCTCGATCCAGGGACTCGTTTGACAGGGGATATCTTGAATCTAGGGGCAGGAAAGGGTCAAGGGAGAATCTGGATGAAGGAAGGGAACACAAATCATCAAGAGAGGGGTCAAGGGAGCCCAGAGAATCCAGAGAAAGAGATAGGGAACAAGTGGAAAGGGATCGGGAGAGAGAGAGGGAACGTGAACGAGAGAGGGAACGGGAACGAGAGAGGGAACGAGAACGAGAGAGGGAACGGGAAAGAGAGAGAGAGCGAGACAGGGAGAGGGAACCTCGGAGAGAGAGAAGGGATTACAGAGATAAGGAAAGAGAGTGGGAAGCATTTAGAGCTAGAGAGAAAGAAAAACTCAGAGAAGAGAATCATGAAAGGGAACTAGAGTATGAAAGAGAGAGAAAAGAGTTGGAAAGAGAAAGGGGAGGTTATCCAGAGAGAGATGGTAAAAGGGACAGGGAGAGAGACAGAGATTTTGAGGGAAGGGAGAGGGAATTTGAAGGCAGGGACAGGAGTTATGAGAGAGATAGAGATTCAGGGATGGAAAGGGAGAGAGGTGATAGAGGTGACAGGGAGAGGGTGAGAAACACTGACAGAGAGGAGAGGGAAAGATTTGAGAGAGACAGAGATAGAAACCGGGATAGAGATGAGAGAAACCGAGACAGGGATGAAAGAAATAGGGAAAGGGATGAAAGAAATAGGGAGAGAGAATATGAAGATAGAAATAGAGACAGGGACTTTGACAGACAGAGAGAAAGGGAGGAAGAAAGGGCCCGAGAAGAAAGGGAGAGAATTAGGGTCTATGCCAGGGATGAGAGATATGACAGAGAAAGGGAAGAAGCCCAGCAGATTCTGAGGGAGCAGTTTACTGAGGATCAGGCCCCTAGGAGTCCATCATTGTCCTCCTCTCCCGAACACTCACAGTCACCCCCACAGTTGCCAAGGGGAAGGTCTAAGTCACCAAAAGAAAGAGAGAAGTCAAAATCTCCAGTTGCTATGCCAATTCCTAGAATAGAGACACGGCCAAGATCACCAGTTAGGATTCGGCCAAGGTATGCTTGTTTATTTAATTGTATTGGGAGTTTAATTTAATATCCCAGCCATCACCATTTAGGTCATTTTTGAGCCAGTCAGTGTACCTTGGGCAGGCTTATACATAAGCGGGTAACCAGTACAGTGCACATTCTTTAGTCAGAAACTGACAACTGCCCTTCTTAAATCAGCGGAAGGGAGAGAATGACCGTAGAAAAGATATCGTAAAAAAACTAAACATTTGGACATCTTGAGCACTTGCTGTAATTATCCTAAAATGTTAACAAATTGTTTTATGATCCAGCAAGGAGTCCAAAACCAGTCTGATCTGGGTCTGCACTGTTTTCTAATCCATGTGTCCCAATACGGTATATTATATATGATTCTAAATAACAGTGGTTTTGCAGGTGTGATAAATTTAGGCTTTGGATGACTTTATGGACGAAGTACAGAGATTATGCAGCCAGTTTTGAAAATATCTTATGACCTTTTGTAAAATTGGAAGGATACTTTATAAAATTATGTCCTTGCAAGAGATCTTGGGAAGTTTTAACTAAATGAATTTGTTTAATGTTATTTATCGAAATATGAATGCAAAGCTTTGAATTACTGGACCTCTGAAGTTTGTCTGTTGGTGTACACAGAACATTATTAACCCTTGTCCTGCTGAATATTTTAATCTGCCGCACCCACTAGACTACCTATTATCAATCAATCAGATTGTTTGATGCAAATTATTGCAACATATTCCACAATCTTAGTGACAAACAATGTAGATCCTGATCAGATGGCTGTGATCTGGATCTACATTATTTGAAAGATAAGGCATATCCGGGCTCAGCAGCACAAGGGTTAAAACAAGGGTAAGTTCTATAGCTCCATATTTGGTTGGTTGGTTTTGTTTGTTTGATTTGTGGTTTTACGTCCTTGTCAACACTGTATAGGCCATTTTGGAGAAGTTGCTTCCAATTTTGTGGGTCTTTTACCCGTCATTGAGATGAAATGACATTTCAAGCCCTGCCGCCCAATGAAACCAATAGGGTTTATAAGCATAGACAGTCAGACTTGCACCGCTTTGCCTCGGCAGGCTTAGTCCCCTAAGCGGTTTACCAGTACTCGTGTGCGGTCGGTTTCAGCTCTGCGTGGCAACATCATGCAGCCCATCTATTTCTTCAAGCCCGATGGGCGGGGGCCACTAACGGCAATTACTACAGTTATCTTAGTCCCCTAAGCGGTTTACCAGTACTCGTGTGCGGTCGGTTTCAGCTGTGCATGGAAGCATCTTGCAGCCAATCTATTTCTTCAAGCCCCGATGAGCGTGGGCCGAATGGTATTTGGTGATAATAATTACAGTCCAACCTGTATTAAGCAAGCACCTAAGGGATATTCAAAATGTGCTTGTTTAAGACAGGTGCTTGCTTAATACAGGTGAATTTTAGTGCATTTGCTTTTGTTGGGAACTGAATGCATGCTTGCTTAAAACAGGTTGCTTGCTTACCCGGTAATACAGGTGGCCACTGTGACAGATTTTATTGTAAATACAAGGATAATTTTCCTTATTTTTCCATATAAACCTATGTTGTTGGTATTCATTTGAGGTGGTTCAAATGAATACTCACAACACAGGTTTCTTTTATAGAATTTACAATAGTTATCCTTTATCCATCTCCATCTATCTATGTGTAACTGTCATGAGACTCAGCTAATGGGGCACTAACTTGTCTGTTTTATGGTTGCATATTGCAATATTTACATTTCCATTTAAAGTCTAATGTAACCCTATAGAAAACAATGTAGTTCATACTTCCATGAACGCATCAAGCCACATGATTTTCAGTGATGCCAAGTGACGTCATTCTAAACAATGGTTCTCTACCGGCGTCAATGCTGTTCTGCTCTTTGAAGAAAAACAGCGTTTAAATGTTTTTCAGCTTTAAAAGTTTGCCCTATAAGCATTTTTTTCACTCAGTGATGAGGGACAAAGAATGTAAATATAAAAAATAAACTTAATTTTCCTCTTTTTCATGAAAGTATGAACGACAGCGGGTTGCTAGCAAAGATTACCTTCGGGGTTCATTTACTTTGCATGCGACCCACTGCATTCATTTAAGAAATGAAATTTATTTTTCTGCAGTTCATGGAAGTATGAACGCAGTGGGTCGCGTGCAAAGTAGGGGTTCATGTAAACTTTGCTCGCGACCCACTGTCGTTCATACTTTCATGAAAAGCAGAAAAATTAAGTTTATTTTTTATATTTACATCATTTGCCCTTCATCAATGAGCGAAAAAATGCTTGTAGGGCAAACTTCCAAAGCTGAAAAACATTTACACACTGTTTTTCTACAAAGAGCGGAGCAGCGTTGACGTCATCAACGCCCGTAGAGGACAATGGTTTAGAATGACGTCACGTAACGTCACTGAAAATCATGTGATTCGATGCGTTCATGGGCGTATGAATGCAATTGTTTTCTACAGGTTTACATTAGACTTTACACTGGAAATGTAAATATACTTTAATGAACCGCAGAAAAATAAAATTCATTTCTGAATTATTTGTCTCATATAACATGGAGCCATACAGCAAAACTTAAGATTGTAAAACTGAAAATTTCCTGGACAAGTGACAATTTAAAATACCACCTGAAGTTAACACTTGTCCTGCTGAATAAAATAATTTTGCCACACCCACTGACATCCAACCAATCAATTTACTTGGTTTAATAATGTATATGTTCATTTCACAGACTGAATGAGAAAACAGTGTAGATCCTGATCAGATGGCTTCTGCAGAAGCCATCTGATCTGGATCTACATTGTTTGCATGAAAACGTAGGGATTGTCATGTTCAGCAGGATAAAGGTTAAAAGATTGTCAAAAGAAAGAAGAGAAAATCATTCTGTGTCTGACCTTTACAGGTCAAGGTCAAGGTCGTGGTCTCCGGGCCGACAAGAAGATCCAATGAGAGATAGAAGAATGTTGAGGATTGAGTCACCGAGTGCTGAACTGCTAAGAATGAAAGAAGTTATTCCTGATGAACCAATGTCACCAGATGAAGAACCAGGTAATAAATATTCATTAAAACATTAATTCTCACACAGCCCCCAAATACAGTCGAATTTCTTTTAGAAGCCTCCTTGGAATAGTGGTTACACTGCTCGGCTTGTTAACCAGGGGTTGCAGGATCGAACGGGGCTTTTACCTGACATTGAGATAAAATAACTTCACAAGCCCTGCTGCTCAATGAAACCAATAGCGTTTGCATGAATCGTCCGTCTTGCATCACTTTGCCTGGGCAAGCTTATACCTCCTAAGCGGTTTACCAGTACTCAAGTGCATTGTTTTCAGCTCTGCATCACAGCGTGGAAGCATTATGCAGCCCAATCTATTTCTTAACCCTTTTGTACCAAATGGGATCTTCCTCCTTATATATAGCAGGAGTCCATTTCAAAATTTAGGGGTGTCAGGTTGTGTTTTCTTCAAATTGGATTAGGAAAATGGCTGAACTTTCTGCAGTGTAGGCCCTGATCAGACGCCGCATACTGCGGTGTCTGATGTGGGCCAGCACTGTTTGCCAGTTTTGGGGTTTCTGGTACAAAATGGGTTAAAGCTCGGATGGGCAGGGGCCCCACATGATTATGGTATATGCTTCTAGATATATTATTATGTCTCCCCTGAAAAAATTCTTCATGAGAGACATTGTTTTTCCCCCCGGACATCTGTCTGTCCGTCTGTCACATAATCGTGTCCGCTCTATAACTTGAAAACCGTTAAAGCTATCTTCACGAAACTTCATATAAGTATTAATCAATATTAGACGACCTGCAGAGCGCAAGAACTATAACTCTCGCGTTTATACTTTTTGAGTTATCTCCCTTGGCAGTTTGTCAGTATGTATCGGCAAATTGTGTCCGGTCAATAACTTTCTTATTTTTAGGTGTGTGGCGCACATGACGCAGGTCGGTACCTCAAAGGTCAAGGTCATACTTAGAGGTCAAAGGTAAAAAGAAGGACCTTTTTTCGTGTTTTGTCAATAACTTTCTTATCTTTAGATAAAATTTGAAATTACTTGGCAGAAATGTTAACTACTATGAGACAATGTGTCGCACATATGATTCAGGTTGGTACCTCAAAGGTCAAGGTCATACATAGAGGTCAAAGGTAAAAAGGGGCCTTTTTTTCGTGTTTGGTCAATAACTTCTTTATTTTTAGATGGATTTTGAAATTGCTTGGCAGAAATGTTAACCACCATGAGACGATGTGTTGCGCGCATGACCCAGTTTGGTACCTCAAAGGTCAAGGTCATACATAGAGGTCAAAGGTAATAAAGGGGCCTTTTTTCGTGTTTGGTCAACAACTTTCTTATTTGTAGATGGATTTTGAAATTACATGGCAGAAATGTTAACCACAATGAGACGTTGTGTCTCTTGCATGACCCATGTTGGTACCTTAAAGGTCAAGGTCATACTAAGAGGTCAAAGGTCAAAAAGGGGCCTTTTTTAGTGTTCAGTCAATAACTTTCTTATTCCTGGATGGATTGTGAAATTACATGGCAGCAATGTTAACCATCATGAGATGTTGTGTTGCACGGTAGACCCAGGTCGGTACCTCCAAAGTCAAGGTCAAACCAAGAGGTCAAAAGTCTTTTTTTGTGTCCAGTCAATAACTTTTTTATTTCTGGATGGACTTTTTAAAATAACCTTGCAGAAATGTTCACCTTCATTAGACGATGAGTCATGTGCAAGACCAAGGTCCATACCTCCAATGTCAAGGTCATACCTAGAGGTCAAAGGTAAAAAAGGGACCTTTTGTGTACAGTCAATAACTTTCTTATACTTTGATGGATTATGAAATTAATTGGCAGAAATGTTAACCTTCATGAGACGATGTGTTGTACCTCAAAGGTCAAGGTCATACTTAGAGATAAAAGGTAAGAAAAGGGCTTTTTTTGTGTACGGTCAATAACTTACTTATTTCTCTATGCACTTTTTTAGCTCACCGTCACGTAGTGATGAGGTGAGCTTTTGGGATCACTTTTTGTCCGTCGTCCGTCGTGCGTGCGTGACTCCGTGCGTCCGTCCGTCCGTGCGTCCGTAAACAATTTCTTTAAACGACATCTCCTCCTAAACCACTGATCGGATTTTGACCAAACTTCACAGGAATGATCCTCAGGTGGTCCCCTTTCAAAGTTGTTCAAATGGTTCCGGTCCGTTGCACATCTAGGTCACAGGGGACAAAAATAGATTTTTTTCACTAAAAACTTAAAAAATCTTCTTCTCTGAAACCACAAGGCCCAGGTCTTTGATATTTGGTATGAAGCATCATCTAGTGGACCCCTACCAAGATTGTTCAAATTATAGTGCTGGGGCCAAAAATGCCCCCGCCCTGGGGCCCTTTGGTTTTACATAGGCTTATATAGGGAAAATCTTTAAAAATCTTCTTCTCTGAAACCACAAGGCCCAGGACTTTGATATTTGGTATGAAGCTTCATCTAGTGGACCCCTACCAACATTGTTCAAATTATAGTGCTGGGACAAAAAATGCCCCCGCCACCGGGGCCCTTTGGTTTTACATTGGCTTATAATGGGAAAATCTTTAAAAATCTTCTTCTCTGAAACCACAAGGCCCAGGTCTTTGATATTTGGTATGAAGCTTCATCTAGTGGACCCCTACCAAGATTGTTCAACTTATAGTGCTGGGGCCAAAAATGCCCCCGCCCCGGGGCCCTTTGGTTTTACATAGATAGGCTTATATGGGGAAAATCTTTAAAAATCTTCTTCTCTGAAACCACAAGGCCCAGGACTTTGATATTTGGTATGAAGCTTCATCTAGTGGACCCCTACCAAGATTGTTCAAATTATAGTGCTGGGACAAAAAATGCCCCTGCCACGGGGCCCTTTGATTTTACATTGGCTTATATTGGGAAAATCTTTAAAAATCTTCTTCTCTGAAACCACAAGGCCTAGGTCTTTGATACTTGGTATGTAGCTTCATCTAGTGGACCCCTACCAAGATTGTTCAAATTATAGTGCTTGGGCCAAAAATGCCCCCGCCCCGGGGCCCTTTGGTTTTACATAGGCTTATATAGGGAAAATCTTTAAAAATCTTCTTCTCTGAAACTGCAAGGCCCAGGACTTTGATATTTAGAATGAAGCTTCATCTAATGGACCTCTACCAAGATTGTTCAAATTATAGCACTTGGGCCGAAAATGCCCCCGCCGAGGGGCCCTTTGGTTTTACGTAGACTTATATAGGGAATATCTTTAAAAATCTTCTTCTCTGAAACCACAAGGCCTAGGTCTTTTATATTTGGTATGAAGCTTCATCTAAAGGACCCCTAACAAGATTATTCAAATTATAGTGCTGAGGCCAAGAATGTCCCCGCCCCGGGACCCTTTGGTTTTACATAGGCATATATAGGGAAAATCTTTAAAAATCTTCTTCTTTGAAACCGCAAGTCCCAGGACTTTGATATTTGGTATGAAGCTTCATCTAGTTGACCCCTACCAAGATTGTTCAAATTATAGTGCTGGGGCAAAAAATGTCCCTGCCCCGGGGCCCTTTGATTTTACATCTATAGGCTTATATATGGAAAATCTTTAAAAATCTTCATCTCTGAAACCGCAAGGCCCAGGACTTTGATATTTGGTATGAAGCTTCATCTAGTGGACCCCTACCAAGATTGTTCAAATTATCAAATTATAGCCCATGGGCCAAAAATGCCCCCGCTCCGGGGCCTTTTGGTTTTACATAGTCTTATATAGGGAAAATTTAAAAATCTTCTTCTCTGAAATCACAAGTCCTAGGTCTTTTATATTTGGTATGAAGCTTCTTCTGAAGGACCCCTACCAAGATGATTCAAATTATAGTGCTGGGGCCAAAAATGCCCCTGCCCCGGGGCCCTTTGGTTTTACATAGACTTATATAGGGATGATCTTTAAAAATCTTCTTCTCTGAAACCACAAGGACCAGGACTTTGAAATTTGGTATGAAGCTTCATCTAATGGACCTCTACCAAGATTGTTCAAATTATAGCCCTGGGGCCACAAATGCCCCCACCCCGGGGCCCTTTGGTTTTACATAGATTTATATAGCCCCGGGGCCATTTGGTTTTGCATAGGCTTATGTAGGGAATATCTTTAAAAAAATTCTTCTTCTCTGAAACCGCAAGGCCCAGGTCTTTGATATTTGATGTGTAGCTTCATCTAGTGGACCTTTGCCAAGATTGTTCAAATTATAGCCTTTGTTGATGTTTGGTATGAAGCTTCACCTTTAAGAACTCCCTCAACATTATGCACATTAAAGCCCTGGGGCCAATAATGGCCCTCTCTGGGGCCCACTTGTTACACTATGGATCAGGTGAGCGATCCAGGGCCATCATGGCCCTCTTGTTAAAGTTATTTTGCAGAAAATGTGTTTCAAACAAGACCCAGGTTAATACCTCCAATGTCAAGGTCATACTTAGAGGTCAAAAAGGGGGAGACATCTGTTATTTTATAGAAAAACAAATTCTAGTTGTTTGTCTTGTTTTCTTTCTAGATGAGTATGAAGATATTGGTGGTGATGAATTTGAACCTCTGTCTCCAGAGCAAAGTCCTATGCCTATAGAACAGTTCCCAGAACAACAGATGTACATGTCAGACCAGGAAATACCAGTACGTAGTCCTGAATCTTACTCTCATGGGCTCTAGACCAAAATCTAATATAAGTCTTACAGATTAGCAGCAATCTTAAGTCTTCGGATCTCCAGAATCAAAGTCTCTTAAAAGAACTTCAGTCTTTGTCTAGGATTCTCTACACTAGACCAAAGTCTCTTAAAAGAGATATAATCTTAGTTTCAGGCTCTCTACACCATAGTTTTGTAGAAGAGCTTCAGTTTTAGTATCAAACTCTTATAGAAGAGCTTCAGTTTTAGTCTCAAGCTTTCTAGACAAAAGTCCTATTGAAGAGCTTCAGTCTTTATATCAGAATCTCAATCTCAAGCTCTCTAGACCATGGTTAGATAGAAGAGCTTCATTCAGAATTGAAGCATTTGTTTGGGTGTCCATGAAGCCAAGCATCTGGATTGCCTATCCTGGTACAAACGATTCTCAGCATTGCTTGACTCCAACTGTACATGTCTCGAACAATTTTTTTCTGGTCCCAAAGGTGGTTGAGCCCTTGAAGTTTGACTGTTATTTGTTTTGCTCAGAAGAAAGCCAGAACAGGCCATGCATGTAAGTCAGAACTTTACTGTTTATTTTTCAGGAAGGTGATGCTGGGTATGAAGAGATTTCCTCAGAAGATGAGTTTATTGAGCTGGACGGTGGAGAAATGGTAAGTCTTCATGATCAGGTTTATCTTCTGTGTGTTATCAGTTGGCTGCTTCATACAAGCTGTCTTTGAAATCATTTAATGATCAAGTTACTGGGCAGGGTTCCAGACGCATCAGTTTGAAGAGGGTAGGGATGCAGTGTGTAACTAGCACAATTAACCCTTATCTTGCTGAATATTCATTTTAGCCGCACCCTTTTCTGTCGATCAACCAATCAAATTACTTGATGTAATTTATTGCTACAAATTCATAAACTGAATGCCAAACAGGGTAGATCCTGATCAGATGGCTTCTTCAGAAGCCATTTGATCTGGATCTACATGGTTTGCAAAGATAGGGGTTGTCGTTAACAGCAAGATAAGACTTCTTCAGAAGTCATCTGATCAAGATCTACACGGTTTGCAAAGATGGGTTGTCGTTAACAGCAAGATAAGACTTCTTCAGAAGTCATCTGATCAAGATCTACACTGTTTGCAAAGATAGGGGTTGTCATGAACAGCAAGATAAGGCTTCTTCAGAAGCCATCTGATCTGGATCTACACTGTTTGCAAAGATAGGGGTTGTCGTGAACAGCAAGATAAGGGTTAAGATGGACAGGGTGTGTCACAAGAATACCTTAGGGACATTTGCCAAAGAAAATCTTCTATAGAGAATTATAAGCACATCTATTAAAACATATTAACTTTTTTTTATACCCCCACAAATGAAATTTGGGGGGGTATATAGGAGTGAGCTTGTCGGTCTGTCGGTCGGTTGGTCGGTCGGTCGGTCTGTCGGTCTGTTGACTTGGTTTCCAGACGATAACTCAAAAAGCGCTTCACCGATTTTTATAATTTTTGGTACACTGATGTAACATAAAATACAGGTCAAGTTCGATTTCCACTACAATTCGTCAATTTTCGACATAGTTATGGCCCCTTTCAAGTGAAAAAATTGCAAAATGCCGCTGATGTACTATCAAGGCAGTTTTTGTGGGGGTATTCATCACCTTTAGTGATAGCTCTAGTTTGCACTGTTGCAACTTTAATAGACCGCAAAATCAGTATTGATGTACTGTAATGATCCTAAGTATTAGGACAGACAGGCAGGCCTAGGCAAACAGTGCAGACCTAGATAAGACTGCACCTGATCAGGGTCTACATGGTTTGTCATTCCGTTTCCACTGTTTGGATGCCTTGCTGGATTGCAAAACAAATTTTTTAGAATTTAAGAAGAATTACAGTAAGTCCTCATGATGCCTGAATTGTTACTTCTTGAAAAATATTGATGTGCTCTTGTTAGAACATGTGTGCTAATTGTGTTGAATACGGTACATGTGTTTTTTATGCTCCCCGAAGAATTTCGGGGGAGCATATAGTCGCCGCTTCGTCCGTGCGTCTGTGCGTCCGTGCGTCCGTGAGTCCGTGCGTCCGTGAGTCCGTGCGTCCGTCCCGCTCTTGTCAGCGTGAATTCTCAGAAACTACTGGGTGGATTTCAATGAAACTTCATGGGACTATTAAGTATCGAAGGTGGATGCGCATATCACCTGCGTGTTTTGGTTCGATGATTTTTCCAACAGTTATGGCCCTTTGATGAATTCTGCATGAATATATAGGGTACTGTTCATGTCCACGCGAATTCTCAGCAACTAATTGCAGAAATTCAACGAAACTTCAATGGAACCTTAAGCAGCAATAGAGGATGCGCATATTATCCGTGCTATCTGGTTAGATGATTCGTCACAGAGTTATGGTACTTTGTTTAAAGCTGCAGTGGTAGGTCACTGTGGCTATTTTTAGAAAAAACTTTGTCATCACTCTGGTGCCTACATTTATGGATGGATTTCAATATAACTTCACACAAATGTTGGGTATGATAATATCTTGAGCATGTTCGACTTTCAGGGTCCTGGGCTCAAGGTCAAGGTCACTGCGGCTATTTTTAGAAAAAACTTTGTCATAGCTCTAGCGGTGTCATTTGCTGATGGATTTTAATATAACTTCACACAAATGTTGGGTGTGATGATATCTCAAGCAAGTTTGACTTTCAGGGTCATGGGGTCAAGGTCAAGGTCACTGCAGCTATTTTTAGAAAAACTTTGTTTTTGCTCTAGTGCCTAGATTTATTGATGGATTTTAATATAATTTCACACAAATGTTAAGTATGATAATATCTCGAGCAAATTCAACTTTCAGGGTCCTGGGCTCAAGGTCAAGGTCACTGTAGCTATTTTTAGAAAAAAACTTTGTCATCGCTCTAGCGTCGTCATTTGCTGATGGATTTTAATAGAACTTCACACAAATGTTGGGTATAATAATATCTCAAGCAAGTTCAACTTTCAGGATTCTGGGGTCAAGGTAAAGGTCACTGTGGTTATTTTTAGAAAAAAACTTTGTCTTCGCTCTAGTGCCTACATTTAATGATGGATTTTAATATAATTTCATACAAATGTTGAGTATGATAATATCTCGAGCAAGTTCAACTTTCAGTGTCCTGGGCTCAAGGTCAAGGTCACTGTGGCTATTTTTAGAAAAAAACTTTGTCATTGCTCTAGCATCGTCATTTGCTGATGGATTTTAATATAACTATACACAAATGTTGGGTATAATTATATCTCGAGCAAGTTCAACTTTCAGGATTCTGGGGTCAAGGTCAAGGTCACTGTGGTTATTTTTAGAAAAAAACTTTGTCATCGCTCTAATGCCTACATTTATTGATGGATTTTAATATAATTTCACACAAATGTTGGGTATGATAACATCTTGAGCAAGTTTGACTTTCAGGGTCCTGGGCTCAAGGATAAGGTCACTGCGGCTATTTTTAGAAAAAACTTTGTCATAGCTCTAGCGTCGTCATTTGCTGATGGATTTTAATATAACTTCACACAAATGTTGGGTATGAAAATATCACAAGCAAGTTTGACTTTCAGGGTCCTGGGTTCAAGGTCAAGGTCACTGTGGCTATTTTTAGAAAAACTTTGTCATCGCTCTAGCATCTACATTTGCTGATGGATTTTAATATAATTTTCGAACCCATCTGATATTTTATATGCATGTAAAGGCACCCAATACCGAACCATACCTGGCGACAGTCCTATGAGGATTGCCTCTGTGTACGAGAGTAAGTTTTCAATAATTTGTATTAAACAGTTCTTCCTTTCATTTTTTCTGACTTTTGTGTTGCTGATGTTTGTATGACAGTGCCATCAGGCAAGCTAATCTGTCCACTGACAGGTTTTGTTATACTCCATTTTGAAGTACAGTGAGTATACACAGTATACTGTTCTTTAACTCGGATAATGTTTCCTGTTCCGACTATTGCACGTTCGGGGAGCATCCATCGGTTTCACCGATATTCTTGTTCTTACAGGGTCTTGAGTTTGAGATGGATGAAGATTATACATATTCTATCCCAGCCTTTTCTCCCTTCCAGTGGGATATACAGCCACTTCAGGTAAGTGAGAAGCCTCCGTGGTGTAGTGGTTATGCTACTGGCCTTGTAAACCAGGGGTCGCAGGTTCGATCCCGGGCTTCTCCAGACTTTCGGATGAGTCTTTAAACCAAGGTCCTGTCTCCGTATGACCTTAGCTGTTTGTGGGACGTAAAACTCAAACACTCACACACTCTTCTGGCAAGTTCATTATACACACAGTAGGATTTGGCTCGTTTATCATGGCTGATTTGAACACATTCTATAATCCCTATTAATTGAGCAGAATGGAAGATATAAACTCTAGAATAAACAGTCACTGTTATTAGATTCTGCTGTTGCACCCGATGGGCTCATGGAATGATATTGGCTGCGCCAAATCATTTATGTGAAAAGCAAGTCTATTGTTCAACATCGCAGCCAAGATTGAACACTGTAATGGAGACGTTAAATTCTTTTATGCCTGTATACATGTATGTTGTACGTTATCATATAAAATCGCCATTATAAGATTGTGTCATAAAAAATGCTATGACCACTAGACAGGGTTCTGTCAAATTGTTAATAGAGCATGACATCCGTGACAACTCTTTTTTTTTGATGAAATTCTTTTGAACTTTTATGGCAATGCAATCCAATTTTAAATAGTTGTATGATAAATGGAATCCTACACGTGGTCATTTAATATAAAATTCATAAAGTAGATGACCATTCTTTTAATATCCTCTATTTTTAGTTTGGCTGTTTTCGAAGAAAACGACAAGGTATTATCATAGCTCTGGCGTCGTCTGCATCGTTGTCATTGTCTGTGTCATCGTACAAAAGCTTGGACATTTTGTAATTTCTCTGTCATTACTGAACATATTTACTTGAAACTCGGACTAGTTGTTCATTATGAAAAGGGGAACTCATATCAATAGGTGAGGTAAACCTCAATATATTTTTGGCACAGTTATGCCCCTTTTTCGATTTAGAATTTTTGCAGCCGAGCGTTGGCACCCGCATGCGGTGCTCTTGCTTAAACAAAGTGTTTATAATTTCTCAATGCTGACTTCACCGAAAGTGTTTATTATAAGAGATTTTCTGTAATCTTAACCACAGACATTTGGAGACATATCTCTGACAACATTTGAGCGGGAGAAGGCGAAGATTCTGTCGCAAGGATATGCTGTCGAGAGACCGATAGAGGCTCAACAACTCCTTAATATGGTGGATGACTTCACTACGGAGGACCATCATGACAAGTTAGTTCACATTAACCCTTTTTGTACCAAATGGAATCTTCCTCCATATATACAGGCCTCATATTTTTTAGGCGTTTGCAGGATTTCTGGCTTTTAGAGCTTGATATTTTTAGCTCACTTGTCACGTAGTGACAACGTGAGCTTTTGTGGTCACTTTTTGTCCGGTGTCCATCGTGCGTGCGTCCGTCCGTGCGTGTGTTCGTCCGTAAACAATTTCAAATAAGTATATCTCTAATACCCCATGGTCAATCTTGATCAAATTTCATGAGAAGCATCACCAGGTAGGGGGGAAAGGCTGCATAAGGTTTTTGGGCTGATCAGATTGGAATTCTGGTTGCTATGGCAACATACAGCTCCCATAGACTTACAATGGGAAAAAATTAAAATATCTTCTTCTCTGAAACCACAGGGCCCAGAGCTAAGATATTTAGCATGTAGCAACGGCCAGTGGTCACCTACATAATTCCTGCCAATCATGCCCCTGGGGTCCACATTGGCCACGCCCCAAGGCCCCTTCGCTCCCATAGACTCACAATGGAACAAAAAGCTTCAAAAATCTTCTTCTCGGAAACCACAGGACCCAGAGCTGAGATATTTAGCATATAGCAAGGGCAAATGGTCACCTACATAGTTCCTGCCAATCATGCCTCTGGGTTCCAAACGGGCCACGCCCCGGGGCCCTTTAGCTCCTATAGACTCATAATGGAAAAAAGCTTCGAAAATCTTCTTCTCTGAAACCACAGGACCCAGAGCTGCGATATTTGGCTTGTAGCAACGGCAAGTGGTCACCTACATAATTCCTGCCAATCATGCCCCTGGGGTCCAAATTGGCCACACCCCGGGGCCCCTTAGCTCCCATAGACTCATAATGGAAAAAAAGCTTCAAAAATCTTCTTCTCTGAAACCACAGGGCCCAGAGTTTAGATATTTAGCATGTAGCAACGGCCAGTGGCCACCAACATAATTCCTGCCGATCATGCCCCTGGGTTCCAAATGGGCGATGCCCTGGGGCCCCTTCGCTCCCATAGACTCATAATGGAACAAAAAGCTTCAAAAATCTTCTCGGAAACCACAGGGCCCAGAGCTAAGATATTTAGCATGTAGCAACGGCCAGTGGTCACCTACATAATTCCTGCCAATCATGCCCCTGGGGTCCACATTGGCCACGCCCCAAGGCCCCTTTGCTCCTATAGACTCACAATGGAACAAAAAGCTTCAAAAATCTTCTTCTCTGAAACCACAGGGCCCAGAGCTAAGATATTTAGCATATAGCAAGGGCAAGTGGTCACCTACATAATTCCTGCCAATCATGCCCTAGGGGTCCAAACGGGCCACACCCCGGGGCCCTTTAGCTCCTATAGACTCATAATGGAAAAAAAAAGCTTCAAAAATCTTCTTCTCTGAAACCACAGGGCCCAGAGCTGAGATATTTAGCATGTAGCAAGGGCAAGTGGTCACCTCCATAATTCCTGCCAATCATGCCCCTTGGGTCCAAATTGGCCACACCCAGGGGCCCCTTAGCTCCCATAGACTCATAATGGAAAAAAAGCTTCAAAAATCTTCTTCTCTGAAACCACAGGGCCCAGAGCTTAGATATTTAGCATGTAGCAACGGCAAGTGGTCACATACATAATTCCTGCCAATCATGCCCCTGGGGTCCAAACGGGCCACGCCCCGGGGCCCTTTAGCTCCTATAGACTCATAATGGAAAAAAGCTTCAAAAATCTTCTTCTCTGAAACCGCAGGGCCCAGAGCTGAGATATTTGGCATGTAGCAAGGGCAAGTGGTCACCTACATAATTCCTGCCAATCATGCCCCTGGGGTCCAAATTGGCCACACCCCGGGGCCCCTTAGCTCCCATAGACTCATAATGGAAAAAAAGCTTCAAAAATCTTCTTCTCTGAAACCACAGGGCCCAGAGCTTAGATATTTAGCATGTAGCAACGGCAAGTGGTCACATACAAAATTCCTGCCAATCATGCCCCTGGGGTCCAAACGGGCCACGCCCCGGGGCCCTTTAGCTCCTATACACTCATAATGGAAAAAAGCTTAAAAAATCTTCTTCTCTGAAACCGCAGGGCCCAGAGCTGAGATATTTGGCATGTAGCAAGGGCAAGTGGTCACCTACATAAATCCTGCCAATCATGTTCCTAGGTTCCAAATGGGCCACGCCCTGGGGCCCTTTAGCTCCTATAGACTCATAGTGGTAAAAAAAGCTTCAAAAATCTTCTTCTCTGAAACCACAGGGCCCAGAGTTTAGATATTTAGCATGTAGGAACACCAATTGGTCACCTACATGATTCCTGCTAATCGTGCCCCTGGGTTCCAAATGGGCCACGCCCCGGGGCCCCTTCACTCCCATGAAGCTTCAGAAATCTTCTTCACGGAAACCACATCGCCCAGAGCTAAGATATTTAGCACGTAGCAACGGCAAGTGGTCACCTACATAATTCCTGCCAATCATGCCCCTGGGGTCCAAAATTGACACGTCCCTGGGCCAGTTAGCTCCTATAGACTCATAATGGAAAAAAAAAGCTTCAAAAATCTTCTTCTCTGAAACCACAGGGCCCAGAGCTTAGATATTCAGCATGTAGCAACGGCAAGTGGTCACATACATAATTCCTGCCAATCATGCCCCTCGGGTCCAAACGGGCCACGCCCCGGGGCCCTTTAGCTCCTATAGACTCATAATGGAAAAAAGCTTCAAAAATCTTCTTCTCTGAAACCACAGGGCCCAGAGCTGAGATATTTGGCATGTAGCAAGGGCAAGTGGTCACCTACATAAATTCTGCCAATCATGTTCCTAGGTTCCAAATGGGCCACGCCCCGGCGCCCTTTAGCTCCTATAGACTCATAGTGGTAAAAAAAGCTTCAAAAATCTTCTTCTCTGAAACCACAGGGCCCAGAGTTTAGATATTTAGCATGTAGGAACACCAATTGGTCACCTACATGATTCCTGCTAATCGTGCCCCTGGGTTCCAAATGGGCCACGCCCCGGGGCCCCTTCACTCCCATGAAGCTTCAAAAATCTCCACGGAAACCACAGCGCCCAGAGCTAAGATACCGGGGCCCTTTAGCTCCTATAGACTCATAATGGAAAAAAGCTTCAAAAATCTTCTTCTCTGAAACCACAGGGCCCAGAGCTTAGATATTTAGCATGTAGCAATGACAAGTGGTCGCCTACATAAATCCTTCCAATCATGCCCCTGGGGTCCAAATGGGCCACACCCTGGGACCCCCATAGCTCCTATAGACGCATAATGAAAAAAAAACTTCAAAAATCTTCTTCTCTGAAAACACAGAGCCCAGAGCTTAGATATTTAGCATGTAGCAACTGCAAGTGGTCTCCTACACATTTCCTGCTTATCATGCCCCTGGGGTCCAAATGGGCCACGCCCCGGGGCCCCTTAGCTCCCATAGACTCATAATGGAAAAAAGCTTCAAAAATCTTCTTCTCAGAAACTGTGACGCACAGAACTTAGATATTTAGTGTCTAGCAACATAAAATAGCCAGCTACATAAATCCTGCTTACCCTGCCCCAGGGGTCAAAATTGGCCACGCCTGAGCTCATCACCTCCAATAGACTTTTAATGGAAAAAAACTTAAACAATCTTCTTCTATGAAACCATAAGACCCAGAGCTTAGATTTTTAGTATGTAGCAACGTCAAGTGGCCACCTACATAAATCCTGCCAGTTATGCCCCTGGGATCCAAATTGGCCACACCCCAGGGGTCTTTAGCTTCCATAGACTTACACTTGGAGAAACTTCAAAAATCTTCTCCTCTGAAACCACAGGGCCCTTATAATGAAAAAAAAAAAAAAACTTCAAATGGGGGATAAAAATCTTCAAAACTCTTCTTCTCTGAAACCATAAGTCCCAGAGCTTAGGTATTTAGCATGTAGCAATGTCGAGTGGTCGCCTACATGAATCCTGACGATCATGTCTTGGGGTCCAAATCCTGTGGCCCCTTAACTCCAACAAACTTATAATGGAAAAAAGCTTCAAAATTCTTTGAAACCATGAAGTACAGACCTTAGATATTTAGTATATAGCAACACAAAATGGTCGCCTACATAAATCCTGCCAACCGTGCCCTTTGGGTCAAAATTGGCCAAGCCCCAGGGCTCATTAGCTCCTATAGACTTATACTGGAAAAAACTTTAAAAAAATATTTCTCTCCAAAACCATAAGGCACAGATTTTGTTTGATTTGAGATTTTACATCCCCGTCAACTCTGTATAGGTCATTTTGGAGATGTTTCTTCCAATTTTGTGGGACTTTTACCCGACATTGAGATGAAATTACATCTCAAGCCCTGTTGCCCAATGAAACCAGAAGGGTTTATAAGCATGGACACCCTTTTGCCTGAGCTTAGATATTTAGTATATAGCAATGTCAAGTGGTCTCCTACACTAATGATTTTCTGGTACACAGGTGAGCGATATAGGGCCATTGGGCCCTCTTGTTCTTGATTTCAGGCTTTTAGATTTTGATTTTTTGTTCCTTTAGTCTGTTTAAAAAACTATTTAACCCTTATCGGGCTGAATAAATTTACCGTATTCGGGTGTGTATTACCCGCATTTGCGTACTACCCGCACCCCTCTTTTTTGACAAAATCTGGGGGGAAACTGTTATTCTGTTGTATTACCCGCATGGAACATTTGCTGAAATTTTGGTGGATGCGTAAGTGAGAAAAAGTAAGAATTTGGCCAGTTTTTGTAACACACAACGGAACGCGCGATCGTCTTCAAAAGGCGGGAAAATGCACGTGCGTGCGAGTAATACCAGAAAGCATGTATTTTGCATTAAAATGTTGAAAAAACTTTACCTGTTCACCATTGCAATTTATTTATTAACCCACATATGCCCGCGGCCCTTTTTTGGGACATCGGCAAACAGTGCAGTCCCAGATCAGACACCTCAGAAAGGCGCCGGAGACGTCTCTTTTTTGGGACATCGGCAAACAGTGCAGTCCCAGATCAGACACATCAGAAAGACGCCACAGACATCTGGTTTGGATTTACACTGTTTGATGATTTATAACGGTTCAATTATGACACTATTGTTAATCCCTGTCATATAATTGCCACCCTGCGGTGCGTGTCGATAAGGTGTGAAAATATGGTCAAGTTATGTCTCTAATTTGCGTTTATTCCCCAATCATAAAATTTAATCCGCAATCAATGTGAAAATTATTTAATTGTTCCTAAGACGAGTTGCTACGACTATTCTACTATCTCGTAAATGGTTATGATTTGGCGCCAAATATCAGACGCTTGGCAAGAAAAGTTGAACACTTTTATTTGTGTTAACACATCTATATGCTGTTGTTGGTATTGACACGGAGCTTACGGAAAACGCTGTTTTCCACAACCGTTTTGCTATCGAGAATATTTTTACCGTTTCCAAACAATTTTTTATGAGAGAGATAGGCCCCATTAAGATAAAACAATAGACACGTGTGGGGTTGCTGGGGTCCGATGACGTCATTTACCCATCGGGTGCAGAAAAAAAAAACATGCAGCGGTTGTTTGTGTGTGTGTGAATTCGGGTTTAACGTCGCTTTCAACAATTTTTCAGTCATATCACGACGGTGTCTGGTTGCGACAGGGAGCTCAATGCTCATGTTTATAGTGCTGCCTCACTGAAGTATCATGTCCCAGACACATTACATGATACCACACCCAGTCACATTATCCTGACACTGGATCGACCAGTCCTAGCTCTACCCCGTAAATCTGAGTGCCAAACGAGGAGCAGCTAGTACCATTTTTAACGACTTTGGTATGTCGCGGCCCGGGATCGAACCCGAGACCTCCCGTTCCCCGGAGCGGACACTCTACCAACTGAGCTATCGGGGCCGGTAGCGGGTGGTTTGTGGGTGGCGGTTTTGATGCCGGAAAACTTTGATGTTCGCATTGAACTTGCTTGTTTATTTCGTTTAAAATCAGAGTTTTAGGAATAATACTCACAAAATCAGGCTTGCTAGTAATGGAGATTGTTATATGACTCATGTGTAAGTAAAATTGAGTGAACAATTAAACGTTTTTTTTATGTCGGGAATCGTAAAAGGATAAAGCATAACATGAGATGCATCATATTTTCAGCTGACAAAAGTAAAAATAAAATAGTCCAAAAATAATTCGGGCGGATTACCCGCACCCTGAACTTTGGCCTGTAATTTGAGGGAAAAAAACTGCGGGTAATACACGCCCGAATACGGTATTTACCCACACCCATTTCTGACTATAAGTCAACCAAATTACTTGATATTTTCACAAACTGCATTACAAAAAGTGTAGATCCTGATCAGATGGCTTCTGAAGAAGCCATCTGATCAGGATCTACACTGTTTGCAAAGGTAATAGTTGTCTTGTTCAGTAGGATAAGGGTTGAAGCTACAAAAACGGGCCTTTCAGGCATGGAAAATTGTGGTTAGTATGAGGCCTGTATATACAGCAGGAGTCCATTTCAAAATTAAGGGGTGTCAGGTTGTGTTTTCTTCAAAATCTATTTGGAAAATGGCTGAACTTTTTGCAAACAGTGTAGGCCCTGTTCAGACGTCACATTCTGCGGCATCTGATCTGGGCCTGCACTGTTTGCCAGGGCCTGTTTTGGGGTTTCTGGTACTGAATGGGTTCACCCATAAAATGCCATTGCCATGAGTTGTCGTCTGCTTTGCCATCTGCCGGTTACCTAAAAAGGAATTTTTTGCAAACAGTGTGGACCCAGATCAGACTCACTGTCTGGTCTGGGCCCACACTGTTTGCCTGTATGCAAAAATATTTTAAAAACGTTTGCAGAAGAAATTCAGCAGACGACATATGCAGACAACTTTTTCAGATATAGTTTTTCTTGGCATCTTAAGGGTTAAACCTTATTCTACTGAATAAACCTGGTTTAACAATTATTCACATATAGACTGTAGGTGCTCCATAGAACCGCATCTGTGTGGTGTAGGTGGTTCTAATGAGTACCCTCTTAGATTGTAGGTGCTCATTAGAACTGCCTCAGTGAGGCGGTTCTTATGAGTACTTGCAATCGTTTGTTTGTTTGATTTAACGTTCCCATCAACACTGTATAGGTCATTTTGGAGACGTTGCTTCCAATTTTGTAAGACTTTTATCCGACACTGAGATGAAATGACATCTCAAGTCCTGCCACCCAATAAAACCAATAGGGTTTATATGCATGGACGGTCCAACTGGCTTAGACCCTCTCAGCGGTTTACCTGTACTCATGTGCGGTCGGTTTCAGCTCTGCGTGGAAGCATCATGTAGCCCAATCTACTTCTTCTAGCCACGATGGGCAGGGGCAAACTTACAACCTATGTTTCTGAGCAGGACTAAGTAAAAGAATGTTTACCCCTGTGAACGCCACTTTTTGATGGGCCTTCATGGCCTAATGGGTAAGAGCACTGACTCTTAATCATTAGGTCTCTCACCAATGTGGCTGGCACCATTTCTAAATTTAGGGGTGACAGGTTGTGGTATCTTCAAAACTGATTTGGAAAATGGCTGAACTTCCTGCAAATAGTGTAGGCCCTGATCAGACGCCGCGTTCTGCGGCATCTGATCTGGGCCTGCACTGTTTGCCAACTACCCATTTTGGGGTTTCCGGTACAAAATGGGTTAATAACCTTAAGATGACAAGCTTCATCTTCTTGATAACTCTAGAGGAGCAGTCTGATCTGGGTCCACACTGTTTACAATAAAGCTTTTTAAAGTAGCAACGGAAAACAAAGCCAATTGTTGTGATCAGCGTCTTAAGAGATAAGGATGGTATTGTTTTTATGCATAGATCCGGATATGGAGGTCTAATAATGATTAGTTTGCAACAGAAGGTCAGGTGACTGTTCTCCGGGTACTGCAGTTTTTGCCCACCTCTGATTAACCATAGGCTCGAAATGATTGATATAATCTTGAAAGGGCCAAACACCACCACCAACAACAAACAAAATACTTACCTACTTTTCTAGTACTTTACCCACTTTATATATAAAGTTGGATTTACATGGGGTCTTCATTTCACGGACTTGTTAACATTTGATTTTGTTTGATTTGAGGTTTAACGTCCCTGTCAACACTGTAAAGGTCATTTTGGAGACGTTGCTTCCAATTTTGTGGGACTTTTACCTGACATTAAGATGAAATGACATCTCAAGCCCTGGTCGCCCAATGAAACCAATACGGTTTATTAGCATGGACGGTCCGCCTCGCACCGCGGTTCCTGGACAGGCTTAGATCCTTTAAGTGTTTTACCAGTACTAGTGTGCGGGCCAGATTCAGCTCTGCGTGGAAGCATCATGCAGCCCATATATTTCTGCAAGCCCCTGTGGGCGGGGGCTAAAGTTGTTAACATCATGGACTGAAAAACGTTAATTAAACTATAATTATCATTTCAGATGGGTAGAGGCCATGGAGAGCTTACCTTCTCTGTTACCAAGGGGATTGTCCTATCTTCTATATAAAGACAAGAAACAAGGTATTGTGTAGTTTTTATCCCTTTTCCTTCTGAGCCCGGATATGCCTTAACCTTTCAAACTTTCTGAAGAAGCCATCTGATCAGGATCTACAATGTTTGTCATTCAGATTGTGAAGTTGTTGCAATAATTTGCATCAAGTAATCTGATTGGGTGACAATCAGTGGTGGGTGTGGCTTATTTAAATATTCAGCAGGTCAAGGGTTAAGAGTTCTTCATTGTCCTTCTTTTTCACAAAAATAATATGACTTTACTGTATAGTACATGCAACAGGAGAGCCCCTGCCCATTGGGATTGGAGATATAGATTGGGCTGCTTGGTGCTTCAACCCAGAGCTGAAACTGACAGCACATGAGTACTGGTAAACCACTTTAGAATGTCTAAGGCTGCTCAGGCAAATTGGTGCCAGTTAGACTGCCCACGCATATAAACTCTATTCGTTTAATCATTTAATCTCAGTGTCGGTAAAAAGTCCCACAAGATTGGAAGCAACATCTCTAAAATGACCTAAATAGTGTTGATATGGACATTAAACCTCAAACAAACGAACATGTGTCAGAAACTCAAAATGTACATGTACATGGCTTATTCTTATTACATCATGTTAAAAAATTTGTGAAATGAACACTTCCATAAACCCAGCATTGTATAGAGAAAAGTGAGGTTTACAGGGGTATGTAATATTTTCCTTATTTTTGCTCAAAAACATAGATAATAGTTGGTCATTGTGGCAGTTCTAACGAGCATCCACAATCTATGTCAGGACTAGAAATAAGGAAAGTGTAAAAGAATTTCATTTTAACATTTGTCCTGCTGAATATTTAAATATACCACACCCTCTACCGATTATCAACCAGTCTGATTACTTGATGCAAATCATTGCAACAAATTCATAAACTGAATGGCAGTTAAAAGTTTTAGGAGAATTACAGCAGCTCCTCAAGTGTCCGAATTTTTAGGATTTTTATTGTATGAAAGATTCCATTTTAGCGCATGGGTGTGGTACCATAATTGCAGCTTTTTCCTTTTATTATTCAGTTCAGCAAGAAGTTCTGGGGCCAGTTGTTGAAAGCATAGTTAGCTTAACGAGCTCGTTAGTGGTCATATTGTTTAATATTTAAAAATTTGGTATTTTTGCTGAAAAAATGTGAGCAGCTTTTGCAATGCAAAAGCTGCTCACATTTTTTCAGCAAAAATATTAGCATATTTGCCAAAATAAATGATCAAAGTTTTAACATGTTAACTAACGACGTCATTAAATTTGAACAACTGGCCCCTGCTCTATAAAATTAATCATCTATTATTATTTAAATTTTACGAAAAGACACCCGGGTATAACTTTATTTCAGGCCAATACCATGATAAACTATTTTAGTCTTAAGTTTGAATGTTAACTGCCTTGAATATATTTGTAGTACTTCACAAATCTTTGAGGCCACATTAACTGCTGCATGGATACCCCAGTAAATTCTTGAGGCCACATTAATTGCTGGAGGAAAAAACAGTTAATCTTGAAGCCAAATTAACTGCTGTAGAGATACCCCAGTAAGTCTTTGAGGCCACATTAACTGCTGCAGTAATATCCCATTAAATCCTTTTGGCCTCAAAAACTGGAGTGACTAGTGATCCATGTACCTTAGGAGGAGGTGATTAACACATATACTGCTGTAATGATATCCCAGTAAACGCTAAGGCCACATTATCTGTTGTAGGAATACCCCAGTAAATTCTTGAGGCCGAATAAACTGCTTTATGGATGCCCCAGTACATTCTTGTGGCCACATCAACTGCTGTAGGTATACCTCGGGTAAATTCTGGAGGCCACATCAATTGTTATAGGGATACCCCAGTAAATCATTGAGACTACATTAACTGTTGTAGGGATAACCCAGTAAATCATTGAGGTCACATTAAATGCTATGGGGATACCCAAGTAAATCCATGAGGCCATATTAACTGCCATAAGGATACCCCATAAATCCTTGAGGCCACATTAACCTCTGTAGGGATACCCCAGAAAATCCTTGAGGCCACATTAATTGCTGTAGGGATACCCCAGAAAATCCTTGAGGCCACATTAACTGCTGTAGGGATACCCCAGAAAAAACTTGAGGCCATATTAACTGCTGTAGGGATAACCCAGTAAATCCTTGAGGCCACATTAACTGCTGTAGGGATACCCCAGAAAATCCTTGAGGCCACATTAACTGCTGGAGGGGTACCACAGTAAATCATTGAGGCCAAATTAACTGATGAAGGGATACCACAGTAAATCCTTGAGGCCAAGTTAACTGCTGAAGGGATACCACAGAAAATCCTTGAGGCCAAATTAACTGCTGAAGGAATATCACAGTAAATCCTTGAAGCCAAATTAACTGCTGAAGGGATACCACAGTTAATCCTTTAGACCACATTAGCTGCTGTAGGGATACCACAGTTAATCCTTAAGGACACATTAGCTGCTGTAGGGATACCCAGTAAATTCTTTTGGCCACATTAACTGCTTTATGGATACCCCAGAAAATTCTTTTCTGCTGTATGGATACCCCAAAAAATTGTTGAGGCCACATTAACTGCTGTAGGGATAACCCAGCATACCTGCCAACTTTCACGCATTAGGAGTGAGTTTCACGATTTTTCCATGCATTTTGACCTCACGATCGTGTTGCCAAAATAAGGCAAAAATCACGATTTTTCCACCTCCTTACGCTTTGTATTTTTATCAGCCATATTGTTTGTGGATAGTCATTTGGAATATCTTGGATTTCTTCACTATCTATTTTTGAGATGGAAAAACCCGAGTATATTTTTAGCTGTTTTGACTATTTTTAACCAAAGGATAGACAAACAAATGCAAGTTGCCAACAGTTTTCTATCTGTATGAGCATGAACAGGGATGCCCTTTGCTGATCTTTTCATGTAAGTATGTTTGAACAATTATTTAATCTCGCCCAGAAGTAATGAAAGTAAATATTTACCTATGAATGAGCAATGTCACGTATTTTCGTGACTACGAAAATCGTAGTTTTTATCTCTCCAACTCCAACTAACAATTGTTATGTTATTTGGTAATGAGTGTTCTAACACTTCAGAAACAATTGTTTTGCAAAATAAAGGCTGTTATAGTCAGACTTTAAGCACTCATTGCAATTGCATGAAAACTGTTTCTGAGTAAAAGAACCTAATTTCAGACAGATCATATATTCAGACAATCTTTAGTTATTGCAAATACTGTTAATTATTGAAGCTTAAGTATTATACCAGTGATTTATTGCATAATACATAAAATGTAAACATGCAATTTTTCTGATTGTAGTGGACTGGAGTGTGTCTACTAGTTTGAAAAAAAAATCTCCCCCATGGAAATTTTGGGGAAAATATTCACCGCGCTTTATTCCATCGAAAAATGCCGTTACACGCAGAATCTCCCCCATGAAAAATTTGAAAAGTTGGCAGGTATGACCCAGTAAATCCTTGAAGCCACATTAACTGCTGTAGGGATACCCCTGTTAGTTTTTGGGGCCATATAAACTGCTGTAGGGGCACCACAGTTAATCCTTGGGGTCACATTAATTGCTGTTGGAATATACCAGTAAATCCCTAAGGCCACATAAACAGCTGTGTGGATATCAAAATTAATCTTTGAGGCCACATAAACTGCAGTAGGGAAACCCAAGCAAATCCTTGATGAGGTCACATTAACTGATGTTGGAATACCCCAGTAAATACTTAAAGCCACATAAACAACAGTTTGGATACCCAAATTAATCTTCGAATCCACATAAACTGCTGTAGGGAAACCCAAGCAAATCGTTGAGGCCACATTAACTGCTGTTGGAATACTCCAGTATATCCTTAAGGCCACATAAACAGCTGTATGGATACCCAGTAAATCCTTAAGGCCTCATAAGAGCTGTATGGCAACCCAAGTAAAAAGTTACTCGGGTTCCTTAGGGGTGTGGTGATTAACATTGCAAATTTCTTCTTTTTATGTTGTTAGAAGTATTAGATGTTTTGATTGACTGGATGTTGGAGGGTCTAGATGAGATGAAGGCTATGGCTCAGCCCGAGTCTACATACAAGGTCCGACATCTGAAGATGGGCTTCAAGGTTGCTGCTGCTTTGTGTAGTTGTGACTCAGACATTGCTGTTAAAGTTTTGGTAAATATAATTTATATCTAATACACATCTTAACCCTTGACATGATGAATACAGTAGAACTTCGATGGCTCGAACACCTATGGCTCGTTTACCATGGATGTGTCGAACCGATTCTTGAGCCCCTAGCGAAATCCTCTACATAAGAAATAGTGGGGGATAATTAAGAAGATTTTAGTCTTTTATCTTGCAAATGAATGCTGTGTGTACTCATTAGAATCGCCTCGATGAGGCGATTCTAATGAGTACACACAGCATATATTTTCATTATAGAACACCGAAAAGATGACTAAAAGTATCTCGTTATGCCTCCTGACAGTAACCTCAGTGGCTCGAACTACCCCTGTCTCGAACATATTTTCGAGGTCCCAAAGGTGTTCGAGCCATTGAAGTTCGACTGTAGTTGATTTAGCCACACCAATTTATGACTTTGAACCAATCAAATTACTTGATGTATGTACACCTATTCGTTCCATTGAAATTGTAAGAAAAGTCAGTATAATGAAGGTTATCTGAACATTTTTACAGTGTAATTATCCCAAAATTATCCTTGTACAGAGGGCCAGCGTTATTAAGACAGTATTTGTTCCTTATTATTGTGCCTTTATATTAATGATTTGTTTGTTTGTTTGATTTGAGGTTTAACGTCCCCGTCAACACTGTAAAGGTCATTTTGGTTGCTTCCAATTTTGTGGGACTTTTACCCGACATTGAGATAAAATGACATCTCAAGCACTGTCGCCCAATGAAACCAATAGGGTTTATAAGCATGGACGGTCCGACTCGTGCGCACAGCTTTGCCTGGGCAGGCTTAGATCCTCTAAGCAGTTTACCAGTACTCGTGTGCGGGTTGGATTCAGCTCTGCCTGCAAGCATCATGCAGCCCATATATTTCTTCAAGTTCCGATGGGCGGGGGCCAGCCTTTATAATAAATTTGCTGTTATAAATAATCCCAGTTAGGAGTATGATAGGTTATAAAAGATCTTTTCCACATCATTACTCCAAGAAACAAATGTTATAGACAATTGTTAGAATCGCCTCTGTGAGGCGATTCTAACAAATATCTATGACATTTGTTTCTTGGAGTATTAAATTACAAGAATCTTTCATGACTATGGATTCGATTTGGGCATTTTCCAACCCAAGGGAAGCCCACTTCATTCTGAATCAAGGCTAAGCCTTGAGCTAAGAATTCATTCCATTGTAATTGTCTTTATAATGAGTTTTGCCGTTATAATGAATGTCGTTATAAAGAGGGTTGACTGTATTTCGTCTTTAGCCGTAGCTTTGTGTCATGAAATGATAGCCGGCCTCAGTAGCTCAGTTTGATGCATGTCTGACTGGTGATCAGGAGGATGCGGGTTCGATACCTGCGACATTGGCAACATTCTTTCGTGGAGATTGACCATGAAATCTTCGCCCATAGGGGTTTGAAGAAATATATGGGCTGCATGATGCTTCCATGCAGAGCTGAATCCAGTCCGCACACTAGTACTGGTAAACTGCTTAGAGGATCTAAGCTTGTCCAGGAACGGTGCGAGGCGGACCGTCCATGCTAATAAACCCTATTGGTTTCATTGGGCGACAGGGCTTGAGATGTCATTTCATCTCAATGTCGGGTAAAAGTCCCACAAAATTGGAAGCAACGTCTCCAAAATGACCTTTACAGTGTTGACGGGGACATTAAAACTCAAATCAAACAAAACCATGAAATCTTTTCTACGGTAATTCTCCCCCTTCTGCTGATTCAAGAAGGGCAGTCGTCAGTTTCTGGCAAAAGAATGTGCACTGTACTGATTAACGGCTTACGTATAAGCTTGCCCAGGAAAAGTGTGGATAGGTAAACTGACCGGCTCAAAAGTGACCTAAAATAGTGTTGACTGGGCCGTTAAACTCCAAAACAAACAACAAACATGGAATGATAAAAAGAGGATCTTACACGAGTGGTCATTTCATATGAAATTTATGAAACGAGCCTTCGCCGAAGGCTCGTTTCATAAATTTCATATGAAATGACCACGAGAGTAAGATTCTGTTTATCATATGACCACTTTAATTTGGATTTTATCGCCTTAAAATTTGACATTTTTCCCGCAAAAAATACATGGTTGACATGGACGTCGTCATGACGTTACTTAATCCCGCCAAAGTGTTATTACATGTGTGGTCATACGGTTTTTATTACACAACGTTATCCACTGCTTATCGACGACGTCATATGATAAATGTTTTTCTGCCCCCAGGAGAAAGATGTACAACACAAGTTACTAGATCATTTCCAGTCACAGTTCATGTCCTTCTCTCTCAAACTTCAAATTGTCAACGCCCTGGACCAGACTACGAGACTGCATGATGGGATACAGTGGTTTCTCGGCACACACCAGAAACAAAGGGAGATAACTAAGACTGAAGGAACGGCTGAACAGCGGCTGAGTGCTTACCAAAGAGCTGTGAAGTGCTTACTACAGAAGCAGGTAAAATACAGCAGAATACAGCCCAACGTGTGTTAAGCAAGCACATCAGGGATGATCTAAATGTGCTTGCTTAAGACAGGCACTTGCTTAGCCCTTGTCCTGCTGAATATTTTAATCTGTCCCACCAACAACCCATTATCAACCAATCAGATTACTTGATTCAAATTATTGCAACAAATTCACAATCTGAATGACAAACAATGTAGATCCTGATCAGATGGCTTCTTCAGAAGCCATCTGATCTGGATCTACATTGTTTGAAAGATAAGGCATATCTGGGCTCAGCAGGACTAGGGTTAATACAGGTGAAAATTAATGCATTTGCCTTTTTCGGAAACTAAATGCATGCTTGCTTAAGACAGATTGCTTGCTTAATAGAGGTGGCCACTATGACAGGTTTGACTGTAGATAAATTAATGTAGAACAGGTAAATGGCAGTAAAAAGGGTAAAATATGGTAGAATTTCGATGGCTCGAACACGGATGACTTGTTAACAGTAATGAGTGAAACTTGTTCTAGAGTCCCCAGGAAATTCCTCCGAATACGAAAGAGGGATAATTTAGGATCATTTTTATGCCCCCGCCATTCGAAGAATGGTGGAAAGGGCATATAGCATTGCCCCTGTCCGTCCGTCCGTGCGTCCGTCCGTCTCTGCGTCCGAAACTTAAACGCGGTCAATAACTTCCTTATTTCTTGATGGATTTTAAAATTATTCGGCAGAAATGTTAACCACCATGAGACGACATGTCAAGTGCAAAACCCAGGTCTGTACCTCCAAGGTCAAGGTCATACTTAGAGGTCAAAGGCCAAAAAAGGGGGTCCGAAACTTAAACGCAGTCAGTAACTTTCTTATTTCTGGATGGATTTTGAAGTTACTTTGTAGAAATGTTAACCATCATGAGACAATATGTCAAGTGTAAAACCCAGGTCCGTATCTCCAAGGTCTAGGTCATACTTAGAGGTCAAAGGTCAAAAAAGGGTCTGAAACTTAAACGCAGTCAATAACTTACTTATTTCTGGATGGATTTTGAAATTACTTTGAAGAAATGTTAACCATCATGAGATCTGCAAACGCAGATCCATACCTCCAAGGTCAAGGTCATACTTTGAGGTCAAAGTATAAAAAATGGTCTGAAACTTAAACACAGTCAATAACTTTCTTATCTCTGGATGGATTTTGAAATTACTTGGCAGAAATGTTGGCCATCATGAGACAAATCTGCCTCACACAAAACCAATGTCCTTACCTCCAAGGTCAAGGTCATACTTGGAGGTCAAATGTGAAATAAGGGTCCAAAACTTCAACATGGTCAATAACTTTCTATGGATGAATACAAACATAGAAATATTTTCAGGCGGGGGCATTCGTGTCCTATGGACGCATTTCTAGTCTATGTTTATCTTGCAAATGAATGTTGTGTGTACTCATTAGAATCACCTCGATAAGGCAATTCTAATGAGTCTAATGGCTGATGAGGCCGATTCTAGCTCTGAACTGTTTGTTGCAGATAGAGCAACAGAGGCTAGAGGTAGGCAGCACTTGCAAATGAATGTTGTGTGTACTCGTTAGAATCACCTCGATGAGGCGATTCTAATGAGTCTAATGGCTGATGAGGCCGATTCTAGCTCGGAACTGTTTGTTGCAGATAGAGCAACAGAGGCTAGAGGAAGGCAGCTCTGTTGGTGATGCCTTAGCTTTGGCTTTGCACTGTGTGCTTTTCTGCTCAGCTTTTTGCCTCATATTCACTAGTACTCCTTAAGATTAAGATTAAGATTTATTCAGGAAATAAGATCAGGTATACATGCAATATTTAAAAATGATGTTTTGATATTAAAATTTTAACTTAAATGATGGATAATTAAGAGCACACTTGAATTCACACTTGAATGATATTTGTGAAGACTAAGACAAGGGCAAAATATAAAAAGTATCACAATTAGCTTTTGACTAGACTTTATGTTTAAGGTAATGGGCTAGGCTGTTATAAAATAAACATCCACGCCCATTTATCACTGTGTCTAAAATTAAAAGAATGATCTTAAAACCTATGGATGGCCCATAAAGCCATCAGGCTTATTTCCAATTGGGTCCATTTGATAAAGATTCAAGATTATGGCACGAGAAAAGAGAAAAGCATTATAAGAGACATTTTCAAATGAATCCATCACAGAAGAGTGCTCAAACAACGGTAAGAACAATGAAGACCACATCCACCGCACACCCAAGTGGACCATGCTTGGCACCAGAGTGTCACATAGCTTCTCCATGAACATCCTCTGTATCTCTAGGAACAGTGTGCCCCGAGCATACAGCGGCCCAAGTGTGTGTGCGGAAGACATAATAGCACTATTTCAAATGTCACGGCTAATTGACACAATTATCACAGACAATGGAAGTGGGGTGGATTGACACAATCATCACAGACAAGAGAAGTGGTAAGGGGGACCTTCTGATGAGACCTCGCCACTTTGCTCTGTCCTGTGCAGTTAGTTCCCACCACTCTTTTGGTATGTTGAAGTCTTTGTGGGAGGCTTTGTCCTTGTAGCACTTCTGACCATCATGGCTGGTTTCATAATGACCCATTATCCAAAATAGGGATCTCAATTATGATTCAAAAAGTGTAGATCCTGATGAGACGGCTCACTATGAGCCGTCTCATCAGGACCTGCACTGTTTGCCTAGACATATACAGCGGTCTACAGGGCTGAAAAGGGTTGATGTACAATAAATATATGGTTTCTTGTTTGAATATGTTTTTGGGAAGGATTTGTTCCCTTAGTCTTTCAATTTTTACTATCTCTAGCTGTCACTGATACAGAATACTTCGTGTTTTTAGGTTGTCAGGGTGATTGTTGCTATGACAGCACTAATCAAGAAAGTTCACACCTACGAAGTCATGAATAAACTATCTCTGATCCTTGACAGGTAAACATCATTATATTGTCAGAATAACAATATCTGTTTTTAGCTCGGCTGTTTTCGAAGAAAACAACGAGGTATTGTCATAGCTCTGGCGTCGTCTGCGTCGTCGTGCAAAAACTTGGACATTTTGTAATATCTCTGTCATTACTGAACATATTTACTTGTGACTCCGACTAGTTGTTCATTATGAAAAGGGGAACTCATACCAATAGGTCAGGTAACCCTCAAAATATTTTTGGCATAGGTATGGCCCTAGTTTGACTTTGAATTTTTGCAGCCGAGGGTTGGCACCCGCATGCGGTGCTCTTGTTATCATATGATGTCACGTCTGAGAATGTAATAACGCCATGTAATAAATTTGATAATCTACTAGTGGATTAAATATGCAAATTAGTTAGATACGTCCTTAACGACGTCGCATTTACTAATGACAGAATGTTGACATTTTTTTGTTAAAAATCTTGAATAAAATGCGTTTTAAATGTCCTATGATAAATAGAATCTTACATTCGTGTTCTTGTATTATTACATTTGTTAAACTCATTGAGGAAAAGGGACAAAATGCTCGGCAAAGCCTCGCATTTTATCCCGTTTGGGAAAATGGATAAAATGCTCGGCAAAGCCTCACATTTTATCCCTTTTTCTCAACCCTTTTAATAAATCCAATAATACATGAACACAAATGTAAGATCCTTTATTTACCCAAGAGAGCACTTCAAATACTACTCGGCCTTTCCTGGAAAAAATCGATATTGCTTTGTTATGGCATACAATTATAATTTCATCCACCAAATGTCTGATTTATCTGTTGTACTTGTATATGCAGATTACACACTCTTGATATGTATAGGGTGGCAATAATCTGAATATGGACAAAAGAGAAATCAAATGTTAGGTGGTTAGGTGTGGAGAAGGTGTCCTGTATCTTATGTCACTGGGAGCCCAACTGATATTGGCTTACAGCTGGGCAAGGCCTACTGTCCTTGCATCAGATAAGGGTAGAGGGGAAATGTTATTTCTGCAGTTTCTTCACTTTGACCCACAAGGGTCATTGTGTCTTTAAACCCCAACACAATCATTCGGAGCCGTTATCCATATATCGCTTTGCGAAAGTTCTTCCTGTTCCATGGCAAAGAAGTTGATTGCAGATTTCAAGGGAGGCAGTGAGTTTGTTTGTTTGAATTGAGGTTTAACATCCCCGTCAGCACTGTAAATGTCATTTTGGAGACGTTGCTTCCAAGTTTGTGGGACTTTTACCCGACATTGAGATGAAATGACATCTCAAGCCCTGTCGCCCAATGAAACCAATAAGCTTTATTAGCATGGACGGTCCGCCTCGCACCGCGGTTCCTGGACAGGTTTGGTCCCCTAAGCGGTTTACCAGTACTAGTGTGCGGGCCGGATTCAGCTCTGCGTGGAAGCATCATGCAGCCCATATATTTCTTCAAGCCCCTATGGGCAGGGGCCAAGGAGGCAGTGAGACCAATATTTCAGACCATGATTGAGAAAGTTCACAGCATGGTGATGTATGATAGATGCGTAGCAGTCCAATATGTTGCAGACACCATGGGTATTAGTGTTGGCTCATCAGGCTGCTTTGATCGACCTTCTGGGGTTGAGTAAAATGTTTTCCATTAGAGTTTCCCAACTGTTGAGCCCAGACAAAAGCTGAAAAGTCTGGACAATTAAGAACACTTTTAGATTGTTTTAAGGTTGACTTGACAAATTCTTTAAAAAAAGAGACTTTTGTGAACCATTTTGATCCTGAATCTAAGTCTCTTAATAAGCAAACAGTGGAAACATCCTGAGTCTCCCAAAAAGTTCAAGCCATGTGCTTCAGTTAAGAAGGTGATTGCCTCTCTTTTACGGGTCTGAGCTTTCAGGATTGACTTCTTGCTAAAGGACCAGAGGCCAGTTGTTTGAAGCATCGTTAGCTTAACAAGCTCGTTAGTGGTCATATTGTTAACTCTTCTAGCAAGTTTAATACAGTCGAACTTCAATGGCTCGAACACCTTTGGGACCTCAAAAATCTGTTCGAGACAGGGGTAGTTCGAGCCACTGAGGTTACTGTCAGGAGTCATAACGAGATACTTTTAGACATCTTTTCGGTGTTTTAAAATGAAAATGTATGCTGTGTGTACTCATTAGAATCGCCCCATTGAGCGATTCTAATGAGTACACACAGCATACATTTGCAAGATAAGACTAAAATCTTCTTAATTATACCCCACTATTTCTTATGTAGACGATTTCGCTAGGGGCTCAAGAATGGGTTTGACACATCCATGGTAAACGAGCCATCGGTGTTCGAGCCATCAAAGTTCTACTGTATTTAAAATTTTGGTATTTTTGCTGAAAAAAATGTGAGCAGCTTTTGCATTCACAAAAGCTGCTCACATTTTTTCAGCAAAAATATTAGCATATTTGCCATAATAAATGATCAAAGTTTTAACGATAAGTTAAATAAAGACATTGTTAGTTTTGAACAACTGGCCCCAGACCGTTAATAGGGTCTGTTATGCATCAGGATTGGAACAGCTGAAAGAATCAATCAAAACAAAATGAAAGGAAAGTTTCAAACAGACTTCTTTTTCTGACTCTTTGGTGTCAGATGTAAAAATGTTGAAGGAAAGCATATACAGTAGAACTTCGATGGCTCGAACACCGATGGCTCGTTTACCATGGATGAGTCGAACCCATTCTTGAGCCCCTAGTGAAATCCTCTACATAAGAAATAGTGGGGTATAATTAAGGAGATTTTAGTCTTTTATCTTGCAAATGTATGCTGTGTGTACGCATTAGAATCGCCTCGATGAGTACACACAGCATACATATTCATCACAGACCACCGAAAAGATGTCTAAAAGTATCCTGTTATGCCTCCTGACAGTAACCTCAGTGGCTCGAACTACCTCTGTCTCGAACAGATTTTCGAGGTCCCAAAGGTGTTCGAGCCATTGAAGTTCGACTATTTTGCTCCTCAGAGCAACAGAGATTAAAATATATATGAATTCATGTAGTTGCCTCCCCTGATGATGAAACCATGCTATATCAGATTCTTGTTCTTTATGTTCTGTTGAATGTATTTTTCTAGTGTTGTGAAAAATGTTCCGGTGTCCGAGGGTTCTGAAGTTAAGAAGGAGGGTGAAGATCCAGATACTCCAGCCGTCCCACAGCTCAGTGAGGGGGATATTGACACAGTGCTTACATGTCTCGAGGAAATTACCAAAGTTTTCTCTATAGCTCCAGTCCTTATTGTAAGTTCTCTTTAGAGTTTGTGTGTATAAAATACAGCTGACCTCGATAGCTTTGTCGGGAATGTGGCTGTAGATAGCTCTGTCGGATATGTGATTGTCGATAGCTCTGTCGGATAAGTGGCTGTCGATAGCTCTGTCGGATATGTGGCTGTTGATAGCTCTGTTGGATATGTGGCTGTCGATAGCTCTGTCGGATATGTGGCTGTCGTTAGCTCTGTCGGATATGTGGCTGTCTATAGCTCTGTCGGATATGTGACTGTCGATAGCTCTGTCGGATAAGTGGCTGTCGATAGCTCTGTCAGGTATGTGGCTGTCGATAGCTCTGTCGGATATGTGACTGTCGATAGCTCTGTCGGATAAGTGGCTGTCGATAGCTCTGTCAGATATGTGGCTGTCTATAGCTCTGTCGGATATGTGGCTGTCGATAGCTCTGTTGGATATGTGGTTGTCGTTAGCTCTGTCGGATTTGTGGCTGTCTATAGCTCTGTCGGATATGTGGCTGTCTATAGCTCTGTCGGATATGTGGCTGTCGATAGCTCTGTCTGATAAGTGGCTGACTGATAATCTGGGTCAAGTTGTTCAAAGCATCGTTAGCTTAACGAGCTCATTGGTGGTCAGGGGCCAGTTGTTCAAAGCATCGTTAGCTTAACGAGCTCGTTAGTGGTCATATTGTTAACTGTTCTACCAAGTACAATATTGTAAATTTTGGTATTTTTGCTGGAAAAATGTGAACAGCTTTTGCCAGCAAAAGCTGCTCACATTTTTTCAGCAAAAATTTCAGCATATTTGCCATATTTAATGATCAAAGTTTTAACGATACGTTAACTAACGACGTCGTTAGTTTTGAACAACTGGCCCCAGGTTGTTTACTGTTCTAGTTAGTGAGGTACCTTATACTGTGGTACTTTTGCTGAAAAAAATGTGAGCCTCTCTCATTTTCCAGCAAAAATCTCAATATATTTGCCATATTAAATGATCAAAGTTTTATCATGTATTATAGTATTTATTAAACTAATTGAGGAAAAGGCATAAAATGCTCGGCACAACCTCGCATTTTATCCCTTTTCCCCAACTTTTTCATAAATCAATAATACATGAGCACTCAGGTAAGATTCTCCATTTTATGTTGTCAGACAAGAAATACTTTCCTTTCAGTCGCTAAACAACATTGGTTGTCGAGGCACAAGTCGTATCATGTAGGTTCTTTGTTAATATTTGAAGTGCTTTGGTTGTTTATTGTTTGAGGTTTAATGTCCCCATCAACACTATAGGTCATTTTGGAGATGTTGCTTCCAGTTTTGTGGGACTTTTACTCAACATTGAGATGAAATCCTGCCGCCCAATGAAACCAATAGGGTTTATATGCATGGACAGACCAACTCCCATCACTTTGCGTGGCAGGCTTAGACCATCTAAGCGGTTTACCAGTACTCAGGTGTTGTCGGTTTCAGCTCTGCCTGGAACCATCTATTTCTCCAAGCGCCATTGGTGGTTGTTTTTTTTCCATCATTTTGATTACCTTTATTTTTCTGAGCAAACTCAGTGGCTTTGTTAGATTCAGATCCTACTACTGATCTGTAGGTGATAGGTTCAATTCCTACCAGAACCGGCAACATTGATATAGAGGATCTTACAAGAGTGTTCATGTATTAGTCAATTTATTAAACTTGTTGAGGAAAAGGAATGCTAGCATTTAATCCCTTTTCCTCAAGAAGTTTAATAATGCCCCCGTCCATCGGGGCAAGTTTAATAATGTCCCTGTCCATCGGGGCTTCGAGAAATAGATGGGCAGCATGGTGCTTTCATGCAGAGCTGAAACTGATCACACATGAGTACTGGTAAACCACTTAGAAGGAGTAATATATTCTCTAAAAGGGTTATCCTTTGGAAGCAAGGAATACACCACAGAACTGAAATATATGGAGTGTATATGTTTTCTGGGCCAGACTAGCTAGTTTTGGCCAATTAGGCCTCATCAGTGACCCTCAGATATTTTCAAAATTCCACAATGGAATCAATGATCCCAAAGGACAAGAAAATATAATCTACACTATGATGTAGGGCAGGGAGACGGTTTACCGCCCAGGCAAAGTGGTGTGAGTCAGACTGTCCAATGCATATAAGCCTTTTGATTTCATTGGGCGGCAGAGCTTGAGATGTCATCTCATCTAATTGTTGGGTAAAAGTCACACAAAATTGGAAGCAATGTCTCCAAAATGACCTAAATAGTGTTGACGGGGACGTTCAACTTCAAACAAACAAATGAAGGAGTTCAATGAAGTTATAGAGGATCTTACATGAGTGTTCATGTATTATTGAATTTATTAAACAAGTTGAGGGAAAGGGATAAAATGCGAGGCTGTGCCGAGTATTTTATCCCTTTTCCTCAACGAGTTTAATAAAAGTAATACATGAGCACAAGTGCAAAATTCTGTTTATCATATGGCATTTAAAACACATTTTATTTTCGATTTTTTTTACACAAATGTCAATATTTCACCATAAGGAGATGCGACGTCGATAAGGGCGTCGTACGTGTAACATTACAGGATGTATCTAACTAATTTGCATATTTAATCCACTAGTTGATTATCGAATTTATTACATGGAGTTACTAAATTCTCGTACATGATGTAATATGATAGCATGAAATATTTTCTATATTCATCCTCTCCTTTCCCCTGATCATGCAAGAAAGGCAGTTTTCAATTATTGGCAAAAGAATGTGCTTTGCACTGAATAACCACTGAAGTCTAAATTTGTTCAGGAAAAACGTGCTTTGGTGAACTGAACAGCTCAATACGACCTAAGATAGTGTTGACAGAACCATTATACCCTAAAATGATCAGCCAATTTAAGTCTTGAAATTTGGGACAGCTAATACCATAGATATCCTAAAAATTAGGACACCTTGAGGACTTGCTGTAATTCTCCTAAAATTTTAACAAATTTGTTTCACGATCCAGCAAGTGATCCAAAAGGTGCAGACAGAATGGCAAACGGTGTAGACCCTGATCAGACTGCTCCTTCAGGAGCAGTCTGATCTTGATCTGCACTGTTTGCTAAGGCCTATGTGCCCCAGTACTTAGGATCATTGCGGTAGTATATTTGTCAGTAAATGAAGTTATATGACAATTTTCTAATAATAATGTCAATGTTTGTTTCCAGTCCCAGCCCGGCAGGACGTTACCTGGGAAACAGATGTTTGAGATGAAGACCCCAGCCAGAGATCCCTATCCGAATTTATACCATCTAGCCAACTCAAGGTAACTATGACCTGCAAATACATGCAGTCTGATCAGAGTCTTTGCTTCCTGTTGGAAGCTGTGATGTACAGCAGGGTTAGTTAGGCTCCTAATACACTGAGCAGATGTTCAAGCTGATCTTTTCCACCACTGCTCAGGTGACCTCAAAGACATGCTTAACCCTACCCTGCTGAATAAATTAATGAAGCAACACCCATTTCTGGCTATCAACCAATCAAATTACTTGATATTGTAAGCTACTTTTGCTTACGACTACAGGATGCCGACGGAATTATAGTCAATGCAATAATAAACAAGAACAGCACGTAGTTTACTATTTTATTCACTCGCTTCCCAGATCTTTTCCGACGAAGCCAGTGCAAAATATTACAACTTATTGTAGAACATAGTTACGAAACAGTGGTTTTGAACCCATGACCAAGTTACCAAAGCACAAAATAAAATGGTGGGCGGGTCACCTAGCCAAAGTTTATCCCTAAAACATAAAAGCACGGATTAAGTACTAACATAGTTGAGATTTAGCTGGAGTTTCTCTGGTTGAAATATTAGGAAAATGCTTCTTTTACCATCCGCCTACAGATTGAGTATGTTCGTGACAGGGACACGGCCGCGCCCCTGAATTGGCTCTCAAATCAAGTAATTCAGCAAAAAACCCTGACAGACGATTCTCACGCAAATTTATAGGCTCCAGCGGAGCACTACCAAACCCAGCAGACCAATCCAGACCAAGTATTCCAGTCCGGAAATCCTGTCAGCCAACCAGATTCCAGAACGGAATCCCTGTCAATATCAGTGCCGATCGGACCGAAACTTGATGTTGTTAGGATTCCCTGGCACATCAAACCACAGAGACATAGAGATTCAAGAAATGATATCGCAATGCTCCGCTGTATAATATAAAAATGCAAAATATTATGGCTTGGAATTGAAATGAGAGTTTTTCTTAATTTGTGAGTTATTTTCGTTTGAACTTTGGAGCTGAAGTAACTTTTGCAGATGACGCATTTGACGTCAGCCTACGCAAACTTATAGTTCTTTTACAATTGTCTTATAACTGAAAATGATTGATTTGCCATGAAATCTCCCAAAACAAACTTCTTAGTTTGGGTCCAGTTACAAACATGTTGAGTTCTTGGTGATTATTATGGAATTTAATACTTGTACAAGGGGAATCCCCTCATTCACTCATTCACTATCCAAGATGGCGGCGTCGAAAAACTCCATGACTGTCACACGGTTCCGATATGGATATTTTTGGGTTTCAAAAGTTCCAAAGTCTTGAACTGTGATTCCAGGTAGGTCATACTCATGTACCGTTAGTGTCCCTGGATCCAATCCAGATTTTAGGAATTGCAAGACAACCTTATATTTCGTCTTCTTGGATTCAGAATGTAAACACTGGTATTGTCAAACAGAATAGAATTTCTAGCTCCAGACGGAATATGATTTGAACATAAACACTTCCATATTTGTATGACTTCTTATAGAGAGCAGAGAATGTTGGCTCTAATAGACTTTTAATAACCCTACCTGAATAAATAATTTGGAGAGATAAGGAACCATGACGGCCCCAACCCATCGGGGCTTGAAGAAATGGATTTGGCCGCATGATGCTCCAACGCATAGCTGAAACCGACCCACGTACGAGTACAGGTAAACCGCTTAGAGAATCTAAGCCCGTCCAGGCAATGCGATGCATGTCAGCCCGTCGGTGCTAACAAACCCTATTGGTTTCATTGGGCGACAGGGCTTGAGATGTCATTTCATCTCAATGTCCGGTAAAAGTCTCACAAAATTGGAAGCAACGCCCCCAAAAATGACTTTCACTGTGTTGACTGGGAGTCAAACTTCAAATCGAGCAAAACAAGGTGAGGAACCATGTGACACGCCTTGCATTACATGCAGGCCTGTTACAATATTATGTGTTCATTTAGTTCACATACTGCATGACAAACAGTGTAGAACCTGATCAGATGCCATCTGATCTGGATCTGTTCTGTTTGTAAAGGTAGGGGTTGTGGTGTTTTGTGGGATAAGGGTTAACTAGGCACATTTGACTTGACACATAGACAATTCCTGATATGTGATATGTGGATGTGTGCAGACAAATTATAGTGCTAGACATCCTGGCTTTTTGCATGATGCTGGTGTTTACTGCATTCTTTGTCTTCAAACCAATCTAAAATATGAGCCAGAGCACAGCATTTCCTTACAGTATGATCAGAGTCTTCATTGTGCGCTCTAGGGATAGATAAGGCCTGAATGCTCCTATATGCAGCAAGAGAAGTCTCTGGTCAGATTATATGGGTGTGCAGGCTGATCTGATTCTTCGCTGGGTGCACATGTAAATTGTAGGAAATGCTCATATTACACAAAGCCACCTCAAGTTCTGGATTCAAAGCATCACTAGCTTAACAAGTTGTTAATTGGTCTAGCAAGTATGATATCTAATACTCTTGTAGTTTTGCTGGAAATATGGTCAGTAGCCATAGTTACTTTGCCATATTACAACCATGCAACCAGCAGTTTAGCAATAAGACTTCTTCCTGTCGCACATTTGATCCTGTTTGCAATGAAAATCAAGGAGGCACCGAGATAGAATTTTCTAACAAAGGAGATATCATATTGCTAAACTGCTAGTTGTGCAGTTGTAAATGTCAGGCAGATCAAAGTTTTAACAATATGTTAACCTAACAATTTTGTTAGTTTTGAACATCTGGGGCCAGTTGTTCAAAACTAACGATGTCGTTAGCAAACATACTGTTAAAACTTGACCATTTAATATGGGAAATATGCTAGCCAATTAGCAAAAATAGCAGAGAATTAGATACTTTACTTACTACAAGTTAACAATTTGACCACTAATGAGCTTGTTAGGCTAATGAGATGCTTTGAATAACTGGATCCTGTTATTCAAAGCATCTCGTTAGCTTAACACATAATATTATTTGTGAGCAGCAAAAGGCTTGTTTGCTCATTGCCAATGCAATAGTACTGTATTCCTCCCATTTAGTGCCCCGGGCACTTAAAAATTCGGAAAAGAGGGGGCCCTTATTATGAACAAAAACCTTACCAGAAGGGTGAGTTTAAAATCTGTCACACACGGTAGTTTTTTCCATTGAAATTCATAAACGTAGTGGAATTGTAAGATGTAAAGTAACCAGCAGTCAACACAGACACTCAGTGATAGCAGAAGGTTTAGAAATACCATGTAAGATACGATTTTTGGCAGATCTGGCAATGATTGAAAGGCTGAAATCTTTATTTTAGGTAAATCAAATTATTTGTTCCTCTGACGGCAGAAGGGGCGCTTATTATATTGTTCTTGGAAAAACAATGAGGGGTGCTTATAGGAGCAATGGGAGGAATATGGTATGTTTTTCTCATGAACTTGCTCTGATAACTATTTTAGGACTTTAAATCATTCTTTTTTTCTGTTCTTTTTTCAAACAGTCGACTTCTAGAGTCCCTGTTTCTCCTGGTTTCCTCTCCGTCAACATTCAGCGTCCCGAAACTGTTTGGATGTGTAAGAGGTTTGTTACAGAAGTTATTCACTACACACAATGGGTTGGTGTTCCTCAGCAGTAGGCCTGTGATTATGAATGGAATTCTGAAATTGCTGATACAGCCAGAGGCAGGGGTGAGTGTAGGTTTGAATTTTGAGGTCAAGGTCACAGACTTTTAACCGAAGTTCCAGATGATGATGAGTGCTGAAGATAATTTTGGGATATGTTTTTATTTTTCCTTGAAAATATATGTTGTGGGTATTTATTAGAATTGCCTCATACCCACAACATAACGAGACAATTCTAACAAGTACATACAACATAGCAAGATTTTAACAAGAACCCACAACATAGAGGTGATTCTAACAGGTACCCACAGTATAATGTTGCAAATTCTAACAAGTACCCACAACATAATGAGGCCATTCTGACATAATGAGGCAATTCTAACAAGTACCCACAACATAATGAAACATTTTACAAGTACCCACAATATAATGAAGTGATTCTAACAAGTACCCACAACATTATGAGACATTTCCCTACAAGTACCCACAACATAATGAGGTGTTCTAACAAATACCCACAACACAGACATTTCCTACAAGTACCCACAACATAATGAGGTGATTTTAAAAATTTCCAACAACATACGTTTCTAACAAGAAGTGCAGAAAATTATCCCTTAAATATCCTCATAACTTCTCCTTATCTAAGCATTTTGGGCTGCATGATGCTTCCATGCCGAGCTGAAACCGACCACACACTAGTACTGGTAAACCACTCAGAGGTTCTAGGCCTGCCCAGGAAAAGTTGTGCGAGTCAGACGGTCCATCCATATAAACCCTATTGATTCCATTGGGCAGCAGGGCTTGAGATGTTGTTTCATCTCAATATCATAGTCCCACAAATTTGGAAGCAACATCTCCAAAATGACCTATACAGTGTTGAGGGGGATGTTAAACTTCAAATCAAACAAAACAAAGCATTTTGCTGATAGAGAAATTTAGCTGTTTGGTTCTTCCCTTGGAGGATAGCAGGGCTTTACTAACTGGTTTTTTGTCGCGCCTGCTATTAGCATGGCGCGATATAGGCGCCCGGTTTTCCGTCTGTTCGTTCGTCCGTTCGTCAATGCGTCAACATTTGCGACCATCCTAGCGTTCACCCTAATGGTCAAGTTTATTTCTCAAGAACTATAAGAGCTTCATTTATGATACTTGGTACAAACTTGTCTCTGGGGATGACAACTTACATGCAAGCATCCATATTTGACCTTGACCTACATTTCATGGTTCACTGACTTTGTAAAATATTGCGACCACCCTAGTGTTCACCCTAATGGTCAAGTTTATTTCTCAAACACTATTAGAGCTTCATTAATGATACTTCATACAAACTTGTCTCTGGGGATGGCAACTTACATGCAAGCATCCATATTTCACCTTGACCTACATTTCATGGTTCACTGACTTTGTAAAATATTGCGACCACCCTAGCGTTCACCCTAATGGTCAAGTTTATTTCTCAAGATCTATAAGAGCTTCTTTAATGATATTTGGTACAAACTTGAATCTGTGGATGGCAACTTCAATGCAAGCATCCATATTTGAATGCAAGCATCCATATTTCACCTTGACCTACATTTCATGGTTCACTGACTTTGTAAAATATTGCGACCACCCTAGCTTTCACCCTAATGGTCAAGTTTATTTCTCAAGATCTATAAGAGCTTCTTTAATGATATTTGGTACAAACTTGAATCTGTGGATGGCAACTTCAATGCAAGCATCCATATTTGACCTTGACCTACATTTCATGGTTCACTGACTTTGTAAAATATTGCGACCACCCTAGCGTTCACCCTACTGGTCAAGTTAATTTCTCAAGAACCATAAGAGCTTCATTAATGATACTTGGTATAAACTTATATCTCGGGATGGCAACTTAAATGTAAGCATCCATATTTGACCTTGACCTACATTTCATGGTTCACTGACTTTGTAAAATATTACCATCACCCTAGCATTCACCCTAATGGTTAAGTTAATTTCTCAAGAATTATTTGAACTTCATTAATGATACTTAGTACAAGCCTTTTAGGCAAGCATATATGTTTGATCTTGGCCTAGATGTCACGGTTCAGTGACTTTGCGCTCCCACAGGCACGACATAGCCTTCGGCGGAATTCTTGTTTAGTCAAAGAGGTTTGGAAGTAATATAAAGGAATATGAGACTGAGTTTTACTTTCCTGCCCAAGATTCTGTATACATAAATTTAAAAAAAGTCTCATCCGGCCACATATACTACATATACTGAACAAAAAAAGAAACTTTACACTTACTTTGTCATATCTCTGACATTATTTATCTAAAGAAAATAAATTGTATATCAAATTAACCCTTGTCCTGCTAATCCCGGATATGCCTTATCTTTGAAACAATGTAGATCCAGATCAGATGGCTTCTGACGAAGCCATCTGATCAGGATCTACATTGTTTGCCATTGAGATTGTGAATTTGTTGCAATAATTTGCATCAAGTAATCTGATTGGTTGATAATCGGTAGTGGGTGTGGCATATATAAATATTCAGCAGGTCAAGGGTTAATCAGGATTCAGTTCTCTAAAGACTTGTGTAAGCGAAAATCAGACCAAATGTGTTGTGTTTGACAAATGACACAATTAATGACTGAGGGATCAAAATCCATAATTACACAAACTTTATGAGAATTTTAACGTTCAGCTGTCTTTCTGCTGTCTGCTCTTCCAAAATGTTAATACCGAGTAAACCCTCCATTCGCTTGACTGCATGCTTGTATCTGCTGTCGCATGGAATTCATGAGAGCATTAGGCAAATTGTTCCATTTCATAACCAAAGCTTGTCTAAGCTGAACAACAGTGTTAATCTGTCGGTGTCCGTTGTGAATTTTGGCGTGACAGTTCATCCCACAAATGTTCAATGTGGGAAGATCAGGTGACATTGCCGGCCATGGTAAACAGTCCACGTTATTTAAATTAAGAAAGTCAGTGACGACACAGCTACGTGGGGCCTGCTAGTGTCTTGGAAAATTAAATTTTGACCATTTTGACGCAGAAATGGAATGACTTCAGGAACGAGCACTTCATTAATGTAGCATTGTGCTGTTGCCGTCGAGGACCAACAAATGGGTCTTCTGACCACCACAGATGCCTCCCCATCCCATTACAGATCCTCCACCGAAACGGTCTCTTTGAATTACACAACAATCCACGTACCTTTCACCTGTGCACCGATAAACACGAATTCGTCCATCCGCATGAGATAAATTGAATCGCGATTCATCGCCGAATAAAACATTGTTCCAGTCCACTCGACGCCATCTTAAATGGCATCAAGACCATTGCAGCCAGGCATCTCGATGATGTCTACCAAGAATTGGTCCCTTATATGGACGTCGCGATCGGATCTTACGTCGGTTACTTCGAAGACGATTCCTAATTGTTTGGCCTGATATGTGGAATCGTCTAGCAATTACGGTTTGCAGGCTGGAATCGATTGCGTAAATGCATTAATGTTATCATTCTGTCCTGTCACGGCGTCGTTGCCTTAGGTCGCCCTAACCTGGGTGCATCTACAGTGTCACCAGTCTGATTATAACGTTGCCAAAGACTATGAATAGTAGCCCTAGAGCATCCAAACAACCTCACAACGCGTGTGAAGGCAGTCCCTGCGGCTAACATGCCAACAGCCCTATCGTGCTCATTTTGTCGTAGACGTGGCATTTTCTGAATATTCCACTGTAACAATTTTGGTTAATTTTCCATACAGTGACACAATAGACTTACGAATAATGAGTTTACATGTTTAGAATATTGACATGTATACCTACCAGACGAGAAAAAGCAGTAGCACATTTTACCAGCGCTTAACATTTACGCCTGGTCGATTTTGAAAACTTGTCATAAGGTTGTCTTGTAAGATGGGCGGCCTTTATATATAGACATATTTTGAAGAAACTTGTCTGTTTAAAGAAGGGCATTTCTTCATCAAAAAAGTGTAAAGTTTCTTTTTTTGTTCAGTATATTTTCGTAATTACAGTATGCAGTCTTATCTAAAGTCCTGTTTATTGTAACACATACAGATTGATAACCTTGAACATCTGGGCCAAAGTTTTTAATCCTTGTCCTGCTGAATAAATTAAATTTTGCCACACCTGTTTTTGGCTTTCAACCAATCAAATTATAGTACTCATTCATATTTCCAAACTGAATGACAAAGTAGATCCTTCTTCAGAAACAATCTGCATGGATATACACTGTTTACAAAGGTAGGTGTTGTACCAGTTCAGCAGGAACAGACAGACAGACAGACAGTATTCTGAACTTATCCTGAATTATCATCCTTACTTGTGTAATATGAAGTGATGGAAGAATCTTATATGGGTGTGAGGGGTGGATTGAAAAATCTGTCCCGAGGGACACTGTCCGGCATCACGAGGCTTGCCGAGTGATGCCGGACAGTGATCCCGAGGGACGGATTTTTCTATCCACCCCTCCCACCCATATTGGATTCTTTTTCTTGCATACCTTCCATTTCTATTGCGAATTTTAATGCTGCTGTCTCTTCGGTTACCGACGTCCGCCATTTTGTGATGACACAACAGGAATGTTTAGTGACGTCACGCATGACGCCGCCGCGCATGAGGTTGTAATCAACCAGTGCATTTATCAAACACACGATTATATTCGATTTGGGGTCGGAACACCAGGGTCAGAACATAAATTTCTATCCCAGGGTAAAATCACAGATTTCCTTGTCTGGTGTGCAAGAATAGCCTGTCCAGGAACCGCGGTGCGAGGCGGACCGTCCATGCTAATAAACCCTATTGGTTTCATTGGGCGACAGGGCTGGAGATGTCATTTCATCTCAATGTCGGGTAAAAGTCCCACAAAATTGGAAGCAACGACTCCAAAATGACTTTTCAGTGTTGACGGGGACGTTAAACCTCAAATCAAACAAACAAAAAATGAAGTGATGGTTTGGTTTAGGTTTTACGGCCCTTTCAAGATTATTTCACTCATATCGAGCCGATCGTTAATCAGAGGTGGGCGAAAACCGGAGTACCCGTAGAAAAACCACCTGTCCTTCCGTTGCAGAACTTGGCGTCTCACATGTGACCCGAGACAGGCTCAAACCACAGCGGTGAGAGACCTAATGATTAAGAGTCAGCGCTCTTAACCACTAGGTCACAGAGGCCCGTAATGAAGTGATGGATTGTGGTTTATCTCAGTTTATCATATGATGTCACATCTGAGAATGTAATAACGCCATGTAATAAATTAGCTCATCCACTAGTGGATTAAATATGCAAATTAGTTAGATATGCCCCTTAATGTTACATGTACGACGTCCTTAACGATGTCACGTTTACTAATGGCGGAATATTGACATTTTTGTAAAACAGTCGTGAATGTCATATGATAGTTAGAATCTTGCATTCATGCTCATGTATTATTGAATTTATTAAACTCGTTGAGGAAAAGGGATAAAATGCTCGGCAAAGCCTCACATTTTATCCCTTTTCCTCAACGAGCTTAATAAATTCAATAATACATGCACACTCATGTAAGATCCTCTATATGTTTTATTTCAGGATTACAGTAGAGAAGATGGGGCTGATGAGAATGCTGCCCATCAACTTGGTCTAGAGATGGTCCATTATCTTCAACTACTACAGTATGTGGACCAGCTCATGGCTTATCATAATAAACCAGGTTAGTAGACAGACAGACATACAGACAGACACACAGACAGACATCAACTTGGTCTAGAGATGGTTCATTATCTTCAACTACTACAGTATGTGGACCAGCTCATGGCTAATCATAATAAACCAGGTTAGTAGACAGACAGACAGACAGACATCAACTTGGTCTAGAGATGGTCCATTATCTTCAACTACTACAGTATGTGGACCAGCTCATGGCTTATAATAAACCAGGTTAGTAGACAGACAGACAGACAGACAGACAGACATCAACTTGGTCTAGAGCTGGTACATTATCTTCAGCTACTTCAGTATGTTGACCAGCTCATGGCTTATAATAATAAACCAGGTTAGTAGACAGACAGACATACAGACACACAGACAGTCACATCAACTTGGTCTAGAGATGGTACATTATCTTCAACTACTACAGTATGTGGACCAGCTCATGGCTTATCATAATAAACCAGGTTAGTAGACAGACAGACAGACAGACAGACACACAGACAGACATACAGACACATCAACTTGGTCTAGAGATGGTACATTATCTTCGACTACTACAGTATGTGGACCAGCTCATGGGTTATCATAATAAACCAGGTTAGTAGACAGACAGACATACAGACACACAGACAGACAGTCACATCAACTTGGTCTAGAGATGGTACATTATCTTCAACTACTACAGTATATTAATTAGCTCATCGCTTATCATAATAAACCAGGTTAGTAGACAGACAGACATACAGACACACAGACAGACAGTCACATCAACTTGGTCTAGAGATGGTACATTATCTTCAACTACTACAGTATGTGGACCAGCTCATGGCTTATCATAATAAACCAGGTTAGTAGACAGACAGCCGGACAGACACAGACAGACAGTCACATCAACTTGGTCTAGAGATGGTACATTATCTTCAACTACTACAGTATGTGGACCAGCTCATGGCTTATCATAATAAACCAGGTTAGTAGACAGACAGCCGGACAGACACAGACAGACAGTCACATCAACTTGGTCTAGAGATGGTACATTATCTTCAACTACTACAGTATGTGGACCAGCTCATGGCTTATCATAATAAACCAGGTTAGTAGACAGACAGCGGGACAGACACAGACAATAATGTCACCAAAGTTTTTTGAAGACTGTACAGTAAAGTTCCGCTATTACGACCACCAAAAATTGAGACTAATTCTGCTTTTAAAAGCTTCTTGTGAAAGTTTCAGTTATTCTTTATTTGTGTTTTCTGCACACAGTGTCACTTATTCAGATACTACCTTTGGAACTGTTCAAAAGTGGTCTTAAAGACCACTTTTGAACAGTCCCAAAGGTGGTCTTAATATAGGAATTTTACTGTACCTCAATAAGAGGAGTGTAAGTTAACTTTATGCAGTAAAACTTCAATGACTTTAACCCTGGTGGCTTATTTGCTATGACTTATTAGGGCCCCGCACTGAAAGTGTGGGTGCCCTATAGTAATCACTCTGTCTGTCCGTCTGTCTGTCTGTCCGTCTGTCTGTCCGTCCACAAATTTTTACTCGTCTGATAGCGCTGCCGGGGCCCTAGTCAGTTTCACTGACAGCTCTAGTTTACTATGACTGATTTTAAATGGTATTTGGGTCCACAGAAAATTCTTCTCAGTGTGAGATTTGGGGGTTGCTCTTATTTTATCTTGAAAAGATATGATGAGGTGATGAGGAGAGTCTAATGAGTGTCACAAGATATCTATATTTCATAGAATATCAAAAGGTTATATGAAAATTATCCCCCTGTCTTTATTTTATAGAAGATTGAAAGATTATATCTGAATTATCCTAGTTTATCTCCCTTATCTGGGGTTATAAATAACCCTCAGAGGCTCCAACTAAACAAGTTTGGGTGGTCAAAACATTGAAGTTTGGTCTGAAATTTCACACTAGATCAACCCAGTGTTGAGTTGAGTTGCTTTGAGGTCAGGGTCAAGGGCATACGAGCTCATAGAAGTTTTTAAATGAATTTTGGTTACAGAGAAATTGCACGACCCGCAGAAAAAGCGACCGACTGAAGTCGGTTGATTTTCTAAGAGTGCCCTAAAATCACCGTGTCATTCTGTCATTCTGTACATCCTTAACCCGTTTGTGAAAATTGGTGATAGTGACTTAATCGCTTGGAATATTTAAACAATTTTTGGCATACTGATAGATATCAATGAGATCTAACCAATGAACTTGCCAAATATTACAATCCAGGTATAGCCTCGCCGAGGCGAAAAATGTGAAAATTTTTGAACTGCTTCTCCTCGGAAACCATTGAGCTGATTGAAGTCAAATTTCATATGGAGCCTCTATGGGATGGGGGAAACCAAAATTTGCTCATGGGGTCCAGGTCACATGACCAAAATGGCCGCCAAGCCATATATGGTCTGTCTGTCTGTCCCTCCGTAACTCGTTTGTGAAAATTGGTGATAGTGACTTAACTGCTTGGAATATTTAAACAATTTTTGGCATACTGATAGATATCAATGAGATCTAACCAATGAACTTGCGAAATATTACATTCCGTTTAGTATAGCCTTGCCGAGGCGAAAAATGTGAAAATTTTCAAACTGCTTATCCTCGGAAACCGTTGGGCTGATTGAAGTCAAATTTCATATGAAGCCTCTATGGGATGGGTGAAACCAAAATTTGCTCATGGGGTCCAGGTCACATGACCAAAATGGCCGCCAAGCCATATATGGTATAAACCCTTCAAAGATAGTCTTCTCCAGAACCACTGGGCAGATTTCCACGAAACTTGATAAATAGCATCTGGGGCGTAGGCCCATCATAAATTGCTAAAATGGTGACCCTGGGTTGACCTTGTCCTTCTTTGTGCCTAGGTCAAACTTTGACACATATGCTTTTGTATTGGAAAAGTGAGAATGCATTTTATCCTGCAAATGATTCAGAATACAGGACTAAAGTATAAGATATAATTTTGCTCCGTACGATAAGGCACATTTAATGGGGGAACCGTTTAAGGTCCAGGTCACATAACCAAAATGGCCGCCATACCCATATATGGTAACACTCATAAAGCTAAAAGCATCCGGCGGGTCGTGCACTTCAGCTGAAGCACTGGTTTATCATTAAGTTTTGGTTAAGATTTTTATGAAGAATCAGGACTTCATACCTTTATGTACTGAAATGTTAATGGCTGGTTTGGGTCTAGTTGTTTAAATATGTTCTAGAAAGGGTTATCCTTTGTACAGAACTGGAAAATATAGAGTGTACATGTTTTCTGGGCCAGACTAGCTAGTTTCGGCCATTTAGGCCTCATCAGTGTCCCTCAAATATTTTCAAATTTCCACAATGGAATCAATGATCCCAAAGGACAAGAAAATATATACTACACTATAGTGTAAAGCCAGTTAACTTAATGACCTGGGGCCAGTTGTTCAAAGCATTGTTAGCTTAACGAGCTCGCTAGTGGTCAAATTGTTGACTGTTCTAGCAAGTTTAATATTTAAATTTTTGGTATTTTTGCTAAAAAAAATGTGAGCAGCTTTTGCATCAGCAAAACCTGCTCACATTTTTTCAGCAAAAATTTTAGCATATTTGCCATATTTGATGATCAAAGTTTTAACGATAGGATAACTAACGACGTTGTTAGTTTTGAACAACTGGCCCCTGGGACCATTTGTTCAAAACTAATGACATTGTTAGTTAACAAATCGTTAAAAAGTTTGATCATGTAAATGGCAAATATACTAATATTTTTGCTGAAAAAATGTGAGTAGCTTTTGCATATGCAAAAGCTACTCACATTTTTTCAGCAAAAATACCAAAATTTTCGATATTGTACTTGCTAAAACAGTTAACAATTTGACCACTAACGAGCTCGTTAAGCTAACAATGCTTTGAACAACTGGGGTATGCTTTTGGTCAAAATGTCAACTCTCCTAGAAAGTACAATATCTAATACTCAGGCCTCATATTTTTCAGGCATATACAGGATTTCGTGCTTTAGAGCTTGATTAGGGCCCCGCACTGAAAGTGTGGGTGCCCTATAGTAATCACTCTGTCCGTCCGTCTGTCTGTCTGTCTGTCTGTCTGTCCGTCTGTCCATCCACAAATTTTCCTACTCCTCTGATAGCGCTGCCGGGGCCCTAGTCAGTTTCACTGACAGCTCTAGTTTTTTCTTGATTTTTCTTGATTTCAGGCTTTTTGGGCTTTGATTTTTTTTTTTTTCCTCTATATTCTGTATAAATTGACTTTTTAACGCTTATCCTGCTAAATAAAATTATTTAAATACACCCATTACTCACTATTCACCAATCAAATTACTTGAAATAAAGTATTTGTTCAATTCACAAACTGCATTACCAACAGTGTAGATCCTGATCAGATGGCAGAAGCCATCTGATCTGGATCTACACTGTTTGCAAAGTTAATGGTTGACATGTTCAGCATGATGAGGGTTAAGGATGTAAAATCGGGCCTGTCAGGCACGGAAAAGCTTGGTCAGTATGAGGCCTGAATACTGCAGTATTTTTGTTGAAAAGACAGTAGCAGCTTTTGCAGAAACTATTCGCATTTTTCTGCAAAATTAGTTGAATGTTTGCTACATTTTCTGACCAAAGTTTTAACATAATATTAATTAAAGGCAACTGGGCCCTAAAGTTTCTATCGATACCACCTGTAAACTCTTATTTACTCTGAGGTCAAATTTAAGAAATTAGATAGATGCAAAGATATTAGAATGCTGGGTCTGACCAGGGCTTCCACTGTTTGCAAAATGATCAACCATTTTGAAATTGTATTTCTGAAATAAGCTCAACCCGACAGGCCTCAATTTCAAAATGGACTCATCATAGCTTTGATACCTCCCTCATCAGGAGGGAGACTCCCTCATTTTGGTGCTAATTTTTGCCCAATTTTTGGTAAATTTTAGTAAACTTTTGGAGTCTCCCTCATTTGAACTGAGAATTTCCCTATACAGTTGAACTTCAATGGCTCGAACACCTTTGGGACCTCGAAAACCTGTTCGAGACTGGGGTAGTTCGAGCCACTGATTTGTTTGATTTGTTTGATTTTAGGTTTAACGTCCCCGTCAACACTGTAAAGGTCATTTTGGAGACGTTGCTTCCAATTTTGTGGGACTTTTACCCGACATTGAGATGAAATGACATCTCAAGCCCTGTTGCCCAATGAAACCAATAGGGTCTATTAGCATGGACGGTCCGCCTCGCACCGCGGTTCCTGGACAGGCTTAGATCCTCTAAGCGGTTTACCAGTACTAGTGTGCGGGCCGGATTCAGCTCTTCGAGCCACTGAGGGTTACTGTCAAGAGGTATAACGAGATATTTTTAGACATCTTTTCGGTGTTCTATAATGAAAATGTATGTTGTGTGTACTCAGTAGAATCGCCTCGATGTTGTGTGTGCACAGTAGAATCGCCTCATCGAGGCAATTCTAATGAGTACACACAGCATATATTTGCAAGATAAAAGACTAAAATCGCCTTAATTATCCCCCACTATTTCTTTATGTAGAGGATTTCGCTAGGGGCTCAAGAATGAGTTCGACACATCCATGGTAAACGAGCCATCGGTGTTTGAGCCATCGAAGTTCTACTGTATATTCTTTACATCTCCCTCATCAGAATGGAAAATCTCCCTCATACAGTTAAAAAAATTATCACAGGTATGACTCATTCTGTACATAGTGAAGAAGAGTACATTTAGTCTTTGATAATTTACATGTAATTGCACCGGCCCCCGCCCATAGGGGCTTGAAGAAATATATGAGCGGCATGATGCTTCCATGCAGAGCTTAATCCAGCCCTCACACTAGTACTGGTAAACCGCTTAGAGGATCTAAGCCTGTCCAGGAAACGCGGTGCGAGGCGGACCGTCCATGCTAATAAACCCTATTGGTTTCATTGGGCGACAGGGCTTGAGATGTCATTTCATCTCAGTGTCAGGTGAAAGTCCCACAAAATTGGAAGCTACGTCTACAAAATGACCTTTACAGTGTTGACGGGTACATTAAACCTCAAATCAACCATCCAACCAACATGTAATTGCAGAGAGGGAGAAGCAGTTGGATGACCAGGAGCCAGTTGCAGTATTGTACACCCTGTACACAATGACGTTCACACCTCTTGGTAGAAATACTCTGGTCCATGTCCTGGCACTGGATAACAATATCAACTGTTTACTGCCTTTCCTTAAGACTACAGGTAAGTTCAGATTTTGCCTGTATGTATGTATTTGTCACCTGCTTTTGTATCTTGTCAGTGCATTAATGACTGTTACACATAGCTCCAGATAAGGTGCTTTTTTCATCCAAAATGTATGGATATTTTTCCTATTTCTGCACGAAAGTTGTTATAGATACTCAATAAAAGCACCTCACGGAGGTGCAGCATGTTGTGGGTACTCATTAGAAGCACCTCACGGAGGTGCAGCATGTTGTGGGTACTCATTAGAAGCACCTCACGGAGGTGCAGCATGTTGTGGGTACTCATTAGAAGCACCTCACGGAGGTGCAGCATGTGGGTACTCATTAGAAGCACCTCACGGAGGTGCAGCATGTTGTGGGTACTCATTAGAAGCACCTCACGGAGATGCAGCATGTTGTGGGTACTCATTAGAAGCACCTCACGGAGGTGCAGCATGTTGTGGGTACTCATTAGAAGCACCTCACGGAGATGCAGCATGTTGTGGGTACTCATTAGAAGCACCTCACGGAGGTGCAGCATGTTGTGGGTACTCATTAGAAGCACCTCACGGAGATGCAGCATGTTGTGGGTACTCATTAGAAGCACCTCACGGAGGTGCAGCATGTTGTGGGTACTCAGAAGCACCTCACGGAGATGCAGCATGTTGTGGGTACTCATTAGAAGCACCTCACGGAGATGCAGCATGTTGTGGGTACTCATTAGAAGCACCTCACGGAGGTGCAGCATGTTGTGGGTACTCATTAGAAGCACCTCACGGAGATGCAGCATGTTGTGGGTACTCATTAGAAGCACCTCACGGAGGTGCAGCATAATGTGGGTACTCATTAGAAGCACCTCACGGAGGTGCTTCTAATGAGTACCCACAACATGTTTTTGTACAGAAATAAGAAAAGTAATACATGGATACTCCCACTTACCTACGGCTACATATCTGTAATTTACTTCATTGCACATGGTAATAAGTGGCCAGCACCGGCCTCGGTAGCTCATTGTTGGATGTGGTCTGACTGGTGATCAGGAGGACGCAGGTTCGATACTTGCCGGGGTCAGCAACATTCTTTCGTGGAGATTGATCATGAAATCTTTTCTATGGTCATTCTCTCCCGTTGATTCAAGAAGGGCAGTTGTCAGTTTTTGGCGAAAGAATGTGCACTGTACTGGTTGACCGCTTAAGTATAAAATAGAAGTGAAGGCAATGATCAAGAATCAAGAATTGATGCAATTAACCCACAGCTGCCATCAAAGACAGGGGAAAGAAACACAAATATGAAACAACAGACCCTGATGGAAACATCAATAGCGGAAAGCCAAAAGGTCAGTTACTATCCCACAAAATGGCCAACTGGCTGTCCAAAACAAATTAATGTAAGTGATACAAACACTCAAAGACAAAGCATAACAAAAATAAACCTGCCCAGGAAAAGAGTGGATAGGTAAATTGACCGGCTCAAAAATGACCTAAAATAGTGTTGACTGGGCCGTTTAACTCCAGAACAAACAAGCAATTAGTGGCCTGCAAAAGACACACTCTGTACTGGCCTTCACCTTAATTTCAAGGGTACAGGCTCCAATTTGGGCGCAGAATAGCTTGCCTGCACCCTGAATGGATTTGTGGATTTTTTTCAAACATTGTACCATATATTTTTCCAAACTGTCAAAGACTGATTTAGATTTTGGTGACCTTCACCTCATTTTCAAGGTCAAAGTCTCCCAAAGTCAGAATTGTGGTACAGAATATTGAAATCTAACTAAAAGTGGAGGTGGTTGGGTGATGTAAAGTTGACGTGTATCTTCACTGGGGGATCCAACTGATATTGGCTTACTGTTGGACAAGACCTGCTGTCCGTGCAGCAGGTAGGGCTGGCTAATCAGAGCTGAAAAGATAATTGATTATCAGTCTTACCATTGCGATCGATAATCGATTAGTAATCACTAAGGTTTCTGTCATAATTTTACCTGTCTGGCTTTCTGTCTGAGCATGACTCTTACCATATGTTGCTCTTTACCATATGTATATTTGAACAGACTGGCCTGAGCAAACAGTGGAGACCCAGATGAGACGCTGCATAATGCGGCATCTCATCAAGGTCTGCACTGTTTACCACTCATTCAGCTATTTTAGGCATAACTTTGGGTAGTAAATTGTACCTATCAAGTAATCGATTAAAAGCAAATCAGAAATGATAATCATTCATGTGGAATTTATCGATCGATTAATCGATTTTACGATTGATCGTGTCAGCCTTAGCAGCAGGTAAGGCTAAATGGGTGATGTTATTTCTTCTGTTTCTATGCTTCCATTCATTCTCCTCTGTCCTTCACTGTCATCTCCTCTACTATCTCTGTGGGAGAGATAGAGAATCTTACATGAGTGTTCATGTATTATTGAATTTTTTGAAAGAGTTGGGGAAAAAGGATAAAATGCGAGGCTTTGCCGAGTATTTTATCCCTTTTCCTCAACGAGTTTAATAAATTCTTGACATGGAGGATCTTACATGAGTGTTCATGTATTATTGAATTTATTAAAAGAGTTGGGGAAAAGGGATAAAATGTGAGGCTTTGCCGAGCATTTTATCCATTTTTCTCAACGAGTTTAGTAAATTGTTGACATAGAGGATCTTACATGAGTGTTCATGTATTATTGAATTTATTAAACAAGTTGAGGAAAAGGGATAAAATGCGAGGCTTTGTCGAGCATTTTATCTCTTTTCCTCAACGGGTTTGATAAATTCAATAATACGAGTACGAATGCAAGATTCTATTTATCATATGACATTTATAACGCATTTTATTCACATTTGTTTACAAAAATGTCAATATTCCGCCATTAGTAAACACGACATCGTTAAGGACGTCGTATATGTAACGTTACGGAACGTATCTAGCTAATTTGCATATTTAATCCACTAGTGGATTATCGAAAATTTTACATGGCGTTATTACCCTCTCAGACGCGACGTCATATGATAAATAACAAAATGACCCACATGGGTTGACGTGTCCTTTAACCCAATGCGATCAATCAAATCTAGCTAAAAGTTGATTAGATCAACCTCTTACAAGGCGACAATCTCCCAAAGCTTGTCTGCACCTTGTCTCTCCAACAGATTTATAAATTGTGGTGGAACTTGATAAATATATCTTTCACAGACTTACATTTACGTGGGCCTCGCCTCGGGCTCTTAAAGACCACTTTTGAACAGTCCCAAAGGTGGTCTAAATACAATGTATAGGAATTTTACTGTACTAGGTAATGACAGTCGAGATGCTAAGATGAAGAAATCTGTAATGGCTGGCTACTCCACTGAACTTCTAACATTAGTGGTACATTACTCAGAGAATGCCGACTTCTTACAGACACACGGACAAACACTGCTCGCTCTCGCTAAATCAGGTTTGTGTTTTTGTATTATTTTCCCTTACTCTTAACCCTTTTTGTACCATATGGAATCTTCCTCATACAGTGGAACTTCAATGGCTCAAACACCTTTGGGACCTCGAAAACCTGTTCGAGACAGGGATAGTTTGAGCCACTGAGGGTTACTGCCAGGAGGCATAACGGGATACTTTTTGACATCTTTTCGGTGTTCTATAATGAAAATGTATGCTGTGTGTACTCATTAGAATCGCCTCATCGAGGCGATTCTAATGAGTACACACAGCATACATTTGCAAGGTAAAAAACTAAAATCTCCATTTTTTCTTATGTAGAGGATTTCCATAGGGACTCAAGAATGAGTTCGACTCAGCCATGGTGAACGAGCCATCGGTGTTCGAGCCATCAAAGTTCTACTGTATATGGCAGGAGTCCATTTTGAAATTTAGGGATGTCAGGTTGTGTTTTCTTTAAAATTTACATGTATTTGGAAAATAGCTTAACTTTTTGCAAATAGTGTAGGCGCTGATCAGACGCCGTGTTCTGCGGCGTCTGATCTGGGCCTGCACTGTGTGCCAGGGTACCCATTTTGGGGTTTCCGGTACAAAATGGGTTAATCCTTGTCCTGCTGAGCCCAGATATGCCTTATCTTTGAAACAATGTAGATCCAGATCAGATGGCTTCTGAAGAAGCCATCTGATCAGGATCTACATTGCTTGTCATTCAGATTGTGAATTTGTTGCATAATTTGTATCAAGTAATCTGATTAGTTGATAATTCGTAGTGCACACCGGTTACCGCGGTACAACGTAACGCGACTGGGTACAAAGAACGCTACTGATTTTTTAATGACGGGAGAAAAGTGCGAGTACAATGTTTCCTTTATTTTGTCGGATATATCGAAATTTACGTGTTTCTGTTGGGTTTGGGATGACAACAGATTGTGTTTTTGCTGTGTCGTCCAAATTTTAAGTTATGACACATGTAGAACATGTAAATAATAGAAAGCTACATAGCGACCGTTCAAATACGCATGTTGTTACCGCCAGTAATGAGCTCTACTGAGCAAATACAACTTCATTGAGACAACGCTCACAGTACATTCACAAGAATCTGCAAAATAATTTGTTAGTACAGATGTTGCGCATCCACGTTGTCTTATCCATGAAAACCGATCAAAATTCTGCGAGCAACGAAAGACTTATGCATTAAATCAGGTCAGGAACTCTTTCCAGGACACGCATATTATAGTGAAGAAATGTTTATTTAGCCCCCTTTTCACTAGTTCTTGCTCACCAGACGAGGAAATCCTAGACTCTAGCCTGGCCGGGATAGAAAATTTTATCCTACTCAGATTTTCCTACTCAGGGATGGTATTAAAGTCGAGAATTCTAACATGTTTGACTCTTGGGGTGTTTGGTGTACACTTGTTGTATAGGAAGTCATGTACGCAGACGTTAAGATTTTGCACGTACATCACAATCTCAATACTGTGGATGTTAGCAATCGAAGTGACTACAAATTCAAAATCTACGTTTTGCAAGACATACAATGCTGCAGTTGAACTGTAGGCGTGCACCGTGGAAACTATTTCTGAAAGAATAATTGATCCATGTTGTTTTTTTTTCTCATCAGGATTGTCCCCCTTTTTGGAGTTATGCCCCTTTGCAAAAAATGCTATGAGATCTTGTTTATTACAGAGTTCAACAGTAAAGTGAGCAAACTGAAGGAGTGGTTATCTCCCCTGAATACAATCCCAGCATTCACCATTGAGGCTCTTCCTGGGATGATTGAACAGCTGAAAAACCTTGCCGATGATATCCTCAAGCTGCCCCGTAGCCTTCCAGTCCTGCTCAGAATCTTGAAGTACCTGGCTGTTGCTCCAACCAATGACTACCCAGAAGGTAAGGTTCATGCACATGCTGAAATCTTAACCTTTGTGCTGCTGAATCAGGATATGTCTTATCTTTCAAACAACGAAGATCCAGATCAGATGGCTTCTGAAGAAGCCATCTGATCAGGATCTTCATTGTTTGTCATTCAGTTTATGAATTTGTAACAATAATTTGCATCAAGTAATCTGATTGGTTGATAATCAGTAGTGGGTGTGGCATATTTAAATATTCAGCAGGACAAGGGTTACTCTTGGGTTGCTGAATAAATTTATTTCACTACACCCATTGCTGACTTCAGCCAATCAATTTACTTGATATAATATATTTATTCAGTACACATACTGAATGGCCAACATTGTGGTTCCTGATCAGATAGCTTCTCTGATTCTTGATCTGCATTGTTAGCAAAGGTAGGAGTTGTCATCTTCAGCAGGACAAGGTATGACTTGCAAAAGCTGCTCATATTTTTCAGCAAAAATACCACTGTACTTGATATAGTACTTACTAGAATAGTTAACAATTTGACCACTAACGAGCTCGTTAAGCTATCGATGCTTTGAACAACTGGGCCGAGAATGCTGTGTAAAGCATGTTATTTATAAAATTAAAAGCTAAAAGGTTGCCTTTGGAAACAAAGAACACATAAAAGAACGAAAATCGGAGACTCGGTTTTATTGAGTCTCTTCATGTACAGCAATGTAGTTTGCAAGGCTGTATACGCCCCCTAGCACCGGCTTAAGCGGTATTCGATTTTCAATGTAACCAGAATGGGCTCAATGATCCCAAAGGAAAAAAAAATATAATAAAGCCTAGGTTTGGCTCATCTGCTGGGACATTGGCTAACTAAATCCCAAGCTCAGATGCCACAGGGTTCTGTATCTGATCAGATTCAAACACACAAATTTAACCCTTGTCCTGCTGAGCCCGGATATACCTTATTTTCCAAACACTGAAGATCCAGATCAGATGGCTTCTGACGAAGCCATCTGATCAGGCAGGATCTACATTGTTTGCCATTCAGATTGTGAATTTGTTGCAATAATCTGTATCAAGTAATCTGATTGGTTGATAATCGGCAGTGGGTGTGGCATATATGAATATTCAGCAGGTTAAGGATTAAACAAACCAGCCTTTGTCTGTGTTCTGGACCATTTTCCCAGCCTATTCTCAGAGAGACAATCAGGGGCCTGAGCCCAGTTGTTCGAAGCATCGTTAGCTTAAGGAGCTTGTTAGTGGTCAAATTGTTAACTGTTCTAGCAAGTACAATAGCTGATACTCTGGTATTTTTGCTGAAAAAATGTGAGCTGCTTTTGCATATGCAAAAGCTGCTCACATTTTTTTGGCGGAAAAAATGTGAGCAGCTGTTCAAAGCTAATGATGTTGTTAGCTCATGTATCATTAAAACTTTGATCACTCAATATGGTAAAAATACTAATATTTTTGCTGAAAAAAATGCGAGCAGCTTAAAATGCGAGCAGCTTTTGCAAATGCAAAAGCTGCTCACATTTTTTCAGCAAAAATAACAAAATTTTAGATATTGTTCTTGCTAGAACAATTAACAATATGACCACTAATGAGCTCGTTAAGCTAATGATACTTTGAACAACTGGCCCCAGCCCTTTAGCGCTCTTAGTGCTTTGATTTTATCTCCCATACTGATGGTAATTTTAGAAACCTCTGATTTTGTCAAACAGATTTTTTTTCAGTCAATTGTTTGTTGAGTGTGTTTCTCTGTGTAGTTTTTTTTTATCTTTTTCAGACAAAAATGAGGAACTGAAATACAAGTTTGTTTTGATCGAACTCTTCAGCGCTGATTGTTTCCCAATCCTAGTCAGCTTTATACAGGTAATCAATCTTTGAAACAGTGTACTTGCATTGACTGACCTTGTATTCAATCCAAGTCATCTTTATACACGTAATCATTCTTTGAAACAATGTACATGCATTGACTGACCATGTATTCAATCCAAGTCATCTTTATACAGGTAATCAATCTTTGAAACAATGTACATGCTTTGACTGACCATGTATTCAATCCTAGTCATCTTTATACAGGTAATCAATCTTTGAAACAATGTACATGCATTGACTGACCATGTATTCAATCCTAGTCATCTTTATACAGGTAATCAATCTTTGAAACAATGTACATGGATTGACTGACAATGTATTCAATCCTAGTCATCTTTATACACGTAATCATTCTTTGAAACAATGTACATGCATTGACTGACCTTGTATTCAATCCTGGTCATCTTTATACAGGTAATCAATCTTTGAAACAATGTACATGCATTGACTGACCATGTATTCAATCCTAGTCATCTTTATACAGGTAATCAGTCTTTGAAACAATGTACATGCATTGACTGACCTTGTATTCAATATTAGTCCGCTTTATACAGGTAATCAATACTTGCATTGACTGACCTTGGTTGATTTAGAAATTTTATATTTGGTTTAGCTTTTACAAGCACATTGATAGCTTCTTGACTTCTTCATTCATATTACATATAAGCTTGAGCGATATATCAGATGGTGGTGCTGGCCGGGGGTATACATGACTCACTGGTTGCTTTCTCTAGTTTTACGCTGTTGAGGTCACTTCATATACAATGACACAAACTCCGGGTTCTATACATGCTCTCTGATGTCAGATTATAATAGTTCTGAGATTCTTGCTCAAGGTAAAACTTCTATTTCAACCAACCAAATCACTCGAAATGTAACAAATGATGGAGACTTGGACTTATTCTATGTATCAAAAACAAAAATTATGATTTTTTTTTTTTTTCAGAAATTGTCCGAGATCATGCTGCGGCCTTGGCAGAAAGGTATCCCCAAGAGTACAGAGAGTATGTGTCTGTTTCTGTCCATTATCAAACCAAGTCTAGAGATTGTCAGGACCACAATACAGTACTTGGTGATGTCCAGAGGAACCGAGGTAGCTACCATATACAGTGGACTCGCATTGTAACCACAGTATTTGTTCCCTATAATTTTGCCGATGTAATGAATTTGCAGTTATAAAGAATCCAAGTTAGGTTATAAAAGGTCTTTTGCACATAACTACTCCAAGAAACAAATGTTATAGACATTTGTTAGAATCCCCTCGATGAGGCAATTCTAACAAATGGCTATAACATTTGTTTCTTGGAGTATTAGATTACAAGAATCTTTCATGACTATGGGTTCGATTTGGGCATTTCCAACCCGAGGGAAGCCCACGTCGCTCGGAATCGAGGCTAAACCTTGAGCTAAGAATTCATTCCATTGATATTTCGTTGTAACGAGTTTTGCCATTATAACTAATGTCATTATAACGCGGGTCCTCTGAACAAATGAGCCGGCGCATAACAAAACCTACAATAAGACAGGTGTGACCAGCACAGACTCAAATCAACTTGTGCACCCATCCACTATGACAAGACCTTTTGCTTATGTCTCTTTGCATAGATATTACCCTATAGTAGGTACATGCAGTCAGCAAATACTTTGATCAGAGTCTTCCCTGGTCGCTCAAGACTTCTTGTAGATTTTGTCATGCGCTTGCTCAAATAGCTTGAGCTGGGCCTGGATGACTGAGTCAGATTCGCGCCCTGCACCCAGCTTTTCAAAGCATTGTTAGCTTAACGAGTTTGTTAGTGTTCAAATTGTTAATGTTTCTAGCAAGTACGATATCTAATACAGTGGTATTTTTGCTGAAAAAATATGAACTGCTTTTGGAAGCTGCTCACATTTTTTCAGCAAAAATATTAGCATATTTGCCACATTAAATGATCATAGTTTGAAGATAAGTTAACTAAGGGCATGGTTAGTTTTGAACAACTGGCCCCTGACTGGCAAGTTTTATTCCCGGCAGTTCCATAGAGACTGACCATGATACAGAGTACCCTGGTTATAATTAGAGAATAACTGTAGTCAAAATTGTCATTTGGGGCAATAAATCAGAGATTTTATGGTTGGAAATTTCGTTTTATGGCATTTTTTTTAATTACTCCAAGAAACTAATGGACATTTGTCAGAATAACCTCAGAGACGATTGTGATGAGTACATACAACATATCTTTTTAAGCTAACTCGGGGTTTTATTGCTAAAATTCGATCGTTTTTAAACAGTTTTAAAAGCAAAATGCGTCTGATTTTTTTTATCGACAATCATCAGAAATAAAAGGAAATATACGGAACAATAATATAGAGTAAGTCTTTGTTTGAGGTTTTGAGACTGGTTTAAAATATTTCTTGTGCATATTTGGTAAGGCCATAAAGCAGAATACCTTTGTTTACACCTCCAAAAATGGCGGACCTCAGCGGAAGTGACGTCATGCCGATTGTCCTTATATATGTATATCTAGAGCTACTGGAATAATTCTCTAGGGACTAAAGAGTGAGTTTAAATTAGCCAAGGTAAACAAGTCATGTTTTGTTTATTTCAGTTCAAGGACTTGACAACATTACAGGCCAAACATGCCATCCGAGTTGGACGTACCGAAGGTTCACTGTATTTATTTATTTTTCCAGTTCAAGGACTTGACAACATTACAGGCGGTGTTTGAGCTACATACAGTACTTTGCTCTGTTCCCGCTTCAGCTCTCTGGGTCATTGAGCTAACAGCAGTAAGTCTTCCTAGCTTATATGGAGTGTGGTTGGATGGTTAAGGCAAAGTTTGATGCCAGTTTGTTTTTTAAATGATTTTTTCAGCAAAAATAAGGCTTGACCTAACATGTACAGTCGGCCCCTGCCCATTGGGGCCTGAAGAAAAAGATGGGCTGCATGATGCTTCCACGCAGAGCTGAAACCGACTCGCACACGCATAATGGTAACCCATTTAGAGGATCTAAGCCTGCCCAGGCAAAGCGGTGCGATTGTCGGACTGTCCATGCTTATAAACCCTATTGGTTTCATTGGGCGGCAGGGCTTGAGATGTCATTTCATCTCAATGTCAGGTAAAAGTCCCACAAAAATGGAAGCAATGTCTCCAAAATAACCTTTACAGTGTTGACGGGGACGTTAAACTCAAATCAAACAAACAAAACACATGTGCAGACTATTCACATGTTATGTGAAGCCTTATTAAAGGGGATAGGAACACCTTCAGTGGAGGCAACTCCTGCAAAAATCTTTTATCCCCCTTGTCAATAGGGGTTAACTCTTAAAGGAAAGAATTTGCTCCTGAGCAAACTGGCAAACGCCGGCCTCAGTAGCTCAGTTGGACGCGCATTTGACTTCCATCAGGAGGATGCGGGTTCAATAGCTGCCGGGGTTGGCAACATCATTTCTTGGAGATCGATCATGAAATCTTTTCTATGGTCATTCTCTCCCTTCCGCTAAACCAAGAAGGGCAGTTGTTAGTTTCTGGCAAAAGAATGTGTATTGTTCTGGTTAACCACTTATGTATAAGCCTGCCCAGGTAAACTGACTGGCTCAAAAATGACCTAAAATAGTGTTTACTGGGCTGTTAAACTCCAATACAAACAAACATACTTGCAAACAGTGTGGACCCAGATCAGACTGCTTCTAGGGGGAGCAGTCTGATCTGGGTCCACACTGTTTGCATTAATGACTTTTAATGTAACCTGCAAACGACAAAGCAGGTGACAATTGTCGTGATTGGATTAAATTGTCTGGAAAACCTGAAAGTGGGAGTCATGAGGATGTTTTATGTATGATTTTTTATATTTCATAAAAAACCATGTTGTGAGTACTTGTTAGCACTCCCTTCAGAAACCTGTGTTGTGGGTACTTGTTATAACTTCAGAAACCTGTGTTGTGGGTACTTTTTAGAACTTCTTCAGTAACCTATGCTGTGGGTACTTATTAGAACCTCTTCAGAAACCTGTTGTGGGTACTTGTTAGAACTTGAGCAAACTGTTGTGGGTACTTGTTAGAACCTCTTCAGAAACCTGTGTTGTGGGTACTTGTTAGAACCTCTTCAGAAACCTGTGTTGAGGGTACTTGTCAGAACCTCTTCAGAAACCTGTGTTGTGGGTACTTGTTAGAAATCCTTCAGAAACCTTGTTGTGGGTACTTGTTAGAACTTGAGCAACCTGTTGTGGGTACTTGTTACAACCCCTTCAGAAACCTGTTGTGGGTACTTGTTAGAACCCTCTTCAGAAACCTGTGTTGTGGGTACTTGTTAGAACCTCTTCAGAAACCTGTGTTGTGGGTACTTGTTAGAACCTCTTCAGTGACCTATGCTGTGGGTACTTGTTAGAACCCCCTTCAGAAACCTCTGTTGTGGTTACTTGTTAGAACCTCTTCAGTAACCTATGCTGTGGGTACTTATTATACCTCTTCAGAAGTCTGTGTTGTGGGTACTTTTTAGAACTTGTGCAACCTGTTGTGGGTACTTGTTACAACCCCTTCAGAAACCTGTTGTGGGTACTTGTTAGAACCTCTTCAGAAACTTGTGCTGTGGGTACTTGTTAGAACCTCTTCAGAAACCTGTGTTGTGGGTACTTGTTACAACCTCTTCAGAAACCTTTGTTGTGGGTACTTGTTAGAACGTCTTCAGTAACCTGTGCTGTGGGTACTTATTAGAACCTCTTCAGAAGTCTGTGTTGTGGGTACTTTTTAGAACTTGTGCAACCTGTTGTGGGTACTTGTTACAACCCCTTCAGAAACCTGTTGTGGGTACTTGTTAGAACCTCTTCAGAAACTTGTGCTGTGGGTACTTGTTAGAACCTCTTCAGAAACCTGTGTTGTGGGTACTTGTTACAACCTCTTCAGAAACCTTTGTTGTGGGTACTTGTTAGAACGTCTTCAGTAACCTGTGCTGTGGGTACTTATTAGAACCTCTTCAGAAATCTGTGTTGTGGGTACTTGTTAGAACTTGTGAAACCTGTTGTGGGTACTTGTTATTACCCCTTCAGAAACCTGTTGTGGGTACTTGTTACAACCTCTTCAGAAACTTGTGCTGTGGGTACTTGTTAGAACCTCTTCAGAAGCCTGTGTTGTGGGTACTTGTTAGAATGTTTCAGTAACCTATGCTGTGGGTACTTGTTAGAACCTCACCTCTTCAGAAACCTATGCTGTGGATATTTGTCACAATTTTCTGTGAAGATTTGTTAGAATTGCCTCATTTTTCATAAACCTTTGTTGTGGGCACTTGTTAGAACTGCACAAGTACCCACAACACAGATTTCTGGAGGATTAAGAAAGATTAGCCCTGGATTATTATCATTACTTGCCTTTGCCAGGATCTCTTGCATTTTGATGTTTTTTTATGTTTTTACAGATTGGACGAGACATCATAGATACAGTTGCCGCTTATACACAACCTATCACACAGTTGTCAGAGAGTTCTGGAGACAGTAAGTAAATGTACTCTTGGTCTCTTTACTTTAATACTTATTTATGCTGAACTCATTTGCGCATGAAATTTGTCCTGTTCATAAAATTTAATGTCAAAAGGTGATGGAGAAGTTGCTCGAAAATCAAAAACAAAAAAGTTGTAACCTGAAATATGGCAAAAAAGATAAAAAAATTACGAGGACTGTTCAAATATGAATGCAAGTAGAACATTTTCTCAAGCACTAATGCGAAAATCACCTGGAAATAAATATCACAGCGTAGAAAAACATTTTACCTATACATTGATACCAAACCTGTTAAAATCCGTCCACTTTAGCCATGTATATCGTTCGATAAACACTGTCTACTCTTGTATACAAATACAAAACATGGTTGGAAGAAGGTCAGAGTACGCCGTTGAAATATGGTCCTATATTAAGAATCGTTGTATTCTTGGTACACACTGCAAAGACATTTTTGATGAAATATGTTCGGTTTATGGGCATAATGAAATGTCTTTTCCAACAGTTTTTTGTTGGTGTAAGAAATTCAGCTGTGGGCTAGGCTCAACAGAAGATGCACCACATGATCGTCGGCCGTAAAGCGCAACATCTGCCAAGATGGTTGCTAGAGTGAAAGAAATAGTTGCTACCGATGCATGATACACCTCTAGGTAAACAGCTAGTATGGTTGGCATCTCATTAGGAGCAGCTCATACAATTCTGAAACGGGATTTGAAAATGAGAAAGATCTGAGCTAGATGGGTTCCCCATCTGTTGACAGATGAGCAGAAAAAGACACGCGTTCAGTGCGCCAAGAAGTTGCTTGAAAAGTTTCCAAATTACAGTGCACGGTCTTTCGCTAATGTCGTCACAGGTGACGAGACATGGAACAACTTTTTGAGCCAAAACGAAAGATTCAGAACAAAATATGGGCAACAAAGTATTGCAAAAGACCATGCATTGCAAAGCGGACCATGAGCGTCAAGAAGGTAATGTATGCCATATTCTTTTCAAATCAGGGCCCTGCTATTCAGGTTGCTGTGCCTAAAGGCAAATCTGTAAATGCGAAGTTTTACAAGAATAAAGTTCTTCGAAAATTGAAGAAATATTTCAAAGAACGAAGACCCGCAACTAGTTCGGCCAATGTCAGATTGCTACATGACAATGCGTCATCGCACAAGGCGTTCATTGTGCAAGACTATCTGAAGCAGGAAAAGGTTGTTGAACTCCCTCATCCCCCTTATTCCCCTGACCTTGCCCCGTGTGACTTTTTTTTGTTCCCGCAGCTGAAAAAATACCTTTCTGGTCGAAAATTTGTACAGCCCAAACACCTCGGTTCTGCAATATTCCAGTGCCCTCATAGTATACCTCGAAAAGACTACCAAAATGCATTCAATGATTGGATCAGAAGACTGAAAGTTTGTATATCTGTTAAAGGGGAATACTTTGAGGGGACAAAATAAATTTTTCATTGAAATCTATCGCGGAATCATTTTTATGTGCTTAGTTGCATTCATATTTGAACAGTCCTCGTAATTGGATACAACATGAGTTTCTGCAGCTGTAAAATATGGTAACTCCCCACTGCTGTATTAAATGTCCAGTGTAACAGGGGGAAAAACCTACGTCAGAGCAGTGATGTCGTAACCATTAGTAGGTTTGCCAGTGTTTACTACACAAAAGGCATTTGTCACAACAAGTAGGCGCAGTCGGTGCATTAGATCATAAAAGAATCTAACATACTGAAGTCTCAGAAATGGGGCTTTTTTTAAATAATTCGACAAAAGCTGATTTTTCAATGATGTCGGAACTACCATTATGTACAGCTCCGAATCAAATCTTGTGGCGAAGCTATCGAAGCCTTTTCAATGTTTCTAGGTAAAATTAGCTCACTGATGGGATGCAAATATTGTTCGCGACTAGCTGAGTATGTTTTTTGAAGACTCCTAATGTACCTATCTAGTTTGAAGCATTTTATCTACCCTATTTTTACACCAATATGGCCGCTACTGATTTGGGTACGACATCTCTGCTATGACATAGGTTGTCACCCTTGTGTAACCGACTCATGCATTGATGGTCTTACAACTGATCTCAAAACTCTTGATTTATTGCTTAACAGTCACTGTTAGAACTGACCTGTTTCTTCAGTGAGAGTTGATTTGGAAAGGAAACACTGATTTTTTTTTATAACCAAATATACAGTTCTGCTGAGTAGCTTCAGTAATTCATGTCCAGAGTAAAAATTGTGTAAAAATATGGGTATTTCAGGCACACATAACAAAAGATAAAAAGTCATGTAGAGTTGATTTGAAGAGGAATTAGTACTGTTTTTGATATTTACATGTACAGTTTTTCAGTGAATTGTTTCAGTTTACTAGGATTAGAGCAATTTCAAAACCCATTCAGCACCAAATTGATTTCTAAACATAGTGTCAGCGCCAAATATATTTTCAGTCATTGGCTTTTTCTACAACTTGAACCATGTAAAGAGACGATAAAAAACATTTTTTTTTCGGTACTCAAGTTCACGAAAATGCAACTAGGGCACTGAAAGTGTTCATTTGTTAAAAAAAAAATAAAGTTAACTCTTAAACCAGTCCTGCCGGCCCCCACGTAGAGCTGAAACCGACGCGAGACGAGTACTGGTAAACCGCTTAGAGGATCTAAGCCTGCCCATGCAAAGCGGTGCTCGTCAGCCGGTCCATGCTTATAAACCCTGCTGGTTTCATTGGGTGACAGGGCTTGAAATGTCATTTCATCTCAATATTGGGTAAAAGTCCCACAAAATTGGAAGCGACGTCTCCAAAATGACCTTTACAGTGTTGACGGGAAAGTTAAACCTCGAATCAAACAAACATAAACCAGTCCTGATGAATAACTTAATTTAATGCCCATGCATGACTTTCAAACAATCAGATTATTCCTACAAGTTCACAAACTGAATGACAAACAGTGTAGATCCTGATCAGATGGCTTCTTCAGAATCTATACTGTTTGCAAAAGTAGGGATTTTTGAGTTCAGTAGGACAAGGGTTTATATTGATTAGAAAATTCATTAGAAAATAATATTTATATTAACCCTTTTAGTACCAAGTGGAATCTTCCTCCTTATAAATAGCAGGAGTTCATTTCAAAATTTAGGGGTGTCAGGTTGTGTTTTCATCAAAATTGATTAGGAAAATGACTGAACTTTTAGCAAACAGTGGAGGCCCTGATCAGACGCCGCATTCTGCGGTGTGAATGAGGCGTGTGATCTGGGCCTTCGCTGTTTGCCAGGGTACCCGTTTTGGGGTTTCCAGTACAAAACGGGTTAAAAAGTTAAAAATGCTTATTTGATACATAGAGGTTCTTACACGAGTGGTCATATCATATGAAATTTATGAAACAAGCCTTTGGCCAGTTTCATAAATTTCATATGAAATGACCACGAGTGTTAGATTTTGTTTATCATATGACCACTTTCAATTGGATTTTATCTGACAATGTTTCCAAAAAAAATGCATTGTGAGCATGGACGTCGTTATGACGTTTCTTCGGCCCCCGCCCATCGGGGCTTGAAGAAATAGATGAGCTGCATGATGCTTCCACGCAGAGCTGAAGCCGACCCGCACACAAATACTGGTAAACCACTAAGAGGATCTAAGCCTGCCCAGGCAATGTGGTGCAAGTCGGCCTGTCCATGCTTATAAACTCTTTCGGTTTCATTGGGCTTGAGATGTCATGTCATCTCAATGTCGGGTAATAGTCCCACAAAATTGGAAGCAACGTCTCCAAAATGACCTATACAGTGTTGACGGGGACGATAAACCTCAAATCAAACAAACAAACAATGACGTTTCTTAATCCCGCCAAAGTGTTATACCATGTGAGGTCATACGATTTTTATTACATGACGTTATCCACTGCTTACCAACAATGTCATATGATAAATAATTTTACTATATGACGTCGCGTCTGAGAGTGTTATAACGCCATGTAATACGATAATCCACTAGTGGATTAAATATGCAAATTAGAAAATATGTCATCGACGACGTTGCGTTTACTATTGGCGGAATACTGACATTTTCGCCAAATGATCGTGAATAAAATGTGTTTTAAATGCCATATGATAAAAAGAATCTTGCATTGGTGCTCATGTATTATTGAATCTATTAAACTCGTTGAGGAAACGGGATAAAATGCTTGCACAGCCTCGCATTTTATCCCTTTTCCTCAACTCGTTTAATAAATTCAATAATACATGAACAAGCATGTAAGATCCTCTATATTTTCAGAAATCAGTCAGAGCTTGTGGACACTAGCTGTACGAGATCTACTAAAGTTCTGTATGAAGACACCGTATACCTACCTCAGTGGTCTACAGATACTGTCAGAGTTACTTCCCCTGCCGCTGCCTCTTCAGACAAGAGAGGTAAGATTACTAGCATAGGAGGACTGCTTCATAAAGAATAGGATTGCCTGCATGTTTGGAGGTGCATGGAGTTTTTATGCCCCCAACTTTGAAAAAGTTGGTGGGGCATATTGCTTCTGGTTCGTTCGTCCGTTCGTCTGTTCGTCCGTTCGTCCGTCCGTTACGCTTTTGATGCATAGCATAACTAAAGAACCGTGTATGCTAGGGTTTTGAAATTTCATATATGGATTCCTCATGGAAAATTAGCTGACGCGTATTTTTTTTCTCGTCCGGATTATGCCCCTTTTAAGAGTTATTGCCCTTTGAAATTTTTTTAATAAAATCTTGTCAGCAAGATATCTCAAAAGCTATTGGAGCTAGAGCCTTGAAAGTTGGTGAATATGTTTGTGGTGATGAGTAGATGAACTGATTAACTTTTGGCGAAATTCCGAAAAATACTTTGTGAGTTATGGCCCTTTGTCATTTTGGTAATTTGTGCCCATTGTAATGTATGCTAAAAGTGATGCATAGCATATCTTTAGAACCGTGTATGCTAGGGTTTTGAAATTTCATATATGGATTCCTCATGGAAAATTAGCTGACGCGTATTTTTTTTCTCGTCCAGATTATGCCCCTTTTAAGAGTTATTGCCCTTTGAAATTTTTTTAATAAAATCTTGTCAGCAAGATATCTCAAAAACTATTGGAGCTAGAGCCTTGAACGTTGGTGATTATATTGGTGGTGATGAGTAGATGAACTGATTAACTTTTGACAAAATTCCCAAAAACACTTTGTGAGTTATGGCCCTTTGTCATTTTGGTAATTTGTGCCCATTGTAATGTATGCTAAAAGTGATGCATAGCATAACTTTAGAACCGTGTATTCTAGGGTTTTGAAATTTCATATATGGATTCCTCATGGAAAATTAGCTGACGTGTATTTTTTTTCTTGTCCGGATTATGCCCCTTTTAAGAGTTATTGCCCTTTGAAATTTTTTTAATAAAATTTTGTCAGCAAGATATCTCAAAAGCTATTGGAGCTAGAGCCTTGAAAGTTGGTGAATATGTTGGTGGTGATGAGTAGATGAACTGATTAACTTTTGACGAAATTCCGAAAAATACTTTGTGAGTTATGGCCCTTTGTCATTTTGGTAATTTGTGCCCATTGTAATGTATGCTAAAAGTGATGCATAGCATATCTTTAGAACCGTGTATGCTAGGGTTTTGAAATTTCATATATGGATTCCTCATGGAAAATTAGCTGATGCGTATTTTTTTTCTCGTCTGGATTATGCCCCTTTTAAGAGTTATTGCCCTTTGAAATTTTTTTAATAAAATCTTGTCAGCAAGATATCTCAAAAACTATTGGAGCTAGAGCCTTGAAAGTTGGTGAATAGATTGGTGGTGATGAGTAGATGAACTGATTAACTTATGACAAAATTCTGAAAAATACTTTGTGAGTTATGGCCCTTTGTCATTTTGGTACTTTGTGAAAAACTTTGTCATCATTCTAGCGCCTACATTTTTTCACCAATTTCAATATAACTTCACACAATGTTTCTTATAAAAAAATCTCGAGCGAGTTCGACTTTCAAGGTCATGACCTCAAGGTCAAGGTCACTGTGGCTATTTTTAGAAAAACTTTGTCATCGCTCTAGCGCCTACATTTCTTCACCAATTTCAATATAACTTCACACAAATGTTCCTTATAAAAAAATCTTGAGCGAGTTCGACTTCAAAGTCATGACCTCAAGGTCAAGGTCACTGTGACTATTTTTAGAAAAACTTTGTCATCGCTCTAGCGCCTACATTTCTTCACCAATTTCAATATAACTTCACACAAATGTTTCTTATGACAATATCTCAGCGAGTTTGACTTTCAAGGTCATGACCTCAAGGTCAAGGTCACTGTGGCTATTTTAAGAAAAACTTTGTCATCACTCTAGCGCCTACATTTCTTCACTGATTTCAATATAACTTCACACAAATGTGCCTGATGACAATATCTTGAGCGAGGTCGACTTTCAAGGTCATAACTTCAAGGTCAAGGTCACTGTGGCTATTTTTAGAAAAACTTAGTCATTGCTCTAGCGCCTACATTTCTTCACTGATTTCAATATAACTTCACAAAAATGTTCCTTATGACAATATCTCGAGTGTGATCGACTTTCAGGGTCATGACCTCAAGGTCAAGGTCACTAGCTATTTTTAGAAAAAAATTGTCATCGCTCTAGCGCCTACATTTCTTCACCGATTTCAATATAACTTCACACAAATGTTCCTTATGACAATATCTCTAGGGAGTTCCACTTTCAAGGTCAAGGTCACTGTGGCTATTTTTAGAAAAACTTTGTCAATGCTCTTGCGCTTACATTTCTTCACCGATTTCAATATAACTTCACACAAATGTTCCTTATGACAATATCTCAAGCCATTTCAACTTTCAAGGTCAAGGTCACAATGGCTATTTTTAGAAAAACTTTGTCATCGCTCCAGCGCCTACATTTCTTCACCGATTTTAATATAACTTCACACAAATGATCCTTATGACAATACCTCGAAAGAGTTTGACTTTCAAGGTCAAGGTCACTGTGGCTATTTTTAGAAAAACTTTTTCATTGCTCTAGCGCTTACATTTTTTCACCAATTTCAAAATCGATTCACACAAATGTTCCTTATGACAATATCTGTAGCGAGTTCCACTTTCAAGGTCAAGGTCACTGTGGCCATTTTTAGAAAAACTTTGTCAATGCTCTAGCGCTTACATTTCTTCACCAATTTCAATATAACTTCACACAAATGTTCCTTAAGACAATATCTCAAGTGATTTCGACTTTCAAGGTCAAGGTCACTGTGGCTATTTTTAGAAAAACTTTGTCATCCCCCTAGCGACTACATTTCTTCACTGATTTCAATATAACTTCACACAAATGTTCCTTGTGACAATACCTCGATTGAGTTTGACTTTCAAGGTCAAGGTCACTGTGGCTATTTTTAGAAAAACTTTGACATGGCTCTAGCGCTTACATTTCTTCACCGATTTCAGTATAACTTCACACAAATGTTCCTTATGACAATATCTCGAACTATTTCGACTTTCAAGGTCAAGGTCACTGTGGCTATTTTTAGAAAAGATTTGTCATCGCTCTAATGCCTACATTTATTGATGGATGTTAATAGAACTTCACACAAATGTTTCTTATGGTATTATCTCGAGTTGCTTTGACTTTCAAGGTCATGACCTCAAGGTCAAGGTCACTATGGCTATTTTTAGAAAAACTTTGTCATTGCTCTACCGCCTACATTTATGATTTTAATCTAACTTCACACAAAAGATGCTTATGATAATATCTTGAGCAAGATCTACTTCGCGGCCATGGCCTCAAGTCAAGGTCCCTATGACTATTTTTAGAGAAATATTGTCATCACTCTAGAACCTACATTTATGGATGGATTTTTAAACAAACTTTACACAAATGTTGCATATGATAATATCTCAAGCAAGTTGGACTTTTGCCATTTCAGTGTTTTCCACACACGAAGTTGTCTTGTGCGAGGGGATTTGTATCGCATGCGATGCCTTTTTTTTTTTAATAAAATCTTGTCAGCAAGTCCATATCTTGAGAACTATTAGAGCTTCATTAATCATTCTTGGTACAAACTTGCATCCAGGCATTGCAACTTCAACGCAAGCATCCATATCTGACATTGACCTATATTTCATGGTTCACTGACTTCTTGAATTATTGCGACCACCCTGACTTTCACCATTTCTCGAAAACTATTAAAGCTTTTCAAATTATAATTGGTACAAACTTGCATCTAGGAATTGCAACTGCAACGCAAGCACCCATATTTGACTTTTACCCATATTTCATGGTTCACTGACTTTTTGAATTATTGCGACCACCCTGACTTTCTATCTAATGTAAGAGTTCATTTCTCAAGATCTATAAGAGCTTCATTAATTGTATTTGGTACAAGCTTGCATTTAGGAATTGAAACTTCAATGCAAGTATCCATTTCTAACTTTGACCTACATTTTATGGTTACTGACTTTGTAAAATAGTGTGACAACCCTAACTTTCACCCTCATGTAAGAGTCTGTTTTTAAGAGTTTCATTGATGATACTTGGACATGCTTGCAACTAGGAGTGAAATTTTTATGCAGGCATCCATGTTTAACCTTGACCTAGATTTCATGGTTTGGTGACTTTGCGCCCCCACAGGCGCGACATAGCCTTCGGGGGAATTCTTGTTGTATGTTTTTGAGTCTTTAACAATATTTGTTGAATATTTTGCCATCTAAGGACAAGCAAAGGTTGGGGGCATTGTGTTTTACAAACACCATTTCTAGTTTTTGGTACCTTTTTATCCGTGTCTCACTCACTTTAAAGTTTTTATATCCTTCTTTGATCTTCCCCGCCCATCGGGGCTTGGAGAATTAGATTGGCTGCATGATGCTTCCATGCAGAGCTGAAACTGACTGTACATGAGTATTGCTAAACCAGTTAGAGGGTCTAGGCCTGCTCAGGCAAAGTGCTGCGAGTTGGACGTCCCCACACATAAACCCTTTTGTTTATTGGGGCCGCAGGGCTTGAGATGTCATTTCGTCTCAGTGTCAGGTAAAAGTCCCACAAAACTGGACATAATGTCTCCTAAATGACCTAAATGGTGTTGACAAGGATGTAAAACCTCAATTCAAACAAACAAATATTCCACTTTGAAAAAGTGGTGATATACTTGATACCCCACTTTGAAATGGGGGCATATTCTGGTTTATATCTGTCCTCCTGTCCATCTCCAAATATTTTTGTCAAAGATTTCTTAAGAACCTTAAAGGCTAGAAGCCTCAAACTTGTCTGAAATTTACAATCATGATGACGTGTATCAGGTAAAAGGCAATGGGCCTGCTCATGGAATCTTACCAGTCCATTATGGCTAATGTCGTCCAATTACCACCAAATATCGTATTTACCCTAAGTGTTCGGACACCTCAGCTCCTTACTATACTTGTTCTGCAATTTAAATAAGTATGGCTTACTACCCAATATTGTTTCTGGTGGTGGCCTGATGAGTGACAAACATTGTAGACCCTGATGAGATGCCGCATTGTCTGGCGTCTCATCAGGGTCTACACTGTTAGCTCAGGCTGTGTCGGTCTGTATACATACGGTAAATAGGGTACCAACCATATCTGTTTCTATGTATTAATTTGAGTTACAGTATGTATTTAACGTATGTATTTAACGTATGTATTTACCCCATGTATATAATGTATCTGTTCAGGTAGACATGCCTGATCTAGTTGAGATGCAACAGAATGAAGCATTCCATCAGGGTCCATACTGTGAGCCACTCATTCATCTATTCGAAAACACAACTTTGGGTATTAAACTGAACTTGTTCAAGCTTTAGAACAGTTATTATAAGAGATTGACGTGTCAGAATACTTAAGGTCAGTATGGACATTAACTGTAATGTAAAACGGTAATGATCCTAAGTATTGGGACAGACACACCTAAGCAAACAGTGTAGACCCTGATCAGACTGCTCCTTCTGGATCTTCACTGTTTGCCATTCTGTCTACACTCTTCAGACTCATTGCTGGATTGTAAAACATATTTGTTAAAGTTTGAACAGAAATAAGAAAGTTGTCAAAATGTCTGAATTTTTAGGACTTTTACGTTATATTTCTACAGCCATTGTCTAAAGAAGAGGAATCGCTGGCTCTGAACACAAGAAAACTATGGAGTGCCCACCTTCTACCTCTTCACGGGGCCCTAGCCAACCTGATCAGGACCCTATCCAATACCAGCTGTCAGCCCCTGCAACAAGTGTTACGTAAAGTATGCTGGCAGTTATCTGACCTTGCTGCTCCCACGGCTACCATGATTACAAAGTAAGTTTATTATGAGTTCGGCCATCAGCTGTGGTCACATATGAGATGCCAAATTCTGCAACCGAAAGTAAGTTAGGTGGTTTTTGTCCAGGTTTTTCCCCACTTTTCATATACCTGATTAACCCATTCCCACTCAGATAGGTTCTTTTTACGTGTCTGAACCCCCCCCCCCCCACACACACACACACACACTTTTTTTTGAGCCCCAGAAACACCTAAAATCTTTCCCCACCCCTGGACAGCTATGTTTGTGTTAGGATTAGCTGTCCTAGAAAAATGGCCTGTTTTTTTCGCAAGGCTCCCCACTAAAAATATACCTTTGGGGGTTTTATGGAAAGCTGACACCCCCTTCACTGCCAAAAAAAATTGGGGGTATGGCCCAGCCGGCCTTTGAAATGAAATCTGAGGGTGTCTTGGGTCAAAAATGCCTCGAAATTGACGCTAGCAAAACATGCTGCAGACAGTGAAAATTGTTGCCTTGACAGCAGTCAGAAGATTAAGATTCGGTCAAAAATACATGTGAAATCACACATTTTGACAACTTTGAGATTCCCCCTCATTACCATGGAAACAATGATTTAACCTAAAAAGGTTCCATTTGAAAGGCTACTGCCAAGTGAACATTCCTGCCAAGTGTGATGTAAAACAGACCATTCGTTATGAAATAATGGTTATATGAAGTTGCTGTCCTTAGCAACACTGTGAAAATCGGCAAAATTCACAAAGTCCCCAAGTGGGAATGGGTTAACGATTGGCTCAAAATAAGTGATATAATCTTGAAAGAGCTGTAAAATCAAAACCTAGCTCTGGATAAGGAGGCGAATGGCTACAATTTAGAGATGATTTTCTTATTTATTGTTAACCCTTAACCCTTGACCTGCTGAATATTTAAATATGCCACACTCACTACTGAATATAAACCAATCAGATTACTTGATGCAAATTATTGCAACAAATTCAGTAACTGAATGACAAACAATGGAGATCCTGATCAAATGGCTTCTTCAGAAGCCATCTGATCTGGATTTGTATTGTTTGAAAGATAAGGCATATCTGGGCTCAGCAGGACAAGGGTTAAGATGCCGAGAAAAACTACATCTGAAAGTGTCATCCGCTGAAGTTGGCTGCTGAATCTTTTTGCAAACTTTCTAAAATATTTTTGCATACAGGCAAAGAGTGTGGACCCAGATAAGACTGCTCCTAGCAGTCTGATCTGGGTCCACACGTTTTGCAAAAAAGACTTTACAGTAACAGGCAGACAACAAAACCAATTGTTGTGATTGGCATCTTTGAGGTAAACCCTTGTCCTGCTGAGCCCGGATATGTCTAATATTTAAAACAATGTAGATCCAGATCAGATGGCTTTTGAAGAAGCCATCTGATCAGGATCTTCATTGTTTGTCATTCAGTTCATGAATTTGTTTTAAATGATTTGCATCAAGAAATCTGATTGGTTGATAAGCAGTGGTGGGTGTGGCATACATAAATATTCAGCAGGTCAAGGGTTAAAACATGCTGTGGGTACTTCTTAGAATCCCAAGATAATCATCATCATCATCATCATCAATGGATTTTTGATTAATATGCAGGTACAGGGGCAACGTCCACATACATGGGCTCCCTTCCTGGTAGCTGGCTTGCTGCACCCATGGCAGATCTTACACCAGTTCTCCAGGCTTGTCTATCATGAGGATCAATAGCAGAGAGCTTCCATTCTCTACAATCTCTTTCTGTCAGCTGCTTCCAGATCATCTTGGGCCTTCCAGGCCCCCACTTTCCACCTACCTGTATGTCACAGGCTGTTTTGACTGCAGCGTTGGAGCGTTCCATATGTCCATACCAGCGAAGCCTTCTCTCTTTCAGGATGAGGTCCAGGTCCTCAATGCCAAGACACTTAAGTAACTCACTGGACCTGATGGTGACAGTGTCCTGTGGCTTGACATTGCAGATCTGTCTGATCATTGCCCTGTCATTTCGCTGTAGACGTTGGAGGTTTGGCTTTGTCAATGGCCATTTCTTACTGGCATGGAGCATTGCGCTCCGCACACAACAGCTATACACGGCCACGTGTCTTGCACTAGAGGTGGTGGGAAGAGAGAACTGGTAGCAACTCCTTGAATTTCTTCCAGGCTGTTTTACACATGATGTAGTTGAAAGGTCGCAACCACCCGCTGCAGAGAGCATATCACCTAGGTAGCAAAAGGAAGCTACAACCTCCAGCTTGTCGGATCCGACTTGGACTTCCTCTGTGGTCTGCCATCTAAGGGGCGTGCAGTTCCTTGGCACTGTGTACACCTGTAATCAGGGTCCTCTATCAAGTGTTTGGGTCAACTGCATTTCTTGTGCACCCAGAACTTGCATCCATTACAAAAGATACTGTTGCTGCCCACTCAAGTGTGACATACAGCGCATGGGAACTGGCATGTACTCTGCAAGAGGTCCAAACATGTACCACAGATCATGATCTTTGTCTTTCCTGCATTCACTCTCAGCCCTTTCGCCTCCATTGCGTCTTTCCAAGTTAAGAGCCTCCTGACACATTCCTCAAGGGATTCAGCTATGATGACAAGGTCATCAGCATACAGGTTCTCCCAGGGGACTCCAGAGCGGAGCTCGCATGACAAGGCTTCAAGCACAATGATGAAAAGCAGTGGGCTGAGAACAGAGCCTTGATGAACACCCACCTTCACCTCGAATTCTTCACTGTAACCATCACCAACGCTGACATGGTTCCGAGCATTAGCATGCATCCCTTGGACCAGTTTCACAATCCACTCATCCACTCCCAAGTTTTCTTAGTGCCCACCAGATGACTTTCCGAGGCACTGGGTCAAATGCCTTCTCCAGGTCTACAAAAGCCATGTAGAGTTTCCTGTTGGCCGCCAGATACTTCTGTTGCAGCTGCCGTACAACAAAAATTGCGTCTGTTGTGCCTCTTCCTGGGATGAAGCCAAACTGGGAATCATCAATGGACACCAACTGCCTAATGAGGCCATCCACAATCCTCTCCAGGACTTTCATGACCTGTTCTGTCAGCTTGAGACCAGGGTAGTTGCCCCGTTCCAGTGCATCGCCCTTGCCCTTGTAGAGACAGACAATGAAACTCTGTTCCCAGTCAGAGGGTACCTTCCCATCCAGATGATTGCAGCTGCAAGGTCGCGGATCATCGAGGCACCAAAAATGAGAAAACTTTTTGAATTTTTTTTCTTATTTGTCCACGAAAAAAACAAGATGACGCGATTCTAACAAGTACCCACATCTAACAAGAAATAAGAAAAATTATCCTTTAACCCTTATTGTGCTGAATAAATTAATTCAGCCCCACCCATTTTGTGACTATCCACCAATCAAATTATTTGATATAGTGCAAGCATCATTCAGTCCATTTATTTCTTCAAGCCCCAATGGCAGGGGGCAGATTATAGAAAAGTATTTTTCCATTCCTCATGAGGGATAAGTTTGTCTCCTTCTTTCTGTATCCTTTAATTTAACTCATGTTGGCTGTTTGTATATTGCAGGTGCATGATGGATATATTCTTGGAACATCTTGAAGCAGTGAATAGGGAGTCGAAACTTGCCCAAGACACCGACATGGGTAGGAGCCGGTTCCTGTTTGCCATGGCGTGTAGGAGTCGATTCTTAAACCTCATGGCTAACTTTATATCCCAGCCAGCTATCAAATGTACTATGTTACAACTAGTGGGGTAAGATATTTCTATCTGTCCTCTGGGCCCAGTTTTTCAAAGCATTGTTAACTGAACGAGCTCATTAGTGGTCAAATTATGTCTCCCCCGAAAAAAATTTTTTCGGAGAGACATATTGTTTTTCCCCCGGGCGTCTGTCTGTCTGTCCATCTGTCCGTCTGTCTGTCTGTCCGTCTGTCTGTCTGTCACACATTCGTGTCCGCTCTGTAACTTGAAAACCGTTAGAGCTATCTTCACGAAACTTCGTATAAATATTAATCAGCATTAGACGACGTGCAGTGCGCAAGAACCATAACTCTCGCATTTATACTTTTTGAATTATCTCCCTTGGAAGTTTGTTGGTATGTATATATGTATGGGCAAATCCTGTCCGGTCAATAACTTTCTTATTTTTTGATGGATTTTAAAATTACTCGGCAGAAATATTAACAACCATAAGACGATGTGTGGTGCGCATGAGGCAGGTCGGTACCTCAAAGGTCAAGGTCATACTTAGAGGTCAAAGGTCAAAAAAGGGGCCTTTTTTTCGTATTTGGTCAATAACTTTCTTATTTTGAGATGGATTTTAAAATTACTTGGCATAATTATTAACAACCATAAGACAATGTGTGGTGCGCATGAGGCAGGTCTGTTCCTCAAAGGTCAAGGTCATACTTAGAGGTCAAAGGTCAAAAAAGGGGCCTTTTTTTCGTATTTGGTCAATAACTTTCTAATTTTGAGATGGATATTAAAATTACTTGGCATAATTATTAACAATCATGAGACGATGTGTGGTGCACATGAGGCAGGTCGGTACCTCAAAGGTCAAGGTCATACTTAGAGGTCAAAGGTCAAAAAGTGGGCCTTTTTTTCGTATTTGGTCAATAACTTTCTTATTTTGAGATGGATTTTGAAATCACATGGCAGAAATGTGAACCAATATAAGGCGATGTGTTGCGCGCAAGACCCAGGTTGGTACCTCAAAGGTCAAGGTCATACTTAGAGGTCAAAGGTAAAAAAAGGGGCCTTTTTTCGGGTTTTGTCAATAACTTGCCTATTTTTTAGCTCACCTGACCGAAGGTCATGGTGAGCTTTTGTGACCGTAAGATGTCCGGCGTCGTCGTGCGTCGTCCGTCGTCCGTCGTCCGTCGTGCGTAAACTTTTTCTTGTGAACAAACTAGAGGCCACAGTTTTGGTCCAATCATCATCAAACTTGCTCAGAATGATCATCATGACAATATCTCGGTCAAGTTCGAATATGGGTCATGTCGGGTGAAAAAGTAGGTCAGTAGGTCAAATCATAGAAAAACCTTGTGAACACTCTAGAGGGCACAGTTTTGGTCCAATCATCATCAAACTTGCTCAGAATAATTATCATGACAATATCTCGGTCAGGTTCGAATATGGATCATGTAGGGTCAAAAAGTAGGTCAGTAGGTCAAACCATAGATAGTCCTTGTGAACACTCTAGAGGGCACAGTTATGGTTCAATTATCATCAAACTTGCTCAGAATGATCATTGTGACAATATCTCGGTCAAGTTTGAATATGGGTCATGTCGGGTCAAAAAGTAGGTCAGTAGGTCAATTCATAGAAAAACCTTGTGAACACTCTAGAGGGCACAGTTATGGTCCAATCATCATCAAACTTGCTCAGAATAATCATCCTGACAATATCTCAGTCAAGTTTGAATATGGGTCATGTCGGGTCAAAAAGTAGGTCAGTAGGTCAAATCATAGAAAAACCTTGTGAACACCCTAGGGGCCACAATTTTGGTCCAATCTTAATCAAACTTGCTCAGAATGATCATCATGACAATATCTCGGTCAAGTTTGAATATGGGTCAAATGGTTCCGGTCCGTTGCACATCTAGGTCACAGGAGCCAAAAACAGATTTTTTTCACCAAAAACTTAAAAAATCTTCTTCTCTGAAACCACAAGGCCCAGGTCTTTGTTATTTGGTATGAAGCTTCATCTAGTGGACCCCTACCAAGATTGTTCAAATTATAGTGCTGGGGCCAAAAATGCCCCCGCACGGGGGCCCTTTGGTTTTACATAGGCTTATATAGGGAAAATCTTTAAAAATCTTCTTCTCTGAAACCACAAGGCCCAGGACTTTGATATTTGGTATGAAGCTTCATCTAGTGGACCCCTACCAAGATTGTTCAAATTTGAGTGCTGGGACGAAAAATGCCCCCGCCACGGGGCCCTTTGGTTTTACATTGGCTTATATAGGGAAAATCTTTAAAAATCTTCTTCTCTGAAACCACAAGGCCCAGGTCTTTGATATTTGGTATGAAGCTTCATCTAGTGGACCCCTACCAAGATTGTTCAAATTATAGTGCTGGGGCCAAAAATGCCCCCGCCCCAGGGCCCTTTGGTTTTACATAGGCTTATATAGGGAAAATCTTCAAAAATTTTCTACTCTGAAACCACAAGGCCCAGGACTTTGATATTTGGTATGAAGCTTCATCTAGTGGACCCCTACCAAGATTGTTCAAATTATAGTGCTGGAACAAAAAATGCCCCCGCCACGGGGCCCTTTGGTTTTACATTGGCTTATATAGGGAAAATCTTTAAAAATCTTCTTCTCTGAAACCACAAGGCCCAGGTCTTTGATATTTGGTATGAAGCTTCATCTAGTTGACCCCTACCAAGATTGTTCAAATTACAGTGCTGGGGCCAAAAATGCCCCCGCCCCGGGGCCCTTTGGTTTTACATAGGCTTATATAGGGAAAATCTTAAAAAATCTTCTTCTCTGAAACCACAAGGCCCAGGTCTTTGATATTTGGTATGAAGCTTCATCTAGTGGACCCCTACCAAGATTGTTCAAATTTTAGTGCTGGGACAAAAAATGCCCCCGCCACGGGGCCCTTTGGTTTTACATGGGCTTATATAGGGAAAATCTTTAAAAATTTTCTTTTCTGAAACCACAAGGCCCAGGACTTTGATATTTGGTATGAAGCTTCATCTAGTGGACCCCTACCAAGATTGTTCAAATTTTAGTGCTGGGACAAAAATGCCCCCGCCACGGGGCCCTTTGCTTTTACATTGGCTTATATAGGGAAAATTTTTAAAAATCTTCTTCTCTGAAACCACAAGGCCCAGGTCTTATATATTTGGTATGAAGCTTCATCTAGTGGACCCCTACCAAGATTGTTCAAATTATAGTGCTGGGGCCAAAAATGCCCCCGCCACGGGGCCCTTTGGTTTTACATAGGCTTATATAGGGAAAATCTTTAAAAATTTTCTTCTCTAAAACCACAAGGCCCAGGACTTTGATATTTGGTATGAAGCTTCATCTAGTGGACCCCTACCAAGATTGTTCCAATTTTAGTGCTGGGGCCAAAAATGCCCCTGCCCCGGGGCCCTTTGGTTTTACATAGGCTTATATAGGGAAAATCTTTAAAAATCTTCTTCTCTGAAACCACAAGGCCCAGGACTTTGATATTTGGTATGAAGCTTCGTCTAGTGGACCCCTACCAAGATTGTTCAAATTATAGTGCTGGGACAAAAAATCCCCCCCTGCCACGGGGCCCTTTGGTTTTACATAGGCTTATATAGGGAAAATCTTTAAAAATCTTCTTCTCTGAAACCACAAGGCCCAGAACTTTGATATTTGGTATGAAGCTTCATCTAGTGGACCCCTACCAAGATTGTTCAAACTATAGTGCTGGGGCAAAAAATGCCCCTGTCCCGGGGCCCTTTGATTTTACATAGGCTTATGTAGGCAAAATCTTTAAAAATCTTCTTCTCTGAAACCGCTAGGCCCAGGTCTTTGATATTTGATGTGTAGCTTCATCTAGTGGACCTTTGACAAGATTGTTCAAATTTTAGCCTTTGTTGATGTTTGGTATGAAGCTTCACCTTTAAGACCTCCCTCAACATTATGTACATTAAAGCCCTGGGGCCAATAATGGCCCTCTCTGGGGCCCACTTGTTACACTATGGATCAGGTGAGCGATCCAGGGCCATCATGGCCCTCTTGTAAATAGAATTTGAAGTTACTTGGCAAACATGTTAACTATCATGGGACGATGTGTTGCATGCATGATTCAGTTTGGTACCTAAAATGTCAAGGTCATACATAGAGGTCAAAGGTAAAAAAGGGGCCTTTTTTCGTGTTTGGTCAATAACTTTCTTATTTTTAGATGGATTTTGAAATTGCTAGGCAGAAATGTTAACCACCATGAGATGATGTGTTGCACGCATGACCCAGTTTAATACCTGAAAGGTCAAGGTCATACATTGAGGTTAAAGGTAAAAAAAGGGCCTTTTTTGTGTTCTGTCAATAACTTTCTTATTATGCCCCCAACTTTGAAAAAGTTGGAGGGGCATATTGGTTCTGGTTCGTTCGTCCGTTCGTCCGTCAGTTACGCTTTTGATGCATAGCATAACTAAAGAACCGTGTATGCTAGGGTTTTGAAATTTCATATATGGATTCCTCATGGAAAATTAGCTTACGCATATTTTTTTTCTCGTCCGGATTATGCCCCCTTCAAGAGTTATTGCCCTTTGAATTTTTTTTTTAATAAAATCTTGTCAGCAAGATATCTCAAAAACTATTGGAGCTAGAGCCTCCAAAGTTGGTGAATATATTGATGGTGATGAGTAGATGAACTGATTAACTTTTGACAAAATTCCAATAAATACTTTGTGAGTTATGGCCCTTTGTCATTTTGGTAATTTGTGCCCATTGCAATGTATGCTAAAAGTGATGCATAGCATAACTTTAGAACCGTGTATGCTAGGGTTTTGAAATTTCTTATATGGATTCCTCATGGAAAATTAGCTGACGGGTATTTTTTTTCTCGTCCGGAATATGCCCCTTTCAAGAGTTATTGCCCTTTGAAATTTTTTTAATAAAATCTTGTCAGCAAGATATCTCAAAAACTATTGGAGCTAGAGCCTCCAAAGTTGGTGAATAGATTGTTGGTGATGAGTAGATGAATTGATTAACTTATGACAAAATTCCGAAAAATACTTAGTGAGTTATGGCCCTTTGTCATTTTGGTAATTTGTGCCCATTGTAATGTATGCTAAAAGTGATGCATAGCATAACTTTAGAACCGTGTATGCTATAGTTTTGAAATTTCATATATGCATTTCTGATGGAAAATAAGCTGACGCGTATTTTTTTTCTCGTCCGGATTATGCCCCTTTCAAGAGTTATTGCCCTTTGAAATTTTTTTTAATAAAATCTTGTCAGCAAGATATCTCAAAAACTATTGGAGCTAGAGCCTTGAAAGTTGGTGAATATATTGGTGGCGATGAGTAGATGAACTGATTAACTTTTGACTAAATTCCGAAAATACTTTGTTGAGTTATGGCCCTTTGTCATTTTGGTAATTTGTGCCCATTGTAATTTATGCTAAAAGTGATGCATAGCATAACTTTAGAACCGTGTATGCTAGGGTTTTGAAATTTCATATATGGATTCCTCATGAAAAATTAGCTGACGGGTATTTTTTTTCTCGTCCGGATTATGCCCCTTTCAAGAGTTATTGCCCTTTGAATTGTTTTTAATAAAATCTTGTCAGCAAAATATCTCAAACACTATTGGAGCTAGACCCTTGAAAGTTGTTGAGTATATTGGTGGTGATGAGTATATGAACTGATTAACTTTTGACAAAATTCCGAAAAATACTTTGCGAGTTATGGCCCTTTGTCATTTTGGTAATTTGTGCCCATTGTAATGAATGCTAAAAGTGATGCATAGCAGAACTTTAGAACTGTGTATGCTATGGTTTTGAAATTTCATATATGCATTCCTAATGGAAAATAAGCTGAAGCGTATTTTTTTTCTCATCCGGATTATGCCCCTTTCAAGAGTTATTGCCCTTTGAATTTTTTTTTAATAAAATCTTGTCAGCAAGATATCTCAAAAACTATTGGAGCTAGAGGCTTGAAAGTTGGACCATGAGTCATGTGCAAGACCTAGGTCCATACCTCCAATGTCAAGGTCATACCTCAAAGGTAAAAAAAAAGGACAGTCAATAACTTCCTTAATCTTTGATGGATTATGAAATTACTTGGCAGAAATGTTAACCATCATGAGACAATGTGTTGTACCGCAAAGGTCAAGGCCATACTTAGAGGTCAAAGGTAAAAAAGTGCTTTTTTTGTTTACGGCCAATAACTTTTTTATTTTTTTATGAACATTTTTAAAGTTACTATGCAGAAATGTTCATCTTCATTATATGATGTGTTGCACACAAGACCCAGCTCAATACCTCCAATGTCAAGGTTATACTTAGCAGTCAAAAACGGGGGAGACATCTGTGTTTTTGTAGAAAAACAAATTCTAGTTGTTAACTGTTCTAACATAGTGGTATTTTTTGCTCTAAAAAAATGTGAGCAGCTTTTGCAGATGCAAAAGCTGCTCACATTTTTTTCAGCAAAAAGTTTTAACGGTATGTTAAGGCGTAACTATACCAAATTTAGTGACACAGAGGCCTTTCTGATATTTAATCTTCATCAGTGTGTCTCATCCCCTAAGTTCTGAAACCAAAACGGATGATGGACAAGACCCGGCAAACACAGCACATCCCCCTCTGAGCATACATCGACTGACGTAGCCCGTGAGACATGTCAACTAGAGGCATCAGGCAAGAGACGCCCACCCGCGGACTTATAGGCGTCCCCCACCGAGCCAACATCAGCAAACATGGCCCACACTCCACTGAAGTCCCGGGCATCAGGAAGGAGATGTCCAAAGTAGCGAGACTTGCAAAATTTAAAATATAACAAAAAGTGGCAACCAAATCCGCTAAGATACATGTCTCACCTGACAAGTCAGTCTTAGTGTTAGAAAAAATAGAATTTTATACTGCAAAAGTTAAAGATTTAATATAGTTATTTAAATATGTACCTGAGTACTGACATCAACACCGCAGTATCAACCTCAGCACTGATACTGAAGGAACTGATACTGAGCTGATAATACCCTCGGGGACGAACAAATCATCCACCAGCAGAGATACCGGCCCAGTGGTATTAACTGACGACATCGTTAGTTTTGAACAACTGGTCCTTGGCGAACAGCACATTGTGTAAAATGCGAACACATTGTGTTAAATGTCAGCACATTTTGTTAAATACCAACACATTGTGTTAAATGTTGGCACATTTTGTTAAATACCAACACATTGTATTGATTACCTATCAAGTCCTTCAGTGCAGAAATGATATTAAAAATAATAAGCTAATAATGCTTAGGTCTAAATAAATTTTCAGTTCTGTTCTGTAATTGATATCAGTTTCTGCTTCATCATCTGTTTTTTTTTACCCCTTGTCATGCGGAATAAATTAATTTTGCCACACCAATTCTGATTCAACCAATCAAATTATTTGGTATGGTGTATTCGTTCAACTTGAAAATTGAATCACAAACAATGTAGATACTGATCAGATGGCTTCTTTTGAAGCTGCAGAAACCATCTTCTTGCACACCAGACAAGGAAATCCGTGATTTTACCCTGGGATAGAAATTTATGTTCTGACCCTGGTGTTCCAACCCCAAATCGAATATAATCGCTTGTTTGATAAATGCACTGGTTGATTACAACCTCATGCGCGACGTCGTCATGCGTGACTTCACTAAACATTCCCTATTGTGTCATCACAAAATGGCGGACGTCGGTAACCGAAGTGACAGCAGCATTAAAAATTCGCAATAGAAATGGAAGGTATGCAAGAAAAAGAATCCAATATGGGTGTGAGGGGTGGATAGAAAAATCCGTCCCTCGGGATCACTGTCTGGCATCACTCGGCAAGCCTCGTGATGCCGGACAGTGTCCCATGGGACGGATTTTTCAATCCACCCCTCACACCCATATAAGATTCTTATATTATCAGCAAAGGAAGGGGTTGTCATGTTCAGCAAGACCGAGGGAGAATCCTCCGAGGGTTAATCCAATTTCTGATGCTGGCTGCAACAGCATTAAACCATTGAGGCAGGACTGTAACACCATTAAAAACTTCTAGTCGTGTAATCTATTAACAAGGTGGTACTTCTGCTAGTGATGAAGGATTTGAGTCTGAATGGAGTTGGCTTTGCAAAAATTGTATAGTCAGATATACCATAGAATGTTCAAGGCACTTTTAGATAAACATTCCAGGTTTACTGCAGAGGATCTGCTTTATAACGACAGTATTTGTTCCCTATTATGGTGCTGTTATAATGAATTTGCCGTTATAAAGAATCCCAGTTAGGATTATGATTGGTTATAAAAGGTCTTTCCACATAATTACTCCAAGAAACTAATGTCTATAAACAAATGTTATAGACATTTGTTAGAATTGCCTCGATGAGGCGATTCTAACAAATGTCTATAACATTTGTTTCTCAGAGTATTAAATTACAAGAATCTTCCACGACTATGGATTCGATTTGGGTATTTCCAACCCGAGGAAAGCCCAAGCCGCACAGAATCGAGGCTTTCCATTGAAATTGTCGTTATAACCAGTTTTGCCGTTACAACGAATGTTGGTATAACGCGGGTACTCTTTTGTTATCAGGACTTTGTGTGTCAAGACTTCATCTTACCCTATGTGTAATGTCTTCAAGACTAGCTCATTTATTGAGATCAATATAAAAGGTACTAAAAGGTACTAAACAATGGCAATGGCCCCCGCCCATTGTGGCTTGAAGAAATATATGGGCTGCTATGCTTCCACACAGAGCTGAATCCGGCCCGCACACTTGCACTGGTAAACCGCTATGAGGATCTAAGCCTGCCCAGGCGAAGCGGTGCGAGGCGGACCGTCCATGCTAATAAACCCTTATGGTTTCATTGGGCGGCAGGGCTTGAGATGTCATTTCATCTCGATGTTTGGTAAAAGTCCCACAAAATTGGAAGCAACTTCTCCAAAATGACCTTTACAGTGTTGACAGGGACGTTAAATCTCAGATCAAACAAACAAACAAAAAAATAAACAATGGCAGTATTCTTATTGCAGTTCAAAGTTCAGACATTATCATTTAGAACTTTTGAGGCATATGTTAACCATTTAGTGACAGTGCAGCATTTTAAAATGTCTTTAGTTTGTTGTCTGCTGAATCTTCTTGATGTTGTTGGTTTAAACAGCCGGGCCCTGATCACCAGAAAGTAATGGGCTCCATTGCCTAGTGGATAAGAGTACTAACTCTCTCTCACCGCTGTGGTTTTAACCTTGCTCGGGCCACATGTGAGACGCCAAGTTCTGCAACGGAAGTTTGGGTGGTTTTTCTCCAGGTACTCTGGTTTTCCCCCCACCTGATTAACGATTGGCTCGATATAAGTGAAATAATCTTGAAAGGGCCATAAATAAAGCCAAATAAAGCAAGCCGCTCAAAACTTCACTATGTAATCTGTATGATGAATGGTCAAAGAGACCAACACAACAATTAGATTATTTGAGCCCCGCCAAGCGAATTTGTGTCTTCGAGCATTCCGTCATGACAAATTTTAACTGCGCATGCCCATCCATTCAGAGGGGCCAGGGATATGGCTTTCTGTCTGAAGGTTCCTCTTGATTCACTGCTTGTATGAGCGAGCAGCGATGGTTCTGGCGAGACTGCGCGGATGCGCATGCTCGCCTGAACCTTCGCTGCTCGCATAGGCGATAAGTACCAAAATCGCTTGACGGGGCCCATTTATACCATGCCCTTGTTTTTGAACATCAGAACAGTAGCATGTTTGGTGATGAAAATTTATTTTTACTTCTAGTCCGAAAGGAGAAGAGAAATATTTTGAAGTGTTACCAAAAATGTTAGAGATCTTAAATGAACTGTCAGACAGACCTCTACATGTACAAGACCAAGAATGTGTTGTGGTGAGTACATGTAATAACATAAAATGTTTGAGATTTTAAATGAACTGTCAGACAGACCTCTACATGTACAAGACGAAGAATGTGTTGTGGTGAGTAATAACATAAAATGTTAGAGATTTTAAATGAACTGTCAGACAGACCTCTACATGTACAAGACCAAGAATGTGTTGTGGTGAGTATTAACATAAAATGTTAGAGATTTTAAATGAACTATCTGACAGACCTCTACATGTACAAGACAAAGAATGTGTTGTGGTGAGTATTACCATACAATGTTAGAGATCTTGAATGAACTGTCAGACAGACCTCTACATGTACAAGACCAAGAATGTGTTGTGGTGAGTATTGACATGAAATGTTAGAGATTTTAAATGAACTGTCAGACAGACCTCTACATGTTCAAGACCAAGAATGTGTTGTGGTGAGTATTAACATAAAATGTTAGAGAGACCGGCCCCGATAGCTCAGTTGGTAGAGTGTCCGCTCCGGGGAATGGGAGGTCTCGGGTTCGATCCCGGGCCGCGACATACCAAAGTCGTTAAAAATGGTACAAGCTGCTCCTCGCTTGGCACTCAGATTTACGGGGTAGAGCTAGGACTGGTCGATCCAGTGTCAGGATAATGTGACTGGGTGTGGTATCATGTAATGTGTCTGGGACATGATACTCCAGTGAGGCAGCACTATAAATGTGAGCATTGAGCTCCCTGTCGCAACCAGACACCGTCGTGATATGACTGAAAAATTGTTGAAAGCGACGTTAAACCCGAATTCACACACACACACACACACACACACACAAAATGTTAGAGATTTTAAATGAACTGTCAGACAGACCTCTACATGGGTAAGACCAAGAATGTGTTGTGGTGAGTATTAACATAAAATGTTAGAGATTTTGAATGAATTGTCAGACAGACCTCTACATATACAAGACCAAGAATGTGTTTTGGTGAGTATTAACATAAAATGTTAGAGATCTTAAATGAACTGTCAGACAGACCTCTACATGTACAAGACCAAGAATGTGTTGTGGTGAGTATTAACATAAAATGTTAGAGATTTTAAATGTACTGTCAGACAGACCTCTACATGTACAAGACCCAGAATGTGTTGTGGTGAGTATTAACATAAAATGTTAGAGATTTTAAATGAACTGTCAGACAGACCTCTACATGTACAAGACCATGAATGTGTTGTGGTGAGTATTAACATAAAATGTTAGAGATTATAAATGAACTGTCAGACAGACCTCTACATGTACAAGACCCAGAATGTGTTGTGGTGAGTATTAACATAAACTGTTAAAGATCTTGAATGAACTATCAGACAGACCTCTAAATGTACAAGACCAAGAATGTGTTGTGGTGAGTATTAACATAAAATGTTAGAGATTTTAAATGAACTGTCAGACAGACCTCTACATGTACAAGACCCAGAATGTGTTGTGGTGAGTATTAACATAAACTGTTAAAGATCTTGAATGAACTATCAGACAGACCTCTAAATGTACAAGACCAAGAATGTGTTGTGGTGAGTATTACCATAAACTGTTAAAGATCTTGAATGAATTATCAGACAGACCTCTACATGTACAAGACCAAGAATGTGTTGTGGTGAGTATTAACATAAAATGTTAGAGATTTTAAATGAACTATCAGACAGACCTCTACATGTACAAGACCAAGAATGTGTTGTGGTGAGTATTAACATAAAATGTTAGAGATTTTAAATGAATTGTCAGACAGACCTCTACATGTACAAGACCAAGAATGTGTTGTGGTGAGTATTACCTTCAATAATAGATATCTTGAATGAATTGTCAGACAGACCTCTACATGTACAAGACCAAAAATGTGTTGTGGTGAGTATTACCTTCAATAATAGATATCTTAAATGAATTGTCAGACAGACCTCTACATGTACAAGACCAAAAATGTTTTGTGGTGAGTACTACCTTCAATTATAGTCTTGAACGAACTTTCAGACAAAACCAGAAGTGTGTTGTGTTGAATGGATATCAGACAGATCCCTACTTGTACAAGACCAGGGGCCAGTTGTTCAAAACTAACGATGTCGTTAGTTAACATATTGTTAAAATTTTGATCATTAAATATGGCAAATATGCTGAAATTTTTGCTGAAAAAATGTGAGCAGCTTTTGCTAACGCAAAAGCTGCTCACATTTTTCCAGCAACAATACCCAAATTTTCGATATTGTACTTGCTAGAAAAGTTAACAATATGACCACTAACGAGCTCGTTAAGCTAACGATGCTTTGAACAACTGGGCCCAGGCTTTTATGTTTTGAGTTTCAGAGTTTTATGGCCCAGTCAACACTATTTAGGTCATTTTGAGCTGGTCAGCTTTCTGGGCAGGTTTATACATCATCATCAATGGATTTTTAGCTCACCTGTCACGTAGTGACAAGGTGAGCTTTTGGGATCACTTTTTGTCCGTCGTGCGTCCGTCCGTCCATCCGTGCGTGCGTCCGTGCGTGCGTCCGTAAACTTTTCTTCAAATGACATCTCCTCCTAAACCACTGATCGGATTTTGACCAATCTTCACAGGAATGATCCTTAGGTGGTCCCCTTTCAAAGTTGTTCAAATGGTTCCGGTCCGTTGCACATATAGGTCACTGTAGCCAAAAATAGATTTTTTTTCACCGAAAACTTAAAAAATCTTCTTCTCTGAAACCGCAAGGCCCAGGTCTTTGATATTTGGTATGAAGCTTCATCTAGTGGACCCCTACCAAGATTGTTCAAATTATAGTGCTGGGGCCAAAAATGCCTCCGCACCGGGGCCCTTTGGTTTTATATGGGCTTATATAGGCAAAATCTTTAAAAATCTTCTTCTCTGAAACTGCAAGGCCCAGGTCTTTGATATTTGGTATGAAGCTTCATCTAGTGGACCCCTACCAAGATTGTTCAAATTATAGTGCTGGAGCTAAAAATACCCCCGCACGGGGCCCTTTGGTTTTACATGGGCTTATATAGGGAAAATCTTTAAAAATCTTCTTCTCTGAAACCGCAAGGCCCAGGTCTTTGATATTTGGTATGAAGCTTCATCTAGTGGGCCCCTACCAAGATTGTTCAAATTATAGTGCTGGGGCTAAAAATGCCCCCGCACCGGGGCCCTTTGGTTTTACATGGGCTTATATAGGGAAAATCTTTAAAAATCTTCTTCTCTGAAACCGCAAGGCCCAGGTCTTTGATATTTGGTATGAAGCTTCATCTAGTGGACCCCTACCAAGATTGTTCAAATTATAGTGCTGGGGCCAAAAATGCCCCTGCACTGGGGTCCTTTGGTTTTACATAGACTTATATAGGGAAAATCTTGAAAAATCTTCTTCTCTGAAACCACAAGGCTTAGGTCTTCGATATTTGTTATGAAGCTTCAGCTAGTGGACCTCTATAAAGATTGTTCAAATTATAGCGCTGAGACCAAAAATGCCCCCGCCATGTGGCCCTTTGGTTTTACATAGACTTATATAGGGAAAATCTTTAAAAATCATCTTCTCTGAAACACAAGGCTTAGGTCTTTTATATTTGTTATGAAGCTTCAGCTAGTGGACCTCTACCAAGATTGTTCAAATTATAGCCCTGGGGCCAAAAATGCCCCCGCTCCGGGGCCCTTTGGCTTTACATAGACTTATATAGGGAAAATCTTGTTTTCTTTAAAATCTTGTTCTTTGAAACCACAAAGCCCAGGTCTTTCATATTCGATATGAAGCTTCATCTTGTGGACCTCTACCAAGATTGTTCAAATTATAGCCCTGGGGCCAAAAATGACCCTGCCTGGGGCCCTCTTGTTATACATTTGATCAGGTGAGCGAACCAGGGCCCTCTGGGCCCTCTTGTTGATTAACATGCAAGTACAGGGGCAACGTCCACATAAGTGGGCCCCATTCCAGGTTAGCTGGCTTGCTGCACGCATGGCAGATCTTACACCAGACCTTCAGGTTTGTCTATCATGAGGATCGAAAGCAGAGAGCTTCCATTCTCTGCAATCTCTTTCTTTCAGCTGCTTCCAGGTCATCTTGGACCTTCCAAGCCCCCGCTTTCCACCTACCTGTATGTCACAGGCAGTCTTGACTGCACCGTTGGAGTGTTCCACATGTCCATACCAGCGGAGCCTTCTCTCTTTCAGGATGAGGTCCAGGTCCTCAATGCCAAGACGCTCAAGTAACTCACTGGACCTGATGGTGACAGTGTCCTGTGGCCTGACATTGCATATCTGCCTTATCATTGCCATGTCATTCCGCTGAAGACGTTGGAGGTTCGGTTTTGTCAAAAAACGGTGAAATGAGTGAAATAATTTTGAAATGGCCATAAAACCAAAAAGAAAAAAACAACTAATTTCTGTGACTGATGACGAGGAATAGAGAGTACAGAATATGGTATTGTTGAGTAGATCTGGGCCCAATCATTCAAAGCATCGTTAGCTTAAGGAGCTCATTAGTGGAAAAACTGCTAACTGATCTAGCAAGCAAAATATATCTAATGCACTGTTATTTTTGCTGAAAAAAAAAGAATTAGTAGCTTTTTTGCAAACGCTAAGCACATTCTCCAGCAAAATACATGTACATGTATTGGTATTTTTGCCTCATTAAATGAACAGAGTTACGGGCCTCCGTGGCCTAGTGGTTAAGAGCGCTGACTCGTGATCATTAGGTCTCTCACCGCTGTGGTTCGAGCCTCGCTCGGGTCACATGTGAGACGCCAAGTTCTGCAACGGAAGGTCAGGCGGTTTTTCTCCGGGTACTCCGGTTTTCGCCCACCACTGATTAACGATCGGCTCGATATGAGTGAAATAATCTTGAAAGGGCCGTAAAACCAAAAACTTAAACTAAAATGAACAGAGTTTTAAACTGACTACATGGTTAGTTTTGAACAGTTGAACCCCAATATTTCTAGGTCTTATTTGTTTGTAACACATTGAGTGTTCTGTTGTCTATTTCAGTCAATTCTTCAGAGCTTGTGTGACATTGAAGTGAACTTGACCTCTAATGATACAACAATGATCTACCTGGATCAGGTACTGTTAAGAATACATACATTTATCACCGTGACACGCTTACTGTAATGATCCTATGTATTGGGACAGATAGGCCTAAGCAAACAGTGCAGACCAAGATCAGACTGCTCCTGAAGGAGCAGTCTGATCTGGGTCTACACTGTTTTCTGCCCAGATCAGACTGCTTCTGAAGGAGAGTCTGATCTAATTCTACACTGTTTGCCATTCTGTTGTACCTTTTGGACTCCTTGCTGGATTGTGAAACAAAGTTGTCAAAGATTTAGGAGTATTACAGCAAGTCTTTGAGGTATCTGGATTTTTTAGATTTTTACAGTAAATACATTTTATGTGGTAAACCTCAAAACAGGACACTGATAAGAAATGCAGGTCCAGAGCAAAAGCTACAGATCAGAACAGCTGACAAGGACCTTCACTGTTCCCAAAAACATCAAACAGTTTTCCTACATAATTTAAAAATAATCAAAATCAATATGACATCCCAAAATTTCAAAATCTCTGCTCTTATCCTATTTACCCTAAGTATTTAGGCACAAGTACTTTACTGCTTTGAACATCCTCCGCCCATCGGTGCTTGAAGAAATAGATGGGTTGCATGATCCTTCTACGCAGAGCTGAAACCGACACACACACGGGTACTGGTAAACCGCTTAGAGGATCTAAGCTTGCCCAGGCAAAGAGGTTCGAGTCGGACTGTCCATACTTACAAACTCATTAGGTTTGATTGGGTGACAGGGCTTGAGATGTTATTTCATCTCAGTGTCGGGTATAAGTCCCACAAAATCGGAAGCAACGTCTCCAAAATGACCTTTACAGTGTTGACGGGGACCTTAAACCTCAAATCAAACAAACAAAACTGCTTTGAAGGACCCATGGTGTAGTAGTTGTGCTACTCTACTTATAAACCACTGATCATGGGTAAGATTATGGGCTTCTCCAGACTTATGGAGTCTTTAAACCGAGTTCCAGTCTCCGTATGACCTTAGCTGTTGGTGTGACATAAAACACAAACACTTAACTCCTTACCATACTTGATCTAAAATTTGAAAATTTGACAAAAAAATTCATGTATTATCTCTTCCCTTACAGGTTGCCAATGCTTTACCGAGCCCTGATCTACTGTCAACCATAATCAAAGCCCTGCTGGAACATATATCACAGGCTAATCATAAATATGACACAGTTCTACCATGTATCAGAGCTCTAGTGATGCTGACAGAACATGATTACAGTTTCCATATCTTAAAAGAGTAAGTAAGAGGAAGGCCATAGCTCTAGATAAGAAAGAACGTGTATTGAGGATACATTCTGGATAATTTTTCTTTTCTCTTTCTCAATGATTCTTGCACACAAGACAAGGAAATCTGTGATTTTACCCTTGGATTGAAATTTATGTTATGACCCTGGTGTTCCGACCCCAAATCGAATATATTCGCGTGTTTGATAAATGCACTGGTTGATTACAACCTCATGCGCAGCGTCGTCATGCGTGACGTCACTAAACATTCCTGTTGTGTCATCACAAAATGGCGGACATCGGTAACCGAATTGACAGCAGCATTAAAAATTCGCAATAGAAATGGAAGGTATGCAAGAAAAAGAATCCAATATGGGTGTGAGGGGTGGATAGAAAAATCCGTCCCTCGGGACCACTGTCCGGCATCACTCGGCAAGCCTTGTGATGCCGGACAGTGTCCCTCGGGATGGATTTTTTTAATCCACCCCTCACACCCATATAAGATTCTTATATTCTAGCACACAGGTTTCTAACAAGAAATTAGGAAAAATATCATCTTCACGGCTCCTTATCTACAGCTATGAGTAATTCTCATTAGTATAAACGTTATGCTCATCTTTCTACACAAACTACACTGTGTTATTTAAGAAATAGATCAGCTCTAACTGTGATTTGTTGAGTAATAAATCACAGTTTGGAGGTCAGTTGTAAAGTAGACAAATCACGAGCGCTTAGCGTGCCTGATTTGTCTACTTACAACTGACCGACAAACTGTTTTATTATGCCCCCACCATTCGAAGAATGGTGGAAAGGGCATATAGCGTTGCCCCTGTCTGTTCGTCCGTCCGTGCGTCCGAAACTTAAACGCAGTCAATAACTTCTTATTTCTCGATAGATTTTAAAACTACTCGGCAGAAATGTTAACCATCATGAGACGATGTGTCATGTGCAAAACTCAGGTCCATACCTCCAAGGTCAAGGTCATACTTAGAGGTCAAAGGTCAAAAAAAGGGTCTGAAACTTAAACGCAGCCAATAACTTTCTTATTTCTGGATGGATTTTGAAATTACTTTGTAGAAATGTTAACCATCATGAGACGATGTGTCACATGCAAAACTCAGGTCCGTACCTCCAAGGTCAAGGTCATACTTAGAGGTCAAAGGTAAAAAAACGGGTCCGAAACTTAAACGCAGTCAATAACTTATTTATTTCTGGATGGATTTTGAAATTACTTTGAAGAAATGTCAACCATCATTAGACGATGTGTCACGTGCAAACCCAGATCCGTAGCTCCAAGGTCAAGGTCATACTTAGAGGTCAAAGGTAAAAAAAATGTTCTGAAACTTAAACGCAGTCAATAACTTTCTTATCTCTGGATGGATTTTGAAATTACTTGGCAGAAATGTTGACCATCATGAGGCAATCTGCCTCACACAAAACCAAGGTCCTTACCTCCAAGGTCAAGGTCATACTTAGAGGTCAAATGTGAAAAAAGGGTCCAAAACTTTCTATGGATGAATACGAACATAGACATATTTTGAGGCGGGGGCATCCGTGTGCTATGGACGCATTTCTAGTTACTCAACAAATCACAGGCTTGAGCTGATCTATTTCGATTCTAACAGGCTGAAAATGGGCAATAATGCTGTTGTTTCCGTCAAAATCTCACAACTTTTCACAATTGTTTGAAGAAATCCTGCTAAAATTATCGACTGAAACACATGCATTTATATCCTTTTCTAAATGTTTTCGATGCATGAAAATGACGTTACACTGTCTAACGTCAAGGAAATCGACTAGTGACGACATAAATTAGCAGTTTTTAATGAAGTCACTTGTCACGCTCTTCCGAGCTGTGAATTGTCGCAGAATAAAACACAGGTAATTTCCATTGTCTATATAGGCGTGCTGTGTTAGAATGTTCATTATAGCATTTTTGATAGCTCACAGTTTAAAGAATATACATGTGAATCACAAATTTAAAATAACTTCTCATTAATGAAAATGTCACAAGTAGAAAGCCAAAAGGACAGTTACTTTCCCACAAAATGGCCAAAGGGCTATCCAAAATGAAAAGACACTAGCAATATACACTTGCAAAGATGAACTATAACAAAAATAAATCACAACAGAAGAACCACCTAGGAATGATCAGAAAAGGGTTATGTACTGGGGGAGGAGGGGGGAGGCTTAAATAAATTTTCATGGCCACAATCCTCGCCCTTGCTTCTGTTATGGTTTAGACAAATAATTTGCTCAGTTCGCATGAAGGATTTCTAACTGAACAGTGCAAGCTTAGGAAAAGCCTGCCCAGGAAATGTGCATCTAGGTTAACTGATGAGCTCGACATCTTCACAATATTATTGTCTTGGCTCTGAAACTCCAAACTAAACTATGCACCAAGTCATTGAAAGACTTTAAGATGATTTAAAAGACTTCTTGTCCTTTGAGATCGTTGGTTCCATTGTGGAATTTGAAAATATTTGAGAGTCACTGATGAGACCTAATTGGCTGAAACTAGCTAATCTGGCCCAGAAAAATATGTTCACTCCATACATTTCAGTTCTGTGGTGTATTCCTTTCTTCCAAAGGATAACCCTTTCATAGAACATATTCAATATTCATGATAGAAATAATAGCCTGTCAGAGCTCACTCAGATCTAAGAAATACATGTACATACAAGATTTTGAAGAAATAAATGGGCTGCATGATGCTTCCACACAGAGCTGAAACCAACCGCACACGAGTACTGGTAAACCGCTTACAGGATCTAAGCCTGCCCAGGCAAAGCGGTGCGAGTCTGACCGTCCATGCTTATGAACCCTATTGGTTTCATTGGGCGACAGGGCTTGAGATGTCATTTCATCTCAATGTTGGGTAAAAGTCCCACAAAATTGGAAGCAATGTCTCCAAAATGACCTTTTTAGTGTTGACAGTGATGTTAAACATAAAATCAAACAAACAAAACATACAAGATTATATTTTGAAGGTAATGAGTTAATGAATTCTACAGTAATCCTTTATACAGTCGAACTTCAATAACTCGAACACCTTCGGGACCATGAAATGTTGTTCGAGATAGGGGTAGTTCGAATGTTAAGGGTTGCTTATGCTGCTAGGCTGAGACATAATGGGAATGTCCTAAGGATGTATTTTCGACTTTTTATAAGATAAATGTATGCTGTGTGTACTCATTAGAATCGCCTCAGTGAGGCGATTCAGAATCGCCTCAGTGAGGCGATTCTAATGAGTACACACAATATACTTTTAACTTTAAAATGAAACAAACCTCCAATTGATATCTGGAGCTATAGCAACAATTGTCTAGGGACCCAAGAGTGAGCTCGAATTAGCCATGGTAAACGAATTATCCGTATTCGTGTTATCCAAGTTTCACTGTACATTGTGCTCTCGTTTTCAGGACATTCGAGAGCCATAAACTGGCTTTTTACCGACTTCTGATGAGAATCAAATCCAAATTTAGCAAGGACAGTTCCGATAGTTTATCCACCTTTTCTACAACTCTGGAATTTCTCCGACTGTTAGTGTCCACAGAGCCTGCCGACGAGGACATTCCTCTTACTAGAACTATGACCTTGACTAATAATGAACTCAGAGAAGTGGTTTCTTGGCAACAACATATCTTTAATCATCCACTGGAACATTTGAATAAGTATCTTGAGGACAGTGCGCAGGAGGACGAGTCATTGGAGAGTTTGGTGGAGAGTGTTCAGAGTTTGATCAGTATACTAAGAGACCCAGCTACACAGCCAAAGCCTGATACAGGTAATGTCAGCTAACAGGGGCCACTGTTACAAAACTCATCACGAAAACACGTCTATATAATTTTGACCCCTTGAACCCCACTTTTATATAGTAAAACTGGCGTTTAGAGGGGTAAACCTTATTTTTCTTATTTCTGTTCGAAATATAGATTGTGGGTATTTGTTAGAACCGCCTCGATGAGGCGGTTCTAACGAGTACCCACAATCTATATTTTGAGCAGAAATAAGGAAAATATCAAAATTTTTCATGTTGTTATTAACCCATTTTGTACCAAATGGAATCGTATACCATTTCAAAATGTAGGGGTGTCAGGGCCTGCGCTGTTTGCCAATAACCCGTTCTGGGGTTTCTGGTACTAATAGGGTTAACAGGGTTGTTATTTACATATCGTCTGATTTTTGTAACGAAATATGGCAGAGAAACTGACATTTTTATGCCCCAGCGTATTCGGAGAATACCGGAAGTGCATTAAGATTTACCCCTGTCCGGTCGTTCGTCTGTTCGTCCGTTTGTCCGTTCGTCCGGTGTCCGGTCCATAACTCCTAAACCGTATGGAATATATTCATGAAACTTCACAGTTGCATTCATCACACTGAGACGATGTGTCATGAACAAGGAAGACAACTCTTGCTTTTTTGGTTTTTAGCTCACCTGTCACGTAGTGACAAGGTGAGCTTTTGGGATCACTTTTTGTCCGTCGTCCGTCGTGCGTCCGTGCGTGCGTGCGTGCGTGCGTGCGTGCGTGAGTGCGTCCGTAAACTTTTTCTTCAAACGACATCTCCTCCTAAACCACTGAACGGATTTTGACCAAACTTCACAGGAATGATCCTTAGGTGGTCCCCTTTCAAAGTTGTTCAAATGGTTCCGGTCCGTTGCACATATAGGTCACAGTAGCCAAAAATAGATTTTTTTCACCAAAAACTTAAAAAATCTTCTTCTCTGAAACCGCAAGGCCCAGGTCTTTGATATTTGGTATGAAGCTTCATCTAGTGGACCCCTACCAAGATTGTTCAAATTATAGTGCTGGGGCCAAAAATGCCCCCGCACGGGGGCCCTTTGGTTTTACATGGGCTTATATAGGAAAAATCTTTAAAAATCTTCTTCTCTGAAACCGCAAGGCCCAGGTCTTTGATATTTGGTATGAAGCTTTATCTAGTGGACCCCTACCAAGATTGTTCAAATTATAGTGCTGGAGCTCAAAATGCCCCCGCACGGGGGCCCTTTGGTTTTACATGTGCTTATATAGGGAAAATCTTGAAAAATCTTCTTCTCTGAAACCGCAAGGCCCAGGTCTTTGATATGTGGTATGAAGCTTCATCTAGTGGACCCCTACCAAGATTGTTCAAATTATAGTGCTGGGGCCAAAAATGCCCCCGCACGGGGGCCCTTTGGTTTTACATGGGCTTATATAGGGAAAATCTTTAAAAATCTTCTTCTCTGAAACCGCAAGGCCCAGGTCTTGGATATTTGGTATGAAGCTTTTTCTAGTGGACCCCTACCAAGATTGTTCAAATTATAGTGCTGGAGCTAAAAATGCCCCCGCACGGGGCCCTTTGGTTTTACATGGGCTTATATAGGGAAAATCTTGAAAAATCTTCTTCTCTGAAACCGCAAGTCCCAGGTCTTTGATATTTGGTATGAAGCTTCATCTAGTGGACCCCTACCAAGATTGTTCAAATTATAGTGCTGGGGCCAAAAATGCCCCCGCACCAGGGCCCTTTTGTTTTACATAGGCTTATATAGGGAAAATCTTAAAAAAAATTCTTCTCTGAAACCGCAAGGCCCAGGTCTTTGATATTTGGTATGAAGCTTCATCTAGTGGACCCCTACCAAGATTGTTCAAATTATAGTGCTGGAGCTAAAAATGCCCCCTGCACGGGGCCCTTTGGTTTTACATGGGCTTATATAGGGAAAATCTTTAAAAATCTTCTTCTCTGAAACCGCAAGGCCCAGGTCTTTGATATTTGGTATGAAGCTTCATCTAGTGGACCCCTACCAAGATTGTTCAAATTATAGTGCTGGGGCCAAAAATGCCCCCGCACCAGGGCCCTTTTGTTTTACATAGGCTTATATATATAGGGAAAATCTTGAAAAATCTTCTTCCCTGAAACTGCAAGGCCCAGGTCTTTGATATTTGGTATGAAGCTTCATCTTGTGGACCTCTACCAAGATTGTTCAAATTATAGCCCTGGGGCCAAAAATGCGCCCGCTCCGGGGCCCTTTGGTTTTAGATAAACTTATATAGGGAAAATCTTGTTTTACATAGTCTATATGCAGGCTAAACCTTTAAAATCTTCTTCTCTGAAACCAGAAAGCCCAGGTCTTTCATATTCGATATGAAGCTTCATCTTGTGGACCTCTACCAAGATTGTTCAAATTATAGCCCTTGGGCCAAAATTGACCCAGCCCGGGTCCCACTTGTTATACATTGGATCAGGTGAGCGAACCAGGGCCCTCTGGGCCCTCTTGTTGAATTATCTGCCCTTGACTTAGTACCATATAGTAAACCGTGTCCGGGCCACAACTCCTAAACCGTATGGAATATATTCATGAAACTTCACAGGTGTATTCATCACAATGAGACGATGTGTCATGAACAAGGAAGACAACTCCTGCTTGTTTAGTGTTTGAATTATCTGCCCTTGACTTACATCCATATATTGTCAAATGGTATGTCGTGTCCGGGCCATAACTCCTAAACCATATAGAATATATTCATGAAACTTCACAGGTGCATTCATCACACTTAGACGATGTGTCATGAACATTAAGACAACTCTTGCATTTTTGGTTTTTGAATTATCTGCCCTTGACTTAGTACCATATAGTAAACCGCGTCTGGGCCATAACTCCTAAACCGTATGGAATATATTCATGAAACTTCACAGGTGCATTCATCACACTCAGACGATGTGTCATGAACAAGGAAGACAACTCTTGCATTTTTGGTTTTTTGATTATCTGCCCTTGATGCATATATTTTATGATTGATTTGAAGTACATTTGTAATATTTTTATCCCCTCGCACAACATAGTTGTGAGGGGGGATATAGCATAATTTCACACAAATGTTCCTTATAAAAAAATCTCGAGCGAGTTCGACTTTCAAGGTCATGACCTCAAGGTCAAGGTCACTGTGGCTATTTTCAGAAAAACTTTGTCATCGCTCTAGCACCTACATTTCTTCACCAATTTCATTATAACTTCACACAAATGTTCCTTATAAAAAAATCTCGAGCGAGTTAGACTTTCAAGGTCATGACCTCAAAGTCAAGGTCACTGTGGCTATTTTTAGAAAAACTTTGTCATTGCTCTAGCGCCTACATTTCTTCACAAATTTCATTATAACTTCACACAAATGTTCCTTATAAAAAAATCTCGAGGTGTTAGACTTTCAAGGTCATGACCTCAAGGTCAAGGTCACTGTGGCTATTTTTAGAAAAACTTTGTCATCGCTCTAGCGCCTACATTTCTTCACAAATTTCATTATAACTTCTCACAAATGTTCCTTATAAAAAAATCTCGAGCGAGTTTGACTTTCAAGGTCATGACCTCAAGGTCAAGGTCACTGTGGCTTTTTTTTAGAAAAACTTTTTCATCGCTCTAGCGCCTACATTTCTTCACTGATTTCAATAAAACTTCACACATATGTTTCTTATGACATTATCTCGAGCGAGTTAGACTTTCAAGGTCATGACCTCAAGGTCAAGGTCACTGTGGCTATTTTTAGAAAAACTTTGTCATCGCTCTAGTGCCTACATTTCTTAACTGATTTCAATATAACTTCACACAAATGTTCCTTATGACAATATCTCGTGCGATTTCGACTTTCAAGGTCAAGGTCACTATATCTATTTTTAAAAAAATTTTGTCATCACTCTAGTGCTATATTTCTTCACCGATTTCAATAGAACTTCACACAAATGTTCCTTATGACAATATCTCGTGCGATTTCGACTTTCAAGGTCAAGGTCACTGTGGCTATTTTTAGAAAAACTTTGTCATCACTCTAGCGCTTACATTTCTTCACCGATTTCAATATAACTTCACACAAATGTTCCTTATGACAATATCTCAAGCCATTTCGACTTTCAAGGTCAAGGTCACCATGGCTATTTTTAGAAAAACTTTGTCATCGCTCTAGCGACTACATTTCTTCACTGATTTCAATATAACTTCACACAAATGTTCCTTATGACAATACCTTGAGCGAGTTTGACTTTCAAGGTCAAGGTCACTGAACTTTGTCATGGCTCTAGCGCTTACATTTCTTCACCGATTTCAGTATAACTTCACACAAATGTTCCTTATGACAATATCTCGTGCTATTTCAACTTTCAAGGTCAAGGTCACTGTGGCTATTTTTAGAAAAACTTTGTCATCGCTCTACCACCAACATTTATGATTTTAATATAATTTATGATTGATTTGAAGTACATTTGTAATATTCTTTATGAATGGCATTTGGCGGGGGCATCCGTGTCCTATGGACACTTTTTCTAGTTTGCTAAAAAGCCATCTGATTTTGAACTATACTCTCTGTCATTCAGTTGGTGAATTTGAATGAATACATTATATGAAGTAATTTGATTGGCTGATGGTCCTCAAGGTCAAAATTAATTTATTCAGCAGAACAAGTATTTATATCTGGGTTATAAGCAGGGAGGGATTTTCCATACATAGTTACACCTGAGGGGTTGGGGGATGACATCTGAATGCAGCAACCCATAACTGGGCCAAGCTGGTCAAGGTAGTTGTATTATTAAAACAGCCGGCCTCAGTAGCTCAGTCGGATGCGCGTCTGACTGGTGAGCAGGAGAATGCGGGTTCGATACCTGCCAGGGTCAGCAACATTCTTACGTAGAGATTGATCATGAAACCTTTTCTACAGTCATTCTCTCCTTTCCACTGATTCAAGAAGTTTTTGGCGAAAGAATGTGCACTGTACTGGTAAACCACTTACCTATAAGCCTGTCCAGGAAAAGTGTGGATAGGTAAACTGACCGGCTCAAAAACGACCTAAATAGTGTTGACTGGGCTATTAAACTCCAATACAAGCAAACAAAAATTATTAAAACTGAATACTTTATATGACAAATACACTTTCACTTTTTGAAATGACATCTCAAGCTCCGCGGCCAAATTAAATCGATAGGGTTTATCTGCATGGACGGTCTGACTCGGTCCAATTTGCCCGGGCAGGCTTAGACCTTATAAGTGTTTAGCAGTTTACCAGTACTCATGTGCAGTCAGTTTCAGCTCTGTGTGGAAGCACCTATAGCCCAATCTATTTTTTTTCAAGCCCTGATGGGCCCAATGGGCAGGGGCCCAAATTTTCACCTACCACCCATGCATACATATTGGCATATGAACCTCAGTGACTGTTGATCTTGGCCAAATATTTTCACCTTTCTGTTTAACTCTTATCATGCTGTTCATGAAAACCCCTATCTTTGGAAACAGTGTAGATCTTCTTCAGAAGCCATCTGATCTGGATCTACACTGTTTGCAAAGATAGGGGTTGTTGTGAACAGCAAGATAAGCCAAGGGTTAAATAGGGAGCGCAGTAGTGCAGTGGTAAAGTGTCAGATTTGAGATTGAAAGGTACCGGGTTCGATCCTCACATGCGCCATGTGTTGTTTCCTTGAGCAAGAGACTTTATCCACATTGCGCAGTACTGGTTTCTACCCAGGAAAAGAGGGCCACATGGAAGATTAGTACTAGTACTAAATGTGTTACCCTCTATAAATAAGGTCAGTTTTTATTTTATTATTATTAAATGTATTCCCAGGAAAAAACAATTTAACCCTTATCTTGCTGAATATTCATTTAAGCCACACCCATTTCTGTCTATCAACCAATTAAATTACTTGACGTAATTTATTGGCTCAAATTCATAATATGAATGCCAAACAGTGTAGATCCTGATCAGATGGCTTTTTCAGAAGCCATCTGATCTGGATCTACACTGTTTGCAAAGATAGGGGTTGTCGTGAACAGCAAGATAAGGATTAAATGTATTCCCAGGAAAAAACATTTTAACCCTTATCTTGCTGAATATTCATTTAAGCCACACCCATTTCTGAATATCAACCAATTAAATTACTTGACGTAATTTATTGCTACAAATTCATAAACTAAATGTCAAACAGTGTAGATCCTGATCAGAGAAGCCATCTGGTCTGGATCTACACTGTTTGCAAAGATAGGGGTTGTCGTGAACAGCAAGATAAGGGTTAAATATATTCCCAGGAAAAAACCTTTTAACCCTTATTTTGCTGAATATTCATTTAAGCCACACCCATTTCTGTCTATCAACCAATCAAATTACTTGACGTAATTTGTTGCTACAAATTCATAAACTGAATACCAAACAGTGTAGATTCTGATCAGATGGCTTCTTCAGAAGCCATCTGATCTGGATCTGCACTGTTTGCAAAGGTAGGGGTTGTCGTGAACAGCAAGATAAGGGTTAAATGTATTCCCAGATAAAAAAACATTTTAACCCTTGCTGAATATTCATTTAAGCCACACCCATTTCTGAATGTCAACCAATTTAATTACTTGACGTAATTTATTGGTACAAATTCATAAACTAAATGCCAGTGTAGATCCTGATCTTCAGAAGCCATCTGATCTGGATCTACACTGTTTGCAAAGGTAGGGGTTGCCGTTAACAGCAAGAGAAGGGTTAAGCAATGGCTGCTCAATTTCTTTCAGATATCGCCCCACCCACTATACCCGAACAGGAGAGTTTGGCTAACTTATTTAACATGCGTTCAACCTACGTAGTGACTGACCCAGATGATGAGCGACTCAGCTCGGCATTCTGGCAGACCACATTTGATCATGATGAACCGGACATGGTTCTAGCTGACCTAGATGGGATGTGTCAGAAATATTGTACAGATTTCAACATTGATGAGGAGTTACAGAAAACAGCCGGAATACAGACAGACGAGGAAATTACTAAACCTAAAAAATTGAAGTAAGTCATGTGTTCTTTTCAATTTGAAACCTCCCTCTTTCTGATGGAATTTATTTTATTTTTAGGTTTTTTTTTGGTTTTACGGCCCTTTCAAGATTGTTTCACTTATTTTGAGCCAATCATTAATCAGAGATGGGCAAAAACCAGAGTACCTGAATAAAAAACATTTGTGGTTATTTTCTATGTAATTTATAAATATTGGGATCTGTCTTTAAATCGTGTTTTATGTAAATTGTGTTATAATGAAAAGTGTTATAAAGAGATTATGGTGTATTAAGATCTAATGGTCCTCCATGTAAGGCTGACACGATTAATCCTATAATCGATTAATCGATCGATAAATTCCACAAAAATGATTATCATTTCTGATTTGCTTTTAATCGATTACTTGATAGGTACAATTTATTACCCAAAGTTATGCCTAAAATAGCTGAATGAGTGGCAAACAGTGCAGACCCTGATGAGACGCCGCATTATGCGGCGTCTCATCTGGGTCTACACTGTTTGCGCAGGCCTGTCTGTTCAAATATACATATGGTAAAGTGCAACATATGGTAAGAGTCATGCTCAGACAGAAAGCCAGACAGGTAAAATAATGACAAAAACATTAGCGATTACTAATCGATTATCGGTCGCAATGACAGGACTGATAATCGATTATCTTTTCAGCTCCGATTAGCCAGCCCTACCTCCATGGCCTAGTGGGTAAGAGGACTGACTCTTAATCACTATGTCTCTCAGCCCTGTGGGTTTGAGCCTCATTCTGGTAACATGTGAGGCACAAAGCTCAGCAATGGAAAGTTAGATGGTTTTTCTCCATTCCAGTTTTTGCCCACCTCTGATTAACAATCAGGGGCCAGTTGTTCAAAGCATCCTTAGCTTAATGAGCTCATTTAAGATCAAATTGTTAACTGTTCTAGCAAGCTTAATATATAATTTTGGTATTTTTGCTCACATTTTTTCAGCAAAAATATCATCATATTTGCTGTATTAAATGATCAAAGTTTTAATGATATGTTAACTAACGTTATTGTTAGTTTTGAACAACAGTCCCCAGCTCATATTAAGTGAAATAATCTTGTAAAGACTGTAAAACAATACAACAAAAAAAGAAAGAAGAAAAAGGATTAAGATCCTGTTGAGGCTGTTTCTGAGCCCTCTCTATCTATCTATCTATCTTCTGATACTGCGTCGGTCATATTTGACCATTACCGCAGGTGTATATTACATACACTTCAGGTTTTGCAGGATGAAAGCCTACACAGTAATCATGTAATTACAGTAGGGATCTTTAACCTGCACAGGGGATGGTTCTCCCTGCACAGGGAGCCTCCAGTTAACGTCCCAATCCGAAGGACAGTGCACTTCATGACATTCATCCCTGCAAATGATGCCAATGGAGCGTGTTCGGACACCGAAATTTTATCGCCGCTGCCGGGGATCGAACCCGGGACCTCTAGCATCAGAGGCAAGTGCACTAACCACTGAGCTATCGCGAACCACTCTCTCGCTGTTTGAGGGAAGAGGCCCTGGGTTAAAACAGGACTAAGGCTTAAAACGCAGACACTGGGCAACATTATTAATCAGAGATAGACAATGATATATCTTCTGCAGTAATAGAAGGGTAGTTGTCCGTTGCATGTGAAAGAAAGTGCACTGTTCTTGTAAACTGCTTAAAAATACTGCTACTGGTCAGAAAATAGCTTGGTTAACTGACAACTTGAACATGTTCTTAATAGTGATGGTCACAAACTCCAAAAAAACACAAAAAACAAAACAAAAAACAAACATTAAGCTACAGACAATGCTTTATTGATGAATTAAAATATTTGAGGTTGCCATAGTAACAGATAAGGTGGATTTTTGGTGATAATAAGGAAAGTTTTCCTTATTTCTCCATATAAACCTATGTTGTGGGTATTCATTCGAACCGCCTCGCCAAAGTGGTTCAGATGAATATCCACAACATAGGTCTTTATTACCACATGGAATCTTCCTCCTTATATAGAGCAGGAGTTCATTTCAAAATTTAGGGGTGTCAGGTTGTGTTTTCTTCAAAATTAATTTAGGAAAATGGCTGAACTTTTAGCAAACAGTGGAGGCCCTGATCAGACGCCACATTCTGTGGCGTCTGATCTGGGCCTCAACTGTTTGCCAAGGTACCCCTTTAGGGGTTTCTGGTACTCAGTGGGTTAAAGGACACTTGCCAAAAATTGTTCTTGAATTATCAGTAGATAACCTTAGTTTATTATTTCTCCCCCCTTTTTCCGGGAGACATATGTTTTTTCCCCCGGGTGTTTGTCTGTCTGTCCGTTCTATGCCAGATACATGTTCTGTACTTTTCATACTTAATGAGGTTTATTCTGTAAATTTTCAACCCCACAACACCAAACATGCCTGTTTGTGGGGTTAGTGGATATACAATGCTACATTATGGGGTTAGAAACTCCATAGACTTAACATTAACATTGTGAACCCCACAATGTACGTCTCGTAAGCACGTCTGTCCATCCATCTGTCTGTCCATCTGTCACAAATTATCCAGGCCGCCTAAACCTTGTTACCTGTTTTTAACCATTGTCCTGCTAATCCCGGATATGCCTTATCTTTGAAACAATGTAGATCCAGATCAGATGGCTTCTGACGAAGCCATCTGATCAGGATCTACATTGTTTGCCATTCAGATTATGAATTTGTTGCAATAATTTGCATCAAGTAATCTGATTGGTTGATAATCGGTAGTGAGTGTGGCATATTTAAGTATGCCTTATCTTTGAAACAATGTAGATCCAGATCAGATGGCTTCTGATGAAGCCATCTGATCAGGATCTACATTGTTTGCCATTTAGATTATGAATTTGTTGCAGTAATTTGCATCAAGTAATCTGATTGGTTGATAATCGGTAGTGAGTGTGGCATATTTAAGTATTCAGCAGGACAAGGGTTAAAGAAATTGTTGTTCACGGGCCTCCGTGGCCTAATGGATAAGAGCGCTGACTCTTAGTCATAAGGTCTCTCACCGCCGTGGGTTCGAGCCTCGCTCGGGTCACGTGTGAGACGCCAAGTTCTGCAACGGAAGGTCAGGTGGTTTTTCTCCGGGTACTCCGGTTTTCGCCCACCTCTGATTAACGATCGGCTCGATATGAGTGAAATAATCTTGAAAGGGCTGTAAAACCCAAACCAAAAAAAAAAAAAAAAAAAAAAATGTCTTTGTTCAGTTCACAAACTGCATTACAAACTGTGTAGATCCTGATCAGATGGCTTCTTCAGAAGCCATCTGATCTGGATCTACACTGTTTGCAAAGATAGGGGTTATCATGAACAGCAAGATAAGGGTTCTTCAGAAGCCATCAGATCTGGATCTACACTGTTTGCAAAGATAGGGGTTGTCGTGAACAGCAAGATAAGGCTTCTTCAGAAGCCATCTGATCTGGATCTACACTGTTTGCAAAGATAGGGGTTATCATGAACAGCAAGATAAGGGTTCTTCAGAAGCCATCTGATCTGGATATTTATTATCAGCAAATAACCTGTTTCAATAAAGCATATTGTTGATTGTGTGTGTAACAAAGTTACATGATATTTCCAGAGACAGAAGAAAGTCCCAGGAGTTTGTAACATTTAGAGGCAGAGGTGTAAGAAGACCTTACGGTGAGTACAATACAGGTTTAACCCTTATTCTGTTGAATAAATTTATAAACACATACCCATTTCTGACTTTGAACCAATCAAATTACTTGATATAATCTACTAATGCAAATTCACAAACTGAATATTAAACAGGGTAGACTCGATCAGAAGGTTTTCAGATTTTGTCATTCTTGAAAATTTTCATAACAGCTTACTCAGGAACTGTGAAAAGCTAGAAAGCTGAAAGTTTGCTGAAACAATATATCCTGTTTAAAGGTGCATTATTGAGCTATCGGTAAAACATGCTTCCAAAAATAAAATATATATAGCCTGTATTTTGCTTTAAAACAATTCAAATGAATGCATTTTATGCAAAAATGCGAACAATTATGATAAGAGGTAAACGAGTTTGAGAGGGATTCCCTAACTAGCTTTTGAACACTAGTTAGATCTATTTTTAGTTTGTGACAAAAATAGAATCCCCATATATGACGTTATGCGACGTTCATTTTTGGCCTTGTTTGCTTAGGCCATACCTGAATCGTAAAAATATGACGCTGAATACCATGTCATAAGTAATGACACTCAGAGACGATACTGTCCCCATGTATCACACTGGTAAAGGCAAGCGCGCAGGGTAAGGAACAAACACACCGGATAAGGAAATTTTTCCGCTTAGGATAAAAAAGAAAATGGCGGATTGGGTATCACATGTGCAGGTTTGTTGTTGTTCTAGATCTCGTGTTATGGTTACTTATCAATACGGCTGCTCACATTAGCTTCAGGGAAGGCACATATTATTCACAAATTTATCTTCGATGGTCCGAATTCGACAGTTACAGCCAGTCAAACGGAGAACCGGACACAGTGAAGCTACTCCAACGCGAAATCTCATTATTTTACATGAAACGCTCTTCTGGGAAGATGGCATGCACTTTTTTGTTGGTTGAAGACATACACATGATAAATCGGACTGTTGCAAATACGATTTAAGGAAAATTTGAAATTAGAAGGCCCACAGTGAGAAATCCTAGTTCAATTTTCAATACAACGCCCACGGGCAAGGAAATGGGTACAACGCATATGATAAGACACAACATTTTCCGGGGAAAATGGTTGTTGTATGGTCATAGCACTAGGAAATTTCCATCTCAGATTAGGTTTTCCGATATTAATAATTAGTCCTACATAGTTTAAAGCACCAATTGTGACCTTTAGGAAACGTTCACAGTTTGTGTGCATTGTCTTGGCATGTGCATTGCTCTGGTTCTAGCAATGTACCCCCCCCCCCCCCCCCATCCACACACATACACACACATCATGAATCTAGGACGATTTGGCCCGGACGATTTGACCTAGGTGAATTCGGCCAAGGAGAATGTGGTCCATAAAAAATATTGCGTAGGACAACAAGGCTAATATAATGTCCTGTGCAAATTGACATTTAAATGTTTTGGATTTGTTTTCAGTAATGCCTATTGGTTTGTTTGTTTGTTTTGGAGTTTAACGGCCCAGTCAACACTATTTTAGGTCATTTTTGAGCCGGTCAGTTTACCTATCCACACTTTTCCTGGACAGGCTTATACGTAAGCGGTTAACCAGAACACTGTACATTTTTTCGCCAGAAACTGACAACCCCCCTTCTTGAATCAGCGGAAGGGAGAGAATGACGGTAGAAAAGATTTCATTATCAATCTCCACGAAATAATGTTGCCGACCCCCGCGGGAATCGAACCCGCGTCCTCCTGATCACCAGTCAGACGCGCATCCGACTGAGCCACCGAGGCTGGGGATGCCTCTTGGAAGGAACATTTTAAAGAAGATTTTAATCAATTAGAAATTTTATTTTTGTTTTTAAAACTATATCTGTAAGCCTGTGGTATTCTGACTGGCCGAAATCGTTAGTAGAAAAGACATAATAATTGATAACTATATATAAAAAAAGAAAGAATAAAAAAAGATAAATTAATTGATTTTGTTTGAACTTGTTGGAAGAGAATATCAATTAGCATTTGGTTAACTGGCGGACTGATTTGCTGACAGGTCATGTTTCCTTGCTTTCTTTTCTTGCTTGAGGTTTAACGTCCCCGTCAACACTGTAAATGTCATTTTGGAGACGTTGCTTCCAATTTTGTGGGACTTTTGCCCGACATTGAGATGAAATGACATCTCAAGCCCTGTCACCCAATGAAACCAATAGGGTTTATTAGCATGGACGGTCCGCCTCACACCGCGGTTCCTGGACAGGCTTAGATCCTCTAAGCAGTTTCCCAGTACTAGTGTGTGGGCCGGATTCAGCTCTGCGTGCAAGCATCATGCAGCCCATATATTTCTTCAAGCCCCTTCCGGGGGGACCTTACTATTACTAATGATGATGATGATGATGATCATCATCATCATCATGCTCGGTATTATTATATCAACAATCATCTTCACCACCACCACTATAACAACAACTACTACTATTACCACTACTACTACAAGTACTACTGATGAAGATGATTATGATCATAGTGGGTGTTATGCTGATGATTGTGATCATGATTGCGGTAATGATGTCATCACAACCGCATCATCATCATCATCATCATCATCATCATCATCATCATCATCATCATGTTCGGTATTATTATATCAACAATCATCTTCACCACCACCACTATAACAACAACTACTACTACTATTACCACTACTACTACTAAAAGTACTACTGATGAAGATGATTATGATCATAGTGGGTGTTATGCTGATGATTGTGATCATGATTGCGGTAATGATGTCATCACAACCGCATCATTATCATCATCATCATCATCATCGTTATCACTATTGCTACTACTTTAACTACGACTAATAAATTATTTACTGATGAAAATTATTTACGCGCATCCGACTGAGCTACCGAGGCCGGCATAATCATTCAGTTACCAATACATGTACATACTTTAATATTTGCCTTGCCCATCGGGGCTTAAGAAATAGATGGGCGGCATGATGCTTCCACGCAGAGCTGAAACCGACCCACACACGAGTACTGGTAAACTGCATCTAAGCCTGCCTAGGCAAAGCGGTGCGAGTCGACCCGTCCATGCTTATAAACCCTATTGGTTTCATAGGGCGGCAGGGCTTGCGATGTCGTTTCCTCTCAGTGTCGGGTAAAAGTCCCACAAAATTGGAAGCAACGTCTCCAAAATGACCTTTACAGTGTTGAGGGGGACGGTAAACCTCAAATCAAACACAATATTTGCCTTATATCCGACGACGAACTGCGTACAAAGGGCATGTTAAGATTTCCAATTATATCTGCCCCCCCCCCCCCCCCCCACACTCCCTACCCCACTCCACCCCATCCCCCCACCCCGGAATATTTGTTTCATAAATGTTGTATGGTGAAGTTATATGAAAAGATACAGCTTCAAAGAAAAACAAATCAATAAAATGTTTGGTCATTCACAAATAAGGTATGTTTTTACCATGACTACCGATTTTGACCAAAATTGCAAAATTTGTCAGTATTGGAAGCCTCCGTGGTCGAGTGGTTACGCTACTCGCCTTGTAAACCAGGGGTCGCAGGTTCGATCCCGGGCTTCTCCAGACTTTCGGATGAGTCGTTAAACCGAGGTCCCGTCTCCGTATGACCTTAGCTGTTGGTGGGACGTACAACTGAAACACTCACTCACAGATAAAGTATTGGCCCTTTCAAGATTATTTCACTCATATCGAGCTGATCGTTAATCAGAGGGGGGCGAAAACCGGAGTACCCGGCGAAAAACCACCTGAACTTCCGTTGCAGAACTTGGCGAAACCATGCAATAGGTATGTCTCACGAATTTGGCGAAGTTATCTTATTTTCAGCCAAAAGAACAAACATACACTTTTCTACCACAAATACTGCATGGACATAAATATCATTTCCCTAATTCATGATCGCGATGAACCAAATTCATCTATCCCCTCATATGGGATGATTATATTGCTAGAACCAGAGCAATGCACATGCCAAGACAATGCACACAAACTGTGAACGATTCCTAAAGGTCACAATTGGTGCTTTAAACTATGTAGGGCTAATTATTAACATATGGAAATTTCCTAGTGCTACGACCATACAACAACCATTTTCCCCGTAAAATGTTGTGTCTTATCATATGCGTTGTACCCATTTCCTTGCCCGTGGGCGTTGTATTGAAAATTGAACTAGGATTTCTCACTGTTGGCCTTCTAATTTCAAATTTTCCTTAAATCGTATTTGCAACAGTCCGATTTATCATGTGTATGTCTACAACCAACAAAAAAGTGCATGCCATCTTCCCAGAAGAGCGTTTCATGTAAAATAATGAGATTTCGCGTTGGAGTAGCTTCACTGTGTCCGGTTCTCCGTTTGACTGGCTGTAACTGTCGAATTCGGACCATCGAAGATAAATTTGTGAATAATATGTGCCTTCCGTGAAGCTAATGTGAGCAGCCGTATTGATAAGTAACCATAACACGAGATCTAGAACAACAACAAACCTGCACATGTGATACCCAATCCGCCATTTTCTTTTTTATCCTAAGCGGAAAAATTTCCTTATCCGGTGTGTTTGTTCCTTACCCTGCGCGCTTGCCTTTACCAGTGTGATGTATGTGTAAAGTGACAGATTTATTTTTAGAACAGAAATACCGAACACATGTTCAGAGAGAAGGGTAAACACGAATAGAAACAACCGTTTTCACAAAGTTCTGAAGCTGTATTTGGCTCCAAAAGTGTACACATGACAAAGGAGTATGAATTGAAGATATAAACCAGAAAAAAAATTTTGAGACCCGGTAGCTCAATAATGCACCTTTAATGTTGATAACTCTTGCAGTTATGTCCGTTGGTAGTAAAAAAAATAAAAATGCATTTTGTTTAATAACTTTTATGATTGTGGTCCTACCTCAATGAAACTTATACCATATTTGGTCACTAAAGCAAGGAAGGTGTAATGGCAGATTAGTGGCCAAGGGGCCATAACTCCTGGAGTTACGTCCCAATTTATGCAGATTTTCTAATTTTGCAACACTTGAAAATTTTCGTAATAGATAAAAGCTTGAAGAGCTTCGAGATTATTATAACAATTTCACGACTTTTTAATTGATTTCCTGTAAATTTATAAGCACTCTATAAAGGCCGCACACTGGAAAGAAAGAATTTGCTAGTCAGGAGAAGATAATCCTATACTTTGAGAGTACCGTAATGCTTCTGAGTTTGGAGAGAAATAGGCCTAAGCAAACTGTGAAGACCCAGATCAGACTGCTCCTAAAGGAGCAGTCTGATCAGGGTCTACACTGTTTGCCATTCCATCTTCACCTTTTGGACTCCTTGCTGGATTTTGAAACAAATTTGTCAAAATTTTAGGAGAATTACGGCAAGACATTTTAGGATTTTTGCAATATGTTGTTGAAAGAATTGTCTCCCTTAGAACATTTATAATTGCCCCTTAAAACCCATGCCCTGCTGAATAAATAATTTATGTCACACCCATTGCTGACTGTCAACCAATAAATATACAGTAGAACTTCTATGGCTTGAACACCGATGGCTAGTTTACCATGGATGTGTCGAACCCATTCTTGAGCCCCTAACGAAATCCTCTACATAAGAAATAGTGGGGAATGATTAAGAAGATTTTAGTCTTTTATATTGCAAATGTATGCTGTGTGTACTCATTAGAATCGCCTCATCGAGGCGATTCTAATGAGTACACACAGCATACATTTTCATTATAGAACAGCGAAAAGATGTCTGAAAGTATTTCGTTATGCCTCCTGACAGTAGCCTCAGTGGCTCATACTACCCCTGTCTCGAACAGATTTTCGAGGTCCCAAAGGTGTTCGAGCCATTGAAGTTCGGCTGTATATTGGTTTGTTTTAGTTTAAGCAGTTTTACAGCCCGGTCATCACTATTTAAGTTTTTTCATGGCTGTGGTTCACTGTTACGGACCGCAACTCTTCCCTTCAGTTATCTACCTTGGTAGCTTATGCATAGCTGATAGGTTATAATAACCACTCTCTGACAACAGTGTCAGGAAGTAGCCTCTTTGGCTCAGTGGTTAGAGTACTTGACTGCCACCCACATTGGCTCAGATTTGAATTCCACAATAGGTGGGGATTTTTTATGCCCCCGCATCGTATGATGCCGGGGGCATAGAGTTTTTCGGTTTTCCGTACGTGCGTCCGTGGGTACGTGCCTACGGTTTCCGAACGTACGAAAGTGTGTACGTACGTACGTAATCCTGTTAGACTCAGGTTAAGGTTTTTGTACAAGGTAGAACTTGAGCTCATATTTTCCAAACCATACAATAGATTTGGTTTATATTAAGTATGATGATAGATATAGGTCCAAAGTTTTATTCAGCAATACCCCCACCCATACCCTAGACCTCAAGGTCAAGGTCGTGGACTTTGAAATTTTTAACGTTTAAGACCCAGGTTAAGGTATTTGTACCAGGCAGAACTTGAGCTCATATTTTCCAAACCGTGTAATGAATTTGGTTCATATTCGGTATGATGATAGATATAGGACTGAAGTTTTATTCAGCAATACCCCCACCCATACCCATGACCTCAAGGTCAAGGTCATGGACTTGAAATTTTTAATGTTTAAGACCCAGGTTAAGGTATTTGTACCAGGTAGAACTTGAGCTCATATTTTCATAACCATACAATGGATTTGGTTTATATTTACTATGATGATACATATAGGTCCAGTGGTTTATTCAGCAATACCACCACCCATACCCATGACCTCAAGGTCAAGGTCATAGAATTAGAAAATTTTTAATGTTTAAGACTTTGGTTAAGGTATTTGCACCACCAATTTCAATAAACTTCACACAAATGTTCCTTATAAAAATATCTCGTGCAGGTTCCACTTTTAAGGTCATGGCCTCAAGGTCAAGGTCACAGAGGTTATTTTTAGAAAAACTTTGTCATTGCTCTAGCGCCTACATTTCTTCACTGATCTCAATATAAGTTCACACAAATGTTCCTTATGACAATATCTTGAGCGAGTTCGACTTTCAAGGTCATCACCTCAAGGTCAAGGTCACAGTGGCTATTTTTAGAAAAACTTTGTCATTGCTCTAGCGCCTACATTTCTTCACTGATTTCAATATAAGTTCACACAAATGTTCCTTATGACAATATCTTGAGCGAGTTCGACTTTCAAGGTCATCACCTCAAGGTCAAGGTCACAGTGGCTATTTTTAGCTCACCTGAGCACGAAGTGCTCAAGGTGAGCTATTGTGATCGCCTTTTGTCCGGCGTGCGGTGTGCGTTGTGCATCGTGCGTCGTCAACAATTCACTTAAATGACATCTCCTCCTAAACCAGTGAATGGATTTCAAAATACTTTCATAGAAATGTTCCATGGGTGACCCTCTACCAAAATTGCTAAAATGGTTCCGCTCCGCAGAACAAAATGGCCACCAGAGCTAAAAATAGAAAAACCTTTAAACGGCATCTCCTCCTAGCCCTTTGGCCCGATTTCAAAATAATTTCACAGAAATGTTCCTTGGATGACCCTCTACCAAAATTGCTAAAATGGTTCCGCTCCGCTGAACAAAATGGCCGCCAGAGCTAAAAATAGAAAAACCTTTAAACGACATCTCCTCCTAGCCCTTTGGCCCGATTTCAAAATAATTTCACTGAAATGTTTCTTGGATGACCCTCTACCGAAATTGCTAAAATGGTTCCGCTCCGCTGAACAAAATGGCCACAAGAGCTAAAAATAGAAAAACCTTTAAACTATATCTCCTCCTAGCCCTTTGGTCCGATTTCAAAATAATTTCACAGAAATGTTCCTTGGATGACCCTCTACCAAAATTGCTAAAATGGTTCTGCTCCGCAGAACAAAATGGCCGCCAGAGATAAAAATAGAAAAACCTTTAAACAACATCTCCTCCTAGCCCTTTGGCCCGATTTCAAAATAATTTCACAGAAATGTTCCTTGGATGACCCTCTACCAAAATTGCTAAAATGGTTCCGCTCCGCTGAACAAAATGGTCGCCAGAGCTAAAAATAGAAAAACCTTTAAACGACATCTGCCCCTAGCCCTTTGGCCCGATTTCAAAATAATTTCACAGAAATGTTCCTTGGATGACCCTCTACCGAAATTGCTAAAATGGTTCACCTCCGCTGAACAAAATGGCCGCCAGAGCTAAAAAAAAAAAAACCTTTAAACGACATCTTCTCCTAGCCCTTTGGCCCGATTTCAAAATTATTTCACAGAAATATTCCTTGGATGACCCTCTACCGAAATTGCTAAAATGGTTCCTCTCCGCTGAACAAAATGGCCGCCAGAGCTAAAAATTGAAAAACCTTTAAACGACATCTCCTCCTAGCCCTTTGGCCTGATTTCAAAATAATTTCACTGAAATGTTTCTTGGATGACCCTCTACGGAAATTGATAAAATGGTTCTGCTCCGCTGAACAAAATGGCCACCAGAGCTAAAAATAGAAATACCTTTAAGCAACATCTCCTCCTAGCCCTTTGGCCCGATTTCATATTATAGCCTGGGCCAATAATGGCTCTCCCAGGGGCCCACTTGATACCCTATGGATCAGGTGAGCGATCCAGGGCCATCATGGCCCTCTTGTTAGAAAAACTTTGTCATTGCTCTAGCGCCTACATTTCTTCACCAATTTCAATATAACTTCATACAAATGTTCCTTATGACAATATCTCAAGCTATTTTGACTTTCAAGTTCAAGGTCACTGTGGCTATTTTTAGAAAAACTTTGTCTTCGCTCTAGCGCTTACATTTCTTGACTAATTTCAATATAACTTCACACAAATGTTCCTTATGACAATATCTCTAGCGAGTTTCACTTTCAAGGTCAAGGTCACTGTGGCTATTTTTAGAAAAACTTTGTCACCCCTCTAGCTCTTACATTTCTTCACCGATTTCAAAATAACTTCACACAAATGTTCCTTATGACAATATCTCAAGCGATTTCGACTTAACGTCAAGGTCACTATTGGTGGAACGCCGAAACTCGCACAGATTGGTATTTGCACCACTTAAAGATTAATGTGCTAAGCGGGGGCATCTGTGTACTTTGGACACATTTCCAGCTTGGCTTCTTTCCTTTGTTACGGCTTTCACGTCGTAAGATCACAAATTTCATGCACATATCTGACTGTCTTTCTTTACTTTCTCCATTTGCAGTGGCACCAATGCGTGGTAGAGGTATAGCAAGAGGGCTAGCAGCTCAGGCCAACAGACATGACCCGTTCCGCTCCCGACCCCCTAACACAAGTAGACCTCCGTCAATGCACGTAGATGACTTCATGAAGTTGGAGAAAGGAGGAGGGAATACACCAACGGAGCCCACATCTCCGATGAGGAGAGAAAGTGTAAGTCGTTAATTGGTTCGCTCTTCTCTTCATTGTGATTAATAAGTACACCACAACCTCTTAATACAGTTGAACTTCAATGGCTCGAACACCTTTGGGGCCACGAAAATCTGTTCGAGACAGGGGTAGTTCGAGCTTCTGAGGTTACTGTCAGGAGGCATAACGTGATACTTTTAGTCATCTTTTCGGTGTTCTATAATGAAAATGTATGCTGTGTGTACTCATTAGAATTGCCTCATCGAGGTGATTCTAATGAGTACACACAGCATACATTTGTAAGAAAAAAAAACTAAAATCTCCTTAATTATCCACCACTAGTTGTTATGTAGAGGATTTCGCTAGGGGCTCAAGAATGGGTTCGACACATCCAAGTTAAATGAGTCATTAGTGTTCGAGCCATTGAAGTTCTTCTGTAACACTATTAATTGGGTCCGAAACAGAAACCGTGTTAGTTAAACAACCATGTTACACCAAACAAAATTGTATAGTTTTTGCCATAATGGTCATTTTTTCTATATAATCTATACATTTTTGGGATCAAAAATGACATTTTTGGGATCAAAAATGTATAGGTTATACAGAAAAATGACCATTTATGGTCATTTTTTTCTATATAATCTATACATTTTTGGGATCCATCTTGAATCCGTGTTATATCCAAAATCGTGTCATAACGAACCATGTTATAATGAGGTTGTGGTGTATTGGATTTGTGGTTTAACGTCCCCGTCAACACTATAGGTCATTTTGGAGACATTGCTTCCAATTTTGTTGGACTTTTACCCGACATTGAGATGAAATGACATCTCAAGCACTGTCTCCCAATGAAACCAATAGGGTTTATAAGCATGGACGGTCCGACTCCCACCGCTTTGCCTGGGCAGGCTTAGATCCTCTAAGCGGTTAACCAGTACTCGTGTGCGGGTCGGATTCAGCTCTGCATGGAAGTATCATGCAGCCCATATATTTCTTCAAGCCCCGATAGGCGGGGGCCCCTACTTAGCTCATGTATTGGCCTTTTCTGAACATTATTCAGTGTTGTATTGTGTGGCTGGACATGAGTGATGTCATATAATTTGACATCATTCTTAATATTGCGTTTGAGTTGCCAAGATAGAATGTCTTTGTGCTGCTAAAAAAAACAAAAAAACAAATGCTTTGTAATTGTTGTGAAATATATGTAACAAAGCATAATGAAAACAAGCCTATATAATTTTGACCCCCTCGAACCCCACTTTTATATAGTAAAACTGGGTTTTGCAGGGGTAAACCTTATTTTTCATATTTTTGCTCTAAAATATAGATTGTGGGTACTCGTTAGAACCGGTTCTAATGAGTACCCACAATCTATATTTTGAGCAGAAATAAGAAAAATATCACAATTTTTCATCTTAAAATTTTCATTTTTTCGGTGATAATGGTTTCAATGTATTTGTATAGGCGTGTTTTCGCAATGGCAAGGGAATAATGTTTCTATGAGCACATGCACTCAATAAAATGAGCCACATGCACATGCAGCCACGCCAACATTACGTTATGATAACACACAATAGCATCTTACTTTTCTCTAGAACTAGCATTTTCAAATGAAAATATTTTTTTTTCTTATGTCTAGCCTAAAAATAGATTGTTGGTGCTTGTTAGAACCCTCTCACTGAGGCAGTTCTAACAAGTACCCACCCTCTATGTTTTTTTTTGCAAGAAACAGGAAAATTAAGTAGAGCCCTGTAAGCCCAACTTTTTGCTATATAAAGTTAAGTTTTCAATCAAATTCATGCATTGTTAACCCATTTTGTACCAGAAACCCCAAAATGGGTAATTGGCAAACAGTAAATGGGTAATTGGCAAACAGTAAATGGGTAATTGGCAAACAGTAAATGGGTAATTGGCAAACAGTGCAGGCCCAGATAATACGCTGGAGAAATGCGGCATCTGATCAGGGCGTACACCGTTTGCAAAATTTTCGGCCAATTTCCAAATAGGTTCGGAAGAAAACACAACCTGACAGCCCTAAATTTTGAAATAGACTCCTGCTATATATAAGAAGGAAGATTCCATTTGGTTCAAAAACCCATTTAGTACCAGAAACCCCAAAAGGGATACATGACAAACAGTGCAAGCCCTGATCAGACGTCGCAGAACGCGGCATCTGATCTGTGCCTCCAGTGTTTGCTTAAAGTTCAGCCATTTTCCAAATCATGTTTGCTTAAAGTTCAGCCATTTTCCAAATCAATTTTGAAGAAAACATAATATGACACCCCTTAAATTTTAAAATGGACTCCTGCTATATATAAGGAGGAAGATTCCATTTGGTACAAAAAGGGTTAATCTGATCATGATACACCCTTCCTTGTCAGTATGAACAAAATCTTTGTCAAAAAGTAACCACATCATAGGCAGGTCATGGTCCATCATAAACTGGTCATTGTCAATAAAGTTTGATAGATTTAGGTGTACACCCCAACCTCTTTATAACACTATTGTTGGGGTCCAAAGCAGAAACTGTGTTAGTTAAACAACAGTGTTATATCCAAACAAAAATGTAAAGATTATATAATCTATACATTTTTGGGATCCACCTTTAAACCGTGTTAGATCGAAAACCGTGTTACATTGAGATTGTGGTGTATTTTGATTACAGGATTTTATGAGAGGTCCTCCACGAGGTGGATTTGACCGGGGTCGAGGGTTTGACAGGGGTAGAGGGAGATTCTTCACTCCTCCTGGGAACTTCAATCATAGAGAACCAAGTAAGTAAATAGTTCATCTAAGAACATTGTTAATTTTCAAATACATTAAGAATTTTCATTTAAGAAATAGATCAGCTGTAACTGTGATTTGTTGAGTAATAAGTCAAAGTTTGGAGGTCAGTTGTTTTGTTTTGTTTGTTTGTATTGAAGTTTAATGGCCCATTCGACACTATTTTAGGTCATTTTTGAACCAGTCAGTTTACTTATCCACACTTTTCCTGGGCAGGTTTATACATTAGCGGTTAACCAGTACAGTGCACATTCTTTTGCCAGAAACTGACAACTGCCCTTCTTTAACTAGAGAAAGCGACCAGTGGGTCACGTATACCCCCGGCCAGCGCCACTCTCTAATATATCTTTAGAGCTTAATTGTATGTAATATGGAAGCTATAAGAATCTATAAATGTGCTTGTGAAAGCTAAACCAACGATAAAATCTCTATATGGGCCAAGGGATTGAGGGCATCAAAGTTACTGAAGGGGTGGGGCCATCAATATTACTGAAGCAGCAGGGTTGGGTATACATCAATGAAATATTTGGACTGGTATGCAAGATCGATGCAAGTATCAATTGGATATGTGTTTAAGTTTAGGACATGCAGGGATCTATAAACTGTCACAAAAATTCAACCAAATGTAAAATTTCTAAGTCTGTGACCTTAACCTGAAGGTCACTGTGGGGGGTGGGACATGCATCAATGAAATCTTTAGACCAGTATGTAACTTCAGTGTAAGTATCAACTAAATCCATAAAAGGGTTCAGAAGATACAATCTCTTAGAAACTTTGACGTAAAACTTTAACCAAACATAAAATTTCTAAGTCTGTGACCTTGACCCCAAGGTCACTGTGGGGGATGGGAAATGCATCAATGAAATCTTTGGACCAGTATGTAACTTCAGTGTAAGTATGAACTAAATCTATCAAAGGGTTCAGAAGATACAATCTCTTAGAAACTTTGACGTAAAACTTTAACCAAAATGTTAACGGACGGACAGAAGGACGGACGAACGGACGGATGGATGGAAAGACGGATGCACGGACAGACGGACGGACGAACGGCAAGACGAAAACTATATACCCCCATAGCATACTTCGTATGTCGGGGGTATAACCATAGCATACTTCGTATGTCGGGGGTATAACCATAGCATACTTCGTATGTCGGGGGTATAACCATAGCATACTTCGTATGTCGGGGGTATAACCATAGCATACTTCGTATGTCGGGGGTATAATCAGAGGAAGGGAGAGAATGACCGTAGAAAAGCTTTCATGATCAATCTCCACGAAAGAATGTTGCCGACCCTGGCGGAGGTCAGTTGTAAAGTAGACAAATCACGAGTGTGTAGCACGCGTGATTTGTCTACTTACACCTGACCGACAAACTGTGATTTATTATTAAAAAAATCACAAACTAGAGCTGATCTATTTCGATTCTAACAGGCTGAAAATCGGCAATAATGCTGTTGTTTCCTTCAAAATCTCACAACTTTTCGTCAATTGTTAGAATTAGGAAAAATTGCTTAGTATTTCTGACTCTTCACCCAGCCATTAACCGATTGTCTGCGGCAAACCCCAAAAGGGGTCCCTGGGCAAACAGTGCAGGCCCAGATCAGATGGCACAGAATGCGCAATCTGATCAGGGCCTGGACTATTTGCTAACAGAATTTTCCATCAAAAATAGAATAAAAATGAAAAAAATAAGCCTGACACCCTGTATTTGACAAATGGGCTGGTCCAACATATAGCAATGGAAGAGTCCAGTAGCATATAATGGGTTTATTATGACTTACAGATACAAAGTGGAAAATATAATCAAACTTGTGCACAACGATATGCCAGGGCATCTTCATCATCATGTTGGTAGATCAAGGGAGAATAATCTCACATAATTGCATGGTGTGCAACCTCTCAATTCTAATAAATATCCACATACAGTCGAACTCTGATGGCTCGAACCCCTTTGGGACCATGGAAATTTGTTCGAGACAGCGGAAGTTCGAGCCACTGTTGCATACTTCCAGAAAACATAACGGGGGTATTTTTGGACTTCTTTTCGGTGTTCTGTAACACAAATGTATGCTGTGTGTACTCATTAGAATCGCCTCGTTGAGGCGATTCTAATGAGTACACACAGCATACATTTGCAAGATAAAAGACTAAAATCTCCTTAATTATCCCCCACTATTTCTCATGTAGAGGATTCTGCTAGGGGCTCAAGAACGGGTTCGACTCACCCATGGTAAATGAGCCATCGGTGTTCGAGCCATCGAAGTTCTACTGTAGTATGTTTCTAATATGTGTTCTATTAAGAATAATTATAGCCCCGCTTTGAAAAAGTGGGAGCTATATTGGATTTGCCTTGTCCTTCTGTGTAATTCCGTAATTCTGTTATTCATCATAACTCAAAATCTGTTTGAGGTATTTTCATGAAACTTCACACAAATGTAAAGCACTATGAGACGATGTGCAGAACGCAGGAACCATAACTCTGGATTGCCTACTTTTGGAGTTATTGCCCTTTGAACATTGAGTGAGTGAGTGAGTGTTTGAGTTTTACGTCTCACCAACAGCTAAGGTCATATGGAGACGGGACCTCGGTTTAAAGACTCATCCGAAAGTCTGGAGAAGCCCGGGATCGATCCTGCGATCCCTGGTTTACAAGGCGAGTAGCATAACCACTACACCACGGAGGCTTCCCTTTTGAACATTGAAAAATGGCACTTGGAATAAGATAGCGCTATAGTGGGGCTATAGTCTGATCCTCTGATAGTTCTGGTTATACCTGCTGTTGTCTATTGCCTCTGAGCCACCTAGGCTATTGAGTCCATTAAATTTTAACCCTTGTCCTGCTCAACCTGGGTATGTCTTAACTTTCAAACAATGAAGATCCAGATCAGAAGCCATCTGATCTGGATCTTCATTGTTTGTCATTCAGTTACTGAATTTGTCGCAATAATTTGCATCAAGTAATCTGATTGGTTGATAATCAGTAGTGGGTGTGGCATATTTAAATATTCAGCAGGACAAGGGTTAAGATTTATCTGTTTCCTCATTATTTTTCCCAGTGGGCTCCCGTGGTGGTCATAGTGATGCAGGGTATGGTAGATCTAAGCCACCATTCATCAGTCCAAGACCATTTGGTAGGGGAATGTAAGTACTCTAGCTTATCATATTTACATCAGCAATGTGCATTATAAATATATTATCACTTGACCAGTGTTTGCTATAAGATACAAGATACAAGAAGATTATTTGCGAATTTTCGGCCCAGGTAGGAGCACAAAGAGGCATATTATAATAATGGATAAACCAAGTAGACAATCAAGGAAAGAATTCTAAACGACAGAGGCATGAAACAAAAAAAAAAAATGGAATACCTAGTGTAAATGATATCTGGGTGATATCATCAAGGTCCTCGGTATTGGGACAGATAGTCCTACCCAAACAGTGCAGACCCAGATCAGGAGCAGTCTGGTCAGGGTTCTCACTGTCTGTTACTCCCTGCCATGTCATGAAACAAATTTTTCATATCTTAACCATAACTTCACAAGAATTACACTAAGCCTTCAAGGTGTCCAAATCTTCAGGATCCCTATGGAAGTATAAACTCCTTGAGATGTTTAATATAACGCCAAAGCATATTATGCACTATAAACTCTTCTCCTGTTTATGTATCGAACGAAGTTATCATGTGCAAAAATTGTCAAATTCTGCACATCATTGTTTTACCGCAAAGATCCTAAATATTAGGACAGACAGTCCTAGCCAAACAGTGCAGACCCTGATCAGGAACAATATGACCAGGGTCAACACTGTCTGTTTTCAATGCTGTGCAGTTAAATTCTTATATTCAGACTACCTTTGGGACTGTTCAAAAGGTGGTCTCTAACTAGATGACACTGAATGCAGAAATTACAAAGTAAAAAAAGCCGACACATTCTTAATATGCTTTTGAAAGCAGACCTGGTCTTAATTTTAGCTCAATTTTAATAATACCTGAATTTCCGTGTATATTATTACCTTTTTCCCCCCCTGTATGAAGACTTCATTCACTGTGATAAATAATCATATCTTTTTCATAATGGAAATTGCTCCTTCATATCTGTAGCTTTGTAACAATATGAACAATGTAGAGGCAGAAAATTGGTACCTGTCTTGCCAGTCTGAGGCAACACAAGCCAGGCATACAGCAAACATGGCTCTATTTTATCAGCATAACATCGCCGTTTCTTGAGATTCGGGGTAATATTCATTTTGGTAGCCAATCAAGTCAAGAACCATAACCCATTGTATGCGGGAAACCCCTGAAGGGGTACCTGTCCTACACTATTTGCTAACAGAATTTTCCGTCAAAAATAGAATAAAAACGAGAGAATAGGCCTGACACACCTTATATGACAAATGGACTTGTCCAACATATAGCAATGGAAGAGTCCACTAGCATACAATGGGTTAAATGATGTTTCTTTTGAACTTGATGTCTTTCCTGTTATATCCCCTTGATCAAAATAACTTTTTAGCTTAAAACAAATACAAACAAAAAACATACCAATAAGTTCTAGTCTGGTGTATTTTCTGATTGTATGTACTGTGTGAGAGAATACAATTTCTTATGTAAACCAATATTTCAGCCATGAGGGTCGCCCTGGTCCAGGAGAAAGACATGAAGATAGGGATAGATTTTCACCCCGAGGGAGGGGCAACTGGCGTGGTGGTAGCTGGGCAGGTCCCAGGATGAGAGATGATAGGTATGTTAACTCTTATCCTGCTGTTCACGACAACCCCTATCTTTGGAAACAGTGTAGATCCAGATCAGATGGCTTCTCAGTTCTGAAGAAGCCATCTGATCAGGATCTACACTGTTTGACATTCAATTTATGAATTTGTAAGAATAAATTACATCAAGTATTCTGATTGGTCCAAAGTCAGAAATGGGTGTGGCTAGCAAGATAAGGGTTAATTCTGTAGGATGGGGTTAGTTATGCAAGGCAGTATTTCTGGCTTTAGATGACTTTAACCCATAAAATGCCAATCACAACATTTGTCAGTTACTTTAAAATTCATTTTTTGCCAACAGTGTGGTCACAGATCAGACTGCTCCTCTAGGAGCAGTCTGATCTGGGTTCACATTGTTCACACTGTTTGCCTTCAAAAATATTTTTGAAAAGTTTGCAAGAAGATTCAGCAGACGACATAAGCAGGCACCATTTCAGATGTAGTTTTTCAGGGCATCTTAAGGATTAATATGGACTGGGTTGGACTGGTCTTATCTGGAAAACAATAAAAGGGGCCTAGGCAAATAGTACAGACCCGAATCAGATTGCATAATGTGACTTTTCAGGTAAGCAGTACAGACCCATATCAAACTGCATAATGTATCTTTTTAGTCAAACAGTGCAAACCCAGATTGGACACTGCATAATGTGGATTCTGATTAGGGTCTGCACTATTTGCTAACAGGATTTTCTGTCAAAAATAGGCATAGCAACAGATAAGGTATTTTGTGATAATTGAATGACGGATTCCTTATTAGGGCCCCGCACTGAAAGTGTGGGTGCCCTATAGTAATCACTCTGTCCGTCCGTCTGTCTGTCTGTCCGTCCGTCCGTCTGTCCGTCCACAAATTTTTTTATCCTCCATAACTTTTTATTATTCCTGGATGGATTTAAATATTACTTGGCATCATTCTGTCCGTCCGTCTGTCTGTCTGTCCGTCTGTCCGTCCACAAATTTTTTTATCCTCCATAACTTTCTTATTCCTGGATGGATTTAAATATTACTTGGCAGAAATGTTAACCATAATGTGATGGAGTGTTGCGCGCAAGACTCAGGTCCGTACCTCAAAGGTCAAGGTCATACTTAGAGGTTAAAGGTCAAAAAAGGGTCTTTCCTGTGTCCAATTAATAACTTTGTTATTTTTCCTGGATGGATTTAAATATTACTTGGCAGAAATGTTAACCATAATGTGACGAAGTGTCACACGCAAGACCCACAGCCGTACCTCAAAGGTCAAGGTCATACTTAGAGATAAAAGGTCAAAAAAGCGTCTTTTTCATTGTGTCCAATCTATAACTTTCTTATACCTGGATGGATTTAAATATTACTTAGCAGAAATATTAACCATAATGTGACAGTGTGTCACACGCAAGACCCAGGTCCGTACCTCAAAGGTCAAGGTCATACTTAGAGGTGAAAGGAAAAAAAAACGTCTTTTTTAACATCAACATTTTCCTACTCCTCTGATAGCGCTGCCGGGGCCCTAGTCAGTTTCACTGACAGCTCTAGTTTCTGTATATAAACTCAATAGAAGCGCCTCGGTGAGGCGGCCTTGAGGCAGTTCTAGTGAATATGTGGTGTCTGATCAGGGCCTCCACTGTTTGCAAAAAGTTCAGCCATTTTCCAAATAAATTTTGAAGAAAACACAACCTGACATCACTAAATTTTGAAATGGACTCCTGCTATATATGAGGAGGAAGATTCCATTTGGTACAAAAAGGGTTAACAGTGTTAAACAGAGGTTGTGGTGTACTTAAGACAGGGCATAGCAAGAAATTACACACAACTTCTACCAAAGCCTATGTCATTGTCAAACCCTGACAATTTTTTAAACACAAAATGCATGGTTGACATGGACGTCGTCATAGAGGACCTTACATGAGTGCTCATGTATTAATGAATTTATTAAACTCGTTGAGGAAAAGGGATAAAATGCAAGGCTTGCCGAGCATTTTATGCCTTTTCCTCAACGAGTTTAATAAATTCAGTAATACATGAGCACGAATGCAAGATTCTATTTATCATATGACATTTAAAATGCATGTTATTCACAATTGTTTACAAAAATATCAATATTCCGCCATTAGTAAACGCGACGCCGTTAAGGATGTTGAACATGTAACATTACTGGACGTATCTAGATAATTTACATATTTAGTCAACTAGTGGATTTTCGAAAATATTACATGGCATTATTACACTCTTAGGCTCGACGTCATATGATAAATGATGTTATTTGATCCCGGCAGATTGTTATTACACGTGTGGTCATACGATTTTTATTACATGACTTTATCCACTGCTTATCAATGACGTCATGTGATAAAAAAAGTGTTGTAACAAGTTGGTGATGTATAAAGTATTTATTTCAGGTTTTCTGGTGCCCCGTTTAGAGGAGGGAGAAGGGAACCACCTCTTAGACATCAGAGATCTTTTACCAAATGAAGAACTGAAAAGAAACCCTCTATGAACTGAAATGAATGGATTAACTCCCTTGGCAAACTCAAGAGATGCGATAATTCCCCTGCAATGCATCTGGTGGCTATAATTAAAGTTTTAAATCTGTTAAAAACATTTGTTCTCCCACTACTGTGTGTTCAAATCTCAAACTACACCCAAAACTCTTTATAACACTATTAATGGGGTCCAAAGCAGATATTGTGTTAGTTAAACAACCGTGTTAAATCCAAACATAAATGTATTAATTATATAGAAAAATGACCATTTATGGTCATTTTTCTATATAATCTATACATTTTTGGGGCTTCCACACAGAGCTGAATCCGGCCTGCACACTAGTACTGGTAAACCGCTTAGAGGATCTAAGCCTGTCCAGGAACCGCGGTGCGAGGCGGACCGTCCATGCTAAAAAACCCTACTGGTTTCATTGGGCGACAGGGCTTGAGATGTCATTTCATCGCAATGTCGAGTAAAAGTCCCACAAAATTGGAAGCAATGTCTCCAAAATGACCTTTACAGTGTTGACGGGGTCGTTAAACCTCAACTCAAACAAACAAATACATTTTTGGGATCCATCTTGAAACCCTGTTATATCCATAACAATGTTATAATGAACCATGTTATAATGAGGTTGTGGTGAAGTATGTCTAGTGGTTGTCTCCAGGTACTTCAGATTACAGCCACCTTTGACTAACGAACAGGGTCCAGTTGTTCAAAGCATCATTAGCTTAACGAGCATGTTAGTTGTCAAATTGTTAACTGTTCTACCAAGTACAATATGAAAAAAATCTGGTATTTTTGCTGAAAAAAATGTGAGAAGCTTTTGCATATGCAAAAGCTACTCACATTTTTTTCATCAAATACACAAGTTGTATATGCCATATATAATGATTGAAGTCTTAACGATATGATGTCGTTAATTTTGAACAAGTGGATCTAGCTTGAGACAAGTGAAATAATCTTGATAGGACTGTTGAACCCAAATAAACAAATGACACCACAGTACAGGGTGTTTAAAGGAAGCAAATAGAAATTCATGAATTTTATTCTTCTTGTAAATATTACAACTGAAAATTTGGTTCTTTGTTTTGTTTTGGAATTTAACGGGTCAGTCAACACTATTTAGGTCATATTGAGCTGGTTAGTTTAACTATTCACTCTTCTCCTTGGCATGCTTATACGTAAACAGTTAACCAGTACAGTGCACATTCTTTTGCCAGAAACTGACAACTGACCTTCTTGAATCAGCAGAAGGTAGAGAATGACCATAGAAAAGACTTCATGATCAACCTCATCGAAAGAATGTTGCCAACCTCGGCAGGTATCGAAATTGATAGGGACATAAATCCCAAGTAAAAAAATGACACCAACGTATACGTAGGAGGTGTTTGGGAAATGCAAACAGGAAGTCCTGAATTTTATTCCTTTTGTGAACAAAACTGAAAATGTGGTTTGTTTTGTTTTTGTATGGAAATTTAACCCTTATCTTGCTGTTCATGACAAGCCATACTTTGCAAACAGTGTAGATCCAGATCAGATGGCTTCTGAAGAAGCCATCTGATCAGGATCTACACTGCTTGCCATTCAGTTTGTGACTTTGAAAGAGAACATTGCATCATGAAATCTGATAGGCTGATATCAGAAATGGGTGTGGCTAATTTACATATTCAGCAGGATAAGGGTTAACAGCCCATTGAGTGAGTGAGTGAGTTTTAGTTTTACGTCCCACCAACAGCTAAGGTCATATGGAGACGGGACCTCATCCGAAAGTCTGGAGAAAGCCCGAATCGATCCTGCGATCCCTGGTTTACAAGGCGAGTAGCATAACCACTGCAGCACGGAGGCTAATAACAGCCCAGTGAACATGATTAAGATCATATCTAGCCTGTCAGTACCCATCAACACTTTACCTGTGCAGGCTTATACAGTGAAATTCCGCTATTAAGACCACCTAAAATTGGGACTAATACTGCTATGAAAGGCTGATTTGAAGGGTACACTTAATTTTTCTTTGTTTTCTGCCTACAATGTCCTATGGTCAGGGACCACCCTTGGGACTGTTCAAAAGTTGTCTTTAAGACCACTTTTGAACAGTCCCAAAGGTGGTTTTAATATAGGAATTTTACTGTATGTAAGTGGTTTAAAAGCCTCAGTGGTGTAGTGGTTATACTACACATCCCATACACCAGGGGTTGTAAGTTCGATCACAGGCTTCTCCAGACTTTCTGATGAGTCTTTAAACCAAAGCTGCATCTCCGTATGACCTCAGAAGTTGTTGGGACGTAAAACTCAAACACATACTTAAGCGGTGCAGGTTCTGTTGTCAGAAACTCGCTTTATTGAATCAGCAGAAGGGAGAGAAGGACCATAGAAAGGATTTCATGATCAATTTCCACAAAAGAATGTTGCCAACCCTGGCAGGTATCATGTCTGAGTTTTTCTGATCACTGGTCAGACGTAAAACGTCTCCCGGTACATCAACCATAGTGCAGTTTATATTTTACTTTTGGTCCTTTGAGATCAGCGTAAATATTCTGAGAAATCAGAAATAAATTATTGGTTTAGACTCGTATTCTAGACAGATTTTTAATTATTTGGACCCCATTTTGATTTATATCAGTCTTTGTATCGACTGCCTATTCGAAGTTCGCAAAATTGCAGTATGTTTCCTCTGGCTTTCTTTGACAGATCATTACAGGGTCACTGATGAGGCTTTATTAGCCGAAACTACGTAGTATGACCCATCTTCTTTCTTATGAATGTTTTCATTGCTCTTAAAGGAACTCATTTTTGATTTTTATTTGCATTTGACTGGGCTACTGAGGCTGACAAACGTGGATGTAGAAGACATCACACTGTCAGACAGAAAGTCACCTTTCAAGCCTGTAGACAGTCTATTGTAAAAATTCTAAAAAATTTGTTTGATTTGAGGTGTAACGTCCTCGTCAACACTGTAAAGATCATCTTGGAGTTGCTTCCAATTTTGTGAGACTTTTACCGGACACTGATATATAATGACATCTCAAGCCCTGCCACCCTATGAAACCAATATGGTTTATAAGCATGGACGGGCCGACTCGCACTGCTTTGCCTGTGCAGGCATAGATCCTCTAAGTGGTTTACCAGTACTCGTGTGCGGGTCGGTTTCAGCTCTAGGTGGAAGCCTCATGCATCCCATATATTTCTTCAAACCCCGATGGGGGGTGTTCAGACGCCTTTAGGACATGTTGTTATTTGGAAATTTCTCCTGAAATTTTAGCGAATTTGTTTCACAATGCAGCAAGGAGTCCAAAAATTACAGACAGAATGGCAAACAGTGTCGACCCTGATCAGGCAGTCTGGTCTGGGTCTGCACTGTTTGCTCAGGCATATCTGTCCCAATTGAGAGGTTGCAGATGATGACACACACATACAGTTATCTTTCTTGCTGGAGACAGCCAGGCTCATTTCCAACAGAATTTTAATGTACTTTCCTTGTAAATAACCTTTTGTCCTTTGGAAACTTATGACTAAACATTGATAATGTTGTTCTTATGACCTTTAAGAACAATCAAAGTCACATATTAACCCTTGTCCTGCTGAATATTTAAAGATGTCACTCCCCTACTGATTATCAGCCAATCAGATTACTTGATGCAAATTATTGCAACAAATTCATAAACTGGATGGCAAACAATGAAGATCCTGATCAGATGGCTTCTTCAGAAGCCATCTGATCTGGATCTACATTGTTTCAAAGATAAGGCATATCTGGGCTCAGCAGGACAAGGGTTAACCCCTTCAGTGTTTTTGTCACTATGGGATAATTGGTCAAAAATGAATAAATTTGTACACAAAAACCTGCCTGGTGTCTCCAATATGGCGGATCAAGGGAGACTAATCTTACAGAAATGCTGTGCCTGTAACCTCTCAATAGTCAGGATCATAACGGGACATACCAAACCATACAGTGTTCTGGAACTTGGCAGATTTTTTAATGTCCTCCATTATCATTTTCATAACCCTTACCATGCTGAATCATTACGAAAACACACCTATACAAATACATTGCCACCTTTATCGCCGAAAAAATGAAAATTTTATGAGGAAAAATTGTGATATTTTTCTTATTTCTGCTCAAAATATAGATTTTGGGCACTCGTTAGAACCGCCTCATCGAGGCGGTTCTAAGGAGTACCCACAATCTATATTTTAGAGCAGAAATAAGAAAAATAAGGTATACCCCCGGCAAACCCCAGTTTTACTATATAAAAGTTGGGTTCAAGGGGGGTCAAAATTATATAGGCGTGTTTTCGTGATGAGTTGTGATCATAACGGAACATACCAAACCATACAGTGTTCTGAAACTTGGCAGATTTTTTAATGTCCTCCATTATCATTTTCATAATACTCACCATGCTGAATATAGAGAATACCAGGTGAGTGTCTTTTGATATTAAGTTTATCAGGCAAGGCTTTGAGAACGCTTGTAGAATTGCGAGGCTTGCCGAGCAATTCTACATGCGTTCTCGAAGCCGATCTTGATAAACTTGATATCAAGTTTATCAGGCATGGCGTCGAGAATGCCTGAGAATCAGGAGGCTTGCTGAGCGATTCTACATGGGTTCTCGAAGCCGAGTATGATAAACTTGATATCAAATGACACAAATCTGGTATTCTTTTTATCAGTTTATCCTCTTGTACCCTCGTAAATTAGCAATTCACGATCAGTTATTGATGGTCCTCAGTGTATCACAACATTCTGGCAGTCGATATATTCAGAATCAGCTGACCACAATGTTTCCTTTGATATTTTTTAAAGTATCTTTTCCATTTTTCCAGTAATAATAACATTTTACCATTTTTCCAGAAGTCTGTTTCATTCATAAAAGTGCAATATCATGTTGACGTGATAAAGCTCACTTGTCCTGAGATAGCATATCTTTATCAGGTCAATGTGTTACAATGCAATATATATATAGGGGGTAACTGATAAATTTCAATATCCTATAGTCCGCCCCGATTTTCAGCCATTTGTGTTGCATGATTTGAATTTTTACCATTGATTCAAAAGCGGAATGGACAACAGTATAGATCCTGATCAGCTGGCTTCTCAGAAACCAGCTGATCAGGATCATTACTATTTCCAAAAAGGATATATCTGGGTTCATTACGAATACATGCCTATTCAAATACGTTGCAAATTTTACTGTCATTGAGGCGGTTCTAACGAGTAGCCACAATCTATATTTTAGAGCAGAAGTAAGAAAAAGGTTTACCCCTGTCAACACCAGTTTTACTATATAAAAGTGGGGTTCAAGGGGGGACAAAATTTTATAGGCGTGTTTTCGTGATGTGAACATGGTAAGGGTTGACCCTTGTTCTGCTTACCCAACGGCCCTTATCTTTGCAAACAGTGTAAATTTCTTTACTTATTTTTAGCTATCCTGAGCATGAAGTGCTCAAGGTGAGCTGTTGTGATCACATTGTCACCCATCCATCCATGTGTATGACCCTCCGTCTGTCAACGATTTCTTCATATGATATTGCCTCCTAAACCACATTGCCAATTTTAAAATAATTTCACAGGAATATTCCTTGGGTGACCATCTACCAAAATTGCTAAAATGGTTCCGCTCCGCTGAACAAAATGGCCATCAGAGATAAAAAAAATTAGAAAAACCTTTAAACTATATCTCCTCATAGGCTTATGGTACTATTTCAAAATAATTTCACAGAAACACTTGGGTGACCCTATACCAAAATTGCTTTTAATGGTTGCATTGCACTGAACACAATGGCTTCCAGAGCTAAAAATAGAAAAAAACTTTTAAACAACATCTCCTAGGCTAATGGTCTGATTTCAAAATAGTTTCACAGGAATGTTCCTGGTGCAGTTTTAACCAATACTGACAATCCATGTTTTTGAGCAATTAATTTGAAATAATGTATACCCCTTTAAATCCCACTTTGTCAGTCTCGATAGCGCAGTGGTTAACGCGTTCGACTTATGATCGAGAGGTTGTGCATTCAAATCCGGCCACAAGAATCTACGTGTGCCCTTGGGCAAGACACGTAATGACACTGCCCCACTCCGCCCAGGTGTAAATGGGTAGCAGTGGTGTAAAAGGCACTGCCTCTCTCTTGTGTATGCGTGAAAACACCCGGAATGAGTATTCGAGAGTAATTCAATAAGCTTGAAGCTTTCATTGCAATCGAACTAAAATAAATAAATTAGTATATACTAAATCCCACTTTGCTGTACAATGTGATACAGACGCTGTAGAAGGCCAGTGCAAACAGTGAAGATTAAATGTGCAGAATGATCTCATCACAAAAACATGCCTATATAATTTTGACCCCCTTGAACCCCACTTTTATGTAGTAAAACTGGGGTTTCTGGGGGTATACCTTATTATTCTTATTTCTAGAAAAATATCACAATTTTTCATCATAAAATTTTCATTTTTTTGGCGATAAAGGTGGCAATGTATTTGTATAGGCGTGTTTGTGTAATGTGACAGAACCTTTTGCTTGGTAGCTGAAAAGCTTCTCTTCTTAAACAGATGGTGGGGGGGGGGGGGGGGGGGGGGGGGGGGGGGGAGGGGGGGGGGTCTCATGGCTCTTTGGAATGCTGGTCCATTTCAGGGACATTTTTTTCTTCATAACTATTTTTGGTATCCTAGATATAAGTCACTGTCTTGCATGATAAATCAACTACCCTTACCAAAATGTGACATGAAATTGTAATGGGCGAATAAATATGTAAAACTGGACAGGCTCAAAGAGATAGATTGATGATGAACAGACAGCAGTACAGACCAACACCAAAATGCTCTCCTAATCTCTTCCATTATGATAACACACACGTCAAGAAGGGCATTCGTCATTTCTTCAAAATGGCTGCTTCTTCAATGATAATTTGATATTTTTTCTTATTTCTACTCCGAACCTCATTGAGGCGGTCCTAAAGAGTCCCCACAACCTATGTCTTGGAGCAGAAATAAACAAAATAATGTTTACATCTATAAGCCCCAGTTTCTCTATATAAAATTGGGGTTTAGGGGATGTTCATTACATGGACGGTGGGTCAGGCCTCAGATTCTATGACGGTTCCAACGTAAAGGCTTATTGAGAATTAGAGAGATCTAATTCAAGGTAATTTTGGTTGGTGCCTGATGCTCTGTCTCTGGTCGGGCCCATCGGAGTCTAACTATTGGTTTTCTTTTGCTCCAGCATTTCAGTGGTTTCTTGCTGTCGAGTCCTCACCGTTGTCTCACCTCTGTGGTTCTTTGATTATGTGTGTTCACGGAGATGTTGTACTGATGAGTTAGGAGGCCTTCATGCGGACTGAACAAATTATTTGTCTAAATTGCGACGGAAGTAAGGGCGAGGATTGTGGCCACGTAAAATTGATTTAAGCCCCCCAGTGGAAATCTTTCCACTGACCGTTCCAAGGCGGTTCTTCTGTGGCGGTTTATTTATGTTATTGTTTGTTACTTACTGTGTGTATCACTTGTGTCTTTTTATTTTGGATGGCCATATGGCCATTTTGTGGGAAAGTAACTGTCCTTATGGCCTTCCTTTGTTTAGGTTTCCATTATGGTCTGGTCGCTTAATGTTTGTGTTTCTTTCCCTTTGGTGTCTTTGATGGGTGGAGTAAGTTAATTGTATCGATTCCTGATCTTTGTTTTACTTCTACTTTGTTCATGCAATGATAGCATGGGCCATAAAAGAAGATAAGACTCACTCAAAAGTGAAATGTTTATTATTGGGAATTCACAATTTTGTACAATTTTTACATATTGTGCTGAATTCAATGCAAAAAAGACAGAAATTTCCACAGTTTGCATTAAAATTCAAAATGTAGAAAATTTCACATTTTGTGTTTAATGTCAATTTAAAGTATTAAAATACATAGTTTTACATGTGCATTTTTGCTTTGTATATAACATCCAACTATCCTGTGTTTGCCAGACCATAGTTGATAATTAATTCAAAATGAGAGAGAAATGGTCTTCCTGGCCTAATGGTTAACATTGCTGTTTCTTATGCCTTATGCCCCTTATCACTATTCACCTTATTTGCATTATCTGCTGATTCCAAATCTGAAGGTTATCAGCGTTGGAAAAAACAGGTAACCAGACCCCCCTGACCTTAAAAGGTCAGGGGGGTCTGGTTACCTGTTTTTCCAATATTGACAATGTGCAAGCTGGGAGCCAGCAAATAATGCAAATATGGTGAATGGGCTCAAGCCTTAATCTGATCATGTGTGGTGCCAGTTTCAACAAAGGATGGTCAGGTGGTTTCTACACATTTTCTGTTTTTATGCACCTTTAACAATTGGCTTAATATATAGAGGATCTTACATGAGTGTTCATGTATTACTGAATTTATTAAACAAGTTGAGGAAAAGGGATAAGATGCGAGGCTTTGCCAAGCATTTTGTCCCTTTTCCTCAACGAGTTCAATATATTCAATAATACATGAGCATGAATGCAAGATTCTATCATATGACATTTAAAACGCATTTTATTCACAATTGTTTCACAAACAATGTCAATACATGTATTCTGCCATTAGCAAACGTGACGTCGTTTAGGACGTCGTACATGTAACGTTATCAAACGTATCTAACGAATTTGCATATTTAATCCACTCGTGGATTATCAAATTTATTACATGGCATTATTTCATTCTCGGACGTTCCTTAACAGACAGATGCGCTCATTAGAACGGCCGCAAGAAGGCTGTTCTGGTGAGCACCTGCAATTTTACAATTTTTGCTTTGGCCCAGAAATGATGAGTAAATTACATCCCTCTCTTAATGCCAGTTTTCTTTATACAAAGTGGGGTTTACAGGGGTGTTCATTACATGGACTTGATGAAGTGTGTTCATGCTCAGGCTGATCTGAGTCTTCACTGGGAACACAAGTTTAGAGATACTCATCAGTTTAACAAGTCCTTGTAATGAACACCCTCTAAACCCAACTTTATATTGAGAATAGTGAGGTTGGTCGGGAGTATTCTTATCCTGATTTTTGCTCAAAAACATTGTGCAAACTCGTTAGAACTGCATATTGAGGTGGTTCACACGAGCACCCACAATCTATGTTTTCTAGAAATAAGATAAAAAAACTAAAACTCAAGTTTTAATAGGTAAGAAAAAGCCATTTTAGCACACAGATTTGTATTTGTATTATACCGTAAGTTTTGGAACAGACAGGCCTATGCAAACAGTGCAGACTCATATCAGACTGCTCCTGAAGGAGCAGTCTGATCTGGGTCTACACTGTTTGCCATTCTGTCTGCACCTTTTGGACTCCTTGCTGGACCATGAAACAAATTTGTTAAAAATTTTAGGGGAATTACAGCAAGTCCTCAAAGTGTCGAAATGTTTAGGATTTTTACGCTGTTCCTTAGCATTGTTACTGTGTTCGTTGGTACATGATCTCTTGTCATATAAATGTTGGTAGAAAACAGATCTTCAGATTGGGTCTATTCATAGTACATTTTCATTCAAACAGGTGTCTTGGGTAGCGGCCAATGTGTTCTTTAGTCTGAAATAAAGATAATAAACTGTCTTACAAAACTTTTGCTTCAAAGTACACACTTTACAACTAGTATTATAAGAAGCAATCTTTGATTTTAAATGTTAATTAGATTTTATTAAATTTTTCAATAATCACCACCATTCGTACCTTTTATTACCTTCAACGGCCTTATAATTCATAATACCATTTTGTCATCGTTTTGATACAAAAATGGTTGACACAAAAAAAGGTTGACATGTTATACACGAAAGAATATCTGGGGCCATCTGTTCAAAGCAGTCGTTTGTTTTGGGCAACTGGACCTAAATCATATACAATTATACTTGTAGCTGCTACAGTTAGCAATTTGACCACTAAGAAGCCCGTTAAGCTAATGATGCTTTGAACAACAGAGATAATTAACCCTTATTTTGCTGAATATTCATTTAAGTCACACCCATTTCTATCTATCAACCAATCAAATTTCTTGATGTAATTTATTGCTACAAATTCATCAACTGAATGTCAAACAGTGTAGATCCTGATCAGATGGCTTCTTCAGAAGCCATCTGATCTGGATCTACACTGTTTCCAGCGATATGTGTTGTTGTGAACAGCATGATAAGAGTTTATGGATATTTTTCCTTACGTTGGAAACATAAGTTACGGGTACTTGTTAGAACAAGTATCCACCATATGTTTTGCTGGAGAAATAAAAGAAATATCCCTTTATCATCTTTGCTAGCTTGTGGGTACTCGTTAGAACCACCTCGGCCCCAAAACATAGGTTGTGGTACTTGTTAGAACCGCCTCATTGAGTACCCACAATCTATGTTTAGAACAGAAACATGAAAAAATATCGGATTTTTTTATCCAAAAATTTCCATATTTTGGTGGCAAAATCTCAATATATTTGAATAGGCGTGTTTTTATGTTGTGTGGTGGAGATTTTGAAGAAGCTTCTTTACGATAACACATTTTTGTGTAATACAGAGGACTGGCGTTATAACGACATTTGTTATAATGGCAAAACTCGTTATATCGACAATTTCAAGGGAATTAATTCTTAGCTCGATGTTTAGCCTTGATTCTGAGCGGCTTGGGCTTCCCTCGGGTTGGAAATACCCGAATCGAAAGATTCCTGTAATTCAATACTCGAAGAAACAAATGTTATAGACATTTGTTTCTTCGAGTGATGGTGTGGAAAAGATCTTTTATAACCTATCCAAATCCTAACTGGGATTCTTTATAACGGCAAATTCGTTATAACGCCATTAATAATAGGGAACAAAAAATGTCGTTATAATGCGGGTCCTCTGTTGTACATTCTTTCATATCCCCAAAACTGTTAATTTCCTGATAAAAATTTGCGATGTTTTTCTTATATTTTCTCAAAACTTAGAGTACCCACAACCTATGTCTTGTAGCAGAAATAAGAAAACTAACATATTCCCCTGTTTGTTGGATTTGAGGTTTAACGTCCCAATCAACACTATATAGGAGACGTTGCTTCCAATTTTGTGGGACTTTTACCCGACACGGAGATGAAATGACATCTCAAGCCCTGAAACCAATTAGATGGTCCAACTCACTGCTTTTCCTGGGCAGGCTTAATTCCTCTTGGCGGTTTACCAGTAGTACTCGTGTGCGGTCGCTTTCAGCTCTGCGTGGAAGCATCATGTAGCTCTTCTTGTGTTATAGTACATTCTTTCATATCCCCAAAACTGTTAATTTCCTGATAAAATTGTGCGATATTTTCTAATATTTTACTCAAACCTTAGGTTGAGAGTACCCACAACCTATGTCTTGCAGCAGAAATAAGAAAACTAATGTATACCCCTGTATGCCTCAGTTTTCACTAAATGAAGTGGAGTTTGAATGGGTGTTCATTTGCTGGACGGTTTAGAAAGTAAACTTCCTTCAATATGTAATGGTATATCCCTAGTAGTTGGCTATGGACGGGCATTTAAAGAAATAAGAGCGCTACAGGCTTTATCCATTATGATAAAACACCCGTGCGACATGTTGCATTTTTTCACATCTCCAAAATGGCCTTTTCTGACGAAAATCTGTGATATTTTTCTATAGGCTGTTGGTGGTCGTTAGAACTGCCTCATTGAGGCGGTTCTAACGAGTTACCACAACAATAAGGCGGTTCTAACATGTACCCACAACCTATGTCTTGGAGCAGAAATAAGAAAATAATGTATACCCCCGTAAACCCCAGTTTTCTCTACATGTGATGTCTGAGAGTTCTTACCGTTTTTGCCATAGGCACATGCTTGCACTCGGGTGGAACATCGAACACGTGAGGATCCCTTATATCAGATGTGTAGTTGGTAAATCCTATGTTCATCATTTGTCCAGCTGTAAGAAAATGTAGAAGCATATTATGTATATTCCCAATTATCTCCCTAATCTTTTCCACTAAAAGCAGAACTAGTTAGTAGTAGCTTACAAGAAACTACATGTAGAAACATGTAAAGGCATACTGCCGGAAAGACGCCTATACAAAATATATCGTAAACTTTATCGCCAAAAAACGAACATTTTAAGATAAACTAGAAATGTGTCCAGACAACACAGATGCCCCCACCAAGGGCCCTGCCTCACCCCGAAAACCCATGTTGCAACAAAATGTTCTATGTGTGTGACCTTGACTTTGAGGTCATGGGCAGGGTAGTTGGTATGGGTGAATGAGACTTGGGACCGGTATCTATCATCATTCCAAATATGAAGCCAATCTTAAAATATGAGCCCTTAAACTATAAAAGCATAATAAGACAAATTCTGTGACCTTGACGTCAGGGGTGGGGGTATATACAACTTTGGACCTAGACTATCATCATACCAAGTATGTTATACAAGACTAATTCTGTGACCTTGACGTCAGGGGTGGGGGTATATACAACTTTGGACCTAGACTATCATCATACCAAATATGAAGCAAATCTATATGGTTTGGTGAGTATGAGCGCTTAATAAACTTTAAATAAAACATTTCTTTGTCTGTGACCTTGACCTTTAGGGCACGTGCATGGGTGGGGGTATTGGACCAGTATCAATCATCATACCAAATATAAACTTAATTCATCATATGATTTGGAAAATATTAACTCTTAAAATATCAAATTAAAAATTTCTAAGTCTGTGACCTTGACCTTGAAGCCATAGGCATGAGTGGGGGCATTGCCAAATAAACATTTGGACCTGTATCTATCATCATATCATATATAAGCCAAATCCATAATATGGTTTGGAAAATTTGAGCTCTTTAAAATCTTTAACATTAAAAGTGTCTAAGTCTATGACTTTGACCTTGAGGTTATAGGCATTGGTGGGGGTATCGCTGAATAAACTGGACAGGTATCTAACACCATACCAAATATATACTCAATCCATCACACGATTTGGAAAATATGAACTCTTAAAATATCTAATTAAAAATTTCTAAGTCTGTGACCTTGACCTTGAAGCCATATGCGTGAGTGGGGGTATTGCCAAATAAACATTTGGACCTGTATCTATCATCATAGCATATATAAGCAAAATCCATAATATGGTTTGGAAAATTTGAGCTCTTTAAAATCTTTAACATTAAAATTCTCTAAGTCTGTGACCTTGACCTTGAGGTCATAGGCATGGGTGGGGGTATTGCTGAATAAAACATTGTACCTATATTTATCATCATATGAACAAAAGCCATCATAAAAGTTCAGGTTCTACCAGGTACAAATACCTTAACTAGAGTCTTTAACATGGAAAATTTCAAAGTCCATGACGTTGACCTTGAGGCCATGGACATGGGTGGGGGTATCGCTGAATAAAACTTTGGACCTATATCTATAATTATACCAAATATAAACCAATTCCATCATATGGTTTGGAAAATATGAGTTCTAAAATGTTCAGGTCTACCTGTTACAAAAACCTTAACCTGAGTCTTTAACATTGAAAAGTTCTAAGTCTGCGACCTTGACCTTGAGGTCACAGGCATGGGTGGGGGTATTGCTTAATAAAACTTTGGACCTATATCTATCATCATACCAAAGATGAACCAGTTCCATCAAATGGATAGGAAAATATAATTTCTAAAAGTTCAGGCTCTACCTGTTACAAAAACATTACTCTGAGGTTACAGGATCACACACACAAACACACACACACACACACACACACACCGACGGACGAACCCACGTACGGAAAACCGAAAAACTATATGCCCCCGGCATCATGCCGATGCGGAGGCATAAAAATTGTTATACAAGTCCTGCGTAAAGTATTTCTGCGAGACCATATGGCGCGATTTAAGGATTCGTTCCTTTCCTCTGACCTCTCGCACATGTCAGTTAATGATTTGTGGGTCTGTTTTAAGTCCGAATTAACCACGACAATGGAAAGGTGTATACCAACGAAAATGACAAAAACAAAATATAGTGCAGCCTGGATTGATAACACGATCAAGCATCTCATCAGAAGACGCAATCGAATGTATTTTCGTGCTCACAAGTCTAGCAGCCCTGACGTTAAGAACTATTAGAAAAGGTCCAGAGCACATGTGCAAAAGGTTATAAGGTGCATATTGGAAGCATGTTTCCAGCATCTTTACCTTCGAAGATGACAATAAAGATCCCGATAGCCCCCAAAAGAATGGTAATGTTAAAAAGTCCCTGAAAAAGGATGCGTTTGAGATCACTTCGCTAAGGGAAAATGGAATTCTAAAAACAGACGCGCGCGATAAGGCTATTATATATGCAATAAACAGTTTCAATCAGCTTTTACGCGTGAAACTGATGGTGAGTTACCATCTAAAGGTACAAGTCCGTTCCCGTCTATGGGGGGACATAACAGTTGAACCCAAGGGGGTCGCTAAACTGTTAGGTAAGCTCAAGATACATAAGGCATCTGGGCCCGATGACCTGAATGCCATGGTACTTGAGGTATGTAGTGCTGAATTCTCTCCTGTGTTGGCCTTTATCTTCAAAGATCACTTTCCCCGGGCACTGTACCAGATGCCTGGCGACAAGCAAATGTTACGCCGGTCTATAAAAAAGGGGAAAAATATGATGCAGCAAATTATAGACCAGTGTCGCTAACATGCATCTGTTGCAAACCCTGGAGCATGTATTAGAAAGCAACATCAACAAGCACTTAGCCTTTGATAGCATTCTTGCTGACTGTCAACATGGTTTCCGGCGTCAAAGGTCTTGCGAAACGCAGCTTGTTCAATTTTACCATGACATTGTCAGTAACCTGGATGGGGCCATAAACCGTGGCCACAAACAGAGACTGACTTGATCATCATGGACTTCGCCAAGGCCTTTGACAAGGTACCTCACAGAAGGCTATTATATAAACTGGAGTACTATGGGATAAGAGGATCCACACATAGGTGGATTAGCTCATGGCTCTCTGGGCGCTCACAACAAGTTGTACTTGATGGCCAAGCGTCTGATCAAGTCCCTGTTTTATCTGGAGTCCCCCAAGGTTCGGTCCTTGGACCGGTCCTCTTCTTGGTTTTCATCAATGATCTCCCTGATAATATCAGGTCATCTGTCCGTATGTTTGCTGTCGGTTGTGTCCTGTATATGAAAATATATTCTCCTTCTGACTGTCTTATTTTACAAGATGACCTGGATTAACTTGCACAGTGGGAGGCCGATTGGCAGATGAAGTTCAATGTGGCCAAATGTCACTCAATGAGGGTGTCAAGACACCCTCCGGACAAGAAAATTAAGTTTGACTATACACTTCACCAGCAAATTTTGAAGCATGATTAATCCGCCAAATATCTTTGTATCACCATCACTGACGATCTTGATTGGGGTCAGCATATCTCTGAGATTACATCTAAAGCAACTAGGGCTTTGGGATTCCTTAGACGTAACTTGGCCTTTGCACCTAGGCAGACAAGCGGTGTTGCGTATGGAGCGTTGGTTCGCCCTCGGCTTGGGTGTGCGTTGCCCATTTGGCATCCCTGTGTTGGTGCTCGGACTCGGCGGGTGGAGAAGGTGCGGATGACAGTTGCTCGATGGACGGCGATGGCGAAATAGAGGTAGCGTCGGTGACATGCTTGGTGGGCTGGAGTGGCCGTCCCTCGGAACCCGTTGTGAGCAGTGCTCTACAACCTTCTTCTGCAGGATACACTCTGATTCAGTGTCTATTAATGGGGATGGGTGCTTGACCCCTGTAACAGTTTCGACCCAAACAAGGGCATCAAAGGTGGACGGCTCGCAGTATCGTAGATGCCGGTCCTATAGTGGTGCCCTGTGTGTGTGTGTGTGGGTGGGGGGGGTCCTTCTCTTCTGGGGCTGTTCCCCAGTGGAATAGTCTTCCCTCCTCTGTGCTGAATGCCTAGTCCGCAGAAGAGTTCAAAGCCCGTACAGTGTAAGATACAGACTCAGAGGTATGCGTTTTAGGATGCAAAAAAAAAAACTTGAGCATGAAATAACGTCGAAATGCTGAAGCAAAAGAAACCGAAAAGTTGGGTTCCGGCAGCCCCAACCAACGACAGAGCATTTACGTTGTATGTCTGTTCCCAGCAGGCACACGTCGCTAGGGCAACGTCAAATCAACGTCGCATAAACGTCATGACGTTGCACCGGCGTTGATTTGACGTTGTTCGGCCCAATGGCTTCAGAGGAGATGTTTGAAAATGTTGACGTCAAAGGACCGACGACGACGACGGACATGTTTGTCTGTTTGACTTGTGGATTTACGTCCCCGTCAACACTATTAAGGTCATTTTGGAGATGTTGCGTCCAATTTTGTGGGACTTTTACGCGACATTGAGATGAAATGACTTCTCAAGCCCTGTCGCCCAATGAAACCAATAGAGTTTATAAGCATGGACGGTCCAACTCGAACCGTTTTGCCTTTGCAGGCTTAGATCCTCTAAGCGGTTTACCAGTACTTGTGTGCAGTCGGATTCAGCTCTGCGTGGAAGCACCATGCAGCCCATCTATTGATGGGCGGTGGCGGCCGACTACCTATCCTATGCCAAAAAAGCCAATTTAGTGATCAGTGGCACTTGGGGAGTGATCAACGTTGCTGGTTAGTGATCACTGATGTCGGGATAATGATGAATGATGCTGGGATATTGATCAGTGATCAATGACGCCGGGTAGTGACCAATGATGCTAAGGAAATGGTCAATGCCGAAGCTCGATGACGTCAGGGATTTTTTTATCAAAGGTGCCCGTGTGGCGCTGGGGGAGTGTTCAATGATTCTCGGGTACTGATCAAGGACGCCAATGAAGTGTTCAATGACGCTAGGTTAGTGGTCCGTGGTCCGTGACCAGTCATGTCCGTGTGGTGATCAATGACACTGACGCCTAAGGAAAAGTGAAACAGTTCTTGTACTTTAAAATCGTTATTGCTAAACAATACTTACATGATGGTCCACCTCCATACAGAACTTCTGACATTGGCATACATATCTTATCACTTGGATCACCTTGAGGAATGACGGTGATGATCATATCCATATCCAGTTCCACCAACTTTGCCATATACATGTCCACGCTGATTGGATTATTTGGAAGGCCAAAATAAGTACTTGGTAACTTCTTTGATTCAGCTGAAACATAGTAAAATTTCACTATTGAGACCACCTAAAATTAAGACTAAATCTGCTTTTAAAGGCCCATTTAGAAGGTTTCGGTTATTCTTTCTTTGTGTTTCCTATACCCAGTATCTCCCAATAACAGACCACCTTAGGGACTGTTCAAAATTGGTCTTTAAGACCAATTTTGAACAGTCCCAAAGGTGGTCTTAGTATAGGAATTTTACTGTATATATACAGGCGCTTACATGACTGTTTATGTATTATTGATTTAAGAAATGAAATTTATTTTCCTGCAGTTCATGGAAGTATGAACGCAGTGGGTCGCGTGCAAAGTAAATGAACCCCGAAGGGATTCATGTAAACTTTGCTAGCGACCCACTGTCGTTCATACTTTCATGAAAAGCAGAAAAATTAAGTTTATTTTTTATATTTACATTATTTGCCTCTCATCACTGGGCGAAAAAAAAGCTTGTAGGGCAAACTTTTAAAGCTAAAAAACATTTACACGCTGTTTTTCTACAAAGAGCGGAGCAGCGTTGACGTCATCAACGCCCGTAGAGAACAATGGTTTAGAATGACGTCATTGAACGTCACTGAAAATCATGTGATTCAATGCGTTCATTGACGTATGAACGCAATTGTTTTCTATAGGTTTACATTAGGCTTTACACTGGAAATGTAAATATATATGTATGTTTGTATAGCATTTTATCCCTTTTCTTCGGCGAGTTTAATAAATTCAATAATACATGAACACGAATGCAATATTCTATTTATCATATGACATTTAAGACGTTACAGGGCGCATCTATGGGTATGTATGTGTGTGTGTGTGTTTCTTCGACGATTTAAATAAATTCAATAATACATGAACACGAATGCAATATTCTATTTATCATATGACATTTAAGACGTTACTGGGCGCATCTATGGGTATGTATGTGTGTGTAGTGTGTGTGTGTGTAGTGTGTATGTGTGTGTGTAGTGTGTGTGTAGTGTGGTGTGTGTAGTGTATATGTGTATATGTATGGTATGGTATGGTGAGTTAGTGAATTTTTAGCTCGTCTGTTTTTTGAAAAAAAACTTTCGAGCTATTGTCATCACTCCGGCGTCTGCGTAGTCGTCCTGCGTCGTCCTGCGTCGTTCCAAAAAAACTTAACCTTGGCTATAACTTAAAAAGTATTAGACCTAGCCTCATGAAACTTCATACACACACTCATCATCACAAGAGCTACATTTTGACCAAGGACCATAACAACATTGTTGATTTTGGCTGAATTATCTCCCCTTTTCCAATTTTTTTCTGAAACACATTTTTTGCTCTCATTTTAATACTATTCACAACAGAGCCTTCAAATGTTCCTTGGGACAAGACCTTTTCAGTGATACCATACTTTTTGATCTGTGACCTTGACCTTTGAACTTTGACCTATTTTTCGAAAATTTAACCGAAAACCTTAACCTTGACCATATTTCCAAAAGTATTTGGCCTACCTTCATGAAACTTCATACACATACTCACCATCACAAGAGCTACATTCCCTACAAGTTTTATAACTCCATCTTGCAATTTGATTGAATTATCTCCCCTTTTCTCTCCGTTTTTTTTTAAATTGTTTTTGTCTCTTATTTCAATACTATTCACAACAGAGCCTTCCAACTTCACATGAATGTTCCTTGGGACAAGACCTTTTCAGTCATACCACGCTTTTTGACCTGTGACCTTGACCTTTGAACTTTGACCTATTTTTCGAAAAATTAACCAAAAAACTTAACCTTGACCATATTTCCAAAAGTATTTGGCCTACCTTCATGAAACTTCATACACATACTCACCATCACAAGAGCTACATTCCCTACAAGTTTTATAACTCCATCTTGCAATTTGATTTGACTTAGAACTTTTGTTTTCTAAAAGAAACTGCAGACGAGCGTTGGCACCCGCTTGCGGTGCTCTTGTATTTTTACGTCCCATCAACAGCTAAGGTCATACGGAGACGAGACCTCGGTTTGAAGACTCATTCGAAAGTCTGGAGAAGCCCAGGATCAATCCTGCGATCCCTGGTTTACAAGGCGAGTAGCGTAACCACTATGGTACGGTACGGTACGGTATGGCATTGACGTTTGAGTTACCGACCTGGGTCATGCACGCGACGCAGCGTCTTCTGGTGTTTAATATTTCTGCCAAGACGTGTTTAATATTTCTGCCAAGTTATTTCAAAATCCATCTAAAAATAAGAAAGTTATTGACCGGACCGATTTGCCCAAACATACATACATGATTTTGTGATCTACAAAGGGGGAGTTCCAGCCTATAGTAAATTTCCATAGGGTTCTGCACACGCGCAGATGTCCATGATATTGTGCATAATTAATACCTGGTAAATGACTGTTCATTATTTGGCTATTTCACTCTCATATCTGTTTTCATTATAAATCTACAATGTTTTGTTTGTTACTGCATCTGAAAATAGGGGTACCCCCAAACAAGTGTATATATACATAATAGCTTATTATGTTTTGGAGTTATTTTGTTCTCAGGCATCACTGTAGTCATTTGAGATTATTTTTGTATCACATTTACTATTGTTCAGGTAAAGTTTTAAAGACCATGCTCAATTTCATATGGAGAAGACCCTAGACTTCACAACCATAAAATCTTTTAGAGTATGTTTGACTTTTGATTTCATACTGTTGCAGTTCTTGTCACCTCATCATTTTAATACGAAAATTGCCCATATATGTGTAGAACATTTTACCAAATTTTCTTGAAAATCTGAGACCGGTAACATACTGCATTTGAACATTGAATAGTAATGGTCAGATTATTAATTTTTTCAAACCATTTGTAGATATGGTATAACATTTTCAGTCGAGAAATTGCTCGCACATAATATATATAAACATGAATATATGTAGGTTTAAACCATGATGGGTATAGTATGATCATATAATCAGCAGCTGTATCGGTTATGGTACCCTGGGGGACACCAAAAGCATAATTTATTTTGAGCATTCATTAACAATTAAATAAAAATATATTTCATTATATAACAAGAACTTTTGCATTTAATGTTATCCTAAAGCTTGCTGAAGCTTATTATGACCAAGACTGTTGAAATGGCAAGTAAAATGGATGGTTCTGTAAACCAGACAATTTTCTTGAGTCTATAATAAGTATGTTTTATGCAGTATTATAAGTATGATGCAGTCAACTTAAAATGTTTGAAAAGTGTATCATACTGGAATGGCACAGCTTGCTTGAATAGCCAAGATTTATGATGTTTTTATTATGGTGTGCCAGTTAGTTCATAATACCACAGACTTTTGGCCCATTGTATACACAGATTACCGTAGACAAAATGGAAACACTGTTGTTTTGGCTCTTTTGTCACTCTGACAATGTCCCCTCAAAATCTGAACTAAACTACAGTCTATTTAAAGCGTAACAAATGTCGCCTGCTGTGCAAATCCGTGTAAGAAAGTTATATTCTTAAATATGATAGTTACATTCTTATGTATGATCTGGAAAACAACCAGTTATTTTTGAGTAACATGATTTAATATAATAGAGAAGACTATTCATACTTTCAAACGATTTCAGAGGAAGAAAAGAGCCAACAGTATATTTTCTATCAGTGCTATAGAAAAATATATAGCCAACTGCAGATTTTGGCTCAGCAAATATGCTAGTAGTACAGCTAACAGCTGATTCACGCCATTTGTAAAACAGAACTAGAAAACTTAACATACATGGCAAGTACTGCATACATATGACTAAATTTGTGAATGGTATAACTACATCTAAATATAATATCAGCTATAAAATAAATTTGTTACAACAACTTAAAAATTGCCTTCCATCTGTTTCATTTAGGGAAGTGTATGCCAAATGCCAATTTTACAACTAGTTCCAGTGTGACTAGCTCTGCATTTATTTTGAAGACTAAAACATTGTACCTTACACTTTTGCAAATGTTATAATGAACCTTGAAAAAAAATGCAGAAAAGTCTTTCCATGACCTCACAAAACTTTTGGTTGGGGGGGGGGGGGGGGGGGGGCGGAGTGGGAGTCACTTTGACCAAGTGATGTAAGAAAACATCAACAATACAAGGACCAATCAATCATAAGAACAAATCAGAAAATCAGTCTGTCCCTTCAAGATTGCAAATTATTGACTGCTGTTTTATTTTAAAGAAGAAAATGTCAACAACAAAATCTTTTTTTGTTAAAACTTGACATATATACGTTGATAATGTATGTTCTCATTTACTTTTTATTTTATTTTTTTTTTTTTTGGGGTGGGGGGGGGGGTATGTGGGGGTTATCATATAAATGCCTATGCTAAGCTTTGTATGATAAGGTGGTCCTAAATGGACATAAAACACAATAAAAATACACTTTTAGGAAATCTTGTCCCCTGGTATTGAAACTGATTTTGGCACAAAAATTGACCTGAACCCATATCTAGCTTTCAAAAACAATGTTACCGGTTTCTGATTTTTTTTTAATTTGTTTGCTATATAGAGCACATATGTGGCCTATTTTATATGCAATATCTTGGGGTGACAAGATCAGTAACACATCTAATACTTATGATGAACATCTTAATTTTTGCAAATTTTCATGAAAAATAGAAGAAATGTTGTAAATAAATTTATCAGGAAGATTAAAAGACATAGACACATTTACATTTTTGTATTAGATTAATCCTTATGGAGTTCTGTTGCAACAAAATTTGAAAATAATCACACCTGTTGATTTAAGACTGAAAAGTTCACAGGTGTGTATGACCTCTACAGGGGATTACCTCAGGGAGCTCTCCTGAGACCTATAGTAATTTATCAAATGAAACAAAGTTATATATATAGTTGATAGACCTCAAGTAAACAACAACTGAAGTTTCAAGAAAATCTGTGCGTGGGCAGATTTGGAACTCCCCCTTTCCAAGGGTAATAACTCGAAAGGTACAAATGCAAGAGTTCTAGTTCGTGACTTCTGCACGGTGCCTAATGTTGATTAATATTTATATGAAGTTTCGTGAAGATAGCATGAAAGGTTTTCAAGTTATAGAGCAGACACGATTTGTGACAAACGGACAGACAAACGGACGGACACACAGACTGCCGGGGAAAAACAAAATGTCTCCCCCCAAACATGATTAAATGATATTTGTCTTTTTTTTTTACAAACCCCAATCTTGTGGGTACTTGTTAAATCGCTTCAATGAGGCGATTCTAACAATTACCCACAACATAGGGTTTTTAGCGTCACCGTCAACTAAGCGGTTTACGAGTACTCGGGTGTGGTAAGTTTCAGCTCTAGGTGGAAGCATTATGCAGCCCATCTATTTCTTCAAGCCTCGATGGGTGGGGGCCAATTGATATGTATGGAACGAGCCTTCAGCAATTTCAGATAAAATTACCAGGAGTGAAAGACGTTGAACTTTAAGGGGAATGGGAACACCTTCAGGGGAGGCAAACCCTACAAAAGTATTTTTGTCTCCCCTATCAATAGGGGTCAAGAATTTCCTCCTGAGGAGCAAATTCTTTCCTTTATGAGTAAATCCGTTTTTCCGTGGGACAGGGCTTACAGTAAAGAGAACAGGAAGTCCCGAGAGTTGTCTCCCTTTGAAAAATGGCGGAAAAATCTGCCAGGTGTTCCCATTCCCCATAGCGATTTTAAATCCGGTTTCATCGCCGAAAATGGTTGAAAAAAAACAAAACAAAAACGAAACTTGTCACGACAGGCGTCATGATGTTAAACATGTGCTAATTCGGGTGTTGTCTTATGAATTTTTATGACATGACGTAATTCAGCGACGTTTTATGATTAATAGAGGATCTTACACGAGTGTTCATTTCATATGAAATTTAAGAAACGAGCCTTCGGCGAATTTCATAAATTTCATATGAAATAACCACGAGTGTAAGATTCTGTTTATCATATGACCATTTTAAATTGGATTTTATTGCCTTTGTATGTTTGAATTGGGGTTTTACGTCCCCGTCAACACTATTTAGGTCATTTTGGAGACGTTGCTTCCAATTTTGTCGGACTTTTACCCGACATTGAGGTGAAATGACACCTCAAGCCCTGCCGCCCAATGAAACCAGAAGGCTTTTATGCATTGGTCGATCTGACGCACACCGCTTTGCCTGGACAGGCTTAGTCCTTCTAAGCGGTTTACCAGTACTCGTGTGTGGCAGATTCAGCTCTGCGTGGAAGCACCATGCAGCCCACTCTATTTCTCTAAACCCTGGGTGGGGGCGACCTATGAATTTGACAATTCTTCCACTAAAATGCTTCGTTGACATGGACGTCGTCATGACGATATTTAATCCCGCCAAAGTGTTATTACACGTTAGGTCATAGAGGATCTTACATGACTGCTCATGTATTATTGAATTTATTAAACGAGTTGAGGAAAAGGGATAAAATGCGAGGCTGTGCTGAGCATTTTATCCCTTTTCCTCAACGAGGTTAATAAATTAAATAATACATGAGCACGAATGCAAGATTCTATTTATCATATGACATTTAAAAGGCATTTTATTCACGATTGTTTACAAAAATATCAATATTCCGCCATTAGTAATATGCGAAGTCGTTAAGGACGTCGTACATGTAACGTTACGGGACGTATCTAGCTAATTTGCATATTTAATCCACTAGTGGATTATCGAAAATATTACATGGCGTTATGACACTCTCATACGCGACGTCATATTATAAAAACGATGTTTATTACAGGTTATCCACTGCTTATCAACGTCATATGATAAAACGTATCTTGAACATGCTGAATGGCTGAATGAATTTTATTTTCATAATTTATGTATGACGAAAGTGATCCGTCCTTACCAGGAACACAAGATGGTATAAATTTATACTGTAGAGCAGTTGGCGTGCAGTTGCCTCCTGTAACTGTATACTGTATACCCTGAAAAAAAAAAATACAATGCCAATACTGAAGACCCTCCTTATAACTGCAGAAGTGCTAGGAGCATGCTGGGTAATAAAGGGCCTCTTCCAATTCATTGCGCAAGGAAACAAATGTTTTAGACATTTGTTAGAATCGCCTCGATGAGGCGATTCTAACAAATATCTATAACATTCGTTTCTTGGAGTATTAAATAACGATACTCTTTCATAACTATGGTTTCGATATGGACGTTTCCAACCCGAAGGAAGCCCTCGTTGATTGGGCCTGAGGCTGTGGAATCATTCCATTAAAAGTGTCGTTGTAAAGCGTTTCGACGTTATATCGAATGTCGATATAAAAGTGTGTATGTGCACGCGCCTCTATGTGTACATGAGTGTTTAGGTTTTACGTCCCACCAACAGCTAAGGTCATGCATCCAGAGACGGGACCTCGATTTAAAGACTCATCCGAAAGTCTAATCTGGAGAAGCCCGGGATCGAACCTGCGACCACTGGTTTGCAAGGAGAGAAGCATAACCACTACACCACAGAGGCTTCTCTATGTTTACATGAAACTAACAATTAGTCTGTGCGAGTCAAATGTGTTTGTCGTGTTTAATAGGCCCTAAAGCTTTAACACGAGCTGTGTTTCTGTTTGCAGTAGGCACAACAGCGTCGGTAACGCCGAATTACATTGCAGAGGACCAAAGCAAGCTCCCAGCCAGCAAAGCTTATCGGGCCAACGTCGGGCCGACAGCGATACAACGTTACCACTTCCGATCACTGTCGGTTCGCCGTTGGCCCGCTGTTTTTTGCTGGCTGGGAGGTTACGGGCATTTCTAGGTTTCTATAAAACAGAAGTTTGCAATCAATAATATAAACGCGTTTCTTCATTTACTGTTCTGCAAATATGTGATTTTTTTTTTTTTAAAAAAAAAAAAAAATGGAATTTAATTTCCGACGTTGATTCTAATGCAGTTGCGTGTGTAATGCGACGTGTGACTTTTTCATAGCTTATTTTCATACCGTCGAAAACCGGATGCCATCACGTTACGTTGTATTTTAATGACTGACATTTGGTTTATGAAGCTCACAACAGCGTTTGTCACTTTGTGCAAGTGGAACCTTAACATACACACACGCACGCATGCATGCACGCACGCACTTGAATAATGAATAAATGCATTAGCATGATGATATTAACTTGTATTGAGCCGCGGCATAGGATTTCCTACAATTTACACGTGCGCCCAACGAAGACTCAAAGCCTGATTAGAGTGAGAGAGTGTTTGAGTTTTACGTCTCACCAACAGCTAAGGTCATACGGAGACGGGACCTCGGTTTAAAATAGAAGTGAAGGCAATGATCAGGAATCGATACAATTAACCCACACACCCAATCAGATACACCAAAGGGAAAGAAACACAAACATGGAACAACAGACCCCAGTGGAAATATCAATAGCGGAAAGCCAAAAGGACAGTTACTTTCCCACAAAATGGCCAATTGGCTATCCAAAATAAAATAATATAAGCGACACAAACACCCAAAGACAAACCATAACAAAAATACACCGCGACAGAAGAACCGCTTTCTGAAGACTCATCCGAAAGTCTGGAGAAGCCCGGGATCGATCCTGCGATCCCTGGTTTACAAGGCGAGAGGTTTCTCTCTTCGTTGTGCGCTCTAAGGATAGCTAAGGGCCCAATACTCCTTCATACAGCAAGAGGTCTTTAGTCGGACTATATGGATGTGCAGACTGATCTGATTCTTCGCTGGGCGCACATGTAAATTGTAGGAAATAGTGTAGTCCGGGAAGAAAATTTGCTGCTTTTTTCTTACATGCTTTTCAATGAATGAAATATAGAGAATTCTCAGTGAAATCGAAAACGTTAAACAGTAGAACTTCGATGGCTCGAACACCGATGGCTCGTTTACCATGGCTGAGTCGAACCCGTTATTGAGTCCCTAGGGAATTTCTCTACGTAAGAAATAGGGAGGGTACAATTCAGGATATTTTTATCTTTTAGCTTGCAAATGTATGCTGTGTGTACTCATTAGAATCGCCTCAATGAGGCGATTCTAATGAGTATACACATCATACATTTATATCATAGATCACCGAAACGAAGTCCCAAAATTATCTGAGTTTTACCTCCTGGAAGTAGCCATCTGTGTCTCGAACTACCCCTGTCTCGAACAGATTTCCGTGGTCCCAAAGCTGTTCGAGCCATTGAAGTTCGACTGTAATCACTGTTTGAAACACTGACTGATAGAAGTTTTATTTTTTACTTTTTTTCTCCAAATCTAATTCTGTTATCAGTTTCTTCATTGTCAGATCATTGAAAATTAATGCACTGTGTTAGAATTGACGCTTAGCCCGTTCACACGTCACGAGAACGTTAGTGGAGCGTGATAGCTCAGTGGCTAGTGCACTTGCCTCTGATGCTAGAGGTCCCGGGTTCGATATCCGGCAACGACGATAAAATTTCGGTGTCCGAACACACTCCATTGGCATCATTTGCAGGGATGAATGTCATAAAGCGCATCGTCCTTCGGATCGGGACGTTAACTGGAGGCCCCGTGTGCAGGGAGAACCATCCCCTGTGCAGGTTAAAGATCCCTACCGTAATTACATGATTGCTGTGAAGGCTTTTTAGCCCCCGCCCATAGGGGCTTGAAGAAATATATGGGCTGCACGATGCTTCCACGCAGAGCTGAATCCAGCCCGCACACTTGTACTGGTAAACCGCTTAGAGTATCTAAGCCTGTCCAGGAACCGCTGTGCGAGGCGGACCGTCCATGCTAATAAACCCTATTGGTTTCATTGGGAGACAGGGCTTAAGATGTCATTTCATCTCAATGTCGGGTAAAAGTCCCACAAAATTGAAAGCAACGTCTCCAAAATGACCTTTACAGTGTTGACGGGGACGTTAAACCTCAAATCAAACAAACTGTGAAGGCTTTCATCCTGCAAAACCTGGAGTGTATGTAATGTACACCTGCGGTAATGGCCAAATATGACCGACGCAGTATCAGTAGAAAGAAAGAAAGAATATAGGGATTAACCATGGTTTTTCATGAATTACCATTCGCCGGGTCCCGAGGAAGCTATTTGAACATGAGGGCGCCAGGCCGAATGTTCAAATATCTTCCGAGATATCCGGCAAATGTTAATGCAATGAAATAACAATGGATCTATCTATCTTGCATAACGTCATAACCTCCGCAGAGGACTTCAGATGGATGACCGTTGTTTTTGCATACCTGTGGACACAAAAGCGTTCAAACTCTGAAGAAGTACCTTTCAATGAATCTCTTTGCATCAAGTTAGTTTGACAAGCAATTGCCATTCATCAAAGTAGTCTAAAACTGGATCAAGCAATATACCAGTAGCGAATCTCAGAGGCCGGCGTATGTAGATTTAAAAACATTTTTCTCGAGAAAAAATTCGATGGGACTATAATTCAAAGATGAAAATGCCTGCCGAGTCAGAATTTCATGCTCTTGACACAACCTGTTTGATAAAATTCACCTTTGAAAAATAGACAGATATGAAACTTTGTGCACATTTCTTGCCGATGAAATACCACACAAACACCATTCTCAGCAAAACGTGTGTATAAAAATGCGGTAAACTTGAGAAAAATCAGGGTCGTTTCAGTGGGTTCAGAAAAGACAAAAATTAATATATTTAGCGATAAACTGGAATTTTTTCACCATAATCATTAAATCGGAAATTGAATAATCTGCAACTGAGTTAAATTTCAGGAAAATCTATTTCTGACCATTTTTTTATTCCAAAAAAATTGAACTTCTTCCGGTCGTTGAACAGGAACAAAAGCCAACCAACACGGCTGTAAACACAGGAAAATAACGAGACAAAAAGACTAACCCTGTAGTATTTCTCCAGCTACTGATTTGTTTAGCCCGCCTGCAGTTCATCAGGTTTTCCCAGTAAATCCGAACTCCCGATGTTTACTTTACTTTTCCATTTGTGTCAAAAATAGCCTCGAAGAGTCTGTTAATATACGCATCTTCCATGCCATAATAGGTATAAACAAAAACATATGACGTATACATTTGTACTGACGTCATATACGAAAAACCAATACTACCTTATTTGCCCATCTACTAATCAAGATCAAATAACAATGTAGACTAACAATGTAGACAGAATGAGCACCTTACTCTGTTAATTGCCAGTTCACGCGCAGCCTAAGTTTCAACAAGTCCCCTCCACCTCGAAACACAAATAACCTTAAATTTCCATCACGTTTGCTCAACGATGCTTTATTTTAGTTGTCACTGCTCAATCATGAGAGAGAGACAGAGAGAGAGAGAGAGAGAGAGAGAGAGAGAGAGAGAGAGAGAGAGAGAGAGAATCGTACCAGTGATGCGTTTGGCATAGGATTTACATGGATCTGGTGAAGGATTGTCTAAGGATGTGACACCAGTAAAAATTCTGATTCTGGTCTACGTGTTCACAAACGGCTTCTGTCTATCTATCTTCTTATACGGAGTCGGTCATATTTGACCATTACCTCAGTTGCCGTATCAAAGTGTGAAACTGCTTAACTTACCGACAAAAATAAAGCAATCTAGAGGCAGTTAGTTTAGTTGTGGTCTAACAACCAAGGTTCATAACGTATTTTGACAAAACACGCCTTCTTTCAGCGTTTAAATTTTGAATAACTTTTCTTCGCAGCCATGTATTTTAAAAATATGTGTGCGCAAGCGTTGCGACTAGGTCAAATATTGACCCAACTTCTGACGTCAACATTTCCAATACTGTGTTTACTTTCGTGTAGATACTCAGCTGGAAGACAGAATAATGTATAACAAACATTTTAGGAAAATTTGAACCAAAATTTTTTCTGACCATTTTTTTATTCCAAAATAACTGACCGGTACTGTTTGACCAGAAGTTTGTTTAAAAATACGGGTTATTTAATAAACGAAGGTTCGGAAACGTTCCATTTCAGTGGCAACCATAACTGAAGTAATGAAACGTTATAGGAAGTGTTGATGTTTTCATTTGTGCTTTTGAATGCTAATTTTATCATTTCTGACGACTGTATGCTTATGTAAAAATCACCGGAAGTAGCTTCCGATTTCACAATTATTTTTGCTATAAAAAATAATCCCTTTCGCGGAAGCTTACAAAAAAATAAAATCTTGACGACGGCCTTAGCAACTCTCCTACTGTACATTAATTGATCTTATTGTGGCAAGCACTTTTTTTCCATTTTTAGATCTGATTGACATTCGAGATGCATTCTGATTGGACAGTGCAGTGTCTACAATGAAATATACAACACTTTGTGTTTTGAATTTATTCCTGTCTTGCAGTTGACTGACAGGATGTTAGGAAATATTGAAAGGCACATCAGATCAAAATGAAATGACGCTTATCAAAGATTGAACGGACTTGTGTCCACAGGTGTACGATTCCGACAGCAAATTTTGACGAAAATGCCCAAAATTTCTATATAAACTCCAAATAAACGCTACAAATGCGACCGGCGAACCAACAGTAACCATCTGACGTCATCATAGAACCCTTAAACGCCACGTTCAGGGCGATAACGTTACGTCGTTCAACGTAACGTAACAAAGCAAGGCCAGTCTTGAGATATCAAAAGCTCAAAAATCCATGTTCAAACAGCACGCGAATGTCATGATTTGAACATGTTTTTTAGCTGTTTTAGCACGGCTTTCGGTCCATTTGACAATTGCTTCAAACAGCTATGCGCATAGTAGGCTAAAACGAAATTTCTGACCGTAAAAATCTCCCCAAATGGTAAGTTTGAATACAGATATCCCCTGAATAATATATAAGCTAAGTGAACGCAATGCCAACAAACCTTCTTGAAATCTTGCAGAATCCTAATATGTGAACTTTTACCGTTTGTCCATAGCATGCCGTCTGTGTTCACCATCTGACTGTTATCATCATACGACAGCTTTAATTTGCCCTGCAAGAATACCAACATTAACCCTTAAGACGCCAATGACATAAAATGTAGTTTGCTTTGTTGCATCACAAAAATACGTCTATATAATTTTGACCCCCTTGAACCCCACTTTTATATAGTAAAAATGGTTTTACAGGGGTCTTATTTTTCTTATTTTTTCTCTAAAATATAAATTGTGAGTAATTGTTAGAACCGCCTCAATGAGGCGGTTCTAACGAGTACCCACAATCTATAGTTTGAGCTTGAGGCGGTTCTAACGAGTACTCACAATCTATTATTTTGAGAAGAAATAAGAAAAATGTCACAATTTTTCATCTTAATTTTTTTTCGGCGATAAAGGTTACAATGTATTTGTATAGGCGTGTTTTCGTAATGCTCTGCTAGTTTTTGTTACTTTAAAGTCATTATTGCTATCAGTGTGGACCCTGATCAGACTCGGGCTCAGAATTCTCCCCTAGGAGCAGTCCGATCAGGGTCCACATTGTCTGCATCTAATTTCTAAACAGTTTGGTACAAAGCAGCAGACGACAAAAAGGCGGTTCTAACTATTTCCCACAATCTATATTTAGAGGGGATATATGAAAAAATATCAGATTTTTCTTTTATCCTTTTGGAGGATAAAATGTTTCAATATATTTTCGTACTGACTGCAGCTGAAAATGTCGTTTCATAATCTATGTTTTTGAGCAGAAAAAAGAGAAAAATAATGTAAACGCCAGAAAATATGAAAGTGGCGTTCAAGGGGATTAAATGGGCCCCGTCAAGCGATTTTGGTACTTATCGCCTATGCGAGCAGCGAAGTTTCAGGCGAGCCTGCGCATCCGCGCAGTCTCGCCAGAACCTTCGCTGCTAGCTCATACAAGCAGTGAATCAAGAGGAACCTTCAGACAGAAAGCCATATCCCTGACCACTCTGAATGGCTGGGCATGCGCAGTTAAAATTTGTCATGACGGAATGCTCGAAGACACAAATTCGCTGGGCGGGGCTCATATGATATGTGTTTTCGTGCTGCCTGCATAGCGTTTATGTTTGTTTGTTTGTATTGGAGTTTAACGGCCCAGTCAACACTATTTTAGGTCATTTTTGAGCCGGTTAGTTTACCTATCCACACTTTCCATGGCAGGCTCATACGAAAGCGGTTAACCAGTACAGTGCGCATTCTTTCGCCAGAAACTGACAACTGCCCTTCTTGAATCAGCGGAAGGGAGAGAATGAACGTAAAAAAGATTTCATGATCAATCTCCACGAAAGAATGTTGCCGACCCCGGCAGGTATCGAACCCGCGTCCTCCTGATCACCAGTCAGACGCGCATCCGACTGAGCTACCGAGGCCGGCAATAGGGTTTATGTGTAAGCTATATTGAGCATTAGCTTAGATTATGCATAAATTTCCATTCTGCACCGATCGTTGATCCAACCCCCATGCCCCTCTCTCCCAAGAGGTGGGATAGAGTATATACAAGGGGCCCGGGCATTAGACAGCAAAAACGCCGTACTCTAAGATTCTGCGGCTGATTTGCAATAACTTCTTGAGGACAGTCAGGTCTTAAGATATCAAGTGGGCGTTGCTAGCCCCGTCCATTGCATCCACTCTTCCAGTCGTTTTGTACCGCAAGGCTTGTGTCATTCTTCCCCACCATAGTCAAAATTCATTCTCGCATTAATTGGAGTCCGAGAGTCATGTGAAGCTACGATGCACACTTCGGTGTTAAATTTAAAAGTGCAGAAAAAATTAGACGACTCTAGCCGAACACGGATCGCTAGAGTGTATCACGTGACGGGGCAATACACTGTACCCGGTGTTCAAAATCTTAAAATAGACATAAATTTTGTCATAGTCAGAAAATCATAAATATCAGGAAATGGTAAAAATAATCAAAATCAGTCCGAAATGGATGTGCAATATAATTCATTTGATTTGAAATGGAGCGTGTTAGCTCAGTGAGGTTAACTTACCATAGTAAGAGAGCCCACTCCACCCTTATTTGCTCCAATCATTAACCCCTCGTCTGCCTCCCATTTCTTGTGCGGACCACAGCACGGAAACTCGGCTTGTCCTCTCGCCAGAACAATAAAGCAACACAGAATTAAAACCTTCATTCTGCTTTATGTGCAAATTTATATGTGTGTGCAAATTTATATTGAAATCTTACTCTTAACACTTCCGCCTATAAATATGAGAAGAATATGAGCCCCGCCAAGCGAATTTGTGTCTTCGAGCATTCCGTCATGACAAATTTTAACTGCGCATGCCCGGCCATTCAGAGGGGCCAGGGGCATGGCTTTCTGTCTGAAGGTTCCTCTTGATTCACTGCTTGTATGAGCGAGCAGCGAAGGTTCTGGCGAGACTGCGCGGATGCGCAGGCACGCCTGAACCTTCGCTGCTCGCGTAGGCGATAAGTACCAAAATCGCTTGACGGGGCCCATATGGTGTAAACACCTCTTCAAAGATTAGGTTTAAACACATTGTTATATTGATCCGAACCTGTACATATATTTTTTTCTAGTGTACTCATCAGAACCGTCGCCCTTGTTTGTTTGTTTGTATTGGAGTTTAACGGCCCAGCCAACACTATGTTAGGTCATTTTTGAGCCGGTCAGTTTACCTATTCACACTTTTCCTGGGCAGGTTAATCAGTACAGTCACATTCTTTCGCCAGGAACTGACAACCGCCCTTTTTCAATCAGGGGAAGGGAGAGAATAGGCGTGTTTTCGTAGTGAGGCGTTTTTAATTTGCCTGCAATTTAACCCTTCATTCTAGTAATTTGGACACGCCCATTCCATGCGGGCCAACATGTTTACAACATCGTATCAACATCCATACGACGTTGTTTTAACGTCATTTGCTAAGTGGTCTTGCAAATCGGGATCTATGTCTAAATCATTTATAGGATGGGAAAAAGTGACGGTTCGTTATATCATCTGGATCTACACTGTTTGCATACGTATCTGTTCTGGTCTATAGCATCGAATAAGTTAAATAAACACTGTTAAGGCCCCGCCACTCGTGGCCTTGAGAAATAGTTTGGACTGCATAATGCTTGCACGCAGAGCTTAAATCGACCGCACCTGGTAAACCGCTTGGATCGAAGGACTAAGCCCCTGCCCTGGCAAAGTGACGCGAGTGCATACAACCCCTATTGGTTTCATTGGGCGGCAGGGCTTGAGATGTCACTTGATCTTGAGCAATGTCGGGAAAAAGTCCCACCAACTTGGAAGCGGCATCTCGAAAATGACCGAAATAGTGTTGCCGCAATTTAAACAAACAAAGTTTAACACTGTTTATCCTCACCTCAGCACACACAAAATATATAGCGTTGTGGGACATAATTTATTTCCGACTGTATAGTTTCGTATTATCACATGACTATTTTATCATATGAGTTTTACTCAATATTGATCTGGGAAAATCCAGCATTGCTATTTGTTTACGTTATTGACCTGTGTTATCTATTCATACCTGCTGGTTCCTAGTCTGAAGGTTATCGGTGTTGGAAAAACAGGTAACCAGACCCGGTCTGGTTACCTTTTTTTCCAATATTGACAATGTGCAAGCTGGGAGCCAGCAAATAATGCAATATTATGGTGAATCCAGACACAATAAAATTTCGATAAGTCGAACATGGATATTTTGTTTACCATGGCTAATTCGACCTACTTCTGGACTCCCTTGAGAATATTTCCCAAAATAGATCTACCAGATATCCATATATTTAGGATGATAGATGATTTTTTTGTCTCATTTTATCTTTTTGTCGCAATAAAAGCTCTACAGAGCTTATGTTATTTGTTTCGAATATGCGACGTTAAATAAAGCTTCTTTATCTTTATCTTTTATCTTTATCTTTGAAATGTCGGAAGGTCAGGTGGTTTTTCTCCGGGTACTCCCGTTTGTGTGTGTGTGAATTCGGGTTTAACGTCGCTTTCAACAATTTTTCAGTCATATCACGACGGTGTCTGGTTGCGACAGGGAGCTCAATGCTCACGTTTATAGTGCTGCCTCACTGAAGCATCATGTCCCAGACACACTACATGATACCACATCCAGTCACATTATCCTGACACTGGATCGACCAGTCCTAGCTCTACCCCGTAAATCTGAGTGCCAAGCGAGGAGCAGCTAGTACCATTTTTAACGACTTTGGTATGTCGCGGCCCGGGATCGAACCCTAGACCTTCCATCCCCCATACAATACAAATAACATACGCATTTGCAGACGGGCGGACGAACAATACGGACAGATTATTCTGCAACGGAGTACGAAGACATTCTTATCTTATGTTACACCGGGATGCACAGGTGATAGGCCTAAACATCAACTATGAGTAAAACCACGAAATCATATGACAAAAGCAATAACCTTTCAAATATCGAAATAAATATTATACGAGAGACAGTATCGAAGCAGCTGCTATAATGATCAAGCCTTCGCTGTTCCATTTTGGTAGGTACCAACATATACTCGTATATATGTGCCGATAGTCTGTAAACAAAAGGAACAAGAAAACGATCTTACATTTGACAGCTGTCAATCTGTGTTGTCGAGAACTGGCAACGCCAGTTTTATCTATCTATCTGCATATACTGAGTCGGTCATACTTGGCCATTACCTCAGTTGGGTGGTAAGCTAAATTACACCTAATTGCAAATTTCTGGCCCCAAATCACATTTTCAAACTCAAAGCGGTGACCTTCGGAAACAATACCTCAAACAAAACGGCATCCTTTCATTCTGCACCCAGTAACACGAATCGCTGTAAGCAAAAGGTTCGACTCAGCCAATCTGATTACAGCAAGTCTTAGCACCGCCCATCACGTGTACGTGCCATTCATCACTTTAACTGACAGGCTCAACTTACTTGACGTTCAAGATGACCGGCCAGCGTAGCCATTAAACAAATAATAATAAATAAATAAAAATGGAATGAAACGAAAATCAATCGACCGATCACCGCCTTTTCTTGAATCAGAATATTTAGCGTCGTAAATTGCAGTAATCGGGAGACAGAATTTAATTTAATCTTTCTGCGCCAGACCACAGCGATGTAATTTTGTCTAATTAGGTAAATATGTAGCCTAAATTCGCTTCATGTTTTAAGATTTTACAGATGAATTTTATAACGAATAGTGGAGACTTAGATCGTTCGGTACATCCATATAATTAATTTATACACGTAAATCAGTGTTTGCTTACTGTGGTGTGCGAACATTGAACACTGACGAGACAGCATGGGTGCACATGATCATCTGAGTCTTCGCTGTTCGCAAATACGCTAATGACCCGCTCTGCATGACGTCGCTGCTGTAACTAAGTGTTGCCGATAAGTTCATGACGACACATTCATTTCCACCCTCACGCGTCCTTCCCAATCCCGCCTTCCCTTTCTGACCGATCCGATTTCGGGAAAAACAAGAATGTTTACATGACTGAAACACAGTTTGGTTGCATGACCTGCTAGAACGATATGAGCCGGGGCACAGCATTTCCTATAATATTGTATGTGCGCCCAGCGAAGACTGATCAGCCTGTGCATACACACAGTCTTCGCTGTCCGCCTGCTTCGCTGGGCGTACAGGCGATCTTATAGGAAATGCTCATAATCGGAAAATCTGTATGCCCAACATTTTTTCTGTGTAAGGATTCATTCAGCTACTTCCATTATTCGGCGCTTATTAAAGATTCTCAAAACCTGGTCGGTTTGATGTCCCCTCACAGCCTGGACAAGTCTATTTCCAATTTTAGGAAAGAGGTGTCTATTTTATATTATGTGCCAGCGGTGAAGAGGGACATACTGTTGTCGGTGTGTATCTTGTTGGCGTTAGCGTGGACGTGACAATATCTTGTGCGCACGATAACTCTTGAACCGTTTGGCGAATTTTCATCAAACTTGCAGGAATATATCATTGGAATTAGCGCAGGAGGTGATCAAATTTTGTTTACATTGACCTTATTTTCAAGGTCACCATGGGATTAAAATGGGCAAACTTCAGCCTAATTAATCTTGTATGTATGTTATATCAGGAACCTGTTGAAGGATTTTCATTTAATTTGCAGTGACACTTCATTGAAATATGCTGATAGTGACATTAATCTCATTTTCAAGGTCACCACATGGCAAATGTAAGCCAAATTAAGTGTGTGTGCATATTATATCAGGAACCTTTTGGAAGATTCTTTACAGACTTGTTTGGATACATCACTGTGACAAGTCAAATAGTTGAATTAGTTTTTTGTGATCTTGACCTTATTTGTAAGGTCAGCAAAGGATTAATATCATTAAATTTCAGTCAAATCCTACTTGAGCGCGCGTTATTGCAGGAAACGTTGGATAGGTCTCATAAGAAAGGCATAGCACTGGAATAGATAAAGAGTTGATTCAGATTTGGAGACCGTGACCTTTTCAAGGTCAGTTTGGGACTAAACTTGTCAAATTTCAGTCACTGTAGGCTTGTTTGCACAGTATCTTAGGGGGATTCTCACCAAACTTGCATAGATCTATCATTGCTACAGGCCAAAGAATTGAATAAGTCTGGATGACCTTGATCTCATTTTAAAGGTCATGCCTTAAAACAATCAGGCTGGCTGATTGGGGACAACTGCTTTCTTTGAAAACAATTATAGGTATTATTATTATTATTATTAATTCATGTATTTCGTTAACATTGTGGCAACTCTGGTCATATACCGTGCTTTGTGGCTTAAACTTTTTGCTTTTGTACTTATATGAGCCCTTTGATCATTGAGTCACTTGATGGTGAACTCGGTGGACATTATAATCATCACAGAGTCTTTATTTGTTGCAAACCGTGTTACTCGTATGCTTTTCTGGAACTCCTGTTCCGTCTTGCCTGCATGTAGTGTCTGTGGGGGCGGGGGTGTAGGTTTATAATGTGTGCTTGATTTCCCTCAGTAAACGGCAGTGTAGAAATAAGTGCTAGTTCACGTAAGCCACCGACGGTGGTTTCGCGTAAGCTAACTACCCTAATGCAGATGTGGGCGCTGTACATCGGTATTATCTAGCTGATGTCCAGCTGCTATGGAATGTGGCTAATCTCGACTTGAACATTACCGACTTGGCTTTCCCATACGTTTTCAAGTATTCCAGGCGCATGAAGCACTGCTGACTTTATAACGTCACGCATAGCTGCTCAGGCTGCGACCGACATGGTTCTGATCCAGAACATTCTTTTCGACAAAGCTAGCACCAGTTTCCATGCCGGTGGCAGGTTGAATGTTAACGTGACGCATTTTAGAGTCTCATTTCACAGCATTCCTTTATGTTCTTTTTTAGTCTGAGAACGTATCCGTGTCTCCGACTAAAATGTTTTCATGACAATGCACCAATACATCTGCCGGCCCCCGCCCATCGGGGCTTGAAGAAATATATGGGCTGCATGATGCTTCCACGCAGAGCTGAATCCGACCCACACACGAGTACTGGTAAACTGCTTAGAGGATCTAAGCCTGTCCAGGCAAATCAGTGTGTGTCGGACCGTCCATGCTTATAAACCATATTAGTTTCATTGGGCGACAGGGCTTGAGCTGTCATTTCATCTCAATATCGGATAAAAGTCCCACAAAATTGGAAACAACGTCTCCAAAATGACCTTTACAGTTTTGACGGGGACGTTAAACCTCAAATCAAACAAACAAAACCAATACATCTGCATACCGTACACGAATAGTACGTGATTATCACGACATCCTATACTTAACGTCTCATTAAGTGGAGCAAACTCACAGGTCACGCGTTGTTTTCAATAGTCAATCATTGTTCGGGTACTTGTATGACAACTGTTATCAAACTTAACAAGAAATATCTTTAAAAAAGATATGCGGCGTAGATTTAATTGGAAGGTTGTATAGAAATATGAGCTACAATAGTGACAGCAACAGTTGTCTAGCTATGAACTGGTTTACTGTATTCAAACAATTCAGATGTCACGCGAGATAAAATAGCTTTGCAGAGGGCGGTGTCCCGCCTGTATGAGCTAAGGTCAATGTGAAAGGTCAAGGTTAAAAACATGACCTCATTTCAAGAGCATATGATCTCAAGTATATGCACAACAAATAAGAAAACTTTATCATTTACTGTTTTTGAACACAAATTCTAGGGTTAACATTTAGGGTTGTCGCTATGGTGAACGTAAACGCATAAACGGACGAACAAACGGACGAGCAGACAAACGGACGGAAACTTGATCTGATGTGCACCTAACTAAAACTCAAATTACACTTATTCCTTTTCAGAATTTATATAACATTAATGATACTCGAAAATGTCCATTTTGTGTTAAAATGGAGGACATAAAGTATATGCTGAAGACAAATGATACACTGCAACTTTTATTGGACATATACTGTAAATTAAACATATGTCAATTTGATATGCGATTATTACATGTTTTTGTCATGCTATATCTCTTTATTGGTTTAATTGGGCAACAGGGCTTGAGGTGTCATTTTATCTCAATGTCGGGTAAAAGTTCCACAAACTTGGAAGCAACGTCTCCAAAATGACCTACACAGTGTTGACGTGAACGTTAAACCTCAAATCAAACAAACAATTCCTTTCGCAGAAAATTCTTCCTTTCGCGAAAGGAACCTTCCTTCCGCGAAATGGTTCCTTTCGCTATATAGACCAACCACGTGAAATTAGGTCAAAATAGCTATTCACCGCAGCAGTTTCAGAATTCACTAGAAACACAATTTTTACATATGATGTATGGTCATCAAAGGACAAGACGGTGAGCAAGCCGAAACTGTATATATTTTTCATTCATGTCTCTCATAAAAATTGAAACATTTCCTAGGTTAAAACTTCGGTAAACTGTCGTATTTTTGAGTAGAATTTATTTATGCAAATCATTGACCAATGAAATGGTCATCTCCTTGGACATGTGGTTTTATTGACCAATGGAATAACGAAAAATGTAGGACAAAAACATAACGGCTACGCCGTAAAAAAATATATCTCGAAATTTTCGAGTTTCTAAATTGCGTTAAGTATATTTCGGTGTAGACTATCGGTAGGCTGGGGTTAGGAGTGGTGTTCAGGAACAGAGTGTAACTTTTTACAACTGGCAGCTCTAACGACCATGAGGGTTACCGGCCCAAATAGCTCGGTTGGTAGAGTGTCCGCTCCGGGGAACGGGAGGTCAGGGGTTCGATCCCGGGCCGCGAAATACCAAAGTCGTTAACAATAGTACTAGCTGCTCCTCGCTTGGCACTCAGATTTACGGGGTAGGGCTAGGACTGGTCGACCCAGTGTCAGGATAATGTGACTGGGTGTGGTATCATGTAATGTGTCTGGGACATGATACTTTAGTGAGGCAGCACTATAAAAGCGAGCATTGAGCTCCCTGTCGCAACCAGACACCGTCGTGATATGACTGAAAAATTGTTGAAAGCGAAGTTAAACCCGAATTCTAATGCACTTGCGTATGTAACGCGACGTCTGATTGGATAACGTCAAAAATTTGCGACAGTATATTCTGCGATATACTGTCGAAACCCGACGTCATCACGTAACGTCGCTTTTCATTGGCTGGCCTTTGATTTTACGCAGCTCACAGCGCTTGCCGCCTTGTGCAAAATAGTACACTTTTTAGCTTAACAACCGAAAAAGTGCATTAGAATGGGGATAACTGTATTGAAAATTGTCATTTGGGGAGGTAAATCGTCGATTTTACGGTCGCAAATTACGTTTTACGGCTCCGCTAACGCCTCGCCGTAAAACGAAATTTCCGACCGTAAAACCTCCGATTTACCTCCCCAAATGACAATTTTCAGTACAGTTATCCCCTAATTCACACACACAAACCACCATGAGGGAAGTCGATCATTATATCATAGCAGTCAACACATAGCCTCACAAATATCACTAGTATTAATTGACTTGACTTGTCCCGTCATCCAGTTCAATCAACAGTTTTCACTAGTATGAAAGAATATGGCGTGTTCCATTAGGATAACGTACCTAAGCAATACACTGCTTCGTTCCATGGCTCTATGAATGGCATTTATCGGATGACAATGTTCTTATTTATCCTCCACACATAGATTGTTGGTGCTCGTTAGAACCTCCGTTAGAACCGCCTCAGTGAGTATGAGGTGGTTCCAAAGAGCACCCACATCGGAGTAGAAACATTATATTAACAAATCAATGAAATCTATACTCTGGTAAACCCCAGTTAATATAGGAAAAGTGGGGTTTACAGAAGTAGGCTATACACCATTTTCTTATTTCTGCTCCAAAACAGAGACTGTGGATACTCTTCAATATCGCAGTTATAAAGGAGTATCCACAATCTATGTTTTGGGCGGACAATGAGGCGGTTATAACGAGTACCCACAATTTATGTTTTGGACTGAAATAAGAAAACTATTACCAATTATCACTTGATACATGCTATTTTCTTGACCTTACCTCATAAAGGCAAGTTATCCTAATGAAAAGAAAAGTAATGTATACCCGTGTTAACTCCACCTTTTCCCAATATAAAGTGGGGTTTGCCCGGGGTGTTGTTAATGTGGTGTGTGGGTCGGGTACTCCTCAGCAAATGGTAAAAGTACGTCACTCGGCTGGGGTATTTCCGGCAAACCTTTTCCATCCCCTGCTTATCCGAGCATGAAATTTGAAATGCTGACCTAATCTAGACGGTGTAAAAATATCCTGATAAGTCGAGTTGAAATTCAAAGACCTGAAACAGTAATGTCAACTTTCGCACCTTTGATCAATGGCTCATATCAAAGATATTACAATAGGTAGCAGTAAAATGACAAAATAAATGATAACGCGGATCAGAATCAAAACCAGGTTTGAAAGTAGTCATAAGCGTTTGATTTATTTCCCAACATTTGTAAACTTCATGCTCAGGTGAGATGGGCACAAAAAAAGACGCTTTAGCCTCGCGGCCTTTTAAGTTTAGTTAGGTTGTTGGATCACGCTGCGATCTTATAAGCTGAAACGACAAGCGTGCGCATTCAATAGGTCTTTGAATCATAAATGATAAAATCGTCAAATAAAGTCAATTGAACAAGTGATTTAGTTTTATTTGTAATAATACTATTGTCAGAAAAATAAGTTATTTTCTTTCTACAAAAAAAAAAAAAAAAAAAAAGAGCAGAACAAAACAAAACGAAAACATATTAATTTAGGTACAATATATAGACAATCGATCATCAAAGCAATCGATCATCTTAAAAAGTTTGATAGGCGCTTCAGAGGGAAATAATTCTAGACGACATTCACCCTGAGCAGACATAATAGACAAAGTGAATCTTTGACGAGACTTAATAGGTTGGCAGGCTTATCGGTGACTTTGCTGGTCGCAATATCACTTGGATGAAATTATCATCAATTGGCGTGGTTCATGCTATACATGTCCCAAGTTGAATCTACCTTTTAGTTTGTCTTTCTTTTACTGTAGAAAATTGCTAACGCTAAAGTCAATGCGATTTCACACTTTCTTATCCAGTTACGTGCTTAGTTTTTTGTAGGTGGTTCTTTGTCGTGTCAGTCAAACTGTGGCGAAATGGTTGGCTAGGCGGCTGTTCTTTCATGTAGATAAGAGGAAGCGATGACGCTATTTTTGGAACATCTTGACAGCTGTGATGTGTTTTGTTTCTTTGAAGTTTACTCTTGACATCATCTAACCGTTGTGACGGAAATCGTACTGGCGGGCTTCTAAATTGCAATTGGGTGATGGAAAAAAAAACTCACTCGATGAGTTCTTAAAACTATTTACAATCTGCTTTCAGAGGTGTACAAAAACGCACACCTCTGTGTCCCAATCTACACCATGCGGGCTTTGAACTCTTCTGCAGTTGTGGCATTTACCACAGAGGAGGGAAGACTATTCCACTGAGGAATAGTTCTAGGGAAGAAAGAATTCGTCAGGGCATCACTATAGGTCGGGTACCTGCGATTTGACTGTTGTTTTTGACGTGAATGCCCTTGTTTGAGCTGAAGTAGTCACAGGGTCAAGTATTTATCTTTATTAAGAGATACTGTGTCAGAGTGTATCTTATAAAAGAAGGTTAAAGAGGACTGCTCGCGACGGGCCTCCAACGATGGCCAGCATTTCACCAACACTAGTTCGGTTCCGCCATCGCCTGCAGGTCCATCGGGCAGCCGTCCTCTGAACCTTCTCAACCTGTTGAACCTGAGTTTTAACATGGGGATGCCAAACAGGTGATGCGTACTCGAGTTGAGGTCGAACCAAGGTTTTGTAGGCAACATCCTTTGTCTGCCTAGGAGCAAAGGCCAAATTGCGTCTAAGAAACCCTAATGTCCTAGTTGCCTTAGATGTAATCTCAGAAATATGTTGACCCCAATCAAGATTATCAGTGATGGTGATACCAAGATATTTTGCGGACTGGGCATGTTCCAATGTATGCTGATGTAGTGAGTAAGTGAATTTAATCTGCTTGTCTGGAGGGTGCCGTGACACCCTCATTGAATGCCATTTGGCCATATTGTACTTCATTTGCCAATCGGCCTCCCAACGTGCTAGGCTATCCAGGTCATCTTGTAAGATAAGACAGTCAGAAGAAGTATATATATTCCTGTACAAAACACAGTCATCAGCAAACAAGCGAACAGATGACCTGATATTATCAGGAAGATCGTTAATAAATAGCAAGAAAAGGACCGGTCCAAGTACCGACCCTTGTGGGACACCAGACAAAACAGGGACTGGATCCGACGCTTGGCCGTCAAGTACAACTTGTTGTGTGCGTCCAGAGAGCCATGAGCTAACCAACTTATGTGTGGATCCTCTTATCCCATAATGATCCAGTTTGTACAATAGCCTCCTGTGAGGTACTCTTTCAAGAGTTATTGTTCTTTGAATTTTTTTTGATAAAATCTTGTCAGCCAAATATCTAAAAAGTATTAGAGCTTGAATCTTGAAAGTTAATCAGTAGATTGTTGGTGATGAGAAGATGACCTGATTAACTTTTGACTAAATTCCGAAAAATACTTAATGAGTTATGGCCCTTTGTCATTTTCAATGCCTCTATATGCTTTATGATGCATAGCATAACCTGAGAACCCTATATTATAGGGTTTTGAAATTTCATATATGGATTCCTTATGGAAAATTAGGGGACGCATATTTTTGTTTTCTCATCCGGATTTTGACCATTTCAAGAGTTATTGCCCTTTGAAATTATTTTGATAACATTTTGTCAACAAAATATCTCAAACTATAAGTGCTAGAGCCCTGAAAGTTAGTGAATAGATTTGTGGTAATCAGTCGATGACCTGATTAAATTTTGACTTATTTCCAACAAATACTTAATGAGTTATGGCCCTTTGTCACTTTTAGTATTTGTACATTTTGAACTTAGTAGATTGTGCAACGCAGAACTTACGAGCAGTGTGCCAGTGTAGTGGGTAGAGTGCTGGACTACAAATCAGTTTTAATACAATGGATATGAGGGGTCGTGAGTTCAAACGTCGGTGTTGGACTGACTGTTCTTTTTTCCTTCATAAACACACAAATAGTTATTATGCCCCTTACACAAACATGCCTTTGGTTATGGCCCTTGGAAAATTGGGCATTTAGGGGCAAGCATATGGTTGGGGGCATTGTGTTTTTCAAACACCATTTCTAGTTACATGATATTATGTAGCCCACATTGCTGACTGAAGAGAAGTCATCTATATTCAGCAGGTAAGGGGCCTCCTTGGGGAAAATCAATAATTTACTACCTGTTGACAAGAGAGCACATTATTGATATACCCCTTAAGTGCATTAGTTAGGGGATACAACAAGGGCTACTAATCGCATATTAAGGGCCACTTTTGATCTGCTATAGTCTGTACATCACAAGGGACAATAAAACAACTATGAACACACGCTGTGTGCTACAGTTACAAGAATAAATGCCTTTAAAGGCGTTTGAGTAATTTGTTACTGTATCTCCAAAGGCCAAAAAATTTGGACCGCCATTTGAACTGATACTAGCCTTTTAGGGAAACGGATGCAGCTGAAGGGGAGAGAACTTCTTCATCAATGGGGGTTACGAAAACACATCCGTTCAAAATAAGGCATTCTTTCATACCCCGAAATTGTCATTCATTACAAAAACACGCCTATATAATTTTGACCCCGCCCCAGACCCCACTTTTATATATGGGGTTTACAGGGGGTGCATCATTTTCTTTATTTCTGCTCAAAACCATAGATTGTGGGTACTCGTCAGAACGGCATCGTCGCCTATGTGGTTCTAACCACTACCCAAAATCTATGTTTTAGAGTAAAGCACAAATGTGAAAAATATCGGATTTTTTCGAAATGTTTTCAATTTTTGATGTCAAAATTTTCTATATATTTAAAAGGCATGTTTTCATGGTGTTTTTTTTTATTATTATTTTGTTTTATTTATTTTTTTATGAAACTTTGATATATCTTTCTTATATATAAATCATAGGTTGTGGATGCTCATTGAGGCGGTTCTAACGAATGCCCACAACCTAGGTCTTGGAGCAGAAATAAGAAAATAATGTATACACCCGTTTTCTCTGCATCACGAAAAGACGCCTGTATAGTTTTGACCCCTTGATTCCCATTTTCATACAGGAAAACTTGGGTTTACAGGAGTAAACCTTATTTGTCTTATTTCTGCTCTAAAATATAGATTGTGTGTGCGATGAGGCGGTTCTAACGAGTACCCACAATCTATATTTTAAGCAGAAATAATAAAACAAATATCATATCGAGGCAGTTCTTTTTTGTTTGTATCGGAGTTTAACTGCCCAGTCAACACTATTAAGGTCATTTTTGAGCCGGTCAGTTTACCTACCCACACTTTTGCCTAGCAGGCTTATAGCAGGTTTTTCCTTAGCAGGCATCATAGTGTAGATTATATTTTCTTGTCCTTTGGGATCATTGATTCCATTGTGGAATTTTGAATATATCTGAGGGTCACTGATGAGGCCTAATTGGCCGAAACTAGCTAGTCTGGCCCAGAAAACATATACACTCCATATTTTTCACTTCCGTGGTGTATTCCTTGCTTCCAAAGGATAACCCTTTTATAGAACATATTTAACTTCACTACAGCTGGTGTGTGGGAATGTGTGGCGGCGGTAAAACCTCTCCCTGCCCTACATCATAGTGTAGATTATATTTTCTTGTCCTTTGGGATCATTGATTCCATTGTGGAATTTTGAATATATCTGAGGGTCACTGATGAGGCCTAATTGGCCGAAACTAGCTAGTCTGGCCCAGAAAACATTTACACTCCTTATTTTTCTCTTCTGTGGTGTATTCCTTTCTTCCAAATGATAACCCTTTTATAGAACATATTATACGTAAGCGGCTAACCAGTGCAGTGCACATTATCTCAACACAAACTGACAACTGCCCTTCTTGAATCAGCGGAAGGGAGAGAATGACCGTAGAAAAGATTTAATGATCAATCTCCACGAAAGAATGTTGCCGACCCCAGCAAGTATCGGACCCGCATCCTTCTGATCACCTGTCAGACGCGCATCCGACTGAACTACCAAAGGCGGCTCGAGGCAGTTCTAACATATCGAGGCGGTTCCAATGAGTACCCACAACCTATATTGAGCAGAAATAAAAAAAAACTTTCACAGTTTTTCATCTTAAAATTTTCATTGTTTCCGCGATAATGGTTACAATGTATTTGTATAGGTGTGTTTTCGTAATGAGTATAAATTTGGGCATAATAGGGTGTTCATTACACGTACTTGTTAACTGTGGAGCGCTGTGGTGCAGTGGTAAAGCATCGGATTTGAGAGGTAGCCGGTTCGATCCTCGCAAGCGCCAAGTGTTGTTTCCTTGAGCAAGAGACTTTATCCACATTGCTAAGTACTGGGTCCTACCCAGGAAAAGAGGGCCAAATGGAAGATTAGTACTAGTACTAAATGTGTTACCCACTACAAATCAGGTCGATTATTATTATTATTATTATTAACAACTAATTATTGTTAACGCTCCTGATTTCTCTGATTAAAGTGGGGTTTATCAAGAAAGTTGTCTCCTATGTAAAATTGTAGAATATGTTTGTTTTGGAGTTTTACGGCCCAGTCAACACTATTTAGGTCATATCGAGCCGGTCAGTATATCTTTCCAAGCTTTTCCTGTGGAGCTCTTTACACCAACAGTTAATTAGTACAGTGCACATTCTTTCGCGAGAAACCGACAACTGCCCTCCTTGATTCAGAGGACAGGAGCGAATAGCCGTAGAAAATAGTCCATGATCAATGTCCACGAAAAAGTGTTGCCGGCCCCGGCAGGTATGTATCCCGCGTCCTCCTGAGCGTATTCGACTGAGCTATAGTAGTCGCAGATAAGATTGACTAGGCGGAGCTATTCAGGTGTTGTCAATATATGTTAAATTCGCTGAGTCCACCAGAAGATTCGGTAGAGTGCCTTTCACACGCTTCCTACAAGCGGACGAAATGGTCATATACGCCACAGCTATGCTTGTGTTACAGTTGAATTCACACAATCGGATGACTTGGTTTACCATTTTGTTAATGGAATATTCCTAGGCAGGCACAAACGATAGCTCCGCCTAGTCAATCTTATCTGCGACTAATATACCGAGGCCGGCGAAAATGATGGTGGATGTTGCCTTAAGGACTATGAAAATGTCTTCCTGGCAAGTGGGCTAAAATTCATGGGTGTTTAGCATGTTGACATATTTCTAGAAAAGCAACCGATAATGTTCCAAATTAAATGAATAAATATAAAACATGCATATTAAAAAATGTATTTTTGTTGTTGGAAGAAAAAAATATAAATTGACTTTGTAAGAAAATTTCATTTCAAAATGGTCCATTTTTGAACGTCTGTTTCTCCATTGTCCTTCCTTAGAAACATACCATTTTTACACCAAAATGTACTTTTGTGTGTGTACTAGCAACGACGATACGTGATTTTTCCAAAAGCTGACACTATAACATTATATCAATTCCGAAAGAATCCCTATCAACATGTAGGGTTCACTATACATTGTCATCCATGTACACAGTAAAACGCACGGATTATTTTAGCACTGGGGTAAATAAGCGTAGCGATAATAAAAATTCTGTCAAATCGATATTATGGCTTTTGGACAAAACAAACAATTTTTCCCTCTTGTGTCTATTCTATGCATAATAATATTTACCAAATTAAAGGCAGAATAAAGGAAAGGATGCTCTGGGCATAAAAATATTTGGAATAAAATCTGTTTTGTAGGATATTTTTACCCACGATTAGCAGGTTTATACCCCTGTTTTACCTGGAGAATGTACCTACCATGTATACAGTAATGGCTGTCAAAATGACCGTTCGATGGGTGTTTAAAAGGATGGATATACTGTTATTATGGCAGTTTTTGGAAAAACTACCTCTCGTCTTTGCTAGGACATGGAATATACTTTAGGCTGATGTAAAAACTGAATGTTTCCGAGGAAGGGCAAAGGAGGAACCGATGTTCAAAAATTGACCGTTTTGAAAGGTAATTTTCTAATAGTAGTAATTTATTGTTTTTTCTTCTAACAACAAAAATCCTCTTTTCAACAAGCATATTTTCTGATTATCCATATAATTTGGAACATTATGTGTTGCTTTTCTAGAAATCTGTCGACATTCTGAACAACCGCAAATTTAAGCTCGCGTGTCAGGTTGACATTTGTATATACCTTAAGGTTCCTCAATACATTTGCACAAGAAAAATATAGGTGTCAGATTTGCATGTTATTTTTTCCTAAAATATGATCCTGATTTCCTTTTAAAATGCCTGTCCTAGAAGAAGAATGTTTGGAGGTGCTAAAGGTTATTACAGCAAGTACTTTCTTGCATTAGCAACATCTCAGTGCCTTTGAAAATAAATGCATTTCTGTATTTTTCACTTTCACAAGGAAAAAAATGAAAACGCCTTTTAGACTTTTTAAAAGTTACTAAAACAGCTGCAGACCAATAGTTCACAACAAATACTAGTGACTCGGACAAAGCTTTCTATCAAAAAGCCTACCTGAATTGAAAACCAGAAATTTTTTGGTGACATGTTTTTCTTCATGGGCGCCGCCATCTTCCTTTTTTGAGGTAAATTTGAACTGCTCAGATCTCATCAATTATGCCCTTCCACAATCTATTTTGCCCATCAACAATGAATATACCTTGAAAATTCAGCTTTATAGCCTTCTTCCTGCATATAGCATTATGACATCGCCTGTCTTGAAAGCATGTCATCACTGATAAATTATTGTAGCTGTCAAATTGAAAGAGATATCCATCTTGCCAAGGAAAAACGTATTCATACGCCTTGGAACTAATTTCCAAAAATTACAATATTACACCATTTTTTTAATTTAAAACATAATATTCATTTTTGAAACTGTGTTGCAACTAATTTCATGTACTTTCTAACATAATTTGTTCGTTAAGTTTTGTATAGTATGCATTCATTTCCGAACTATTTTTAAGTGTAACGTTTTCCAGGTGGGTGTTGTTCGGCCCAGCTTCTAGTAAACAAAGTGAGAAAATGAGATTTTTGAAACTTTTTTCATCAAAAGATATTAAATGCATTGGGCTTCTATGAGTTTTTACCAGCCTACACTTTGGTAAGTAGGTGACATAACAGATCATTAATTGGATTAGATAAATATAAACTTTGTGTTGTCCAGAAGTTCACCTGTGCAAAAATCAAATATTTGTTTATGGTGGCTCATGTGAACCAATGTAACAAATCAATGGGTAAAAATAATTTCTATACCATTGCAGTTATTGGCTGTGATCAGAAGCCTTTTGGACAAAGTTTCTGGTGCTGAACAGGCTGCTTTCAGTCCTTCAGTTCAAATATGGGGATAAACTGTTGGCTTATCTTATTTTCAATTATTTGGTATTGATTTATCCAATATCAAAGCACCCATCCTGTAAACACAATCAGTAACACAGTGAATCTAGTTTGCAGTGATTGCATAAATTGTTATAAACTGCATGAATGAAATATAAAATGAAGTTCTAAAAGCACCGAAGAAGGGCAGTCATTTTACAAGCTAAATGCAAAAGATTTCAACACCTCAACCCAATCAATGAGCTTGTTGCCAAATTGGTTGAGCTGGTCCTTTTTTGCTACCATACACTGAATTTAAAATAGTACCAGGTGAGATAATTACATTTTTTGAATTTTTGGGAATCATTAATTTTCAGTTCTATTTAGGTATTTTATTTGAAATTCCTCTGTTGCAGTGCCTAAAGGCAACCTTGAGCCACATTTCTATGATAGTATTTTACAGATTGTGGTTCTGTGGATTGAGATGTCATTTTTTTGCAAAACCAAGGAAAAGTGCAATAATTTACTAAAATGGTGACATTCGAATAAAAATCTTTGGCTTTCATATTCTTACATTTACATGGACTACCATCTGATGAAAAGTCTTTTTGGGTAATTATTTGCAAATATGATTTTTTCAGTACCCCAAATGTAGTGGAATAACTGTATTGAGGAACCTTAAGGACTATGAAAATGTCTTCCAGGCACGTGGGCTAAAATTCATGGGTGTTTAGCATGTTGACATATTTCTAGAAAAACAACCAATGGTGTTCCAAATTAAAAGAATAAATATAAAACATGCATTTTAAAAAATGTATTTTTGTTGTTGGAAGAAAAAAAATAAATATTCACTTTGTAAGAAAATTACATTTAAAAATGGTCCATTTTTGAACGTATGTTTCTCCATCGTCCTTCATTAGAAACATACCATTTTTACACCAAAATATACTTTAGTGTGTGTACTAGCAACGACGAGACGTGATTTTTCCAAAAACTGGCATTATAACATTATATCCATGCCGATAGAACCCCTATCAACATGTAGAGTTCACTATACATTGTCATCAATTTATACAGTATGACGCACGGATTAAATTTAGCACTGGGGTAAATGAGCGTAGCGATAATAAAAATTCTGTCAAATCGTTATTATGGCTTTTGGACAAATCAAACAATTTTCCCCTCTTGTATTTATTTAATGCATAATAATATTTACCAACTTAACGGAAGAATAAAGGAAATCATGATCTAGGCATAAAACTATTTAGAACAAAATCCGTTGTGCAGGATATTTTTACCCACGATTAGCATGTTTATACCCCTGTTTTACCTGGAGAATTTACCAACCATGTATACAGTAATGGCTGTCAAAATGACCGTTCGATGGGTGTTTAAAAGAACCGGATATATTGTTATTGTGGAAGTTTTTGGAAAAACTACTTCTCGTCCTTGCTAGGACATGGAATATACTTTAGGTTAATGTAAAAAACTGAATGTTTCCGAGGAAGGACAATGGAGAAACCGGTGTTAAAAAATTGACCATTTTGAAAGGTAATTTTCTAATAAAGTAATTTATTATTTTTTCTTCTAAAAACAGAAATACACTTTTTAATAAGCATATTTTATAATTATTCATATAATTTGGAACATTATGAGTTGCTTTTCTAGAAACTTGTCGACATTATAAACGACCGTAAATTTTAGCTCACGTGTCTGGCTGACATTTGCATATACCTTAACAACATTTACAGGATATAACGAGGGTCGTTCAATATTAAACTGGCCTTACCCAGTTAATGACCCGTGGCAAGTGCACGTTTTTCACATATTATACATCAATGCATTATACATACACAACATTTTGTTGGTCAGCCTCGTATTAGACTTATACAAGTCCTAGATGTTAATAGTTGTGTTCATGCATTCCATATTTTATCTTATGCCATCATGCAAGGCCAGATTTTTATTTTATCCTGACTCCAAAATAAAATAAAATCTGACCTGGCATGATGGCATAAAGGCCCCGTCACACTCAGACAAAGACCTGAAAGACCGCACTGCGTTCTTAAAGCTTAAACTATGCAGGGAGAACGGGATGAAATGCAGGACAAATCGCAGTTTTCAAGTTGGTTCTACGTCCTTACTACGCCCATGTCAGGATGCCACTGCGTAGAACACGCACCAGCTACGTTTTGTCGCGAGCTTGATCAGGCATACACCACGTCCTTTGCGTTTTTACTACGTTTTTACTACGTTCTTCCCAAGACCTTTGAGACAACACCACGTGCTTAGTGCGCATTTACCACGTTCTCACTTCGCCCTTCAAGATGTTATAAACTAAAGTCAACTGCCTCTGCGTTCTCATTCGTTCTGCATTCTGAGGGAATTAAAGAATGACTGCTGATCCTCCATTCTTAGCTCTGCCATCAGTCTGTCATAGTGGCCAAATTGGAATCGTCTTTCAACCGAAAGCCAAGGGCGCACCCAACAAGATCTAGGTTGCCTTTCTTTTCCTTCTCCGTCTTATTCTCCTTAATAACACAAGGGGAGCCTGCGCAACAAGCAGAGTTTGGTTGCCTTGGAACAACGCACAGTGCAGAAGAACGTTTAGATTCTGTGTGTTCATGATAAAAGTTGAAACACAAGTGAAAACCAGTGCTTCAGCTGAAGTGCACGACCCGCCGGATGCTTATAGCTTTATGAATGTTGCCATATATGGGTATGGCGGCCATTTTGGTCATGTGACCTGGACCTAAAACGGTTCCCCCAATAAATGCGCCTTATCGTAAGGAGCAAAAATATATCTTATATTTTAGTACTCTATTCTGAATCGTTTGCAGGATAAAATGCATTCTTACTTTTCCAATACAAAAGCATATGTTACAAAGTTTGACCTAGGCACAAAAAAGGTCAAGGTCAACCCAGGGTCACCATTTTAGCAATTTATGATGGGCCTACGTCCCAGATGCTATTTATCAAGTTTCGTGGAAATCTGCCCAGTGGTTCTGGAGAAGACTATTTTTGAAGGGTTTTTTACCATATATGGCTTGGCGGCCATTTTGGTCATGTGACCTTGACCCCATGAGCAAATTTTGGTTTCCCCCATCCCATAGAGGCTCCATATGAAATTTGACTTCAATCGGCCCAACGGTTTCCGAGGAGAAGCAGTTCGAAAATTTTCACATTTTTCGCCTCGGCGTGGCTATACTAAATGGAATGTAATATTTCGCAAGTTCATTGGTTAGATCTCATTGATATCTATCAGTATGCCAAAAAATGTTTAAATATTCCAAGCGGTTAAGTCACTATCACCAATTTTCACAAACGGGTTACGGACGGACAGACAGACAGGCCATATATGGCTTGGCGGCCATTTCGGTCATGTGACCTGGACCCCATGAACAAATTTTGGTTTCCCCCATCCCATAGAGGCTCCATATGAAATTTGACTTCAATCGGCCCAACGGTTTCCGAGGAGAAGCAGTTCGAAAATTTTCACATTTTTCGCCTCGGCGAGGCTATACTAAATGGAATGTAATATTTCGCAAGTTCATTGGTTAGATCTCATTGATATCTATCAGTATGCCAAACATTGTTTAAATATTCCAAGCGGTTAAGTCACTATCACCAATTTTCACAACGGGTTACGGAAGGAAAGACAGACTGACAGACTGACAGATTGACCGAATGACAGAATGACACGGTGATTTTAGGGCACTCTTAGAAAATCAACCGACTTCAGTCGGTCGCTGTTTCTGCGGGTCGTGCAATGTGAGAATTTGGTGAAGTATTTATACTTAATTGCTTGACGTGACATGGACGCTATGAGAACTTCCTGCAAACGTAAAATGGACGTTTTAAGCACCGAACGAACGTGTAACAAACGTAATGTTGTCTTACACAACGTACCGGCCCCGATAGCTCAGTTGGTAGAGTGTCCGCTCCGGGGAACGGGAGGTCACGGGTTCGATCCCGGGCCGCGACATACCAAAGTCGTTAAGAATGGTACTAGCTGCTCCTCGCTTGGCACTCAGATTTATGGGGTAGAGCTAGGACTGGTCGACCCAGTGTCAGGATAATGTGACTGGGTGTGGTATCATGTAATGTGTCTGGGACATGATACTTCAGTGAGGCAGCACTATAAAAGTGAGCATTGAGCTCCCTGTCGCAACCAGACACCGTCGTGATATGACTGAAAAATTGTTGAAAGCGACGTTAAACCCGAATTCACACACACACACACACACACACACACACACACACACACACACACACACACACGCGTCTTACACAACGTGGTATGAACGTACTTTTGCCTTTCAGAAACGTGGAACGGTCGTGGTGGGTACGCGATTGACGTGGTATGAACGTCGTATGAACGTCGTATGAACGCAGTGCAATCTTTTCCGTCCATACCAGGTTTGTGCTACGTCAATGTAGACCATATTAGGCTCATGCTCCGTTGGTACTACGTCAATGCCGTTGTTTCCATGTCCTTACTGAGTCCGTACTGCGTCCTTATTCGATCACGTCCTCGCCACGTATTTTTTGAACATGTTTAAAAATCATCCACGTCAGCAAAGACCATAAAGATCGCATTACGTCCTTATCGGTTTCTACTGCGTTCCTTCTACGTCGTACAAGTTCGTACTACGTCGGCCCGGTTTTACATTGACGCAGTGGGAACTGGTCTAGTGTGACTGGGGTTTAACATAAAATGTGACAAGCATGGACAAACCCATTAACATCTACTACCCTCGTATTTGTAGTCCGTGCGAGGTAAAATAACATGGCAGAGGTCAGTGTTGCCGAATTCTCTTCACAAATTGAGTACACAGCAATGATAAGATACTTGTATTAACCAGGAAATTAATGAGGAATATTGTGAAGTTTCCGGGAAGACTATTCCTTCATATTCAACTATTAAATATTGTGTGGCTGAATTTATACGTCGTTGCGTAACGTTGGAAGACGAGCACCATATCGGAAGACCTGTGAACGCTATTGATGACGTCATCAGTGACATACGAATACAAGCTTCAGAGTTGGTTAGAAGAATGGATATATCTGAAGGTAGCATTTTTACCATTTTACATGACCGGCTGGACATGAGGAAGCTTCCGTCGCTTTCGGTGTCAAAAAATGCCTTAGTAAAGAACGAGCTGAAGAAGTGGCCATGTCTGAGTCAGTTTTGGAAAGATATGATTCTGATCCGAAAGATTTTCTTGAAAGAAGAGTTAGCGAGGCGAAACTCATTTGATCCTGAGACTAAACAGCAGAGTAAACAATGGATAGGTCACGGTACACGGCGTCCAAAGAAGAGCGGGGGGGGGGGGGGGGGGTTATTGGTGGACTTTTTAACCTAATGAGCAGCCTATTTGGGCCATTTACGTGCACAGAAAAGGCGTGGAATAATTACAAAAGGTGTACTGCTGCAACATGACAATGCTAGAGTTCATACTTGCAAAGTTTCTGTGGCCACAATGAAGCGGCGGTTTCAAACCCTTACCCAATCCACCGTATGCACCTAGTGAATACTATGTTTCCGAAGTTAAAGAAAGAATAGCGTGGGCGTCACTTCCGGTCAGATAAAGAGCTTAAGACAGCGGTTGGAGGGTGGATTGACTCTCAAGACCCTGAATTCTACAAAAATGGACTTTTCAGCCTTGGAACATCGATGGAGGAATTACTTATTGCTGCGGGGTGACTCTGTGGTAAAAGAAAAAGTCAAACGTGACTCGAGACAGGTAAGGCCAGATACTTTTTGAACGACCCTCGTATGTATTATCTGTACAGGGCAGGTTGCCAAAGCCTCGTCGGCTTGACGAACTTGTACAGTAAAACCGACATCAGTTGTCAGTTTGTTATTGTCAATATTATTGTAAATAAAGGTTATTTTTAAATTTATCTACGCAATTATATGTTATTTTTGGATGATCTAATTTTATTTTTGGTGACTCCCTATTAATGTGATGGTATCAGGCTAAAAAAAACCAAATCTGCACTGTATCGACGCTAGCCAAGTGGTAAAGTCACGGGCCTGCAGAGCTGAAGAATGCGGTTTCGAATCCCGCTGGGGATGTTTTTTCTTTAACATTTTTTTTCTCGCCAAAAGCAAAAAATCCTCGATTTTCTCGTTAAGCATGCATTTTTTTATGCTGATATAAATTTTTACTGAACATTCCTTAGTTCATACTCGGTTGCCCTGCTGTTTAAGTGTCGTCATGTGATGCTACTCTGACAGCAGAAGAGACTTTGTCGGCTGACAAAGCGAAGTTTTTTGGTTCTGACAAGTGCAGTTTTGTGACTAACAATCGATAAACGTTAAAATAACGTATGATCAACATGAATTAAGTTATAAATTTCCAATCAATGTTAATTTCAAGTCATGTTATTGGTGTGCCTATTCTTTACTTTCACATGTCACATATAGGGTCTAGGCCAATCAGGTTCCAATGTATCAAATTATGGCATCTTGTATTTCAATTCTCTTGTTCATGTACTTGCTGGTGTTTCTTTTTTATTCACTATTATAAATCAAATGTGAAGTTGATCTTTAAAATTGTGCATGACATGTATTGAACTTTAAAATAAATAGATAACCATTCACGAAAAAATAATAATACAAAAATAATAAACAGAATTGAAAATTAAAAAAGAAATAATAAAAATGTAAATTCTGAAACTATTTTATAAAAAAAAATCAAGAAAAAAATAAATCATGCTTTTAATAGCTTTATGAAAAAAGGTTGCCTGCGAGGATCGAACCTGCGACCCTCAGGAAAGTAAACCAGTCTCGCTACTTGTTGCGCTACGCAACTGATTACATTGACACTGCAAAATTAAGTGCTTTTGTCTTAGAATATAACCCGTTACGTACCTGTGGAAAACACCGTTGTTTGTTATGATTTATAAATAGACGAGTATTTATCAACATTGAAGCCATAACACCGACATATTACGGCAGGGTACCTGTATGTGGTAAAATTGTAACCTTTTAGCCAGTACAAATATCAAAATGAATGCAATTCCATGTTGAAAAAATATGAGTAGCTTAATCAAGGGTGACAACCTACAACATAGCAGAGATATACACATTTCAATAGCGGCCATTTTGGTGTAAATAGAGTAAATAAAATGCTACAAACTAGATATGTACATTACGAATCTTCAGAAAACATACTTCAGCTGGTAACGAACAATATTTGCATCCCATCAGTGAACAAATTCCACCTAGAAACATTGAAAAGGCTTCGATAGCTTCGCCATAAGATTTGATTAGGCGCTGTAAACAATGGTAGTTCCGACATCATTGCCAAATCAGCTTGTGTCGAATTTTTTAAAGAAAGGGCCACTTTCTGGGACAGATTTCAGTATGTTTGGTTCTTTTATGACCTAATGCACCGACTGCGCCTACATTTTGTGACAAGTGCCTTTTGTGTAGTAAACGCCGGCAAACCTACGAATGGTTATGACGTCACTGCTCTGACGTAGGTTGTTCCCCCTGTTAGTTTCCAATTGTTTTAGCAGAAACGGTAGTGTTTTTGCCATATTTATTGATCAAAGTTACAACGATACGTTACCAATCGGCATTAGTTGTGAACAAACGGCCCCAGAATGTCAAAATACACATGTGGACACAAAACCGTTCAAACGTTGATGAGCTTCATTTCATCCTATGAACAGAAATAAATTCAAAACACAAACTGGTGTACATATCATTGTTGACTCCTGTAGTGTCCAATCAAACACATCTCAAATGTCAATCAGAAAGTGTTTGCCAAAATGAGACCAATCAATTGCTTGATCTAGTTTCAGAATTATTTGATGAATGACATTTGCTTGTCAAACTTACTTGATGCAAAGAGAGTCATTGAAAGTTATTTCATTGGAGTTTGAACGCTTTTGTGTCCACAGGTGTAGTCAGAATATGCTTAAAATGTTTATTCTTCTGCTATGTCCTTTTCTAATGTATCTGATTAGTCGTTGCTCTGCTAAGGTTCCATGGCTTCTTTCATCCATGGCCATAAAAGCTCCAATATCATCTTCATCATAACTGAAATGAGTAAAGTACAGTGAAATTAAGACCTTCGAAAAGCAAGACTAATTCTGCTTTAAAAACCTTATTTCGCAGGTTGCAGTTATTCTTTCTTTGTGTTTTCTGCATACAATGTCATTTGGTCAGAGATCAACTTTGGGACTGTTCAAAAGTGGTCTTAAAAGTGGTCTTGAACAGTCCCAAAGGTGGTCTTATTATAGGAATTTTACTGTATATCTTGTTTCGTATCCAATGCATTTTCAGTCATTTAACAGTTTGCTGGGCCCGCCTATCGGGACATTGAAAAATAGACTGGGACCGACCGCACATGAGTACTGGTAAACCGCTAAGACTTTCCGTCAACATTTTACACTGGGTGTCTTGTCGCAACAGTTTTATATCAATCATTTTGAAACTTGGCATGTAATTTTGCCATGGGATGAGGATGTGCACGTGGTTTCCACATTATTCTTGGATCAAATATTTCACATTGTCAATTTTAATCTTTAATTGATACCAGTAGGTACGTCTTGTCATCGCAACTCCTCTTACAGTTTTATATCAATCATTTTGAAACTTTGCATGTGTTTTTACCATGGCATGAGAATGTGCATGTGGCTTAGACATAATTCTCGGATCAAATTTTGTCATTATGCCCCCAACTTTGAAAAAGTTGGAGGGGCATATTGCTTCTGCTTCGTTCGTCCGTTCGTCTGTTCGTCCGTTCGTCCGTCCGTTACGCTTTTGATGCATAGCATATCTTTAGAACCGTGTATGCTAGGGTTTTGAAATTTCATATATGGATTCCTGATGGAAAATTAGCTGATGCGTATTTTTTTTCTCGTCTGGATTATGCCCCTTTTAAGAGTTATTGCCTTTTGAGATTTTTTAATAAAATCTTGTCAGCAAGATATCTCAAAAACTATTGGAGCTAGAGCCTTGAAAGTTGGTGAATAGATTGGTGGTGATGAGTAGATGAACTGATTAACTTTTGACAAAATTCTGAAAAATACTTTGTGAGTTATGGCCCATTGTCGTTTTGGTAATTTGTGCCCATTGTAATGTATGCTAAAAGTGATGCATAGCATAACTTTAGAACCGTGTATTCTAGGGTTTTGAAATTTCATATATGGATTCCTCATGGAAAATTAGCTGACGCGTATTTTTTTTTCTTGTCCGGATTATGCCCCTTTTAAGAGTTATTGCCCTTTGAAATTTTTTTAATAATATTTTGTCAGCAAGATTTCTCAAAAAACTATTGGAGCTAGAGGCTTGAAAGTTGGTGAATATATTGGTGGTGATGAGTAGATGAACTGATTAACTTTTGACGAAATTCCGAAAAATACTTTGTGAGTTATGGCCCTTTGTCATTTTGGTAATTTGTGCCCATTGTAATGTATGCTAAAAGTGATGCAAAGCATATCTTTAGAACCGTGTATGCTAGGGTTTTGAAATTTCATATATGGATTCCTGATGGAAAATTAGCTGATGCATATTTTTTTTCTCGTCTGGATTATGCCCCTTTTAAGAGTTATTGCCTTTTGAAATTTTTTTAATAAAATCTTGTCAGCAAGATATCTCAAAAACTATTGGAGCTAGAGCCTTGAAAGTTGGTGAATAGATTGGTGGTGATGAGTAGATGAACTGATTAACTTTTGACAAAATTCTGAAAAATACTTTGTGAGTTATGGCCCTTTGTCGTTTTGGTAATTTGTGCCCATTGTAATGTATGCTAAAAGTGATGCATAGCATAACTTTAGAACCGTGTATTTTAGGGTTTTGAAATTTCATATATGGATTCCTCATGGAAAATTAGCTGACGCGTATTTTTTTCTTGTCCGGATTATGCCCCTATTAAGAGTTATTGCCCTTTGAAATTTTTTTAATAAAATTTTTTCAGCAAGATTTCTCAAAAACTATTGGAGCTAGAGCCTTGAAAGTTGGTGAATATATTGGTGGTGATGAGTAGATGAACTGATTAACTTTTGACGAAATTCCGAAAAATACTTTGTGAGTTATGGCCCTTTGTCATTTTGGTAATTTGTGCCCATTGTAACGTATGCTAAAAGTGATGCATAGCAAATCTTTAGAACCGTGTATGCTAGGGTTTTGAAATTTCATATATGGATTCCTCATGGAAAATTAGCTGACGCGTATTTTTTTCTCGTCCGGATTATGCCCCTTTTAAGAGTTATTGCCCTTTGAAATTTTTTTAATAAAATCTTGTCAGCAAGATATCTAAAAAAATATTGGAGCTAGAGCCTTGAAAGTTGAAGAATAGATTGGTGGTGATGAGTAGATGAACTGATCAACTTATGACAAAATTCCGAAAAATACTTTGTGAGTTATGGCCCTTTGTCATTTTGGTAATTTGTGAAAAACTTTGTCATCGTTCTAGCGCCTACATTTCTTCACCAATTTCAATAGAACTTCACACAAATGTTCCTTATAAAAAAAACTCGAGCGAGTTCGACTTTTAAGGTCATGACCTCAAGGTCAAGGTCACTGTGGCTATTTTTAGAAAAACTTTTTCATCGCTCTTGCGCAATCATTTCTTCACAAATTTCAATATAACTTCACACAAATGTTCCTTATAAAAAAATCTCGAGCGAGTTCGACTTCAAAGTCATGACCTCAAGGTCAAGATCACTGTGGCTATTTTTAGAAAAACTTTGTCATCGCTCTAGCGCCTTCATTTCTTCACCAATTTCAATGTAACTTCACACAAATGTTTCTTATGACAATATCTCAGCGAGTTCGACTTTCAAGGTCATGACCTCAAGGTCAAGGTCACTGTGGCTATTTTTAGAAAAACTTTGTCATCGCTCTAGTGCCTACATTTCTTCACCAATTTCAATATAACTTCACACAAATGTTCCTTATAAAAAAATCTAGAGCGAGTTCGACTTCAAAGTCATGACCTCAAGGTCAAGGTCACTGTGGCTATTTTTAGAAAAACTTTGTCATCGCTCTAGGGCCTACATTTCTTCACCAATTTCAATATAACTTCACACAAATGTTTCTTATGACAATATCTCAGCGAGTTTGACTTTCAAGGTCATGACCTCAAGGTCAAGGTCACTGTGGCTATTTTAAGAAAAACTTTGTCATCACTCTAGCGCCTACATTTCTTCACTGATTTCAATATAACTTCAAACAAATGTGCCTTATGACAATATCTTGAGCGAGGTCGACTTGCAAGGTCATGACCTCAAGGTCAAGGTCACTGTGGCTATTTTTAGAAAAACTTTGTCATTGTTCTAGCGCCTACATTTCTTCACTGATTTCAATATAACTTCACACAAAAGTTCCTTATGACAATATCCCAAGTGTGTTCGACTTTCAGGGTCATGACCTCAAGGTCAAGGTCACTGTAGCTATTTTTAGAAAAAATTGTCATCGCTCTAGCGCCTACATTTCTTCACCGATTTCAATATAACTTCACACAAATGTTCCTTATGACAATATCTCTAGCGAGTTCCACTTTCAAGGTCAAGGTCAATGTGGCTATTTTTAGAAAAACTTTGTCAATGCTCTAGCGCTTACATTTCTTCACCGATTTCAATATAACTTCACACAAATGTTCCTTATGACAATATCTCAAGCCATTTCAACTTTCAAGGTCAAGGTCACAATGGCTATTTTTTGAAAAACTTTGCTATCGCTCCAGCGCCTACATTTCTTCACCGATTTTAATATAACTTCACACAAATGATCCTGATGACAATACCTCGAAAGAGTTCGACTTTCAAGGTCAAGGTCACTGTGGCTATTTTTAGAAAACCTTTTTCATTGCTCTAGCGCTTACATTTTTTCACCAATTTCAAAATCGATTCACACAAATGTTCCTTATGACAATATCTGTATCGAGTTCCATTTTCAAGGTCAAGGTCACTGTGACTATTTTTAGAAAAACTTTGTCAATACTCTAGCACCTACATTTCTTCACCAATTTCAATATAATTTCACACAAATGTTCCTTAAGACAATATCTCAAGCGATTTCGACTTTCAAGGTCAAGGTCACTGTGGCTATTTTTTGAACAAAACTGTCATCGCCCTAGCGGCTACATTTCTTCACTGATTTCAATATAACTTCACACAAATGTTCCTTATGATAATACCTCGAGTGAGTTTTAATTTCAAGGTCAAGGTCACTGTGGCTTTTTTTAGAAAAAAACTTTGACATGGCTCTAGCGCTTACATTTCTTCACCGATTTCAGTATAACTTCACACAAATGTTCCTTATGACAATATCTCGAACTATTTCGACTTTCAAGGTCAAGGTCACTGGGGCTATTTTTAGAAAATCTTTGTCATCGCTCTAGTGCCTACATTTATTGATGGATGTTGATAGAACTTCACACAAATGTTTCTTATGGTAATATCTCGAGTTGCTTGGTCATGACCTCAAGGTCAAGGTCACTATGGCTATTTTTAGAAAAACTTTGTCATTGCTCTACCGCCTACATTTATGATTTTAATCTAACTTCACACAAAAGATGCTTATGATAATATCTTGAGCAAGATCTACTTCGCGGCCATGGCCTCAAGTCAAGGTCCCTATGACTATTTTTAGAGAAATATTGTCATCACTCTAGAATCTACATTTATGGATGGATTTTTAAACAAACTTTACACAAATGTTGCATATGATAATATCTCAAGCAAGTTGGACTTTTGCCATTTCAGTGTTTTCCATACACGAAGTTGTCTTGTGCGAGGGGATTTGTATCGCATGCGATGCCTTGTTTTTTTTTAATAAAATCTTGTCAGCAAGTCCATACCTTGAGAATTATTAGAGCTTCATTAATCATTCTTGGTACAAACTTGCATCCAGGCATTGCAACTTCAACGCAAGCATCCATATCTGACATTGACCTATATTTCATGGTTCACTGACTTCGTGAATTGTTGCGACCACCCTGACTTTCACCATTTCTCGAAAACTATTAAAGCTTTTTAAATTATAATTGGTACAAACTTGCATCTAGGAATTCCAACTGCAACGCAAGCATCCATATTTGACTTTTACCCATATTTCATGGTTCACTGACTTTGTGAATTATTGCGACCACCCTGACTTTCTATCTAATGTAAGAGTCCATTTCGCAAGATCTATTAGAGCTTCATTAATTGTATTTGGTACAAGCTTGCATTTAGGAATTGAAACTTCAATGCAAGTTTCCGTTTCTGACCTTGACCTACATTTTATGGTTCACTGACTTTGTAAAATAGTGTGACAACCCTAACTTTGACCCTGATGTAAGAGTCTGTTTTTAAGAGTTACTTGGTACATGCTTGCAACTAGGAGTGAAATTTTTATGCAGGCATCCATGTTTGACCTTGACCTAGATTTCATGGTTTGGTGACTTTGCGCCCCCACAGGCGCGACATAGCCTTCGGGGGAATTCTTGTTGTATGTTTTTGAGTCTTTAACAATATTTGTTGAATATTTTGCCAGCTAAGGTCAAGCAAAGGTTGGGGGCATTGTGTTTTACAAACACCATTTCTAGTTTTTTTTTCACATTGTGAACTGAACATTTTAACCTTCAATTGATATAAAATACGTACCTCTTGTCATCGCAACTCCTCTTAAAGTTTAATACCAATCATTTTGAAACTTTGCATGTGTTTTCTCTATGGTATGAGGATGTGCATGTAGTTTGGACATAATTCTCGGATCAATTTGTGTCACTTCTTATGTCCGGCCATTAAAGAAATCGCGGGGTATTAGGTTATACCCTCCGAAGTTTTTAGTGTCCGTCCGTCCGTCCGTCCGACAGCGCTTCATAGTTTCGAGTAGGCACCATAACTCTGATACCGTTTGAGATATTTTCACGAAACTTCACAGATATGTAGAGCACCCTGAGACGACGTGCAGAACGTATGGACCGTAATTATTATTTTCCTACTATTAGAGTTGTTGCCCTTTTAACATTGAACTTAGCCATTTCTGTCATAGTTTCGTGTCCGCTCCATAACTTCGATACCATCCGAGATATTTCCATGAAACTTTAAAGATAGGTAGAGCACCATGAGACGACTTGCAGAGCATACACTGCTCAAAAGAATTAAAGGAGTAAACGCATATTTCCTCATAGTATAAAGCATGTTAATGAACCAGTTCACAAATCACGGCCCTAACCTGTAAAGGAAAAATTTGCACAAATGTTTGAGAAATCGCTATCTTTACGTCAGATTATTTCATATGTCATAGACATGTGCAAATCAGTCACTTTTCCCGTCATTAATGTGTTTGACCATCTCGAGCAGCACAACACTCGTGGCATCTCTGAGGTATGCTACTAACCAAATTTTGAGCAGTTTGTAAAGTTAGTGTTTCCCCATTCATGTCTAAGGATGTTTGTGAGTTCTTGAATAGTCATTGGTGGATGATCGTCCTGTGAGATACGTCAGTAAAGAATTTCCCACACATGTTCTACTGGGTTTAAGTCAGGAGAACGTGCTAGCCAGTCCATTACTGCAATAGCCTCGCGATTAAGGTAATCCATGCACTGTCTAACAGTATATGGGCGCGCAATATCCTGCATCAGAATGAAATTGTCACCGATTGCCCCAGCGAAAGGCCTCACAATAGGATCTAGAATTTCATCTCGATACCGTAATGCAGTCAATGTACCTCCGTTTATCACATACAAGTTTGTTCGGCCTTCATAAGAAATTCCACCACATACCATCACTGACCCCTCCCCCTCCATATCTGTCTCTTTCCACAATGTTGCAGTCCTCGTATCGTTCTCCGGATCGTCTTTAGACTCGAACACGTCAATCACATGCACTCAGGTGAAATCTGCTTTCATTCGTAATCAGAACTGTACGCCAGTCTTGCAATCGCCAGTTCTGATGTACTTGGGCAAACTCATATCGCCGTTCACGATGCTGCCTGGTGAGAATGATGTCTGGCCCTCAGATTAGCCTCATGTAGCCTGTTACGTATTGTTTGATCGGACATCCTTTGACCAATTGCTTTGGAAATCGATTTGTAGCCTTCTGGCCGTGTACTGCCGATTTCGTAGCGCTAGATTTCGAAGATTGTGACGTCATGTGGTGCCGGCCTTGCCCTTCTCGTCTAGTAAACATGCCCATCTCCTGGTAGCGTCTCCATAGCATGGCAACAACACTTCTCGATACATCAAAGCCTTCAGCATTGATCCTTTCAAGCAAAGCAACAGCTTGAGCGACCTCAACTTCTTCCAAGAACCGCCTTACACCATATGAAGTCACTATGAAGCCCAAAATAACGGATAACTGAAGGATTGACATGTTTCTTACCCAAACACAAATTTTGAATAGATCGCCCCATACCGAATTTCAGCCGTTTTAAAGGGGTATCCATGGTGTAGCTCAAATTCTTGCTTTGCACGTGAACCTTACTTCTTGACGTTTGCAAGAACATTGTTAAAATATGTCACTTTAAAATAGTGCCTTTCCATGCGTTTGAAAATTGCCAAGCGGTGATGTTATACAGGCTTAAAAGTTTGCTCCTTTAATTGTTTAGAGTAGTGTATGAACAGTAACTCTGATTTTCCTAATTTTGGAGTTATTGCCCTTTGAACTTTGAATATAGCCGTTGCTATCAGTTTCGTGTATCCTTCAAGGACCTCAAGATTCCAACATAGTCATGGGAACAAATTGCTAAGGAATCACCATCAAAGCTGTCTTCCTCTGACTTCTGTTTTTTATGCCCCCCGTAGGAGTGCATATAGTTTTTGCACTGTCCGTTTGTAAATCGGATTACTCCGCACTTTTTTTCTGATGCGAACTACTTCCACACTTCGTCAACGATTGAGCTGAAACTTTGCACATGCATTCCTTGTGAGGTGAAGGGATGCCTAACACAATTTTCACGTTGGTTCTATCATTTTCGAAGGAGTTACGGCCCTTTCCTCAAATTGGCTCCCACGGGGGCATTGCTCACTTAAAGTGACAGCTCTTGTTCTATCTGCAACAGACAGCTTAGAGCTAGAATTGGTCTAATCAGACATCTAAGAACACACAAACACTAACATTTCACACATACGGTTAAAACTGGTCATAATCAATAATGACTCACGAACTTTAGTTATAACTTTGTAAAAAAAAACCAACCAGACGAGGCGGCTCCATAGAAGACTAATATAGCCTGATATAGTTGATATCAAATGACACGAATCTGGTATTCTATTTATCAGTTAATCTCTTTATACACTCTTACAGTATTGCCAATTGTTCCAGTTGTCCAGTTCCTAGAGTTCATAGAAGTGCAATGCCACGTTGACCTGATAAAGCTCACTTGTCCTGAGATAGCATATCTTTATCAGGTCAATGTGTTACAATTCAATTAATGTAAGGGGTATCTGATAAATTATTTTCTATATTTCTGCACCAAGAATAGGTTGTCGGTACTCGTTAGAACCACCTCAATGATCACTCTCAACCTATGTTTAGAGTAAAAATAAGACAAATATCACTATTTTTCATCGTTTCTGAGGTACAAAGAGATACAATATGTCACACGGGTGTGTTATCGTAATGCATCCAGGTACTAACAGCGTCTCCAACGTTTAACTTCGAGAATATGACGATCGCTTTACCCGCGTTGCCAAAAGAGCCTGGTCTGGGTCCCGCCCATTGGGGCTTGGTGAAATAGATTGGTCTGCATGGTGTTTCCACGCAGAGCTGAAACTGAATTGGTAAACCGCTTAAAGTTTTTATTCCTGCCGGCGGCAAAGAGCTGCGAGTTGGACCGTCCATGCATATAAACCCAAATGGTCTCATTACTCTCATTGGGTGGCAAGGCTTCAGATCATGATCATGTCATCTCAATGTTGGGTAAACGTCCCACAAACTAGGAAGCAACGTCACCAAAATGGCATATACAGTGATGACGGGGGAGTTAAATATTTTCTATAAAAGGGTTATCCTTTGGAAGCAAGGACTACACCACAGAACTGAAAAATATAAAGTGTACATGTTTTCTGGGCCAGACTAGCTAGTTTCGGCCAATTAGGCCTCATCAGTGACCCTCAAGTATTTTCAAAATTCCACAATGGAATCAATGATCCCAAAGGACAAGAAAATATAATCTACACTATAGCGTCAACAAGGGCCTCTACTTTCAAAAACTTTGTATGGAAGAATTTATTTGACCTCAATCGGGTAATAACAGTTTTATACTTACTGTAGAACCATAGTGCTTCCTCCAATCCGATTCCAAAGCCCATTACCGTCCCAGAATGAGGTATTGGGTACATAGCCATGCCACAGGATATGTCGAGCAATGCCACCAGTGAAATGAGGCAAATGGTTATTCTGTTCATATCAGACAGGACCTGGTGTCGTAGATTAATGTTCGAACATCCGAAACAAATTTTCCTAAAATCAACCAGTCAAGGCTTGAAGGAGGTAAACATGAACAGCAAGTATTATGTGAGTGAGTATTTGAGTTTTACGTCCCACCAACAGCTGAGGTCATACGGAGACTGGACCTTGGTTTAAAGACTCATCCGAAAGTCTGACGAGTATTATGTGCCTCACGACCCATAGGGGCAGGGAGAAATAGATTGGGCCGCATGGTGCTTCTTCGCAGAGCTGAAACCGACCGCCCACGGGTACTGGTAAACCGCTTAGAAGGTCTAAGCCTGCCCGCCCCGGCAAAGTGATGCGAGTCGGACTGTGCATATTAATCCTATTGTTTGTTTGGGGGTGGGGTTGGGGTGGGGTAGGGCTTCGAATACCATTTCATCTCAGTTTCTGGTAAAAGTCTGGTAAAAATAAATCAAGAGACAGCTAATAAGCCAAACCTTCTCAGCGTGCATTTGAGCAACCGGAAGTTCCTCTCAGTGATTCCTTATCTCGACTTCGGTTTAGCATAAGGGTTTGGTAGGCGTGATATTTGAATTTCGATGGCTCGTACACCGACGGCTCGTTTGCCATGGCTGCTTCAAACTCCTCGAGTCTCTGAATATTGTTTGTTTGTTTGATTTGAGGTTTAACGTCCCAGTCAACACTGTAAAGGTCATTTTGGAGACGTTCCTTCCAATTTTGTGGGACTTTTACCCGACATCTCAAGCCCTGTCGCCCAATGAAACCAATAGGGTTTATTAGCATGACGGTCTGCATCGCACCGCGGTTCCTGGATAGGCTTAGATCCTCTAAGCGGTTTACCAGTACTAGTGTGCAGGCCGGATTCAGCTCTGCGTGGAACATCATGCAGCCCATATATTTCTTCAAGCCCCTTTGGCTGAATAATTCTCCCCACAGCTTCAGATAAGAATTGTTTATGAACAATTCAGGGAGATTTTTTTTTCATTTTATACTGACAAATATATAATTATTATTGTTGCGTGTACTCATAAGATTCAAAGATGGTTGATTGTTTGTCATAAAACTTCTTCAGTGCTAAAGTCCACGTGACTATCACTGACTTGCCAGAATAACGATTATTAAGATAGCCGTTATGAGGTCAGAGCGATTTGTTTGTTTGATTTTAGGTTTACCGTCCCCGTCAACACTATGTAGGTCATTGTGGAGACGTTGCTTTCAATTTTGTGGAATTTTTACCCATCTTTGAGATGAAATGAAACCTCAAGCCCTGTCGCCCAGTTAAACCAATATGGTTTATAAGCATGGACTTGTACCGCATGGGCAGGCTTAAATCCTGTAGGCGGTTTACCAGTACTCGTATGCGGCCGGTTTCAGCTCTGCGTCGAAGCATCATGCAACCCATCTATTTCTTCAAGCCCCAATGGGCGGGGGTGGAAAGTCAGAGTGGTACGTAAGAGGATTATTAAGTGAGTGAGTGGGTTTCAGTTTTAAGTCCCACCAACAGCTAAGGTCAAACGTAGACGGGACCCCGGTTTAAACACTCATCCGAAAATCTGGAGGAGCCCGGGATCAATCCTGCAAAACCTGGTTTATCAGGCTAGTAGCATAACCACTACACCACAGGGACTTCTATTTATAGAACAGAATTAGTTGGGCTTGACAAACAGCGTAGACCCAGATCAATATCAGGGTCTACACTTTTTGATTAAAAAACGGAACTTTAAGAGTTAAACGAGGCAGTTTAAATCACAGTCAAGGACTATTATCCCAGCCTACACCCAAAGACAATCGACCCAACAATGCCCTCTGTGCTTAGGTTTTATTTACAGTCGGACTTCGATGGCACGAACATCTTCGGGACCATGAGAATTGTTCGGGGCGCATAAAATATGGATATCTTTTCAATTTACTTCAAAATAAATGTATGTTGTGTGTACCCATTAGAATCGATATACAATTTAAAGATCAAATAAGTCTTTAATATATTTATAGCTACAGTATGTATTTTTTTCTTAGGGACACATGAACAAGTTCGAAATAGCCGTGGTAAACGAGCAATTTGTGTCCGAGTCATCGAAGTTTACACTTGATCCTGGTGCTCTCAAACTAACCCTGTCATGAACAAATTTTATGGCCCCGAAGCTGTTCCAGCCACCTGTAAACATTACGACAACAAAATGGCGTCTATCTGATATCTAGGACTAAAAACTTTCAGATTATAATGGTTGATACATCTCTTATTTCTAGTCCAAATATAGATTATGTGTGCTCGTTAGAACCACCTCAATGCGGCGGGTTTAACGAGTAACCACAATCTATGTTTTTGTTTAGCAAAAATAAGGAAAACCAATGAATACCCCCGTAGCCTCACTTTTCTCTATAGAAAGTGGGTTTTAGAGGGAACTTCATTTTACGGACTTGTAAACCTGATGACACCAATGGTTTGACGATTTAAAAAACAGATCAGCTCCAGCAAATGGTTGAGTAACTGATCACAGTTTGGCGGTCACCTGTGAGGTAGATTAAATCACGAGCGCATAGCGCGAGTGATTCGTCTGCATATCCGATCGATAAATGGTTATATGTTACTCAACAATTCACTAGTTGTGAGAAGTTGGCTCTGCAATCGCGCATCTGCATTCAGCTCTGCATAAGACTTAGAAGGATTCCCTTAATGTAGCAGGGTTCCTGTTAAGTCTAAACCAGAGCTCGACCTAGCTCGACATAGCTCTGCATAAACTTTCAATTCACCAGTCTTATGTAGACCTCGACATAGCCCGACGTAGCTCTGCATACAACTTTCATTGTGCCAGTTTAGTGCAGAGCTCTGCAATCGCCTTAGGTCAGCATACACTTAGAAATCAGCACATCAATGCACAGCTCTGCGCTCGACGGACATAGCTCGACGTAGTTCTGCATACAATTTTCAATTCACCAGTCTTATGCAGAGCTCGACATAGCTCGACGAAGCTCTGCATACAACTTTCAATGTTCCAGTCTTATGTAGAGCTCGACATAGCTCGACGTAGCTCTGCATACAACTTTCAATATGCCAGTTTAGTGCAGAGCTGGGCATAGCAGAGCTCGACCTAGTGAATTGCAGAGCTCGACCTAGCTCCACATAGATCTGCATACAACTTTCAATTCACCAGTCTTATGTAGAGCTCGACATAGCCCGACGTAGCTCTGCATACAACTTTCAATGTGTCAGTCTTCTGCAGAGCTCGACATAGCTCGACGTAGCTCTGCATACAACTTTCATTGTGCCAGTTTAGTGCAGAGCTCTGCAATCGACATAGCTCGACGTAGCTCTGCATACAATCTTCAATTCGCCAGTCTTATGCAGAGCTCGACATAGCTCGACCTAGCTCTACATACAACTTCCAATGTAACAGACTTATGCAGAGCTCGACATAGCTCGACGTAGCTCCGCATACAATTTTTCAATGTGTCAGTCTTCTGCAGAGCTCGACATAGCTCTGCATACAAATTTCAATGTGCCAGTGTAGTGCAGAGCTCGACATAGCAGACATCGACCTAGCGAATTGCCGAACTCGACCTAGCTCGACATAGCTCTGCATACAACTTTCAATTCGTCAGTCTTATGCAGAGCTAGACATAGCTCGACGTAGCTCTGCATACAATTTTCGTGTTCCAGTGTAGTGCAGACCTCGACATAGCAGAGCTCGACCAACTGAATTGCAGAGCACGACAAACATCGACATAGCTATGCATACAACTTTCAATTCGCCAGTCGTATGCAGAGCTCGACATAGCTCGACGTAGCTTTGCATGCAACTTTCAATGTGCCAGTTTAGTGCAGAGCTTTGCAATCGCCTAAGGTCTGCATAACCTTAGGATTCAGTACATCAATGCACAGCTCTGTGCTCGACATAGCTCGACGTAGCTCTGCCTTCAAATTTTCATTTCGCAAGTCTTATGCAGAGCTCGACATAGCTCGACGTTGCTCTGCATACAACTTTCAATGTGCCAGTCTTATACAGAAATCGACATATCTCGACGTAGCCCTGCATACAACTTTTAATGTGCCAGTGTAGTGCACAGCTCGACATGGCAGAGCTCGACCTAGCAAATGGCAGAGCTCGACCTAGCTCGACGTAGCTCTGCATACAATTTTCAATTCGCCAGTCTTATGCAGAGCTAGACATAGCTCTATGTAGCTCTGTATACAAATTTCAATGTGCCAATTTAGTGCAGAGCTTGACATAGCAGAGCTCGACCTAGCGAATTGCAGAGCTCGACCTTGCTCGACGCAGCTCTGCATACAGCTTTCAATATGTCAGTTTAGTGCAGAGCTCTGCAATCGCCTTAGGTCTGCATAAACTTAGAAATCAGCACATTAATGCACAGCTCTGCGCTCGATATAGCTCGGCGTAGCTCTGCATACACATTTTAATTCGCCAGTCTTATGCAAAGCTCGACATAGCTCGACGTAGCTCTGCATACAACTTTTAATGTGCCAGTTAAGTACAGAGAACGACATAGCAGAGCTCGACCTAGAGAATCACAGAGCTCGACCTAGCTCGACATAGCTCTGCATACAACATTCAATGTGCCAGTCTAAGGCAGAGCTCGACATAGCTCGACGTAGCTCTGTTTTCAACTTTCAGCGTGCCAGTAATCTGCAGAGCTCGACATAGCTCGGCGTAGCTCTGCATACAACGTTCAATGTGCCAGTCTTATGCAGAGCTCGACATAGCAGAGCTCGACCTTGAGAATCGCAGAGCTCGATCTAGCTCAACATATCTCTGCATACAACTTTCAATTTGCCAGTCTAATGCCGAGCTCGACATAGCTCGACGTAGCTCTGCATACAACTTTTAATGTGCCAGTTTAGTACAGAGCACGACACAGCAGAGCTCGACCTTGAGAATCGCAGAGCTCGATCTAGCTCAACATATCTCTGCATACAACTTTCAATTTGCCAGTCTAATGCCGAGCTCGACATAGCTCGACGTAGCTCTGCATACAACTTTCAATTTGCCAAGCTTCTGCAGAGATCGACATAGCTCGACGTAGCTCTGCATACAACTTTCAATATGCCAGTCTTATACAGAGCTCGACATAGCTAGACGTAGCTATGGAGACAACTTTTATTGTGCTAGTATAGTGCAGAGCTCGACATAGCAGAGTTCGACCAAGCGAATTGCTGAGCTCGACCTAGCTCAACATAGCTCTGCATACAACTTTCAATTCGCCAGTCTTATGCAGACCTCGACATAGCTCGAAGTAGCTCTGCATACAGCTTTCAATGTGCCAGTCTTCTGCAGAGTTCGACATAGCTCGAAGAAGCTCTGCGTACAACTTTCAATGTGCCAGTTTAGTGCAGAGCTCAGCAATCACCTTAGGTCTGCATAAACTTAGAAATCGGCACATCATTGCAGAGATCTGCGCTCGACATAGCTCCAAGTAGCTCTGCATACAATTTCCAATACACCAGTCTTATGCAGAGCTCGACGTAGCTCTGCATACAATTTTCAAAGCGCAAGTCTTATGCAGATCTCGACAAAGCTCGACGTAGCTGTGCATACATATTTTAATGTGCCAGTTTAGTGCAGAGCTCGATATTGTAGAGCACGACCTAGCTCGACATAGCTCTGCATACAACTTTCAATTCGCCAGTCTTATGCAGAGCTCGACATAGCTCGATATAGCTCTGCATACAGCTTTCTATGTGCCAGTCTTCTGCAGAGTTCGACATAGCTCGATGTAGCTCTGCATACAAGTTTCAGTATGCCAGTGTAGTGCAGAGCTCTGCAATCGCCTTAGGTCTGCATAAAATTATAAATCAGCACATCAATGCACAGCTTTGCGCTCGACATAGCTCTACGTAGCTCTGCATAGAACTCAAAATTCGCCAGTCTTATGCAGAGCTCGATATAGCTCGACGTAGCTTTGCATACAACTTTTAATGTGCCAGTGCAGTGCAGAGCTCGCCATAGCAGAGCTCGACCTAGCGATTTGCAAAGCTCGACATAGCTCGACATAGCTCTGCATGCAATTTTCGATTCGCCACTCGTATGCAGAGCTCGATATAGCTCGACGTAGCTCTGCATACAAATTTCAATGTGCCAGTTTAGTGCGGAGCTCTGCAATCGCCTTAGGTCTGCATAATTTTAGAAATCAGCACATCAATACACAGCTCTGTGCTCGACATAGTTCGACGTAGCTCTGCATACAACTTTTAATTCGCCATTCTTATGCAAAGCTCGACATAGCTCGACGTAGCTCTGTGTCATAGGCGATTGCATTCGTAAAAGCCGAGTGAACCTAAAGGAAATGCTTGAAATAGGTGCTATCAGAAACTCAAAAAGTCCTTTCAGCTCGAACGTAGTGATCGTTCGCAAGAAGGATGGCACGATTCGTTTCTGCATTGATTATCGGAAACTGAATCAAAGGACAGTCAAGGACGCCCATGCCATTCCTAGGATAGATGATACCCTTCATTTACTTGCTGGTGCGAAATATTTCTCTACATTAGATTTGAAATCTGGCTACTGGCAGGTAGAAATGAAGGAGGCTGATAAGGCGAAGACAGCATTCCAAGTAGGTTCACTCGGCTTTTACGAATGCAATCGCATGCCTTTTGGATTGTGCAACGCTCCTGCAACGTTTCAGAGGTTGATGGAGAGGTGTATGGGTGACCTCAATTTGCGAGATTGTCTCATATACCTCGACGATATCATAATCTTCTCGGCAACGTTTGAAGAACACCTGGAGCGACTGCAGGCTGTTTTTGCGCGTCTGCAGGAGCACAATCTTAAGCTAAAGCCATCGAAGTGTGAGCTTTTTAAAAGCCGAGTAACTTACCTCGGTCATGTAGTTTCTGAGGAGGGCATCCATACTGATCCGGCTAAGATAGAGGCTGATAAATCATGGCCGGTTCCTAAATGTATCAAGGATGTCCGCCGCTTCCTGGGCTTCACTGGTTATTACAGGAAATTTGTGAAGGGATTTGCCGCCATTGCAAGGCCTTTAAACGATCTTCTGGTAGGCCATGTAACAAATCCTAAAGCCAAGAAGAAGCCAAACCGTAAGCGGGTGCGTTTTGAATGGGGAACTGAGCAGCAGGCCAGTTTTGAGGCCATTATTGACAGTCTTACAAACCCTCCTGTATTGGCATATGCTAACTACAGCCTACCTTTCAAGGTGCACACTGATGCTTCCACAAACGGTCTTGGGGCAGTACTTTATCAGGCTCAAGATGGGGCTGATAGAGTAATAGCGTATGCCAGCCGAAGCTTGAAGGCCTCAGAGAGGAATTATCCAGCGCACAAACTTGAGTTCCTGGCGTTAAAGTGGTCTGTGACTGAGAAATTTCACGACTACCTTTATGGTAATACGTTTGAGGTTATTACCGATAATAACCCCCTCACGTATATTCTCACCACAGCCAAACTTGACGCCACCGGACAACGCTGGGTAGCCTCTCTGAGCAACTACAACTTCAGCATCAAATACAGAAGTGGTTTGAAGAATGCAGACGCCGATGGACTGTCTAGACGTCAGGAATGCGATACAGAGGGACGCACGATGTTTCCTGACGCCATCAAGGCTGTCTGTACGTCAGTAACTGCCAAGGAATGTCCGTTAATTGACAGCATCTCTGTCTCTGACACTTCGGAATCATTTGTTCCCTCGACCGAAGGCATCTCAGAGCAGCTGCTTCAAGAACACGGCCTTACTGCGAAGGATTGGAGAAAAGCTCAGCTGGCTGATCCTACCTTGGGGGTTATCGTAAGCCGTCTTGAATCTGGCTTACCAGCACCATCAAAACGAGATCTCGACCCGTCTTTTGATGGACGCTACCTCAAGGAATGGGATAAGATGCTTCTCTCTAATGGAGTTATCCATCGCAAGGTCGTTCTTAACGGACAGGATTTCCTCCAGCTCGTCCTCCCACCAGCTTTTCGAGAAGATGTTTTCCAAGCCTTACATGACGACCTTGGACACCAGGGCAGAGACAGGACCATGTCTCTAATGAAGCAGAGATTTTTCTGGCCTGGCATGGACACATTCATAAAGGACAAGGTCGCCAATTGCGGGCGTTGCATCAGAAGAAAAGCTGGTTCGGACAAGAGTGAGTTGGTGAACATTACATCAACATCACCTATGGAGATTGTGTGCCTTGACTACCTTACCTTGGAGAAATCCAAAGGTGGTTTTGAGAAAGTGCTGGTAATCACCGATCACTTTTCAAGGTACGCCCAGGCCATACCCACCAGGAATGAAACCGCCAAAACCACGGCGCGTGTGTTGTTCGACCATTACATTGTTCACTATGGTTTTCCAGCACGCATTCATAGTGATCAGGGCGCCAACTTTGAATCTAACTTGATCAAAGAATTGTGCAAAATTGCAGGGGTCGAAAAGTCTCGAACAACACCCTATCATCCGATGGGTAATGGGCAGGTTGAAAGGTTTAACCAAACCTTGCTCCAAATGCTGGGCACTCTTGAGGACTGTAAGAAAAGTGATTGGAAGGCACACGTCCCCACTCTTGTCCATGCCTACAACGCTACATTTCACGATAGCACCGGGTATTCGCCTTATTTCCTTATGTTTGGGCGCCACCCCAGATTGGCGATTGATGCTTTTCTGGGGCTTAACTCAGATTCTGTGAGCTCTACGACTCAGACTGAGTACGTAAGGAAATTAAGGGATCGCCTCAGTTTTGCCTACCATAAAGCACAGGAATTGTCCAAGAAGGCTGCGGCAAAACACAAGCTGAACTATGATTTGAAAGCCAGAAGCTCGGTCTTGGAGCCAGGCGATCGGGTGCTCGTCAAGAATGCAGGCGTTAGGGGCAGGTGCAAACTGGCCGATCGGTGGGAAAAGAACTCATACATAGTCATTGACCAGCCGAACGACGACATTCCTGTATACAGGGTGAAACGGGAAGGTACGAGGTCGAAGACGAGGCTATTGCATCGGAATTTTCTGTTGCCGTTCATGGGTCTTCCTTGTCTTGATCAAGACGGTAGAGAAGGAAGAGCCAAAACAACAGAAGATCTAGCAGCCACCCTAGTAGAAGAAATACCGTCCGTCGATGCCATATCGGATCTATCTTCAGATCCGGGGTCTGAGGCAGCATATGACGGAGGTGTTTCTGACAGTAGTGGTGGCTGCTCGACAACTGATGAGGTAAGGCGGTACAGAATTCCGATGCGACGGAAACCTGGAGAGCCTGGTCTTTTACCCCGTACCCAAGAGTCTTACCGTAGCCAAGATACTGTGTCGTCAAGCACAAGCTGCGAGGATAAACGCCCACGTCCTATTCGTGCTAGACGAAAGCCCCCGTGGATGCAGTCAAATGACTGGGTTCTTGGACAGCTCCACCCCCGTTTACCTAAACCGAAATAGGTTCTCTGTGCCTGCATTATTACGGAATGATGACAGTGTGTACATACTCATTTTCATCCAACATATCATTCATTGTTTTCATTTTTATCAGTTTTATTTCCAGGCATGTATGGTAAGATTTAACTAAACCGGTTTTTTATTTTTACAGTGAGCGCTGTTTGTGTCAGACTGGAATTCCTCATTGAAATATTTGGTGTTTCAATAATGAGAATTTCAGAGAATTTAGGATTGTTTGCTAGAATAAACCTGTGACAAGGAAATACATGCAATTAATGTGTTTCTGCTTTGAAATTTTAGTTTCATTTAGGTCTGTCTAGCAGGGGGTAATATCCCCAAACTTTGGATGTTTTGTAACTTTCAAAACAATCACCATTGCACTCTCTTTTCAAGAAATCGGCATTTTTCAAACGCGTCACGGACATGAACTTACCATATTTGTGCTTCATTATTTTACTTTTATTGTTTCAGTTCCACCATGTGACATATTGTGATGGCCTGAGATCATGTTCCTGCATGTGATTTTCTTATTTTTACAGGTGCAGCTATCTATATTGTGAAGGCTGTTCCAGATGTCCTTGATACACGCGGAGAATTACAGTCTCTGTGGTATAATAAATGGCCTAGTTATTGTTAATCTTTCAGCACACTGCATTTTTGTACTTTGACAAACTAATTTATTAAGTGTAGTTTGATTTTTAGGTTGACATAGGCTATAAGTTTAGACCTATTGATATTGTCAATTATGGTTATACTGCAAGACGTCTGTGAGATAAATTAAGCCTTCGTTCTCGTTTTTTACAGGTCATTGCAATAATTATTTTGAAGGCTGTACATGTAATTTCATTAGAACATTTGTTTTCATTTTCAGAACACGCTGTGATCATGTTTGGACTGAAAAGACGATTAGTATTGTAACAAAATATTTATCTTTTCAGGCAAATTGTGTTCTGATTAGTCATAATATCCCAATGACAGTTGATCAAATGTCACAGTTTGATGCTACATGTACGTGTATCTGTGATAATTTTCAATTCCATTGTTTATTTTTGTAGCATACCGCATAATTTGATGAATGTCGGGACGACATTCCCCGTAGGGAGGAAATATGTCATAGGCTACTTTGGTCTTGTCTTATTTTCCCATAACATGTCCCTGACTTATCCTATATGTGAGCCCTATTACGTGAATATTCCCTAAGGTAGTCCCCTGGTCATTAACTCTGTGGTCCCGTTGTGGTAATCGGTAGTCCCGTAGTCGGTAGATTTAGGTACTGTAGATTATCATCTTGTATTCACGTCGTTTCATGTAATTGTATTGAACAATTCATGTATCATCATATCTCACATATAATTGGATTATCTCATCAATAAATATATTATTTGAATATATTTGTTACAGGTATGTTTTGCTTTATATCATTTTCATCAATGAGTGTAACATCGGGTCATTATAGAATGTGTAAGTCATTATTTCTGAATATTTTATTTCTTTCATTGTATTGTTTACATACCTGGAAACTGTCATGGCTGCCAGGTAAACATACATGTATACCGTCCATCATAACATGACGTTTTGTTTATCATCTTGTATTCACGTCGTTTCATGTAATTGTATTGAACAATTCATGTATCATCATATCTCACATATAATTGGATTATCTCATCAATAAATATATTATTTGAATATATTTGTTACAGGCTCTCATTTATTCCGGAGAACCAATATTGTTACCGGCTGGTAGCTCTGCGTTCCAGCGCTGGTAAGAGGTGACTTCGACATCTGCATACAACTTTCAATGTGCCAGTTTAGTGCAGAGCTCTGCAATCGCCTTAGATCTGCATAAACTTAGAAATCAGCACATTAATGCACAGCTCTGCGCTCGATATAGCTCGGCGTTACTTTGCATACAACTTTTAATTCGCCAGTCTTATGCAAAGCTCGACATAGCTCGACGTAGCTCTGCATACAACTTTCAATGTGTCAGTCTTATACAGAGCTCGACATAGCTCGACGTAGCTCTGGAGACAACTTTTAATGTGCTAGTGTAGTGCAGAGCTCGACATAGCAGAGTTCGACCAAGCGAATGGCTGAGCTCGACCTAGCTCAATATAGCTCTGCATACAACTTTCAATTCGCCAGTCTTATGCAGACCTCGACATTGCTCGAAGTAGCTCTGCATACAACTTTCAATGTGCCAGTCTTCTGCAGAGCTCGACATAGCTCGAAGTAGCTCTGCATACAACTTTCAATGTGCCAGTTTAGTGCAGAGCTCAGCAATCGCCTTAGGTCTGCATGAACTTAGAAATCGGCACATCATTGCACAGATCTGCGCTCGACATAGATCCAAGCTCTGCATACAATTTCCAATACGTCAGTCTTATGCAGAGCTCGACGTAGCTCTGCATATAATTTTTAAAGCGCAAGTCTGATGCAGATCTCGACAAAGCTCGACGTAGCTGTGCAAACATATTTTAATGTGCCAGTTTAGTGCAGAGCTCGATATTGCAGAGCTCGACCTAGCTCGACATAGCTCTGCATACAACTTTCAATTCGCAAGTCATATGCAGAGCTCGACATAGCTCGACGTAGCTTTCAATGTGCCAGTTTAGTGCAGAGCTCGACATTGCAGAGCTCGACCTAGCCATTTGCAGAGCTCGACCTAGCTCTGCATACAATTTTCAATTCGCCAGTCTTATGCAGAGCTCGACATAGCTCGACAAAGCTCTGCATACAACTTTCTATGTGCCAGTCTTCTGCAGAGCTCGACATAGCTCGATGTAGCTCTGCATACAACTTTCCGTTTGCCAGTGTAGTGCAGAGCTCTGCAATCGCCTTAGGTCTGCATAAAATTAGAAATCAGCACATCAATGCACAGCTTTGCGCTCGACATAGCTGTACGTAGCTCTGCATACAACATCAAATTCGCCAGTCTTATGCAGAGCTCGATATAACTCGACGTAGCTCTGCTTTTAATGTGCCAGTGCAGTGCAGAGCTCGCCATAGCAGAGCTCGACCTAGCGAATTGCAGAGCTCGCCCTAGCTCGGCGTAGCTCTGCATGCAATTTTCGATTCGCCAGTCGTATGCAGAGCTCGACGTAGCTCTGCATACAAATTTCAATGTGCCATTTTAGTGCGGAGCTCTGCAATCGCCTTAGGTCTGCATAATTTTTGAAATCAGCACATCAATGCACAGCTCTGCGCTCGACATAGTTCGACGTAGCTCTGCATACAACTTTTAATTCGCCATTCTTATGCAAAGCTCGACATAGCTCGACGTAGCTCTGCATACAACTTTCAATGTGCCAGTCTTATACAGAGCTCGACATAGCTCGACGTAGCTCTGCATACAACTTTAAATGTGCCAGTGTAGTGCAGAGCTCGACATAGCAGAGCTCGACATAGCAAAGCTCGACCTAGCGAATTGCAGCGCTCGACGCTCGACGCTCGACAAAGCTCGATGTAGCCCTGCATACAACTTTCAATGTGCCAGTTTAGTGCAGAGCTCAGCAATCGCCTAAATTCTGCATAAACTTAGAAATCGGCACATCATTGCACAGCTCTGCGCTCGACATAGCTCCAAGTAGCTCTGCATACAATTTCAAATATGTCAGTCTAATGCAGAGCTCGGCATAGCTCGACGTAGCTGTGCATACAACTTTCAATATGCCAGTTTAGTGCAGAGCTAGACTTAGCAGAGCTCGATCTAGCGAATTGCAGAACTCGACCTAGCTTGACATAGCTCTGCATACAACTTTCAATTCGCCAGTCTTATGCAGAGCTCAACATAGCTGGACGTAGCTCTGCATGCAATGTTCAATGTGCCAGTTTTATGCAGAGCTCGACATACCTCGATGTAGCTCTGCATACAACTTTTAATATGCCAGATTAGTGCAGAGCTCGATATAGCAGAGCATCGACGTAGCGAATTGCTGAGCTCGACCTAGCTCGCCCTGCCTCTGCATTCAACTTTCAATGTGCCAGTCATCTGCAGAGCTCGACATAGCTCGACGTAGCTCTGCTTACAACTTTCAATGTGCCAGTTTAGTGCAGAGCTCTGCAGTCGCCTTAGATTTGCATAAATTTAGAATCAGCACATCAATGCATAGCTCTGCGCTCGACATAGCTCAACGTAGCACTGCATAAAACTTTCAATGTAGTAGTCTTATGCAGAGCTCGACATGGCTCGACGAAGCTCTGCATACAATTTTAAATGTGCCAGTGTAGTGCAGAGCTCGACATAGCAGTGCTCGACCTAGCGAATTGCAGAGCTCGACCTTGCTCGACATAGCTCTGCATACAACTTTCAATTCGCCACTCTTATGCAGAGCTCGGCATTGCTCGACGTAGCTCTGTATACAACATTCAATGTGCCAGTCTTAAGCAGAGCTCGACATAGCTCGACGTAGCTCTGCATACAACTTTAAATGTGCCAGTGTAGTGCAGAGCTCGACATAGCAGAGCTCGACCTAGCAAAGCTCGACCTAGCGAATTGCAGCGCTCGACGCTCGACAAAGCTCGATGTAGCCCTGCATACAACTTTCAATGTGCCAGTTTAGTGCAGAGCTCAGCAATCGCCTAAGTTCTGCATAAACTTAGAAATCGTCACATCATTGCACAGCTCTGCGCTCGACATAGCTCCAAGTAGCTCTGCATACAATTTCAAATATGTCAGTCAAATGCAGAGCTCGACATAGCTCGACGTAGCTGTGCATACAACTTTCAATATGCCAGTTTAGTGAAAGCTAGACATAGCAGAGCTCGATCTAGAGAATTGCAGAGCTCGACCTCACTCGACATAGCTCTGCATACAACTTTCAATTCGCCAGTCTTATGCAGAGCTCAACATAGCTGGACGTAGCTCTGCATGCAATGTTCAATGTGCCAGTTATATGCAGAGCTCGACATACCTCGATGTAGCTCTGCATACAACTTTTAATATGCCAGATTAGTGAAAGCTCGATATAGCAGAGCATCGACGCAGCGAATTGCTGAGCTCGACCTAGCTCGCCCTGCCTCTGCATTCAACTTTCAATGTGCCAGTCATCTGTTGAGCTCGACATAGCTCGACGTAGCTCTGCTTACAACTTTCAATGTGCCAGTTTAGTGCAGAGCTCTGCAGTCGCCTTAGATTTGCATAAATTTAGAATCAGCACATCAATGCACAGCTCTGCGCTCGACATAGCTCGACGTAGCACTGCATGCAACTTTAAATGTAGCAGACTTATGCAGAGCTCGACATGGCTCGACGTAGCTCTGCATACAATTTTAAATGTGCCAGTGTAGTGCAGAGCTCGACATAGCAGTGCTCGACCTAGCGAATTGCAGAGCTCGACCTTGCTCGACATAGCTCTGCATACAACTTTCAATTCGCCACTCTTATGCAGAGCTCGGCATTGCTCGACGTAGCTCTGTATACAACATTCAATGTGCCAGTCTTAAGCAGAGCTCGACATAGCTCGACGTAGCTCTGCATACATATTTCAACGTGCCAGTCATCTGCAGAGCTCGTCATAGCTCGACGTAGCTCTGCATACAACTTTCAATGTGCAAGTTGAGTGCAGAGCTCTGCAATCGCCTTAGGTCTGCATAAACTTAGAAATCCGCACACCAATGCACTGCTCTGCGCTCGACGTAGCTCGACGTATCTCTGCATACAACTTTAAATTCGCCAGCTCGACGTAGCTCTGCATATAACTTTCAATGTGCCAGTCTTATACAGAGCTCGACATAGTTCGACGTAGTTCTGCATACAACTTTCAATGTGCCAATCATCTGCAGAGCTCGACCCAGCTCAACGTAGCTCTGCAGTGTAGTGCGGGCTCCACATAGCAGAGCTCGACGTTGCGAATTGTAGAGCTCGACCTAGCTCGACCTACCTCTGCATACAAGTTTCAATGTGCCAGTCTTATGCAGAGCTCGACATTGCTCGACGTAGTTCTGCATACAACTTTCAATGTGCCAATCATCTGCAGAGCTCGACCCAGCTCAACGTAGCTCTGCATACAACTTTCAATGTGCCAGTGTAGTGCAGAGCTGTGCAACCGCATTAGGTCTGCATAAACTTAGAAATCAGCACAACAATGCATAGCTCTGCGCTCGACATAGCTCTACGTAGCTCTGCATACTATTTTCAATTCGACAGTTTTAGGAAGAGCTCGACATTGATCGATGTAGCTCTGCATACAACTTTAAATGTGCCAGTCTTATGCAGAGCTCGACATAGCTCGACGTAGCTCTGCATACAACTTAAAATGTGCCAGTGTAGCGCAGAGCTCGCCATAGAAGAGCTCGACCAAGCGAATTGCAGAGCTCGACCTAGCTCGACATAGCTCTGCATTAACTTTCAATTCGCCAGTCTTATGCAGAGCTCAACATAGCTCGACGTATCTCTGCATACAACTATCAATGTGCAAAGTTAATACAGAGCACGACACAGCAGAGCTCGACCTTGAGAATCGCAGAGCTCGATCTAGCTCAACATATCTCTGCATACAACTTTCAATTTGCCAGTTTTATGCAGAGCTCGACAGAGCTCGACGTAGCTTTGCATACAACTTTCAACGTGCAAGTCATCTGCAGAGCTCGACATAGCTCGACGTAGCTCTGCATACAACGTTCAATGTGCCAGTTTAGTGCAGAGCTCTGCAATCGCATTAGGTCTGCATAAGCTTAGAAATCAGCACATCAATGCACAGCTCTGCGCTCGACATAGCTCTGCATACAACTTTTAATTCGCCAGTCTTATGCAGAGCTCGACATAGCTCGACGTAGCTGTGCATACAACTTTCTATGTGCCAGTCTTATGCAGAGCTCGACATAGCTCGACGTAGTTCTGCATACAACGTTTTATGTGCAAGTATAGTGCAGAGCTCCACATAGCAGAGCACGACGTAGCGAATTACTGAACTCGACCTAGCTCGACCTACCTCTGCATACAAGTTTCAATGTGCCAGTCTTATGCAGAGCTCGACATAGCTCGATGTAGCTCTGCAAACAACTTTCAATGTGCCAGTCATTTGTAGAGCTCGACACAGCTCGACGTAGCTCTGCATACATCTTTCGATGTGCCAGTTTAGTGCAGAGCTCTGCAATCGCCTGAGGTCTGCATAAACTTAGAAATCAGCACATCAATGCACAGCTATGCGCTCGACATAGCTCGATGTAGCTCCGCATAAAATTTTCAATTTGCCAGTCTAATGCAGAGCACGACATAGCCCGACGTAGCTCGGCATACAACTTTCAATGTGCCAGTCTTATGCAGAGCTCGACATAGCTCGACGTAGCTCTGCATACACCTTTTAATGTGCCAGTGTAGTGCAGAGCTCGACATAGCAGAGCTTTACCTAGCGAATTGCAGAGCTCGACCTAGCTCGACAAAGCTCTGCGTTCAACTTTCAATTCGCCAGTCTAATGCAGAGCTCGACATAGCTCGACGTAGCTGTGCATACAAATTTCAATGTGCCAGTCTTCTGCAGAGGTCGACATAGCTCGACGTAGCTCTGCAAACAACTTTCAATGTGCCAGTTAAGTACAGGGCACGACATAGCAGAGCTCAACCTAGCGAATTGCAGAGCTCGACGTAGCTCGACATAGCTCTGCATACAACATTCAATTCGCCAGCCTTTAGCAGAGCTCGACATGGCTCGACGTAGCTCTGTATACAACTTTCAATGTGCCAGTCTTATGTAGAGCTCGACATAGCTCGAAGTAGCTCTGCATACATATTTCAACGTGCCAGTCATCTGCAGAGCTCGACATAGCTCGACGTAGCTCTGCATACAAATTTTAATGTGCCAGTTTAGTGCAGAGCTCTGCAATCGCCTTAGGTCTTCATAAACTTAGAAATCAGCACATCAATGCACAGCTCTATAAGCTCGACATAGCTCTACGTAGCTCTGCATACAATTTTCAATTCGTCAGTTTTATGCAGAGCTCGACATAGCTCGACGTAGCTCTGCATACAACTTTCAAGTCGCCAGTCTTATGCAGAGCTCGACATAGCTCGACGTAGTTCTGCATACATCTTTTAATGTGCCAGTGTAGTGCAGAGCTCCACATAGCAGAGCTCGACGTAGCGAATTGTAGAGCTCGACCTAGCTCGACCTACCTCTGCATACAAGTTTCAATGTGCCAGTCTTAAAAGAGCTCGACATCGCACGACGTAGCTCTGTATACAACTTTCAATGTGCCAGTCTTCTTCAGAGCTCGACACAGCTCGACGTAGCTCTGCATACAACTTTCAATGTGCCAGTTTTGTGCAGAGCTAATCAACCGCCTTAGGTCTGCATAAACTTAGAAATCAGCAGATCAATGCACAGCTCTATAAGCTCGACATAGCTCTACGTAGCTCTGCATACAATTTTCAATTCGTCAGTTTTATGCAGAGCTCGACATAGCTCGACGTAGCTCTGCATACAACTTTAAATGTGCCAGTGTAGTGCAGAGCTCGCCATAGCAGAGCTCAACCTAGCAAATTGCAGAGCTCGACCTAGCTCGACATAGCTCTGCATTAACTTTCAATTCGCCAGTCTAATGCAGAGCTGAACATAACTCGACGTAGCTCTGCATACAACTTTCAATGTGCCAGTCTTATGCAGAGCTCGACATAGCTCGACGTAGCTCTGCATACAACTTTTAATGTGCCAGTTTAGTACAGAGCACGACATAGCAGAGCTCGACCTAGAGCATCGCAGAGCTCGTCCTAGCTCGACATAGCTCTGCATACAACTTTCAATTTGCCAGTTTTATGCAGAGCTCGACATAGCTCGACGTAGCTCTGTATACAACTTTCAACGTGCCAGTCATCTGCAGAGCTCGACATAGCTCGACGTAGCTCTGCATAGAACGTTCAATGTGCCAGTCTTATGCAGAGCTCGACACAGCTCGACGTAGTTCTGCATACAACTTTTAATGTGCAAGTGTAGTGCAGAGCTCAACATCGCAGAGCTCGACGAAGCGAATTACTGAGCTCGACCTACCTCTGCATACAACTTTCAATGTGCCAGTCTTATGAAGAGCTCGACATAGCTTGATGTAACTCTGCAAACAACTTTCAATGTGGCAGTCATCTGCAGAGCTCGACCTAGCTCGACATAGCTCTGCATGCAATTTTCGATTCGCCAGTCGTATGCAGAGCTCGACATAGCTCGACGTAGCTCTGCATACAAATTTTAATGTGCCAGTTTAGTGCTGAGCTCTGCAATCGCCTAAGGTCTGCATAAACTTAGAAATCAGCAGATCAATGCACAGCTCTGCGCTCGACATAGTTCGATGTAGCTCTGCATACAGCTTTTAATTCGGTATTCTTATGCAAAGCTCGACATATTTCGACGTAGCTCTGCATACAACTTTCGATATGCCAGTCTTATACAGCGCTCGACATAGCTCGACGCAGCTCTGCATACAACTTTAAATGTGCCAGTGTAATGCAGAGCTCGACATAGCAGAGCTCGACATAGCAGAGCTCGACATAGCAGAGCTCGACCTAGCGAATTGCAGAGCTCGACCTAGCGAATTGCAGCGCCCGACAAAGCTCTACATACAATTTTCAATGCGCCAGTTTAGCGCAGAGCTCAGCAATCGCATTAGGTCTGCATAAACGTAGAGCTAGACATAGCAGAGCTCGACCTAGCGAATTGCAGAGCTCGACCTAGCTCGACATAGCTCTGCATACAACTTTCAATTCGCCAGTCTAATGCAGAGCTCAACATAGATGGACGTAGCTCTGCATGCAATGTTCAATGTGCAAGTTTTATGCAGAGCTCGACATACCTCGATGTAGCTCTGCATACTACTTTTAATATGCCAGATTAGAGCAGATCTCGATATAGCAGGGCATCGACGTAGCGAATTGCTGAGCTCGACCTAGCTCGCCCTGCCTCTGCATTCAACTTTCAATGTGCCAGTCATCTGTAGAGCTCGACATAGCTCGACATAGCTCTGCTTACAACTTTCAATTTGCCAGTTTAGTGCAGAGCTCTGCAGTCGCCTTAGGTTTGCATAAACTTAGAATCAGCACATCAATGCACAGCTCTGCGCTCGACATAGCTCGACGTAGCACTGCATACAACTTTCAATGTAGCAGTCTTATGCAGAGCTCGACATGGCTTGACGTAGCTCTGCATACAATTTTAAATGTGCCAGTATAGTGCAGAGATCGACATAGCAGTGCTCGACCTAGCGAACTGCAGAGCTCGACCTAGCTCGACATAGCTCTGCATACAACTTTAAATTTGCCAGTCTTATGCAGAGCTCGACATTGCTCGACGTAGCTCTGTATACAACATTCAATGTGCCAGTCTTATGCAGAGCTCGACATAGCTCGACGTAGCTCTGCATACATATTTCAACGTGCCAGTCATCTGCAGATCTCGACATAGCTCGACGTAGCTCTGCATACAACTTTCAATTTGCAATTTTAGTGCAGAGCTCTGCAATCGCCTATAACTTAGAAATCCGCACACCAATGCACTGCTCTGCGCTCGACGTAGCTCGACGTAACTCGACGTAGCTCTGCATACCAGTTTAAATTCGCCAGTCTTATGCAGAGCTCGACATAGCTCGACGTAGCTCTGCATATAACTTTCAATGTGCCAGTCTTATACAGAGCTCGACATAGCTCGACGTAGTTCTGCATACAACTTTTAATGTGCCAGTGTAGTGTAGAGCTCCACATAGCAGAGCTCGACGAAGCGAATTGTAGAGCTCGACCTAGCTCGACCTACCTCTGCATACAAGTTTCAATGTGCCTTATGCAGAGCTCGACATTACTCGACGTAGCTCTGCATACAACTTTCAATGTGCCAGTCATCTGCAGAGCTCGACCCAGCTCAACGTAGCTCTGCATACAACTTTCAATGTGCCAGTATAGTGCAGAGCTCTGCAACCGCCTTAGGTCTGCATAAACTAAGAAATCAGCACATCAATGCATAGTTCTGCGCTCGACATAGCTCTACGTAGCTCTGCATACAATTTTCAATTCGTTAGTTTTATGCAGAGCTCGACATTGCTCGACGTAGCTCTGCATACAACTTTCCGTGTGCCAGTCTTATGCATAGCTCGACGTAGCTCTGCATACAACTTAAAATGTGCCAGTGTAGCGCAGAGCTCGCCATAGAAGAGCTCGACCTAGCGAATTGCAGAGCTCGACCTAACTTTCAATGTGCCAGTCTTCTTCAGAGCTCGACACAGCTCGACGTAGCTCTGCATACAACTTCCAATGTGCCAGTTTAGTGCAGAGCTCGGCAACCGCCTTAGGTCTGCATAAACTTAGAAATCAGCAGATCAATGCACAGCTCTATACGCTCGACATAGCTCTACGTAGCTCTGCATACAATTTTCAATTCGTCAGTTTTATGCAGAGCTCAACATAGCTCGACGTAGCTCTGCATACAACTTTCAATGTGCAATTTAAGTGCAGAGCTCTGCAATCGCCTATAACTTAGAAATCCGCACACCAATGCACTGCTCTGCGCTCGACGTAGCTCGACCTAGTCTGCATACAACTTTAAATTCGCCAGTCTTATGCAAAGCTCGACATAGCTCGACGTAGCTCTGCATATAACTTTCAATGTGCCAGTCTTATACAGAGCTCGACATAGCTCGACGTAGTTCTGCATACAACTTTTAATGTGCCAGTGTAGTGCAGAGCTCCACAAAGCAGAGCTCGACGTAGCGAATTGTAGAGCTCGACCTAGCTCGACCTACCTCTGCATACAAGTTTCAATGTGCCAGTCTTATGCAGAGCTCGACATTACTCGACGTAGCTCTGCATACAACTTTCAATGTGCCAGTCATCTGCAGAGCTCGACCCAGCTCAACGTAGCTCTGCATACAACTTTCAATGTGCCAGTTTAGGGCAGAGCTCTGCAACCGCCTTAGGTCTGCATAAACTAAGAAATCAGCACATCAATGCATAGCTCTGCGCTCGACATAGCTCTACGTAGCTCTGCATACAATTTTCAATTCGTCAGTTTTATGCAGAGCTCGACATTGCTCGACGTAGCTCTGCATACAACTTTCAATGTGCCAGTCTTATGCATAGCTCGACGTAGCTCTGCATACAACTTAAAATGTGCCAGTGTAGCGCAGAGCTCGCCATAGAAGAGCTCGACCTAGCGAATTGCAGAGCTCGACCTAACTTTCAATGTGCCAGTCTTCTTCAGAGCTCGACACAGCTCGACGTAGCTCTGCATACAACTTTCAATGTGCCAGTTTAGTGCAGAGCTCTGCAACCGCCTTAGGTCTGCATAAACTTAGAAATCAGCAGATCAATGCACAGCTCTATACGCTCGACATAGCTCTACGTAGCTCTGCAAACAACTTTTAATTCGTCAGTTTTATGCAGAGCTCGACATAGCTCGACGGAGCTCTGCATACAACTTTAAATGTGCCAGTGTAGTGCGGAGCTCGCCATAGCAGAGCTCGACCTAGCGAATTGCAGAGCTCGACCTAGCTCGACATAGCTCTGCATTAACTTTCAATTCGCCAGTCTAATGCAGAGCTCAACATAACTAGACGTAGCTCTGCATACAACTCTCAATGTGCCAGTCTTATGCAGAGCTTGACATAGCTCGACGTAGCTCTGCATACAACTTTTAATGTGCCAGATAAGTACAGAGAACGACAAAGCAGAGCTCGACCTAGAGAATCACAGAGCTCGACCTAGCTCGACATAGCTCTTCATACAACATTCAATGTGCCAGTCTTAGGCAGAGCTCGACATAGCTCGACGTAGCTCTGTATACAACTTTTAATGTGCCAGTGTAGTGCAGAGCTCCACATAGCAGAGCTCGACGTAGCGAATTGTAGAGCTCGACCTAGCTCGACCTACCTCTGCATACAAGTTTCAATGTGCCAGTCTTATGCAGAGCTCGACATTACTCGACGTAGCTCTGCATACAACTTTCAATGTGCCAGTCATCTGCAGAGCTCGACCCAGCTCAACGTAGCTCTGCATACAACTTTCAATGTGCCAGTTTAGTGCAGAGCTCTGCAACCGCCTTAGGTCTGCATAAACTAAGAAATCATCACATCAATGCTTAGCTCTGCGCTCGACATAGCTCTACGTAGCTTTGCATACAATTTTCAATTCGTCAGTTTTATGCAGAGCTCGACATTGCTCGACGTAGCTCTGCATACAACTTTCAATGTGCCAGTCTTATGCATAGCTCAACGTAGCTCTGTATACAACTTAAAATGTGCCAGTGTAGCGCAGAGCTCGACATAGAAGAGCTAGACCAAGCGAATTGCAGAGCTCGACCTAGCTCGACATAGCTCTGCATTAACTTTCAATTCGCAAGTCTTATGCAGAGCTCAACATAGCTCGACGTAGCTCTGCATACAACTATCAATGTGCCAGTCTTATGCAGAGCTCGACATTGCTCGACGTAGCTCTGCATACAACTTTTAATGTGCCAGTTTAGTACAGAGCACGACACAGCAGAGCTCGACCTTGAGAATCGCAGATCTCGATCTAGCTGAACATATCTCTGCATACAACTTTCAATTTGCCAGTTTTATGCAGAGCTCGACATAGCTTTGCATACAACTTTCAACGTGTCAGTCATCTGCAGAGCTCGACATAGCTCGACTAAGCTCTGCATACAACGTTCAATGTGCCAGTTTAGTGCAGAGCTCTGAAATCGCATTAGGTCTGCATAAACTTAGAAATCAGCACATCAATGCACAGCTCTGCGCTCGACATAGCTCTGCATACAACTTTCAATTCGCCAGTCTTATGCAGAGCTCGACATAGCTCGACTTTGCTGTGCATTCAACTTTCTATGTGCCAGTCTTATGCAGAGCTCGACATAGCTCGACGTAGTTCTGCATACAGCTTTTAATGTGCAAGTATAGTGCAGAGCTCCACATAGCAGAGCTCGACGTAGCGAATTACTGAGCTCGACCTAGCTCAACCTTCCTCTGCATACAATTTTCAATGTGCCAGTCTTATGCAGAGCTCGACATAGCTCAATGTAGCTCTGCAAACAACTTTCAATGTGCCAGTCATCTGCAGTGCTCGACACAGCTCGACGTAGCTCCGCATAAAATTTTCAATTTGCCAGTCTTGTGCAGAGCACGACATTGCCCGACGTAGCTCGGCATACAACTTTCAACGTGCCTGTCTTATGCAGAGCTCGACATAGCTCGACGTAGCTCTGCATACAACTTTTAATGTGCCAGTGTAGTGCAGAGCTCGACATAGCAGAGCTTTACCTAGCGAATTGCAGAGCTCGACCTAGCTCGACATAGCTCTGCGTACAACTTTCAATTCGCCAGTCTAATGCAGCGCTCGACATAGCTCGACGTAGCTCTGCATACAACGTTCAATTTGCCAAGCTTCTGCAGAGATCGACATAGCTCGACGTAGCTCTACATACAACTTTTAATGTGCCAGGTTAATACAGAGCACGACATAGCAGAGCTCGACCTAGCGAATTGCAGAGCTCGACCTAGCTCGACATAGCTCTGCATACAACTTTCAATACGACAGCCTTATGCAGAGCTCGACATAGCTCGACGTAGCTCTGTATACAACTTTCAATGTGCCAGTCTTATGCAGAGCTCGACATAGCTCGTAGTAGCTCTGCATGCATATTTCAACGTGCCAGTCATCTGCAGAGCTCGACATAGCTCGACGTATCTCCGAATACAACTTTCAATGTGCCAGTTTAGTGCAGAGCTCTGCAATCGCTAAAGGTCTTTATAAACTTAGAAATCAGCACATCAATGCACAGCTCTGCTCTCGACGTAGCTCGACGTAGCTCTGCATACAACTTTCAACTCGCTAGTCTTATGCAGAGCTCGATGTAGCTCGACGTAGCTCTGCATACAACTTTCAATTCGCCAGTCTTATGCAGAGCTGGACAATGTGCCAGTGTAGTGCAAAGCTCCACATAGCAGAGCTCGACGTAGCGAATTGTAGGGCTCGACCTAGCTCGACATCGCTCGACGTAGCTCTGTATACAACTTGCAATGTGCCAGTCTTCTTCAGAGCTCGACACAGCTCGAAGTAGCTCTGCATACATCTTTCAATGTGCCAGTTTAGTGCAGAGCTCTGCAACCGCCTAAGGTCTGCATAAACTTAGAAATCAGCAGATCAATGCACAGCTCTATACGCTCGACATAGCTCTACGTAGCTCTGCATTCAATTTTCAATTCGTAAGTTTTATGCAGAGCTCGACATAGCTCGACGGAGCTCTGCATGCAACTTTTAATGTGCCAGTGTAGTGCGGAGCTCGCCATAGCAGAGCTCGACCTAGCGAATTGCAGAGCTCGACCTAGCTCGACATAGCTCTGCATTAACTTTCAATTCGCCAGTCTAATGCAGAGCTCAACATAACTCGACGTAGCTCTGCATACAACTCTCAATGTGCCAGTCTTATGCAGAGCTCGACATAGGTCGACGTAGCTCTGCATACAACTTTTAATGTGCCAGTTAAGTACAGAGCTGGACATAGCAGAGCTCGACCTAGAGAATCACAGAGCTCGACCTAGCTCTATATAGCTCTGCATACAACATTCAATGTGCCAGCCTTAGGCAGAGCTCGACATAGCTCGACTTAGCTCTGTATACAACTTTCAACGTGCCAGTAATCTGCAGAGCTCGACATAGCTCGACGTAGCTCTGCATACAACGTTCAATGTGCCATTCTTATGCAGAGCTCGACATAGCTCGACGTAGCTCTGCATACAACTTTTAATGTGCCAGTTTAGTACAGAGCACGACACAGCAGAGCTCGTCCTTGAGAATCGCAGAGCTCGATGTAGCTCAACATATCTCTGCATACAACTTTCAATTTGCCAGTTTTATGCAGAGCTCGACATAGCTCGACGTAGCTTTGCATACAACTTTCAACGTGCCAGTCATCTGCAGAGCTCGACATAGCTCGACGTAGCTCTGCATACAACGTTCAATGTGCCAGTTTAGTGCAGAGCTCTGAAATCGCATTAGGTCTGCATAAACTTAGAAATCAGCACATCAATGCAAAGCTCTGCGCTCGACATAGCTCTGCATACAACTTTCAATTCGCCAGTCTTATGCAGAGCTCGACATAGCTCGACTTTGCTGTGCATACAACTTTCTATGTGCCAGTCTTATGCAGAGCTCGACATAGCTCGACGTAGTTCTGCATACAACTTTTAATGTGCAAGTGTAGTGCAGAGCTGCACATAGCAGTGCTCGACGTGGCGAATTACTGAGCTCGACCTACCTCTGCATACAACTTTCAATGTGCCAGTCTTATGCAGAGCTCGACATAGCTCGATGTAGCTCTGCAAACAACTTTCAATGTGCCAGTCATCTGCAGAGCTCGACACAGCTCGACGTAGCTCCGCATAAAATTTTCAATTTGCCAGTCTTATGCAGAGCACGACCTAGCCCGACGTAGCTCGGCATACAACTTTCAATGTGCCTGTCTTATGCAGAGCTCGACATAGCTCGACGTAGCTCTGCATTCAACTTTTAATGTGCCAGAGTAGTGCAGAGCTCGACATAGCAGAGCTTTACCTAGCGAATTGCAGAGCTCGACCTAACTCGACATACCTCTGCGTACAACTTTCAATTCACCAGTCTAATGCAGAGCTCGACATAGCTCGACGTAGCTCTGCATACAACTTTCAATTTACCAAGCTTCTGCAGAGATCGACATAGCTCGACGTAGCTCTGCAAACTTTTAATGTGCCAGTTTAGTACAGAGCACGACATAGCAGAGCTCGACCAAGCGAATTGCAGAGCTCGACCTAGCTCGACATAGCTCTGCATATAACTTTCAATTCGCCAGTCTTATGCAGAGCTCGACATAGCTCGACGTAGCTCTGTATACAACTTTCAATGTGCCAGTCATCTGCAGAGCTCGACATAGCTCGACGTAGCTCTGCATACCACGTTCAATGTGCCAGTTTAGTGCAGAGCTCTGAAATCGCATTAGGTCTGCATAAACTTAGAAATCAGCACATCAATGCACAGCTCTGCGCTCGACATAGCTCTGCATACAACTTTCAATTCGCCAGTCTTATGCAGAGCTCGACATAGCTCGACTTAACTGTGCAGAGCTCGACGAAGCGAATTACTGAGCTCGACCTAGCTCGACCTTCCTCTGCATACAATTTTCAATGTGCCAGTCTTATGCAGAGCTCGACATAGCTCGATGTAGCTCTGTAAACAACTTTCAATGTGCCAGTCATCTGCAGAGCTCGACACAGCTCGACGTAGCTCCGCATAAAATTTTCAATTTGCCAGTCTTATGCAGAGCACGACATAGCCCGACGTAGCTCGGCATACAACTTTCAATGTGCCTGTCTTATGCAGAGCTCGACATAGCTCGACGTAGCTCTGCATACAACTTTAAATTTGCCAGTGAAGTGCAGAGCTCGACATAGCAGAGCTTTACCTAGCGAATTGCAGAGCTCGACCTAGCTCGACATAGCTCTGCGTACAACTTTCAATTCGCCAGTCTAATGCAGAGCTCGACATAGCTCGACGTAGCTCTGCATACAACTTTCAATTTACCAAGCTTCTGCAGAGATCGACATCGCTCGACGTAGCTCTGCATACAACTTTTAATGTGCCAGTTTAGTACAGAGCACGACATAGCAGAGCTCGACCTAGCGAATTGCAGAGCTCGACAAAGCTCTGCATACAACTTTCAATTCGCCAGTCTTATGCAGAGCTCGACATAGCTCGACGTAGCTCTGTATACAACTTTCAATGTGCCAGTTTTATGCAGAGCTCGACATAGCTCGTAGTAGCTCTGCATACATATTTCAACGTGCCAGTCATCTGCAGAGCTCGACATAGCTCGACGTAGCTCCGAATACAACTTTCAATGTGCCAGTTTAGTGCAGAGCTCTGCAATCGCTTTAGGCCTTCAGAAACTTAGAAATCAGCACATCAATGCACAGCTCTGCTCTCGACGTAGCTCTGCATACAACTTTCAATTCGCCAGTCTTATGCAGAGCTCGATGTAGCTCGACGTAGCTCTGCATACAACTTTCAATTCGCCAGTCTTATGCAGAGCTCGACATAGCTCGACGTAGTTCTGCATACAACTTTTAATGTGCCAGTGTAGTGCACATAGCAGAGCTCGACGTAGCGAATTGTAGAACTCGACCTAGCTCGACCTACCTCTGCATGCAAATTTCAATGTGCGAGTCTTAAAAGATCTCGACATCGCTCGACGTAGCTCTGTATACATTTTTCAATGTGCCAGTCTTCTTCAGAGCTCGACACAGCTCGACGTAGCTCTGCATACAACTTTCAATGTGCCAGTTTAGTGCAGAGCTCTGCAACCGCCTAAGGTCTGCATAAACGTAGAAATCAGCAGATCAATGCACAGCTCTATATGCTCGATATAGCTCTGCATACAATTTTCAATTCGTCAGTTTTATGCAGAGCTCGACATAGCTCGACGTAGCTCTGCATACAACTTTAAATGTGCCAGTGTAGTGCAGAGCTCGCCATAGCAGAGCTCGACCTACCGAATTGCAGAGCTCGACCTAGCTCGACATAGCTCTGCATTAACTGTCAATTCGCCAGTCTAATGCAGAGCTCAACATAACTCGACGTAGCTCTGCATACAACTCTCAATGTGCCAGTCTTATGCAGAGCTCGACATAGCTCGACGTAGCTCTGCATACAACTTTTAATGTGCCAGTTAAGTACAGAGCACGACATAGCAGAGCTCGACCTAGAGAATCACAGAGCTCGACCTAGCTCGACATAGCTCTGCATACAACATTCAATGTGCCAGTCCTAGGCAGAGCTCGACATAGCTCGACGTAGCTCTGTATACAATTTTCAACGTGCCAGTAATCTGAAGAGCTCGACATAGCTCGACGTAGCTCTGCATACAACGTTCAATGTGCCAGTCTTATGCAGAGCTCGACATAGCTCGACGTAGTTCTGCATACAACTTTTAATGTGCAAGTGTAGTGCAGAACTCCACATAGCAGAGCTCGACGTAGCGAATTACTGAGCTCGACCTACCTCTGCATACAACTTTCAATGTGCCAGTCTTATGCAGAGCTCGACATAGCTCGATGTAACTCTGCAAACAACTTTCAATGTGCCAGTCATCTGCAGAGCTCGACACAGCTCGACGTAGCTCTGCATACATCTTTCAATGTGCCAGTTTAGTGCAGAGCTCTGCAATCGCCTTAGGTCTGCATAAACTTAGAAATCAGCACATCAATACACAGCTCTGCGTTCGACATAGCTCGACGTAACTCTGCATAAAATTTTCAATTTGCCAGTCTTATGCAGAGCTCGACATAGCTCGACGTAGCTCGGCATATAACTTTCAATGTGCCAGTCTTATGCAGAGCTCGACATAGCTCGACATAGCTCTGCATACAACTTTTAATGTGCCAGTGTAGTGCAGAGCTCGACATAGCAGAGCTTTACCTAGCGAATAGCAGAGCTCGACCTAGCTCGACTTGGCTCTGCATACAACTTTCAATGTGCCAGTCTTCTGCATAGGTCGACATAGCTCGATGTAGCTCTGCAAACAAATTTTAATGTGCCTGTCTTCTGCAGAGGTCGACATAGCACAGCTCGACCTAGAGAATTGCAGAGCTCGACCTAGTATGACATAGCTCTGCATACGACTTTCAATTCGTCAATCTTATGCAGAGCTCAACATAGCTCGACGTAGCTCTGCATACAACTTTCAACGTGCCAGTCATCTGCAGAGCTCGACATAGCTCTGCATACAACTTTCAATGTGCCAGTTTAGTGCAGAGCTCTTCAATCGTATTAGGTCTGCATAAACTTAGAAATCAGCACATCAATGCACCGCTCTGTGCTCGACATAGCTCGAATCAGCTCTGCATACAACTTTCAATTCGCCAGTCTTATGAAGAGCTCGACATAGCTCGACGTAGCTGTGCATACATCTTTCAATGTGCCAGTCTTATGCAGAGCTCGACATAGCTCAACGTAGTTCTGCATACAACTTTTAATGTGCAAGTGTAGTGCAGAGCTCCACATAGCAGATCTCGACGTAGCGAATTACTGAACTCGACCTAGATCGAACTACCTCTGCATACAACTTTCAATGTGCCAGTCTTATGCAGAGCTCGACATAGCTCGACCTAGCTCTGCATACAACTTTTAATGTGCCAGTGTAGTGCAGAGCTCGACATAGCAGAGCTTAACCTAGCGAATTGCAGAGCTCGACCTAGCTCGACATAGCTCTGCATGCAACTTTCAATTCGCTAGTCTTATGCAGAGCTCGACATAGCTCGACGTAGCTCTGCATACAACTTTCAATGTGTCAGTCATCTGCAGAGCTCGACACAGCTCGACGTAGCTCTGCATACATCTTTCAATGTGCCAGTATAGTGCAAAGCTCTGCAATCGCCTAAAGTCTGCATAAACTTAGAAATCAGCAGATCAATGCACAGCTCTGCGCTGAACATAACTCGACGCAGCTTTGCATAAAATTTTCAATTCTCCAGTCTTATGCAGAGCTCGACATAGCTCGACGTAGCTCGACATACAACTTTAAATGTGCCAGTCTTATGCAGAGCTCGACATAGCTCGACGTAGCTCTGCATACAAAATTTAATGTGCCAGTGTAGTGCAGAGCTCGACATAGCAGAGCTTTACCTAGCGAATTGCAGAGCTCGACCTAGCTCGACATAGCTCTGCATACAACTTTCAATTCGCCAGTCTTATGCAGAGCTCGACATAGCTCGACGTAGCTCTGCATACAACTTTAATGTGCCAGTTTAGTACAGAGCACGACATAGCAGAGCTCGACCTAGCGAATTGCAGAGCGTGACCTAGCTCGACATAGCTCTGCATACAACTTTCAATTCGCCAGTCTTATGCAGAGCTCGACATAGCTCGACGTAGCTCTGTATACAACTTTCAATGTGCCAGTTTTATGTAGAGCTCGACATAGCTCGTAGTAGCTCTGCATACATATTACAACGTGCCAGTCATCTGCAGAGCTCGACATAGCTCGACGTAGCTCCGAATACAACTTTCAATGTGCCAGTTTAGTGCAGAGCTCTGTAATCGCTTTAGGTCTTCATAAACTTAGAAATCAGCACATCAATGCACAGCTCTGCTCTCGACGTAGCTCGACGTAGCTCTGCATACAACTTTCAATTCGCCAGTCTAATGCAGAGCTCGATGTAGCTCGACGTAGCTCTGCATACAACTTTCAATTCGCCAGTCTTATGCAGAGCTCGACATAGCTCGACGTAGTTCTGCATACAACTTTTAATGTGCCAGTGCAGTGCAGAGCTCCACATAGCAGAGCTCGACGAAGCGAATTGTAGAGCTCGACCTAGCTCGACCTACCTCTGCATACAAGTTTCAACGTGCCAGTCTTAAAAGAGCTCGACATCGCTCGACGTAGCTCTGTATACAACTTTCAATGTGCCAGTCTTCTTCAGAGCTCGACACAGCTCGACGTAGCTCTGCATACAACTTTCAATGTGCCAGTTTAGTGCAGAGCTCTGCAACCGCCTTAGGTCTGCATAAACTTAGAAATCAGCAGATCAATGCACAGCTCTATATGCTCGACATAGCTCTACGTAGCTCTGCATACAATTTTCAATTCGTCAGTTTTATGCAGAGCTCGACATAGCTCGACGGAGCTCTGCATACAACTTTAAATCTGCCAGTGTAGTGCAGAGCTCGCCATAGCAGAGCTCGACCTAGCGAATTGCAGAGCTCGACCTAGCTCGACATAACTCTGCATTAACTTTCAATTCGCCAGGCTAATGCAGAGCTCAACATAACTCGATGTAGCTCTGCATACAACTCTCAAAGTGCCAGTCTTATGCAGAGCTCGACATAGCTCGACGTAGCTCTGCATACAACTTTTAATGTGCCAGTTAAGTACAGAGCACGACATAGCAGAGCTCGACCTAGAGAATCACAGAGCTCGACCTAGCTCGACATAGCTCTGCATACAACATTCAATGTGCCAGTCTTAGGCAGAGCTCGACATAGCTCGATGTAGCTCTGTATACAACTTTCAACGTGCCAGTAATCTGCAGAGCTCGACATAGCTCGACGTAGCTCTGCATACAACGTTCAATGTGCCAGTCTAATGCAGAGCTCGACATAGCTCGACGTAGCTGTGCATATAACTTTCAATGTGCCAGTCTTATACAGAGCTCGACATAGCTCGACGTAGTTCTGCATACAACTTTTAATGTGCAAGTGTAGTGCAGAACTCCACATAGCAGAGCTCGACGTAGCGAATTACTGAGCTCGACCTACCTCTGCATACAAGTTTCAATGTGCCAGTCTTATGCAGAGCTCGACATAGCTCGATGTAACTCTGCAAACAACTTTCAATGTGCCAGTCATCTGCAGAGCTCGACACAGCTCGACGTAGCTCTGCATACATCTTTCAATGTGCCAGTTTAGTGCAGAGCTCTGCGTTCGCCTTAGGTCTGCATAAACTTAGAAATCAGCACATCAATACACAGCTCTGCGTTCGACATAGCTCGACGTAGCTCTGCATACAATTTTCAATTCGTCAGTTTTATGCAGAGCTCAACATAGCTCGACGTAGCTCTGCATACAACTTTCAATGTGCAATTTAAGTGCAGAGCTCTGCAATCGCCTATAACTTAGAAATCCGCACACCAATGCACTGCTCTGCGCTCGACGTAGCTCGACCTAGTCTGCATACAACTTTAAATTCGCCAGTCTTATGCAAAGCTCGACATAGCTCGACGTAGCTCTGCATATAACTTTCAATGTGCCAGTCTTATACAGAGCTCGACATAGCTCGACGTAGTTCTGCATACAACTTTTAATGTGCAAGTGTAGTGCAGAGCTCCACATAGCAGAGCTCGACGTAGCGAATTACTGAACTCGACCTAGATCGAACTACCTCTGCATACAACTTTCAATGTGCCAGTCTTATGCAGAGCTCGACATAGCTCGAACTAGCTCTGCATACAACTTTTAATGTGTCAGTAAAGTGCAGAGCTCGACATAGCAGAGCTTTACCTAGCGAATTGCAGAGCTCGACATAGCTCTGCATACAACTTTCAATTCGCCAGTCTTATGCAGAGCTCGACATAGCTCGACGTAGCTCTGCATACAACTTTCAATGTGCCAGTCATCTGCAGAGCTCGACACAGCTCGACGTAGCTCTGCATACATCTTTCACTGTGCCAGTATAGTGCAAAGCTCTGCAATCGCCTAAGGTCTGCATAAACTTAGAAATCAGCAGATCAATGCACAGCTCTGCGCTCGACATAGCTCGACGCAGCTTTGCATAAAATTTTCAATTCGCCAGTCTTATGCAGAGCACGACATAGCTCGACGTAGCTCGGCATACAACTTTAAATGTGCCAGTCTTATGCAGAGCTCGACATAGCTCGACGTAAGTCTGCATACAAAATTTAATTTGCCAGTGTAGTGCAGAGCTCGACATAGCAGAGCTTTACCTAGCGAATTGCAGAGCTCGACATAGCTCTGCATACAACTTTCAATTCGACAGTCTTATGCAAAGCTCGACATAGCTCGACGTAGCTCTGCATACAACTTTCAATGTGCAAGTTTAGTGCAGAGCACGACATAGCAGAGCTCGACATAGAAAATGGCAGAGCCCGATTTAGCTCGACATAGCTCTGCATACAACTTTCAATTCGCCAGGCTTATGCAGAGCTCGACATAGCTCGAGGTAGCTCTGCATACAACTTTCAATGTGCCAGTCTTCTGCAGCGCTCGACGTAGCTCTGCATACAGCTGTCAATGTGCCAGTTTAGTGCAGAGCTCTGTAATCGCCTTAGGTCTGCATAAACTTAGAAATCAGCACATCAAATCACAGCTCTGCGCTCGACATAGCTCGACCTAGCTATGCATACCATTTTCAATTCGCCAGTCTTATGCAGAGCTCGACATAGATCGACGTAGCTCTGCATGCAACTTCAATGTGCCTGTCTTATGCAGAGCTCGACATAGCTCGACCTAGCTCTGCATACAATTTTTAATGTGCCAGTGTAGTGCAAAACTCGACAAAGCAGAGCTCGACCTAGCGATTAGCAGAGCTCGGCCTAGCTCGACATAGCTCTGCATACAATTTTCAATTCGCCAATCTTATGCAGAGCTCGATATAGCTCGACGTAGCCCTGCATACAGCCTTCAATATGTCAGTCTTTTGCAGGGCTCGACATAGCTCGAGGTAGCTCTGCATACAACTTAAAATGTGCCAGTTTAGTGCAGAGCTCTGCAATCGCTTTAGGTCTTCATAAACTTAGAAATCAGCACACCAATGCACAGCTCCGGGCTCGACATAGCTCGAAGTAGCTCTGCATACAATTTCCAATACGCCAGTCTTATGCAGAGCTCGCCATATCTTTGAAAAATATATTTGAAACAGATGTGCGGCGTAGATTTAATTCGAACGTTGTTTTGAAAATCGATTTAGCCATTGTGAGTCATTTTGTGTCGTCTCCTACAGAATTGGAGAAAAGAGAGAGAGAGAAAAATAGTATATGAGATGAAAGTAAGGGACAGAAGAGAAAGAGGAATATTAACGGAAGTGTAGAACCAAAAGAAATAACTCCAAGCAGGCACATGACGTAATTATGACGTCGCATCAATGTCGGTGCAACGTGATGGCTTTTATGCAACGTCACATCTACGTCGGTGCAACGTCGTCGTGATGTTGCATGACGTCGATTTGACATTGCCCTAGCGATTTATGCCTGCTGGGCTACACTCCCCATCTACCCATACCTGCTTTAAGAACAGCAGGTCTTGCCCAACGTTTGGACGTCCCAAGGATGCAAGATACACTTTACCTTTACCTACTGTATAATGAAGCATTTACAATATTTAGATCACCGTTATTTGTCTAAAATTTGTGACACGAAAATATTACTGTAACCAATCCCAAAAACTAGGAATATAGTTCTTTACAATAAATCATTTATATTTTTTTTGTTTGATTTGAGGTTTAACGTCCCCGTCAACACTGTAAAGGTCATTTTGGAGACGTTGCTTCCAATTTTGTGGGACTTTTACCCGACATTGAGATGAAATGACATCTCAAGCCCTGTCGCCCAATGAAACCAATAGGGTCTATTAGCATGGACGGTCCGCCTCGCACCGCGGTTCCTGGACAGGCTTAGATCCTCTAAGCGAATTACCAGTACTAGTGTGCGGGCCGGATTCAGCTCTGTGTGGAAGCATCATGCAGCCCATATATTTCTTCAAGCCCCTATGGGCGGGGGCTTAAATCATTTATATACTTGACAATTAATAAGTTACTGGATCTGTCTCTATTATACACATAAATTAGAAATTAGTCCATAGGACACGGATGCCCCGGCCAGAAAAATCCATCCATGAACAACAAAGATATTAAGCGGACACAAGAAAAAAAAAACTTTTCTTTACCTTTGACCTGTGAGTATGACCTTGAACTTCGATGTACCAACCTAGTCTTGCGTATGACACACTGACTTGGAGATAAGTACCTGGGTTTTGTGTGAGCCAGATCGTCTCATGATGGCTAACATTTCTGCCAAATAATTTCAAAATACATTCCGAAATAAGAAAGTTATCGACCGGTTTAAGTTTTGGACACTTTTTGTATCTTTGACTTCTAAGTACGACCTTGATCTTGGAGGTACGGATGCGGGTTTTGCGCATGACACATTGTCTTATGATGGTCAACATTTCTGCAAAGTAATTTCAAAATCCATCCAGAAATAAGAAAGTTATTGACCGTCTTTTAGTTTCGGACCCTTTTTTGACCTTTGATCTGTACGACCTTGACCTTGGAGGTTTGGGACTGGGTTTTGCACGCGACACATCATATCTCATGATGGTTAATATTTCTACAAAGTAATTTCAAAACCCATCCAGAAATAAAAAGTTATAGACTGCGGTTAAGTTTCGGACGGGCGGACGAACGGACGGACGAGTGGCGGGGCATAAACTAAGTTAAAATGAAGAATGGACAATCCGGTAAACTGTTGTAGTTGTTGAACTATTTAATATGCAAATTATTGACCAATTAAATCGTCATCTCCTCGAACATTGGTTTTATTGACATGTAAGAAAAAATCAAAATCAAAGGGCTGAAAGCCCCCAGAGTCAGTTCTCTTTTTGAAACAGGATCTAAACTGTATCCAACTAAGTCCAAGATCAAACAAGTTCATAGTTCATAATTCCTGGTTGGAGAAACAACTATTATGAGGCAGTTGTCTTAAATCATGATTTTTGAAATGCTATAGTATACAAGGGCATGCATATGAACAACTAACAGAGTACGGATTTGGGGATGACACTTATTCTTTTCAGATACAGCACTTGTACTACAAGTATAATTAATTGGTTTTGTTTGAAATGAGGTTTAGTCTCTATCAACACTACTAAGATCACTGGGACTTGAATTTAAAACACACACATATTGCGGGTGCTCATTAGAATCGTGTAATTGAGGCGGTCTTAAACAGTTCCAACAGAATATGTATTTTATGTAGGAATAAGAAAATTTGGGTTTCAACCTGTAAATCCCTTATTTCAAGTTCATACAGGCCATCTAATTGGGGCGGTCTTAAAGAGTACCCACAGTCTATTTGAGCAGTCTTAAAGAGTACCCATAGTTTTTTTTATTTTAAGCAGGAATAAGAAAAATAAAGAATCGCCCTGTACACCCACTCTTTTCAAGAACACACAAATTGCGAGTGCTCCTAAGTATCGTCAAATTGGGGCGGTCTTCAAGAGTACCCAGGGTCTACATATATGACTATGAATAAGAAATGTAATGTATATCCCTGTACGCCCCCTCTTTTCAAGCATACACAGATTGTGAGTGCTCCTTGCATTTGTTTAATTTGGACAGTCGTAAAAAGTATCTACAATATATGTATTTAAGCAGGAATAAGAAAAATTGAGTATGTGCCTGTAAACCCCCTCTTTCCAGCACATACACAGGTTGCAGATACCCCTAAGAATCGTCTAATCGGGACGATCTGAAAGAGTACACAGAGTCTATTATTTTAGCAGGAATAAGAAAAATAAAATATACCACTGTAAATCCCAGCTTTTCAAGCACCGACAGATTGCGGGTGCTCCTTAGAATAGTCTTATTGAGGCGATTTTAATGAATATCCACAGACTATGCATTTTATGCCGGAATAAGAAAAATGAAGTGTACCCCTATAAACCCCCTCTTTTTATGTACACTCAGATTGCTGGTGCTCCTTAAAATCGACTTATCGGGGAGGACTCAAAGAGACCCACAGTCTATATATTTAAGCAGGAATAAGAAAAATAAAGTTTTCCTCTGTAAACCCCCTCTTTTAAAGCTAGCACAGATTGTGGGTGCTTCTTTGAATCGTCTGAGGCGGTCTTAAATTGTAACCACAGCCTATGTATTTAAGCAGGAATAAGAAAAAATAGTAAAGCCCTTTCAAGCATACACAGATTGCGGGTGGACCATAGAATCATCTTATTTGGGCAGTCTTTAAGTGTATCTAGAGTCTTTGTATTTTATGCAGAAATAAAACAATAAAGTATATCCATGTAAATCTCTCTTTTCAAGTATACACAGATAGCGGGTGCTCCTAAGAATCGCCATATGAGTTCCGCCTTAAAGAGTACCCACAGTCTATGTATTTTATGAAAGAATAATAATAATAACAACAAAATATCACCCTGTAAACCCCCCTTTTCTGACACACACAGATTGCAGGTACTCCATAGGATCGTATAATTGAGGCAGTCATTAAGAGTACCCACAGTCTATGTATTTAAGCAGAAAAAAAGACTGACCACAGTCTATGTATTTAAGCAGAAAAAAAGACTGACCACAGTCTATGTATTTAAACAGGAATAAGAAAAGTAACTATACACCTGTAAACCACCTCTTTTCAAACACACACAGATTGCGGGTGCTACTTAAAATTGTCTGATTGGGGCGGTCTTGAGAGTACCCACAGTGTGAGTGAGTGAGTGTTTCAGGTTTACGTCCCACCAACAGCTAAGGTCATACGGAGACGGGACCTCGGTTTAAAGACTCATCCGAAAGTCTGGAGAAGCTCGGGATCGATCCTGCGACCCCTGATTTACAAGGCGAGTAGCGTAACCACTGCACCACGAAGGCTTCTAATACCCACAGTGTATGTATTTTAATGCAGGAATAAGCAAAATAAAGTATGTCCCTGTAAGCCCTCTCTTTTCAAGCACACACAGATTGCACATGCTTTTTGGAATCATTTTAAAGAGTAACCACAGACTGTACTTAAGAAGGACTAAGAAAAAGTAAAGTATACCCCTTCAACCCCCTTTTTTGTACGCACACAGGTTGTAGATGCTCCTTAGAATCGTCTATTTGGAGCGCTCTTAAAAAGTACCCACAGTCTGGTTTTTAGCAGACCTAAGGCGATTGCAGAGCTCTGCACTAAACTGGCGCATTGAAAGTTGTATGCAGAGCTAAGTCGAGCTATGTCGTGACCTGCATCAGACTGACGAATTGAAAGTTATATGCAGAGCTATGTCGAGCTATATTGAGCTGTCCATTAGACTGGTGATTTGAAAGTTGTATGCAGAGCTACGTCGAGCTATGTCGATCGCAGAGCTGTGCATTGATGTGCTGATTTCAAAGTTTATGCAGACCTAAGGCGATTGCAGAGCTCTGCACTAAACTAGCGAATTGTAAGTTGTATGCAGAGCTAGGTCGAGCTAAGTCGAGCGCTGAGCTCTGCAATTAATGTTAATACAGAACTAATGCGATTGCAGAGCTCTGCACTAAACTGGCGCATTGAAAGCAGTATGCATAGCTATGTCGAGCTATGTCGAGCTCTGCATTAGACTTGCGAATTGAAAGTTGTATGTAGAGCTATGTCGAGCTATGTCGAAATCTGCATAAGACTTGCGATTTGAAACTTGTATGCAGAGTTACGTCGAGCTAAAAACATTGTGTAAACAAGTTATTATTTTAGACCACGTTTTGCCAATCACAAAATACTTGTTTGCAGGTGTGTGGATAATTATGACTGATAAACCATTAATTTTTTAGCTCACCTGTCACGTAGTGACAAGGTGAGCTTTTGTGATCACATTTTGTCCGTCGTCCGTGCGTCCGTCCGTGCGTCCGTGCGTGCGTAAACAATTTCTTGTCCGCACGATAGCATCTTCATTTATGATTTGATTTTAACCAGACTTGCTCACAACTTGTACCACCATGAGATCTGGGTTCCTTTCTTGAACCAGCCATATCCCATCATGTCTTGCGGAGTTACGGCCCCTGAAAGGGCAAAAATTGCCTATTTTGGTCATGTCTGCACGATAGCATCTTCATTTATGATTTGATTTTAATCAGTCTTGCACACAATTTGTACCACCATGAGATTTGGGTTCCTTTCTTGAACCAACCATATCCCATCATGTGTTATGGAGTTAAGGCCCCTGAAAGGCCAAAAATTGCCTAGTTTGGTCTTGTCCGCACGATAGCTTCTTCATTTATGATTTGATTTTAACCAGACTTGCACACAACTTGTACCACCATGAGATCTGGGTTCCTTTCTTGAACCAGCCATATCCCATCATGTGTTACGGAGTTACGGCCCCTGAAAGGGAAAATTGCCTATTTTGGTCTTGTCTGCATGATAGCTGTTTCATTTATGATTTGATTTTAACTAAACTTGCACACAACTTGTACCACCATGAGATCTGGGTTCCTTTCTTGAACCAGCCATATCCCATCATGTGTTACGGAGTAACGGCCCCTGAAAGGGCAAAATTGCCTATTTTGGTCTTGTCCGCACGATAGCATCTTCATTTATGATTTGATTTTAACCAGACTTGCACACAACTTGTACCACCATGAGATCTGGGTTCCTTTCTTGAACCAGCCATATCCCATCATGTGTTACAGAGTTAGGGCCCCTGAAAGGGCAAAAATTGCCTATTTTTGTCTTGTCTGCATGATAGCTGTTTCATTTATGATTTGATTTTAACTATACTTGCACAGAATTTGTACCACCACAAAATATCTTGGTCAAGTTTGAATATGGGTCATGTCAGGTCAAAAAGTAGGTCAGTAGGTCAAATCAGAAAAAAAACCTTGTGAAGACACTAGAGGCCACAGTTTTGGTCCGAGCATCATCAAACTTGCCCAAAATGATCATCTTGACAATATCTCAGTCAAGTTTAAATATGGGTGTTGTCAGGGAAAAAACTAGGTCAGTCGGTCAAATCATAGAAAAACCTTCTGAACACACTAGAGGCCACAATTTATGTCCAATCATCATCAAACTTGCTCAGAATGATCATCTTGATAATATCTTGATCGTGTTCGAATATGGGTCATGTCAGGTCACAAAGTAGGTCAGTAGGTCAATTCATAGAAAAACCTTGTGAATACACTAGAGGCCACAGTTTTGGTCCAATCATTATCAAACTTGCCCAGAATGATCAGCTTGCCAATATCTCGGTCAAGTTTGAATATGGGTCATGTCGGGTCAAAAAGAAGGTCAGTAGGTCAAATCATAGAAAAACCTTGTGAACACACTAGAGGCCACAGTTTTGGTCCGATCATCATCAAACTTACCCAGAATGATCATCTTGACAATATCTGAGTCAAGTTCGAATATGGGTCATGTCGGTTCAAAAAGTAGGTCTGTAGTTTAAATCAGAGAAAAGCCTTGTGAACACACTAGAGGCCACAGTTTTGGTCCGATCATCATCAAACTTGCTCAGAATGATCATCTTGATAAGATCTTAGTCACGTTCGAATACGGGTCATGTCGGGTCAAAAAGTAGGTCAGTAGGTCAAATCAGAGAAAAACCTTGTGAACATACTAGAGGCCACAGTTTAGTTTCGATCATCATCAAACTTACCCAGAATGATCATCTTGACAATATCTGAGTCAAGTTCGAATATGGGTCATGTCGGTCAAAAAAAGTAGGTCAGTAGGTAAAATCATAGAAAAACCCTTTGAACACACTTGAGGCCGCAGTTTTGGTCCGATCATCATCAAACTTGCTCAAAATGATCATTTGATAATATCTCAGTTAATTTCGAACATGGATCATATCTGGTCAGTAAGTAGGTCAGTAGGTCAGATTGTTGAAAAACCTTGTGGACACACTAGAGGCCCCAGTTTTGGTCCGATCATCATCAAACTTGCTCAGAATGAGCATCTTGACAATATCTCGGTCAAGTTCGAATATGGGTCATGTCGGGTCAGAAAGTAGGTAAGCAGGCCAAATCATAGAAAAAATATTTTGAACACTCTAAGAGGCCACAGTTTTAGTCAAATCATCATAAAACTTGCTCGGAATGATCATCTGGACAATATCTCAGTTAAGTTCGAATGAGATGGCCACCATAGCTAAAAATAGAATGTACTCAAGACAGTGACACCCAGGTGAGCGAACCAGGGCCCTGTGGGCCCTCTTGTGTTTTATATTAGGATCACTTTTTGTCTGTCATCCGTGCGTAAACAATTTCTTCAAACGACATCTCCTCCTAAACCACTGATCGGATTTTGACCAAACTTCACAGGAATGATCCTTAGGTAGACCCCTTTCAAAGTTGTTCAAATGGTTCTGGTCTGCTGCACATCTAGATCACAGGAGCCAAAAATAGATTTTTTTCCACCGAAAACTTTAAAAATCTTCTTCTCTGAAACCCCAAGGCCCAGGTCTTTGCTATTTGGTATGAAGCTTCATCTAGTGGACCCCTACCAAGATTGTTCAAATTATAATGCTGGGGCCCAAAATGCCCCCGCCCCAGGGCCCTTTAGTTTTACATAGGATTATATAGGGAAAATCTTAAAAAATCTTCTTCTCTGAAACCCCAAGGCCCAGGTCTTTGCTATTTGGTATGAAGCTTCATCTAGTGGACCCCTACCAAGATTGTTCAAATTATAGTGCTGGGGCCAAAAATGCCCCCGCCCTGTGGCCCTTTGGTTTTACATGGGCTTATATAGGGAAAATCTTTAAAAATCTTCTTCTCTGAACCCGCAAGGCCCAAGTCCTTGCTATTTGGTATGAAGCTTCATCTAGTGGACCCCTACAAAGATCATTCAAATTAAAGTGCTGGGGCCAAAAATGCCCCCGTCCCAGGGCCCTTTGGTTTTACATTGGCTTATATAGGGAAAATCTTTAAAAATCTTCTTCTCTGAACCCGCAAGGCCCAAGTCCTTGCTATTTGGTATGAAGCTTCATCTAGTGGACCCCTACCAAGATCATTCAAATTAAAGTGCTGGGGCCAAAAATGCCCCCGTCCCAGGGCCCTTTGGTTTTACATGGGCTTTTATAGGGACAATCTTTAAAAATCTTCTACTCTTAAGTCGCAAGGCCCAGATCTTTGCTATTTGGTATGAAGCTTCATCTAGTGGACTCCTACAAAGATTGTTCAAATTATAGTGCTGGGGCCAAAAATGCCCCCGCCCTGGGGCCCTTTGGTTTTACATAGGCTTATATAAGGAAAATCTTTAAAAATTCTTCTTCTCTGAAACCGCAAGGCCCATGTCTTTGATATTTGGTGTAAAGCTTCATCTTGTGGACTTCTACCAAGATTGTTCAAATTATAGCCATGTGGCCAAAAATGCTCCTGCTTGGGGCCCTTTGGTTTTACATAGACTTATTTTGGGAAAATCTTTAAAAATTTTCTTCTGTGAAACAACTAAGCCTAGGTCTTTGATATTTGGTGTGAAATTTCATCTAGTGGACCTCTATCAAGATTGTTAAAGTTATAGCCCTGGGGCCAAAAATGCCCCTGCCCTAAGACCCTTTGGTTTTACAAGACTTATATAGGGAAATCTTTAAAAATCTTCTTTTGTGAAACTGCAATGCCCATGTCTTTGATATTTGGTATGAAGCTTCCCCTTTTCAGACCTCCCTCAACATCATGCACATTATAACCCTGGGGTCAATTATGGCCCTCCCATGGGGCCCACTTGTTACTCTATGGATCAGGTGAGCGACCCAGGGCCATCATGGCCCTCTTGTATAGTTAACTGTCAGTACAATAAACATGAAGTCAGTGATATAAAAATTAAATCTCCAATTGACATTTTAAAGTTAAATAACACTTGCAGAGCCTATAATAAATACTTACAGCTGCCTGAATATTTTGATAAACAAGCTGCTTTTGAAAGGTCAGATCCTTTACAAGCTTTGTTGTCATTGCATAAATTTCACAGTTTTTCATTTGGAATAAATCCAAAGCTGAACTTGACAAATTGAAGCCAGTTAATATACCATCACGCCTGAGAGGCTTGAAAGAGATTCCATTGCAAAATTTTCTACGCGAAACAAGAGCATATAAAACGGTACAGGTAGATGATGAGGAAGGTACAAACACTTGGACATATGCTTTTGGAATTGTAACCGCGTTGTCATTTATAATAATTAGCATAATATGTATAGTTAGACATAAAAGTACATGTAATTTGGACCGAGTAATTGGTAAACAGAAGGCTAATATGCATGACCTTGAGAATGTAAATGTAAAATGTTCTCCTTCACATGGTGGCTGTGAAGAGATAGAGATGTCCGCTATGCTAGATAAAAGGAACGTCGATTACAGTTCTGAAGGACAGAAACCCTTCAAGCAGACGGATGCATCACTCGCTTGGCCTGTGTCCAAGGATGTGTCTATAGAATTGCCCTAAGTGGCAGTAATCTGTATATGTATATAGAGGATCCTCGTCGTTATAGTTGTTAGTTTATTAGTGAATCCAGGTCACTTGAAATAATCCTGGTTATTTTAACAGTATGAGACACTGTTATGTAGACATTTATCTGTGTACTTTGTATGACCCTTAAGGTCATGCATTTGCGAAGATTGACTACTCTTATTTAAAATCTTCACCTATGCGCACCTAAAGGGTAACACACAGGACTTTACACAAACTTAAAAGTTAATAAAATTTGAAGATTTTAAATAAGAGTGGGGTTTGAACAGTTAAACATAATTTCGTTAGTCGGATATTAGTATTATGGTAGGCCGGAGGAGGAGCAGAAACAACCGTTTCCAGTATACATGGTTATAAATGCTCATACGAAGTCAACACCGGAAGAAGACAGGGTTCTGGTTCCAAAAGATAGGGTACCTATATATCCTATACCAATACCAACACCGCCAGAGGAAGATGTTTAAATGGATAAAAACTTTATTCTTATTAATTTTATTAATTTTATAGTGTTGTGTTATTCTTGTGTGTGTGTGTGTGTTTTTTTTAAGTTACATGTTTTCAGAGGACTCATGGACTAAAGTGTTAACTTTAGAAAAGAGACATGAAAACTTAACACAGAATAACTTTATAAAGTGACATGTTATTATGTGTATAAGCGTATGCATATGTGGGATAATCCTGGTCACATTTAGAGAAATATCTTGGTCATTTTAAGAAAAGGTGTTGATCTAAATGTGAATTTATATATCAAGCTTCAGTGTTAATAATCCTGGTCACACGTGTTGTATTGTTAAAAGATGATTTTATTGTCTGAAGTGTGACATATATTAGGAGCTTGCTGTAATTGAAGTAAATACTTAATTTGTTTACTAACGTGATCAACTGGACATATCTTATCTTAGATATGATGTTATGATTATAAATTAATTTTCCTGTCTACGAAAATTAATTTATTATAAAAAAGGCAGGTATATAACATAGTCGTTCTCTGAGCATTTAACAGGTATAACATGTATGACATATAATGTTGAAGGGTCGTAAGAAACTAGCCTTGTATGATCTATAGTTTTGGTGGGTCGTAAAGGCATATAATTTTAACAGTTACTAAACTTTCTAAACTGTTAAAGCTTAATTAAGAATATTTCTTTCTGTAAAATACTGGTTTTTGCTAACAGGCTATAAACTGATGCATTGTACTTTCTAAACTTTATTTACATGTCTTGTTTATATTGGAACGGATTCAAATCAGTTGGAACGAATTCAAATCGTCATTTGACATATGAAATATGTGATTACGCAGTAACAACCTGGTGTTTATCAGTTTCTAGAGACATGCAGGTGCAGTAAACAAAACTTACATAATTCTAAAATGTATACGGATATGCCACTCAAAAAGGGGTATTTGTATATATATATGCTTATCACCCGAGTACATATTATGGTTTATGTCAGTTATAGGGGTGTATGTTTTAATGTTATGTCAATTAAACAGGTGCAGTAAGCTTTGAAAGGAATATAGGAAAACAATAACCTTTAAATAACTGCGTGGTAGCGTCCTGAAAATATGCAGTATGATTGACGTTTGCACAAATAATAAGGGTGTAAACGTGAATTGTAAAATGTTAGAAATGCTCAGAGAACTGATATAAGGTCCAGTTTTGAACACGTTAGTTAGATCTGAATTTGGGAATGTGTGGCGGTGGTAAAACGTCTCCCTGCCCTACATCATAGTGTAGATTATATTTTCTTGTCCTTTGGGATCATTGATTCCATTGTGGAATTTTGAAAATATCTGAGGGTCACTGATGAGGCCTAATTGGCCGAAACTAGCTTGTCTGGCCCAGAAAACATGTACACTCCATATTTTCACTTCTGTGGTGTATTCTTTGCTTCCAAAGGATAACCCTTTTATAGAACATATTTAACTTCACTACAGCTGGTGTGTGGGAATGTGTGGCGGCGGTAAAACGTCTCCCTGTCCTACATCATAGTGTAAATCATATTTTCTTATCCTTTGCGATCATTGATTCCATTGTGGAATTTTGAAAATATCTGAGGGTCACTGATGAGGCCTAATTGGCCGAAACTAGCTAGTCTGGCCCAGAAAACATGTACACTCCATATTTTCACTTCTGTGGTGTATTCCTTGCTTCCTAAGGATAACCCTTTTATAGAACATATTAAGATGTAGAGAGAGATCCACGCTGGTTATAATAGATCTCATTTTTTGAAAGTATCAGATTGAAATTAATCTGATACAACTTTTTGGCTGTCGCGAAAATGAAATGAAATGAAAATTAAAACTTAGAAACTTTAGAAAGCCTTTATTTTATTGTGTTATAAAAGCGAAGTACTAAACAAGAACACTATACGACATAGGTCTACGGTAACCCACTACGTTTTGTTTTGTTTGTTTGATTTGAGGTTTAACGTCACCGTCAACACTGTAAAGGTCATTTTGGTGACGTTGCTTCCAATTTTGTGGGACTTTTACCCGACATTGAGATGAAATGACATCTCAAGCCCTGTCGTCGTATGAAACCAATAGAGTTTATTAGCGTGGACGGTCCCGCCTCGCACCGCGGTTCCTGGACAGGCTTAGATCCTCGAAGCGGTTTACCAGTACTAGTGTGCGGGCCGGATTCAGCTCTGCGTGGAAGCATCATGCAGCCCATATATTTCTTCAAGCCCCTATGGGCTAACCCACTACGTAACAGGTCAGTAGAAGGTATTATAGGTCACTACCAATTATAGCGTGCAGTTATTCGACCCCCACTTTATTAGGTTACTAGAATGCCTGATTGCGGTATAAGCATTGTTTCCCAATATTTAGCTATAGGGTAAACGCACTGAGAATGTATAAAGAGATGGAAATACCTGCAATCCAGTGTTTATAGGGTAGATGAGGGAGGTAAATGGTCGCAAAAAAGCGATATGTACCATATTTAGTCATTGATCGGCTCGAACAGTAATTTGCTGGGTAATAAATTATATTTGGAGGTCCCTTGTAAAGTAGATAAAATCACAAGCGCGTAGCTCGAGTAATTTGCCTACTTACAACTCGCAGATGTTAGCAGACAAATAAACTGAAATTAACTTTTTAATGACAGATTCTTTCTGTCATTCTTCGTCGTGCTGCATGTTAACGTCCGAACTTCCGGCTTCCACTACTTTTGAAATATGACTCCGCGCAAATAGTCCGTTGTTTGTTGACTTTTCATGCTCGCTGTCTCAAAACTAATTTCTCATGGCATTATTTCCGCATTTTGATAACATGCTTTGTTTCATTTGTAATCAAAATACAAAAATGATCTTTCTTAAATTACAAACAAAACGGGAAAAGTTAATTGAATATGCATAAGGAAAGTTCCCATTTTATACAGACGACCGCATAATGGGTCATTGGCGAATCTTGGAGGCGGCGTCTAACCACGGCCTTCACTGCGGGCTTCACTGTTGTCGAAAGTTAGCCCATTTTTTTTCCTAAATTAATTCCTATATTTCTAGCTGACGCCCCTTAATTTTGAACCGGGATTTCGAAATGAAATCTTCGTCAGATAAGTGATAATATTACATTCAGTACAAAATGGGTTATGATTAATTATAATTGTATCAATACGCCATTAAAGTACCTTTGTATATTTTAGAAAAGAAAAACAAAACAAAACAATATGTATAGAGCTACAATCAGTGCACACCATTTAAGTATCTAGATAAACTTTGAAAAATAAAGAAAATAGACCGTATAATAAGCTGTATTTAACTTTTGAATATCGGCCAAAGTAGAAGTAAAACAAAGATCAGGAATTGATACAATTAACTTACTCCACCCATAAAAGACACCAAAGGGAAAGAAATACAAACATTAAGCGACCAGACCATAATGGAAACCCAAACAAAGGAAGCCGCTTTGTCTGGTCCTGACCCGCACACAACAGTTAACAGGCCAGGTTAAGATTTTACCCCTTCAACCCACGAGTTTCTCCAGTTCACTCTTCAGTCACTGAATTTGTACGCGTCCATTCTACACATGTAAATTGGGTGTCTAGTCAATAGTCGTCAATAGCATGTCAAACCACGTAGAACCGAATGCGGTGTATCAATATGAGCCATCTCACCAGGTTCTACACTGTTTGCATCTGTAGTTATCTGTACTTGGCTATAAAGGGCTGAAATGGTACAGACTCATAACACTTACATGACCTAATTAAATGCGAAGTACGTGACGCTAGAAAATTCAACGTACGGTAGCAAGCCAGCAATAATAAACTCCTAATAGTTATCACTGTCCAATTCTGTTGTATAGGTCTAAATAACTGAATATGTAAGCACAATGTTGTGATAAATAATTAGTCACATGCCGCAAAACCTCAAACATCGCACAAAAAGTGTTTTCCTTTATTGTAGCGCACGACATAAGGCAGATTCTTGACTAAGCCGCGAAACACATCTCAGTCAACAAGTGTAAGCTTTTACAAGAAAGTTGCGGCTATGTGTTGTCATAAAACTGGCAACTATCTCAGCAGACACATGACGTAATTGTGACATCACATCAACGTCGGTGCAACGTCATGACGTTGCATCGACGTTGATTTGACGTTGCCCTAGCGACGTGTGCCTGCTGGGTAGTCATTTGCATGCTGTTTTATTTATAATGTCCAAGTAAAATGAAGATGAAAGTGTTTAACAGCCGATTCACCTCAGTTTTGTGAACTAAACTAAAAATCAGCAATCCAGCGCCATTGTCCTTATCACTTAAGAAAGTAAATCTGAATTGCACGACCCGCAGAAAAGCGACCGACGGTTGATTTTCTAAGAGTGCCCTAAAATCACCGTGTCATTCTGTCATTCTGTCAGTCTGTCTGTCCGTCCGTAACCCGTTTGTGAAAATTTGTGATAGTGACTTAACCGCTTGGAATATTTAAACAATTTTTGTCATACTGAAAGATATCAATGAGATCTAACCAATGAACTTCCGAAATATTACATTCCATTTAGTAAAGCCTCGCCGAGGCGAAAAATGTGAAAATTTTCGAACTGCTTCTCCTCGGAAACCGTTGGGCCGATTGAAGTCAAATTTCATATGAAGCCTCTATGGGATGGGGGAAACCAAAATTTGCTCATGGGATCCAGGTCACATGACCAAAATGGCCGCCAAACCATATATGGTCTGTCTGTCTGTCCGTCCGTAACCCGTTTGTGAAAATTGGTGATAGTGACCTAACCGCTTGGAATATTTAAACAATTTTTGGCATACTGATAGATATCAATGAGATCTAACCAATGAATTTGCGAAGTATTACATTCCATTTAGTATAGCCTCGCCGAGGCGAAAAATGTGAAAATTTTCGAACTGCTTCTCCTCGGAAACCATTGGGCCGATTGAAGTCAAATTTCATATGGGACCTATATGGGATGGGGGAAACCAAAATTTGCTCATGGGGTCCAGGTCACATGACCAAAATGGCCGCCAAGCCATATATGGTAAAAACCCTTCAAAAATAGTCTTCTCCAGAGCCACTGGGCAGATTTCCATGAAACTTGATAAATAGCATCTGGGACGTAGGCCCATCATAAATTGCTAAAATGGTGACCCTGGGTTGGCCTTGGCCTTCTTTGTGCCTAGGTCTAACTTTGACACATATGCTTTTGTATTGGAAAAGTGAGAATGCATAAGATATATATTTTTGCTCCTTACGATAAGGCGCATTTATTGGGGGAGCCGTTTTAAGTCCAGGTCACATGACCTAAATGGCCGCCATACCCATATATGGTTACATTCATAAAGCTAAAAGCATCCGATGGGTCGTGCACTTCAGCTGAAGCACTGGTTTTTCACAGAATCTGTCATTTCAGTGCCTTTTGGCGCTTTGATTTCACTTGGGTTTCTTTCAAAGACAACTGCTTCTAAATGAATAATCATTCCGCCGTGGCCGTTGATAAGTTTATTCTATCGCTCTCGAAAGAATTTCTAAAATTTCATGATCGTTTTTGCGGCATTTTTAACATTTCGATGATAAAGTCGGAATAATAAGGAATGAATTATCATTTCTGTTGGTCTGAACATTAATATTTGCCATTCTTCTATGGATTAATGATTTTGGATTACCGCTTTGCCGGGTACTACGACCTAAACTACTTTTGTGGATTTTGCCGATGTGTGAACTCCAGCGATTCACTCACAACCTTAGCATAAAGCCCATTTTTGAAAATTTTATCGACGAGTTAACTTCGGCGAAGCACTCACAAATTTAGCAAAAAGCCCAGTTTTGAAAATTTTATCGACGAGTTAACTCCGGCGATTCACTCACAAACTTAGCATAACCTATGCTAAGTTTGTAAGCGTTTTGCCTGAGCTTGCACATCGATAAAAGTTACAAAAATGAAATTCCTTCGTTTAACCCATTTAGTACCAGAAACCTCAAAACGGGTAGCCTGGCAAACAGTGCAGGCCAAGATCAGACGCCGCAGACCGCGGCGTCTGATCAGGGCCTCCACTGTTTGCAAAAAGTTCAGATATTTTCCTAATAAATTTTGAAGAAATCACAACTTGACACCCCTAAATTTTGAAATGGACTCCTGGCATACATAAGGAGGAAGATTCCATTTGGTTCAAAAATGGTTAATAACAGCGACGATTTATAAGCAGTAAATTGCGCGCGCGTGTTTGTAAATGCTCACCAGACGTAAAGCGTCTCAATCAAGTTGAACTCCAAACCTATCCTATGTCTGCCTCTACAAGTTGCTTGAATTTCGTAGTGAAATGTTTAAATATTAATGACAAAATTAATTAGTCACGACAAACCTTACCGAAGGGCGTGCATATATTCATGAGTTTCCCTCAAGCAAAAGTTTGAAATCGAAGGATACCCTTTTTCTGGCATTTCGTTATCATTTCCGACTAAATTGCGAAATGCTGCATAATACATGTATGTTCTCTTACGACATGGAGACTTACAAGCGTGTAGGTACGTTTAGGTCTTTTAATGAAATATATGCATGGTATACATTTTTGATAAATGGAGGATATTTACTTTTTTGAGGTGGATACTAAAATATTCCATCAAGTGTGCTGAGAACATCTGAATTTTACGAGTGCAAAGCATGAGTGAAAATTCTGATGTTTTCAGGACACGAGATGAAATCATTTTGATATCCACCGAAACAAAATAAAATTTTCTTATTATTTTATAGCAGAAAGCAAGATTCATAGCTGAACGTAGGCGATACAAGTAATCCCGGCTCGCTACAGTGAAAACATGAATGATTTGAGTCACTAGTGAAATGATACGATATCATTTCACTAGTGTATGATATCATTTTTATTTTGTTTCAGATATGCATTGATTTCACTGCTTAATATAAAATAAATAGAGTTTCTTGCTCAGCTAAATTTAAATATGGGATTTATAAACCGAGGAAGGTTAAATATCCGATAAAGAAACGAGTGCGCTTGCGCACGGGTTTCTTTATCGGATGTTCAACCTCCCGAGATTTATAAATTCCGTATTAAATCGACTGAGTCAATAAAATGTATATAAGAGCTGATGGATCATTTATTATCTAATTCTTAGTACAATTCACTCTTAACCCTTGTCCTGCTGTGCCCGGATATGCCTTATCTTTGAAACAATGTAGATCCAGATCAGATGGCTTCTGATGAAGCCATCTGATCAGGATCTACATTGTTTGCCATTCAGATTGTGAATGTGTTGCAATAATTTGCATCAAGTAATCTGATTGGTTGATAATCGGTAGTGGGTGTGGCATTTATGAATATTCACCAGAACAAGGGTTAACATACAGTCCATGCGAAATGTAGTGGGCGCAGTGATACATAAGCTGACCGTAACAAAAACTGTATAGGCGCCATTTTGAAAGGGCTTTCTATTGCACTGGACTAAACTCATTATAGCGACAAAACAATTAAAATAAGGGAGTACAGTAACCAAACTTAAGCCTCATTCAGTGGTTATGTCGATGTAATCTTTATTTCAACGCTGCCACCGAGTCAAAAATCATACATTCTGAACGTTGTTAACATCTTCTGAGATGCCGTTGACATGGCGTCAAGGACAACGCGTCAACGTGAATTAATTTTGCCACGTCTAAATATAACGATTGCAATGGAAAAGTGGGACCGGCAACAGGCAAATATTTCCTGAGAGGAAATAAATCTTCCTATGCCAGAGGTGATTATCGTTTTTAATTCATTGGTAAATCGTGTTATTTCTTCGATATGCATGTAATATACATATATGTATACTGAGCCAAACACATCCCGCAACCCAGATATGGTTAAATTTTCATGGTAATGTCTGGTGCAGGATAGTCTGAAAGACGTATGTTGCTGAACTATCACCAAAGAATGATTTGGTTTCGTTGATTTCGGTTGCTAGAGCATGGTTTATGGAGGTCGAAACCGATTGGTCAAAACAATAATTTTGATTCCATGCGCTTCCGGAGATATCTGGAATGCCTTTCAAGAATTCCTTTTTAAACGATCCCCCAATAAGGAAAGATTATGTGATTTAAAAATGTCTTTCACATTGTCTCAAAATTTAACGAGAAAGTTCTAACGACTGACATGTTGGCCTTTTTACTGAACATTCCATAGACAACAATAGAAAATTAAAGTGGTGAAAAATTCCAATAATTGGATTTTTAAATGAAAACCTTGTCAACGTTGTTTACTTTTATTGTTGTTGGGCGTTAGAAAACAAAATTCTGTGGAATTATTGCATCAGGGCTCAGAACTGTCTTCGACAAATTCTGAGATTGCCAATTGGACCCTTTATGCCATAGTTCCATAATTTCCTGTCTGGAAGCGAAAACATGTTGTCGTTTGCAATCAAAATTAACGAAAACCTATTGATTAACAATAAAATTAATCATTACACAAAACATTCTCAGCAATACTTTTAGAAAACGGTCTTCATTTCAAGTGTACGAATGCATGTCACATGCCGCGTTCTTGAAAATCACAATGTGTTTCATTTTTGACAACCACCCTAGCTCCAGAATTTGGTTTTGTTTCTCGAACAGATTAAAACAGAATGTTAAAATCAAAGTGCTGCTGGATGCTTTGGACATTGGCCAGTGTTATTATATAGACGATTCATAGACTATATATTCATTCTGCTCATTATTGTCAATACAAACCACTGTTGCATAATAACTTTGGCTCAGTATATATAGCCGTTTTATTTAGGATTGGCAGGATGTGCACCTGTATGGAACGCCTTTACTGTCGCCATGGGAATATTCTATTAACAACAAGGGGAATATGTGGATCTGATTGCTCCCCTGAGCTCTGAGTATTTGGCGAATCTTTTCTCCATCTTAGTAAACTACAACTTTTGTACTCGCATGTATAAAGTTTCATAATTTTATACTCTATCAGTCAGTTCTGTCTAGCTGACTCTTGACGGTATGACATTCATGTTTATATTTTATTACTTTCATGTCATAGGTGACAACAGATTTGGAAATGTGCACTGTTTTACATTTTTCCATAGAAACACCCATTGCCAGGAGGCCGAACAAGAAACTTACCTGCCCTGGACAATTTGGTCGAAATGTCTCCCATTGCCAGGTGCTGCAACTACATGATTTACTAACTGGTATAATTGACACTTTTCCCATTCAAAAGCCTAAGAAACCAAATTTGACCACATCGTAAAATAGGCCGAGGTCAACCTAGTATCGTAATTTCAACAAATCTAAAAGTACTTAGTTGCCTGGTGCTATATAGGAAGTTTCAAGACAATCTACCCAGCGGTTCTGGAGAAAAAAATCCAAAGGTTATTACCATACACAGCTATGGTGACAATCTAAACTATTTGAACACCGCACGTAAACCCATATTGTACCGGAAACCGCCAAACGGGTAATTGGCAAACAGTGCAGGCCCAGATCAGACACCGCAGAACGCGGCGTCTGATTAAGGCCCACACTCTTTGCAAAAAGTTCAGCCATTTTCCAAATAAAATTTGAAGAAAACATAACCGGACACCCCTAAATTTTGAAATGGACTAATAGTACATATAAGGTGGAAGATTCCATTCAGTACAAAATGGGTTAATGTTTCATTGAAATTGGTCCAGCCTTTTCTGAAAAAATGCCCGTTGGAGTGTTGACGGACCTGAAATCGTAGTGACCTAGATATAAGGGCATTGAAAGACCTTGATCTCTGGCATACATAGATATTCGTGTAGTATTTACTTTCATGTCACAAATTACAACCGTTTTCGAAAACTGCATCGCTCTACTTTTCCCCCCATTCAAAAGCTTAAGGAAACAAATTTGACCATGTCATAAAAAAGGTCAAGATAAACTTAGTGTCATCATTTGAACAAAGTTGGTGGTACTTAGTAATTTGATGCTTCATACAAAGTTTCAAAGCAACTGACCCTGTGGTTCTGGAGATGTTTTAATTATTTTACCATATATGATCATGGTGGATATCTTGTCACGTGACCTGGGCCATTAACAAATTTTCGTTTAACCTTTGCCATGGGGCATCATATCTATTTGAAACAGTCCGAACACTTTCAAAGAAAATTTCCTCTGAATGTTAAGCGACTTGCAAAACTAGTGTTCTGGGACCAAGGACTCTGAATAAGCTTGACCTTTGACATTTATAGACACTCATGTAGCACCTATGTCATTTCATAGAAAATAATGATTGCCGACCAGTGCTGAATAATTTACCTATAATTTGCCTGTATATGTTGTGTGTCACCATTATAATCGCCTCGATGAGGCGATCCTAATGGGCACCTGTGTATGTTGTGTGCTAACATTTAGGTTTTCTAATTGGTATACACGACATACCTGTTTATTTTAAAGAAAATGGAAAAGTCATCCGACTATGCCCCCTGGCATGGCGCTATACTTGATCCGCAGTGGTTTGAACTTCCCTTCTCTCGAACAGATCTCCATGGAACCTAAGGTAACGAAATTCGACCTATAAAGTCCCTTTTAGTGACGCGGATGGAGTGGTAGAGTTGGCTGATTCACGAGTTACGGCAACGGAGAGCACGGTTAAGACCAGGATAGGTGACCGCGTTACTTGACTTCATAGACGGCTCAGCTAACTGGTGGCGGAGGTGGGATGGAAATAGTTCCGCTGATGAGTTGTATAGACTCCGCTCTCGGGTTTGCCTAGTGCGGCATGTGTGACTTCGGGGACGAAGTCAAGAGATGGGGAGAAGAAATGGGGACAGGGTGCCCATTTGGGGGTATTCTGGCCTTGAACCAAATCGTTTTATTTTTTGCAGGTAAACAGCCTAATATGTGTACTTTATTATGGCATACCCCTGGTCGCACAAGGTTGTTTGTTTTTTTAAGCTACACGCCTTTAAAAGAGGGTGGGCTGACTTAGCATGACACTGTAGTGTATTTTGAAAGTTAACTCTGGTTATTACCTGTGTGCGCTTTCACTGCAATTTGTTCTTAGGTAGACTGAAGTATGTCTGAAGTGATGTTTAGAAACATTTTTCGAAACAATATTGCAGCTTAGGAAGATTAACTGCATTTTCCAAACGCTAAGATATATTCACTTATTTTTAACCATAATCATTTTTTTAAAGTTTCTGGTAATATGGGAGGAAACCAATGATGATTCTTGGATAACAGTATCATTTTTATCAGTACAATTGGTAGCAGTGTGGTACCGGATGATTTGAGCAACATTTAATGGTTCATTGAACAAAGAATTGCAAATGGGTAGGGTAATAAGATTGTAAACTATTCAACCACCTTACCAATACATCAAAACCATGCACGAGATTTATTTAACAGATGTCCAGTCACATAGATTTCACATGAGCCATCTAAGGTTCAAAACACTCCCCAAAAGAGGGTAATAGGGTGTTAACATACATCTGATGTTTCAAAATACTATCCAAAAGAGGGTTATAGATTGTAAGGTGAGATACATCTGAAGTTAGAAAATACTACCCAAAAGAGGGTTATCGATTTGTAGGGTGTTAAGATACATCTGAGGTTACAAAATACTACCCAAAAGAGGGTTATAGATTGTAGGGTGTTAAGATACATCTGAGGTTACAAAATACTACCCAAAAGAGGGTTATAGATTGTAGGGTGTTAAGATACATCTAAGGTTACAAAATACTACCCACAAGAGGGTTATAGCTTTGTAGGGTGTTAAGATACCTCTGAGGTTACAAAATACTACCCTCAAGGGGGTTATAGATTGTAGGGTGTTAAGATACATCTGAGGTTACAAAATACTACCCACGAGAGGTTATAGAAGTGATTTGTCAGACGCTAAAGCCTTAAAAGGGTGTTAAGGTACATCTTAGGTTACAAAATGCCACCCAATAGAGGGTTGTAGAAGAGATATGAAGAAGCTAAATGGTGTTAATATACATATGTGGTTACTAATCACTACCCAAGAAAGGGTTATAGAATAGTAGGACAGAAGCTACATGATGTTTAGTTTCATCTGAGGCTGCAACATATAACACAAGAGAGGGTCATGGAATAGATGTGACTTAGCTAATAGGTATAAAGATACCATTTGTGATAGAAGACAATACCCAAGAGAGGATTAAAGAAGAGATTGAAAAGAAGCTACAGTGTGTAAAGCTACTGCCGAGGCTACAATACTATATCCAATAAAAGGTTTAATGATGGATTAGATAGAAGCTGAAGGTTGTAAAGATAGCACTTAGACCTCTAAACACTAAAGAAGGGAGAAACGAGTGATGAGTTATATCTGAAGCTTCCAAACACTATTCCAAAAAAGAAGTTTATAGAACAGACTGCACTGAAGCTTATAGGTATATGCATACATCTAAGGCTCTTCAGCAGTACCTAAATGGGGTTACTGAAGCTTTCTTCTGTAAAGCTATGTCTGAGTGTATAGAGCAGATGACACTGAAACTAACAGCTGTCAAGATACATCTGAGGGTGCAAAATCAGCCATCGAAAACAAATGATATAAAATGAATGGGTCTGGTGCCTACCGTTAAATTTTCAGATTTTTTATACATTTTTGAAGTTCACAGACCTGTTCCAAACGTAGATATAAAATCGTGAAATATTTCTCAGGTTTCTGAGACAGATTATCCTGGTAAAGATTGACTACACGTGAAAAATGAAAAACCCATTTCAGGAATCTCCATCATCAATGCATGCGCCAAGATTGGGTGACAACCCATTAGTGTATTTTGTCCTGAAACTACTATATCTTTGAAAATAAATATATCAGACACTCACACTACATTATTGTAACAACACGATATTGATGTATTAGTATGGTGGCTGAATAGTAATTAAACTCACAATCTGAATTACCCCACCCATTTCCAATTCTGTGTTCACTGTACCATGAAATGTAGCTTAAGTCAACCAGTTCTACATGGCTATCGTGCTGATAAAATGATACTGTTGTGAATGAATCATCATTGCTTGCCTCCTACATTACCAGTAACTTCAAATATTTAATGATTAAGGTTAAAAATAAGAAAAAGTCCCTTGATGTTAGAAAAATGCATTTGATCTTCCTAATTTTGTTTCGAAAACTGTTTCCACACATCACCCCAGACATCTTTCAGTCTACCTAAGAACAAATTGCAATGAAACAGCACATGGATGATAACCAAAGTTTACTTTCAAAATACATCAGTGGCATGCTAAGCTACCTATCCACATTTAAAGGCCTGTAGCTCGAAAAAAACAAACCAACCTTGCGCGCGACAAGAGGTATGCCATAATAAAGTAAACATGTTAGGCTGTTTACCTGCAAAAAATAAAAAGATTTGGTACAAGGCCAGAATACCCCCAAATGGGCACCCCCCGCCCCCTTTAACGACATCTAAACCCTTTCTGTAGCATCCGACTCTTTTAGTGACGCGGACTGAATGGAAGAGTTGGCTGATTCACGAATTAAGGCAACGGAGAGCGTGGTTAGTACCTGTATGAATGACCGCGTTGTTTGGCTTCGTGGACGGCTCAGCTAACGTGGTGGCTGAAGGATAGAAATAGTTCCGCTGATGAGTTGCATAGACCCCGCCCTCGGGTTTGCCTAGTGAGGTATGTGTGACTTCGGGACGAGTCAAGAGATGAGGGTGGTTGGGTGTGTGTGTGTGTGTGTGTGTGTGTGTGTGTGTGTGTGTGTGTGTGTGTGTGTGTGTGTGTGTGTGTGTGAATTCGGGTTTAACGTCGCTTTCAACAATTTTTCAGTCAGTGGAGGAGGGGGGCGTTACGTTACGTAAGATGTATGTATACCACTTATAAAAGTAAGCTGAGCCTTTTAGTGACGTGGATAGAGTGGTAGAGTTGGCTGATTTACGGTGAGCGCGGTTAGTACGATGGGTGACCGTGTTGCTTGACTTCATGAACGCCTCAGGTGACGCTACAGTACCATTTTTGTTATGAGCTTGCTCAATTATTCCTTTTGTAATGAAGTCCATATCCACCAATGTTTTATGACATTTTGGTCGTGACAAGGGAAACCATGCTTTTGGCATGTCCGCTCAGGGAAGTCACAAAACAGATTGTGTACAAACTCAACTATATTACAACCTTCGTAATCTATATGAACAAACCTTGGGTCAAGAATCCTACCCATAGGGCACAGTGAAGACTCTGATCAGACTGCGCGGATGCGCAGTCTGATCTGAGTCTTTCACTGGGCACGCAGGCTCGAGGAGTCCTTTTCATTTGGTGAGAACGATTTATAACAGACAGGTCATGGAACTATGTCAGTCATAGCAGTTTATCATTCTTTCATAATTGCATGGAGAAGTAATCAACCGAAATGAAATAAATCATATTTATAATCCTTTTGTATTTAAACTGACGCAGGAGAAAAGAGTATTCGGGACTCTCCGTTTTTGGTTCTTTAATGCGCATGCGCAACCAAATAACATTGATATGCACATGACTTGTTGCATGCTGCTTTCTCAAGGCCTCAACTACACGTCTGCGAGCAGCAAAGGATCTTGCGAGCTGCGCTTATGCACAGGCTCGCAAGACCCTTTGCTGCTCGCCAGAGCGATAGAACCCTTTTCAAATGAGTTGGCTCAAATTATATTATCTTTTAGCATTTGTTTTAATGTCCAAAGACGTGTGATAAGATCCATTAAGACAGGTATGTCTTCATCGGATTAGGTTGAATATCGTGATTTTCTGTGATCAAATCTTCTAAAATAGCAATGGACACATTGTTTTTCTGCTACTTGAAACAAATATGGGTTGGCGACTATAAGAAGGCGTTAAATCATTGTTCGACACAATCGCCGTTTTGATCTGATGATATGAAACTATAATGTCATGCTTAAAGGTTCCTTGACGAATTTCCAGAGATTGCTCGAATGCACATCAGTATTCGCTCTGTAGGACGACGAAAGTTATTTTTGTTCAGATGCTTTATACTATCATGTTTATAGAGGGTTTATCACTGCCCAACGTTCGTTCTGGGCGATTGACCCCTGTCATACGAGTTTACAAGTACATGAGCTTTTTATGTGTGCAGTGACCATTTTGATTCAAAAGTTTCTAAATGTTCGGTAATCATAATTTTATAAGTTAAAATATTAGGTATTAATTGGTACAGCTGGCACATTTTTGCCATTTACAAGGGAGAACAAGCGTTGTGACCCGAGTCTCTTTTTCAGTATGAAATAAAGTTCTCGTCAGGAGCAAAGTCGCCATTCATTTTATGTGTGCAGTCAACCATTTTGATTCAAAGGTTTCTATATTAGGTAATCATTATATAATTAATTAAAATATAAGCTGTTTTAGTTTGTACTAATTTATTAGCTCACCAGAGCCGAAGGCTCCGGGGGAGCTTATGGGATATGCAGTTGTCTGTTGTTTTGTCGTCATCGTCTGCGTCGTCTGTATCGTCTGCGTCGTCGTCTGGCGTCAACACTTTCAAACGACATCTCCTCTGATGCCACTGGGCCGATTGAGTCCAAATTACATCTGAAGCATCCTGTGGCTGGGGGATTGAAAGTTTGTTTTTACGAAAGTCGGTTCTTAAGTTTGGTGGCTTGGCAACTCAGAGTTTCCATAGACTTATGGGGAAAATTAAATAAACGGCATTAACTGCCAAGCGTTGCGGATATTTTGACAAATCTTTCATAGAAACGTTCCTTGAGCAATTTACTATCTGCTAAATGATTTTAGGCCTACTGTTCATTTTTATTGGTTGCCATGGAAACCAAATGCAAAAAGAAATAGAAAAAAAAGCTTTAAAAAATCATCTTCTCAGAAACCGCAGCCTTCATGAGGCTGAGACTTTATGGAAATATACACAATATTTGCCTATACAGGTTTTGCGTTTTTTTAAATGAAATTCGGCTCTTTAGTTTGGTTTCTATGGCAACGTAGATTTTCCTTAGACTTGTAATGGGGAAAGTTGAAAATTGGCATACAGCCAAACCTTTGAAGATATTTTGACAAACTTTCGTAGAAATATTTCTTAAGCAATCATCTATCTGCCATATGATTTTAGGCCTGCTGCTCAATTTAACTGGTTGTTTGTTTGCCATGGAAACCAAAATAAAAATAGAAAATATACTTAAAAATCAGCTTCTCAAAACCCGTATGCTCTGTGAGGCTGAGACTTTATGGAAATATTCCCCGTATTTGCCTTAACATGTTTTTTTTTTTTTTTTTTTTATTAAATTATGCTCTTTAGTTTGGTTGCTGTGGCAAATTAGAGTTTCCACAGACTTGTAATGGGGAAAACTGAAAATTGGCATTTACTGCCGAGCCTTAGCGGCTATGTTTGCCAAACTTTTATAGAAATATTTTAAGCAATCTTCTATCTGCCATATTAGTTTCCATAGACTTATAATGGGAAATTGAAAAACGGCACTAACTGCCAAGCCTTTGCAGATATTTAACAAAACTTTCACAAAAATGTTCCTCATGCACTCTTCTATCTGCCATATGATTTAGGCCTACTTCTCAGCGACATCAGCCCTCTGAAGCCACTAGGCTGATTGGGTCGAAATTTTATCTGTAGCTTCCTAGCTTGGGTCCAGGGCTTCCATGGTTTTTAAAATACATGGTTGCCAGTGAGCATTGCCCCCCGCCCCCGGGCTCTGGTGAGCATAGTGGTCTATGGGCCTCTTGTTTAGCTCGATTGCGATAAAAGCTTCTGGCTTATTTGAATTGCTCTCGAACACACCCGATGCAGCGGCATTACGCTTCTTGCCGAAGGACACGCCTTGCCTCCGGTGGCCGGATTTGAATCCCTAACCTCTCGATCATAAGTCGCACACGCTAATCACTGAGCTATACGGCGGGCTTATTTACGCCTAAGGAGCTGTGACGTCAGGAGCAATGTCGTCCCTATCTGTAATCATTGGCGCCTACCGACGGAGAACTGCAGTTAGTTAACGTATCGTTAAAACTTTGATATTTATGCTTATATTTTTGCTGAAAAGGAAAACAAGTTGCTCTCAGGAAAAAATAAGAATATATTAGATAGTATACTTGTTAAAACAGTTAACGATTTGACTACTAATGAGCTTATTAAGCTAACGAGGATTTGAACGACTGACCCCTGACATTTTGACCCTTTTCAACCAATCCCTGTACTGGGGAGTCACATATCTGGGAGCCACGTTTCTTAACGTTTGGGACATAAATTAATTTAGCCACGCCCATATAGATTTCAACCAATCAAATTACCTGCTTTAGTTTATTCATTCAAATTTGCAAATTGAAAAACAAACTGTAGATCCTGATCAGATGGCGTTTTTCAGTCTGTCCTTGTAAAAGCCAAGTTTTATGTAAAGTTGGTTTTACGTGGTATTCATTACATTGATTTGTGTTCTACGTTTCGACCGTGCAACCGAAACTCCAGCTGTCCATTTGTTAAGCTAATGAGTTTTCATTTGTTCCACCATCTCTCTTTGGTCGGGGTAAGGGATTGAGGATGGGGTCGGGATGTGGATACAACTGATGCATAGGAGAGGTCCATTAATGGCAAGGGAGACTAATTTCTTCTCAAAAAGGATTGTCCCTCCTGAAAATGTATCCACTCGCCTGACATCAACAAACATGTGTTTCTGATCTGGTTTAGAAGATAAGTTCGAATGGCCAGGTTGTGGTGATCAAAGGTGACCCAATTAACCCATACATACCTAACGTCCCAAAATAGAATAGTGGCACATAGTGAAAATCCTGATCGGAAGCCGCAGCATGCGGCGTCTGATCAGTGTCTTCACTCTTTGCTTAAAGCATGGAAACTGGATAGGAATGACACTTACAATACAATAAACGAATTAAACCTTGTCCAAAGCGTGAAAACTCGGTATGTCATTAAAGAGTATATCTGATTCAACAACATTCAAAACCCCATTTTATGTAACCCTAACTAACACCCGTTGAAGATTAATTCGGTCTAAGGTCGAACGACAATGGGAAAGGAAATAAAGCTATATGTCTGTTGCTCTTGGAACATCACGAAAACACGCCATGATTTTTACCCCTTAAACTCAACTTGTATATGGAAAAAACTGAGGTTTGCAGGGACATACGCTATCATTTATGCTCATAACATAGATTGAGGGTATTTGTTAGAACCGCCTCGCTGATGCTGTTCCCGATGTCTATTTTCTGAGCAGATATATGAACAGTTGCAGCAGCGGTTCTAACGTGTTCCCACAATCTATGTTCTAAGCAGAAATATGAAAAATAGCAGAATTTCTTTCTGAAAATTTTCAGTTTTGTGGTGGTAAAATGTTTAATATGCTTGATGAACACAGAACACTATTGTAGAAAGAAAATGTGATGGAACGTAAAAAGCTGCCATTTAAAATAAAAATTCTAACACAGCGCGCCTATATAGGCAATGCAAAATAACTGTGTTTTATTCTGCAACAAATCACAGCTCGGAAGAGCGTGACGTGTGACGTCATTAAAAACTGCAAATTTATGACGTCACTAGTCGATTTACTTGACGTTAGTCGGTGTAACGTCATTTTCTCGCATCGAGAACGTTAGAAAAGGATGTAAATGCATGTGTTTCAGTCGATAATTTTAGCGGGATTTCTTCTACCAATGGCGAAAAAGTTGTGAGATTTTGAAGGAAACAACAACATTATTGCCGATTTTCAGCGTGTTAGAATCGAAATAGATCAGCTCTAGCCAGTGATTTGTTGGGTAATAAATCACAGTTTGTCGGTCAGTTGTAAGTAGACAAATCACGCGCGCTACGCGCTTATGATTTGTCTACTTTACAACTGACCTCCAAACTGTGATTTATTACACAACAAATCACAGTTAGAGCTGATCTATTTCTTAAACAAAAACAACAACAACAAAAAAAAAAAACACGTTACAGACTTTGTTTATTACCGAGACTTGGCTGCTTCCATGCGTATTTTGCATCTGCATATGAAATGCATCTGAATATGAAATGAGGACGAGATTGTTAAAAATTCAGGAGTTCAAGCCCCCCCCCCCCCCCACACACACCCTCAACCACCATCCCCACCCTCTACCTCAACTCTTTTCTGCCGACCGTCCCAAGGCGGCCGTTCCTGTGCAGTTGCGAAGAATAATGTTTATCGAATTGTATGTTGGTGCTCCAATTCGAAAACACATCCGTGCGACTAATAGTGCATTCTTTTTTATCTCCAAAATAATTACTCTTATTTTCTTTTTTTTTTTTTTTTTTTTTTTGATGAAAATTGGTGATTGTTTTTCTTTTTTCTACAACATAGGTTGTGGGAACTCGCTAGAACCGTCTTACTGAGGCTGTTCTGACAAGTAACCACAACTTATGTCTTGGAGTAGAAATAAGAAAAAAAAAACCGTTAGCCCCAGTTTTCTATATGTGAAGTGGGGTATATGGGGGAGTTCATTTCACGGACGTGTTCACAAAATGCGTCTTTTTTTTTTTTGTTTTTTTTTGTTTGCTATTTTTGTGTATACCTTTATGTCACTAATCCGTGACTTGAGAGGAATGTTAACCCTTGTCCTGCTGAATTTTCAAATTAGCCACACCCACTACTGATTATCAACCAATCAGATCACTTGATGCAAACTATTGCAACAAATTCACAATCTGAATGACAAACAATATAGATCCTGATCATTCAGAAGCCATCTGATCTGTGATCTGGATCTACATTGTTTGAAAGGTAAGGCATATCCGGGCTCATCAGGACAAGGGTTAAATTTCGTTTATTGTGGCCTTTTTATCTATCTTTGTGTGGTTTAATTATCATTGCCGCCATTACGTTTTAACACAATCGTGCGACATAGTGCATTCTTTCATGTCTCCAAAATGGTGACTTTTCTGATAAAAAATTGTGATATTTTTCTTATTTGTTCTCCTAACATAGGTTGTGTGTGCTCGTTAGAACCGCCTCATCGAGGCGGTTCTAACGAGTACCCTAAACCTATGTCTTAGAGCAGAAATAAGAAAAAAATAATGTATAAGCCTGTAAACCCCAGTTTTCTCTTGCAAGCTACATTGCTGTGAATGAAGAGACTCAATAAAACCGAGTCTCCGATTTTCCTTCTTTTATGTGTTCTTTTTTTCCAAAGGCAACCTTTAAGCTTTTTGTTTAGAGGGTGTTCATTACACGGACTTGTTAACATAGCTGCCACTCCGCGTCCCCGCTCCCAGGAAAACATTTCGTTAGATGTGTACTATTTTCGGAGTTTGCTTCTTTTACCTTTGTGCGAGAACCCATGGCTGCCATTTTTCGTACACATATTATGACTAAGGTGAGGACGATTGCTTTTTGTATTACCTGGGGAAACCGTCTCTTGCTGTAACATCTCTCTCTCTCTCTCTCTCTCTCTCTCTCTCTCTCTCTCTCTCTCTCTGTGTGTGTGTGTGTGTGTGTGTGTGTGTGTGTGTGTGTGTGTGTGTGTGCGTGCGTGCGTGCGTGCGTGTGTGTGTGTGTGTGTGTGTGTGTGTGTGTGTGTGTGTGTGTGTGTGTGTGTGTGTGTGTGTGTGTGTGTGTGTGTGTATGTGTGTGTGTGTGTGTGTGTGTGTGTGTTACATTCGGCCCCCGCCCATCGGGTCTTGAAGAAACAGATGGGCTGCATAATGCTTCTCGGGTAAAAGTCCCACAAAGTTGGAAGCAACGTCTCTAAAATGACTTTGTGGATGTATTTTTGCATAAGATTCCGTTGAAAACAAGTTCGTACCTCTGGTGTTCCTACTTTTGGAGTTACTGCCCTTTGAACTTTGAACATTTCTCTTGCTTTCAGTTTCGTGTCCGCTCCATAACCCTGATACCATTTGAGATATTTTCACAGAACTTCACAGATATGTAGAGCACTATGAGAGGACATGCAGAACGTATGAAACATAACTCTGATTTTCCTACTTTTGGAGTTACCGCCCCTTGAACATTGAACATGGCCATTTCTATCGTGTAGTCTGGTTGAAGCACTATATCTCCTGAACCTAATGATTGATTCTGACCAAACTTGCATGGTTACAGGAAACAGCCATTAGGTTTTGATGACCTTGACATTTTTTGTCAAGGGCAGTTCCCCAAAAACTGTCACTTTTGAGCCAAAGATTGCTTGTCTGCACCCAATCTCATGAACAGATCAATAAAATGTGGTTTTAAACTACATGTACGCACAGCCTTTTAAAAATTTTATAGACTTCATTATGACTTAATTTCAAAATTCAATATTGGACTTAAATCTCTTCTGCAACAAGGTCTATCGGAACCCGAATTTTATGGTGACTTAGTATATAAATTCAGAAAAATATATAACCGCAATGACTTCAGCTCCCAATTTAGTAAAATCATTCTTCGATATAAAAAGATCGGATACAACATAAATGTTTTACAACAGACTGCATGCATGGTAGATAACCCAATCACGGTTGATAAATTTGCTTCCCTCTTTAATTGCACGCCGGTGGGTCAGGCCTCAGATTCTATGACGGTTCCAGCGTAAAGGCTTACTGACAATTATAGAGAATCTAATTCTATGTAATGTTGGTTGGTGCAAGGTCGGGCCCATCGGAGTCTAACTGTTGGTTTTCTTTTGCTCCAGCATTTCAGTGGTTTCTTGCTGTCGAGTCTTCACAGTTGTCTCACCTCTGTGGTTGTTTGATTTTTTGTGTTCACGGAGATGTTGCACTCATGAGTTAGGAGGCCTTCATGCGGACTGAACAAATTATTTGTCTCAATCGCGACGGAAGTAAGGGTGATGATTGTGGTCACGTAAAATCGATTTAAGCCCCCCCCCCCCCAGTGGAATTCGTTTCCGCTGACCGTTCCAAGACGGTTCTTCTGTCGCGGTTTAGCTTTGTTAGCTCATGTGAGGTATGAGTATGCCAATGATCCGTCGTCCGTCGTCCGTTCACATTTTCAACTAAGTATATCGTTAAAGCCAGTTCGCCAATCATGATTAAATTTCATGAGAAGCATTATCAGGTTGGGGGAAAAGATGCATTATGTTTTGGGGCAAATCAGATGGATACTCTTGTTGCCATGGCAACATATAGCTCCCATAGACTTAAAATGGGAAAAACTTTAAAAATCTTCTTCTCTGAAACCAATAGGCTCATATCTTACATATGAAGCAGTTAGCAATGTCAAGAGGTCCCCTACATAAATTGTGCCAATCATGCCCCTGGGGTCTAAACTGGCCACGCCCCGGGGTCCCTTAACCCCCCCCCCCCCCCCCCCATTGAAATAAAAGCTTAAAGAATCTTCTTCTCTGAAACCGCTAGGCACAGAGCTTACATCAAGTTAAGCATGTAGCAATGTCAAGTGGTCCTCTACATAAATTGTGCCAATCATGTCCCTGGGGTCTAAACTGGCCACGCCCCGGGGCCCCTTAGCCCCCAAAGGCTTATAATGGAAAAAAAGCTAAAAAAAAAATATTCTTCTCTGAAACCACTAGGCCGTGAGCTGACATATGAAGCATATAGCAATGTCAAGTGGTCCCCTATATAAATTGTGCCAATCATGCCACTGGGGTCTAAACTGGCCACGCCCCGGGGTCCCTTAGCCCCCATAGACTTATAATGGAAATAAAAGCTTAAAAAATCTTCTTCTCTGAAACCGCTAGGCACAGAGCTTACATATTAAGCATGTAGCAATGTCAAGTGGTCCTCTACATAAATTGTGCCAATCATGCCCCTGGGTCTCAACTGGCCACGCCCCGGGGCCCCTTAGCCCCCATAGACTTATAATGGAAAAAGAGCTTAAAATCTTCTTCTCTGAAACCACTAGGCCCAGAGCTTACATATTAAGCATGTAGCAATGTCAAGTGGTCCCCTACATAAATTTTGCCAATCATGCCCTCGGATCTAAACTGGCTACGCCCTGGGGCCCCTTAGCCCCCATAGACTTATAATGAAAAAAAAAAAGCTTTAAAAATCTTCTTCTCTGAAACCGTTTGGCACAGAGCTTACATTTTAAGCATGCAGCAATGTCAAGTGGTCCTCTACATAAATTGTGCCAATCATGCCCCTGGGGTCTAAACTGGCCACGCCCCGGGGCCCCTTAGCCCCCATAGACTTATAATGGAAAAAAGCTAAAAAATCTTCTTCTCTGAAACCAATAGGCCGTGAGCTTACATAAGAAGCATGTAGCAATGTCAAGTGGTCCCCTACATAAATTGTGCCAATCATGCCCCTGGGGTCTAAACTGGCCACGCCCCGGCGTCCCTTAATCCCCATAGACTTATAATGGAAATAAAAGCTTAAAAAATCTTCTTCTCTGAAACCGCTAGGCACATAGCTTACATATTAAGCATGTTTTGTTTTTGTTTGATTTGAGGTTTAACGTCCCTGTCAACACTGTAAAGGTCATTTTGGAGACGTTGCTTCCAATTTTGTGGGACTTTTACCCGACATTGTATTAAGCATGTAGCAATGTCAAGTGGTCCTCTACATAAATTGTGCCAATCATGCCCCTGGGGTCTAAACTGGTCACACCCGGGGCCCCTTAGCCCCCATAGACTTATAATGGAAAAAAGCTTAAAAAATCTTCTTGTCTGAAACCACTAGGCCCAGAGCTTACATATGAAGCATGTAGCAATGTCAAGTGGTCCCCTACATAAATTGTGCCAATCCTGCCCCTGGGATCTAAACTGGCCACGCCCTTGGGCCCCTTAGCCCCCATAGACTTATAATGGAAAAAAGCTTAAAAATCTTCTTCTCTGAAACCGTTAGTATTAATAGCTCACTTGAGCCGAAGGCTCGTGAGGTATTGGTATGCCAATGGTCCGGCGTCCGTTCACATTTTCAAAAGTATATCTTTAAAGCCACTTGGCCAATCATGATTAAAGTTCATGAGAAGCATTATCCGATTGGGGGAGAAGATGCAGTATGTTTTGGGGTAATTCAGATTGAAACTTGTGTTGCCATGGCAACATATAGCTCCCATAGACTTACAATGGGACAAACTTAAAAAAATTTCTTCTCTGAAACCACTAGGCCCACAGCTTACATATTAAGCATGTAGCAATGTCAAGTGGTCCCCTACATAAATTGTGCCAATCATGCCCCTGGGGTCTAAATTGGCCACGCCCCGGGGCCCCTTAGCCCCCATAGACTTATAATGAAAAAAAAACAAACTTCAAAAATCTTCTTCTCTGAAACCGTTTGGCACAGAGCTTACATATTAAGCATGTAGCAATGTCAAGTGGTCCCCTACATTAATCCTACCAAACCTGCCCCTAGGGTCCAAATTGACAATGCTGTGTTCCATTATGAAGAACTTCAAAAAAGAAAAAATTATGCTCAAAGACAATGAGTCAAACAGCTAACTGAAATGTTCCTCAGGTGAGCGGTTAGGCTCATTGAGCCTCTTGCTATGGTTTGTCTTTGAGTGTTTGTATCGCTTATATTATTTTGTTTTGGATAGCCAATTTGCCATTTTGTGGGAAAGTAACTTTCCCTATGTCTTTTCTCTATTGATGTTTCCATTAGGGTCTGTTGTTTCGTGTTTGTGTTTCTTCCCCTTTGGTGTCTCTGATGGAAGCTGTGGGTCAATTGTATCGATTCCTGATCATTGGCTTCACTTCTGTTTTACTTTGTGAAATATATATGCAATCGACCAAAGATTTGATTAGATGTTTAAGACCCTGACTTTATTTTAAAGAGCACAGGCCCCTAAACACTGAAAATGAGAATTGTAATTTTTGGAGCCATGGCTCTTTGAACATTGAAAATAGTCAACTCAGTCATGTATTCTTGTCAACTTTATTATGATATGATTAGATTTGGAAGACATTGACTCTATTTTAAAGGGCACAGGCCAAAAAACAAACAAACTGAAAATGAGTTGTAATTCTAGTTTGCTTTCTTTTGAAGCCATGGCTAATAGTTATCTCAGTCATGTATTCCTGTCAACTTAATTAACCCTTTCTGTACCAGGAGGAGTCCATTTCGAAATTTAGGAGTTTCAGGCTGTGTTTTCTTCAAAATTGATTTGGAAAATGACTTAACTTTTTGCAAACAGTGTAGGCCCTGATCAGACGCCGCGATCTGTGGCGTCTGATCTGGGCCTGCACTGTTTGTCAAGTACCCGTTTAGGGGTTTCCGGTACTAAATGGGTCAAGGGTAAGAGTAATGCATACTTACTATAAATTCCTTTTTGACTGTAATATGGCACTTGCTTGATTTATGTGTAGAGGCGGGGCAGCTTTTATTATTGCATTATGAAAACTCACCCGTGCGACATAGTGCATTTTTCATATCTCCAAAATGGCTACTTCTCTGATGAAAATCCGTGATATTTTTCTTATAAATGCTCAAAAAATAGATTGTGGTGCTCGTTAGAACCGCCTCATTGAGGCGGTTCTAACGAGTACCCACAACCTATGTCTTGTAACAGAAATTAGAAAAATATTGTTTATCCTCGTAAACCCCAGTTCTCTCTATATGAAGTGGGGTTTAGGTTGGTCTTCATTTCACGGACTTGTTCACGTGATGGTTAACATCACGCAAACAAGCCTAAATAATTTCGGCTCCCTTGAACCCCAATTTTATATAGTAAAACTGGGGTTTACAGGGGTAAACCCTATTTTTCTTATTTCTGCTCTGAAATATAGATTGTGGGTACTCGTTAGAACCGCCTCGACGAGTACTCACAATCTATATTTTAAGCAGAAATAAGAAAAAATATCATAATTTTTCATCTTAAAATGTTCATTTTTTCGGCGATAAAGGTTGCAATGTATTTGGATAGGCGTGTTTTCGTAATGGAGTTTGTCTTTGCATGTATGTATGGCTAATATCTTTTTAGTTTTGGATATCCGTTTGGCCATTTTGTGGGAAAGTAACTGTCCTTTCAGCTTTCCGCTTGTAATGTTTCATTGTTTTATGTTTGTGTTTCTATTCTTTTAATGTCTAAGCTGGGGCTGTGAGATAATTGTATCGATTCCTGATCATTGCCTTTACTGCTATTTTGTAAACCTGATGAGATGCCATTAATGTCTTGCAAACTACATTTTTACTTATGAAAAGTCTTAATTGGAATGGGAACACCTGATAGATTTTTCCGCCATTTTTCAAAGGGAGACAACTTTCGGGACATCCTGTTCGCCTTTCTAGAAGCCCTGTCCCACTAAAAATGGGGTCTTTTTTTTTTTTTTTTTTTTTTTTTTTTGGTTTGGGTTTTACGGCCCTTTCAAGATTATTTCACTCATATCGAGCCGATCGTTAATCAGAGGTGGGCGAAAACCGGAGTACCCGGAGAAAAACCACCTGGCCTTCCGTTGCAGAACTTGGCGTCTCACATGAAAATGGGGTCTACTCTTAAAGGAAAGAATTTGCTCCTCAGGAGCAAATTCTTTCCTTTAAGAGTTGATCCCTATTGACATGGGAGACAAAAATACTTTTGCAGGAGTTGCCTCCCCTGAAGGTGTTCCCATTCCCCTTAATAGAACCGAGATTTCTTATTTGAGCCGGCGAATGACAAAAACTATAATAAGAAATGCCCCTGTTGCACAATTTATAGCCAAGAGGCTATAGAATCCTCATGCGGACAGCACGACTCTGATCAGACTACGCGGACGCGCAGGCTGATCTGAGTCTTAGCTAGTCCCACAGGTCTTATTGTAGAAATTGTCATGCGCTGGCTCATTTCCTATCCGTAATGTGTCGCTCCAGCCGTTCATAATTTTATTTCTTTTTCGTCAAATTCGTGCTTTTATTTCTTTTTGTTTCGTTCTATATAATTATACGAGTATCAATCGCCCCGGCCATCGGGGTTTGAAGAAATAGATTGGGCTGCATGATGCTTCCTATACTTGCCCAAGTCTGTTAATTAGGTGTAGAAATAATTGTTTACAAAAAATAAATACATTGTAAATGAAATAGCAATACAGTCTTTTATGAAAATTGTTTAGAGATGAAGACTTAAGAGACTTATACATATTTTTTTTTTTTTGTTTAAAGGGACTTTGATTTAAAAATAAAAAAAAAATGTAAATGTAGGGACTTGTGCAAGTCTAGATGCTTCCATGCAGAGCTGAAACCAACCGCACACGAGTACTGGTAAACCGCTGAGAGGATCTATACCTGCTCAGGCAAAGCTGTGCGAGTCGGACCATCCATGCTTGTAGACCCTATTGGTTTCATTGGGCGGCAGGACTTGAGATGTCATTTCATCTCAGTGTCGGGTAAAAGTCTCACAAAGTTGGAAACAATGTCTATACAGTGTTGTCCTATACAGTATTGACGGGGTCGTTAAACTTCAAATCAAACAAAACAAA